>OX421264.1:14899327-16123533 GCA_949125355.1 Agriopis leucophaearia
TAATAATATGGTGAAAATTCATGAATAACATGCAGTTTTCTCGTACGTATGTAAGAAGCAATATACATCATTTGGTGGGAAACTACAGATTTTGAACTCTGGTTGACAATGTCCCCTCATCGTTTACCTCGCGTGAAGTAATATACAAATTTTTTCCTCGTTTTTAGATTACGACATTTCCTCGATCGTTACTTGTAAAATAACAAAATAAAACAGGAAATGTATAGTGCCTACTTTTAAAGTTTTGCAGGTCTGAAAATTAAGCGCCGAGTACCGCTGATTACAGGATAAATGTCTCTGTCTCAAATTCTCACATAAGAATATAAATTGTGATGTAGATATAATTACATTCTCCTTAAAAAAACACTAATAGACCATGCGTTAACTTAAAAGGATTACGAATGGAAACAGATTTTAGCGATCCCTTCCACTCTGAATTGACAAAGAAATAGCTATTATGACAATCGTTTTTTTTACAAGCAAGATGGATCGCTATGAAAGATATTTTTGTAATATGGCAATCACTGGAATAACATTTAAAAATGGAATGTGCATGTGGCTGTAAAGGGACAGTGTAAGCAGGTACTCGCGTTTTTGCATTTCCTTTCCTAGCTTTTTACAATAAAAACTTTCTTTTAAATAAATAATCCCGACATCGCTTGACAGGGATTCAACTTAAAATAATAATTGCCTATCGTTGTGTTACTTTGCAAAAAGTTGAAAAAAATGTTACATTCCAATTTGGTACCTACAAATATATGACATTTATCCTACGTACCGAAAAAGCAGCAATCCTTTAGAAATGAAATGTACATAATAAAGAGAAGAGTGGTAGTAGGTATAAAGAAAAAAGTCTTATAATTTAGAAAACGTATTGACCTACTAAAGAAGTTGGTATGCAGCGAAGGATTCTAAAAACCCAGCAAACCTATTTATTTATTTTATCTGAAAAACGGTTGGATTTAAATCGAATACTGAAACGCCAATCAAATATGTACCTTATTTTTATGTTCGCGTCAAACATCAGAGACCCTGTTATCCTTGAGAAACGCATTCAGAAAAAATAGTATAAATAACTAAGCATTAATTGATTAGGTACACGTTTCACATACAAAAATAATTTACAGGTTTTTTGTGAATTATTTACCTAAGGTTTTAATTACTTCAGAATTTTGATCAGAATTCGCACCAAAACAGTTCTTGTGGACTGTAGCCATATGAGTAATAAATACTAAGTGATCAATAACGTGCACGAGTATAGGCGTTTGATATAATGCAGTGAAACGTACGTACGTATTGTTTCCAAACGTGGGGCACATACCTATATTCTAAAACTTGCACTATCTCCTACTTGAAAGCCAAAACCGAAAAGAAGAAAAAACATATACCTAATAGTGCAATAGGTAGGTACACCTAACGAAATCTTGTGAAGGTTTAGGTAAAAGTAAAGAGGGTGGAGTAACAAAGAGGGTGAGTAGCCATAAATTCGGGGAACCTCATCTGAATTTCCAATCAGTGAATTTATTAAAGCTCCCGTCGGACCGCGAGGGTGAAATAGCTCCTACATACATCACAACGGGAATAAATAAAAGAATAGACGAAGATTAACTGCTTTTTTATTTTTTAGTTTTCGAACTCTAGCTTGAAAATTAACGGTAAAAAGTTAATATTAAAAAAAAAAAACACTTTTTCTAACTAGATTTACACACAATTTTTTTTCTCTGTTTTCAAAATTTTTTCATTTTTTTTTCTTATTTTTTTTTTAACCTTTAGCAAAGAAAATGTATTTCGCCATGTCATAGTGACTTAGAATGGGTTATCATAATTGAATGCAATCTTATAAGTTCCTAAAAATTAAAAAAATTAAAAGTATAAATTTCCAATAAAAAAATAAAATAAGTACCTCACTTTCTACTACCTTTTCATTTTTAGGGTAAAAACGGGACCCTATTACTAAGCCTACTAAGCTCGTGCCGCAAAGGTTGACTTCGTAAAAAATCTGGTCTTTTACCCCCGCGTAAAGTAATCTACATTATCTATTAGATATCAGTAAGTAGGTTTCTTTACATAATGTTTTTCTATATTGAAAAAAACAAAACAGAACAAATTTGAGATGAATACCGACATGAATAATAATCTAGGCCTGTCAGAATTTGGTAATTTAGACATTCCTGTTGTTCTCGTTACCTGTCAACTAAAAAGCAGTTATCTCGATCGAAGACACGGATTGCTTTACCTTTATTGAGTGGAACGGAACGTAATTCTCTAATCTTCAGTCTTTTGGTGTCGATTGCGTGGTCGATAGGAAGTTGTGAACTTCACGAGGGCAGGTAGAGTTTGAAGTGACAATCAATACAGTGTTCTAAAACTATATCATGAATAAGTATTGCTTATATTAATGACATGATTCACGTGTAAATATAATTTAAAAATATTAAAAATAGGTACATACATACTTCTCTTACATATAAAATAAAATAATGTTATTTGTTTTTTTTTTGTGTTTTTATGACTTAGTGACTGTGTGGCCGAAGATGGTTAAGCACTGGAATTGGAATCTGGATCTCAAATTAGGCTGTAGGAACACACTGTTAAGTGCTTAGTGACACTAGGTTTTCAGCTTGGGGGTAGCTAGTCATCCTAGCTCTATATAATTATGATTCTCCCTATACCTCCACCAGCTCGATCCGCTCTATACCTAATAAACGTTCAAACAGATTATTTAACCACGATGTCACTCAAAATTAGGTGAGCTGTGGTCAAACGCCTAGGCAGTAAATAAATATAGGACCCTTTGGTATATTACAGAAATGTTTAAGAACTGTCGATGAAGTAGCGACGATCAAACAAGTTTACTTAATAGTAATGTCCAAATATACCTACATATCACTTCATTAATACTCACGTGAAGATTAATTTATACTTACATGTTTATAAAAGGGATTACACTCAAAAATTTACAAAAAAAGACAATGATAATGTTGTTATACCTACGCGCAATAATTCATACATGAAAATAATAATAAAGTATTATACTTAGGGTATAGAAAGTAAACAATTTTTTTTTAGATATGATAAAGATTTCTTAGTTCCGTCGCATTTTTTGACGGTTAAATCAACGTACTAACAAAAAGTCCAAAACATTAATTTAAAAAGAGAATATCTCATAAAACTAACGCCTAACACGTGTCCTCATGAAATAATAGAGGCATGTGTCGCGATGGTAGATTAAGCAAGTGTTGCATTGACTTCCTGGAACATGCCAAAGTATTTTCAAAGCCAAAACGATGGAGAAAAAAATTTATGAATAATCCACCGCGCTCGCTTGTTTTGGGGATTAAAAACTGCTTTTTATAAAAAAATGTGCACGGATTTAAAATGAAGGATGAAAAAGTTGGATTGTAGATTGTGATGCAGATGTGCAGGCTTAAGTTTTTAAACTAACCGGCTTTAAATAAATTGAATCCTTGATGTGTTTTTTGATGTCTTAAATTTATCTAAGGGTTAGGAAAAAATGCGTAACAATCGCCTTGTTTTATGGTCTGTAGTCTATAATGTTTTATTACACTTTACATCAACGAAAAAAAAGGAAAATTCCAGTACCAGCATGAATTGAAAATTAAAACCCTTTGCGCCATCACATCTTTCCAGAACGCAGAGTAGGGCTGGCGCGGCGGCTGAATCCGCAGAAAACCACAAAAGGCGTAAATATAGTACCCTGTACAGTGGGTACATTTTTGAGCCTTTTGGGGTCAAAACCGGGGGGGATCGGTAACCATTTTTTATTTATTTGTCATCACGTCAGTTCGATGCAACTCGAGACCAAAATGCCTCTACTTTTCTCAAAGGGTGAGCATTGCTATACAACGTGGTAATGGGCCAGCATTTTGGGAACAATTCCCACCGTTAGCGGTTTAGTACATCAGTTTAGTAGTTAGGTATTAATTTGTCGTTTATAGCGTTTTTTAATATTATAAAGATGGAATGTTATTTAACTTTAATAAACGAGTAGCAATAAATTGGCCCTACTTAAATGTTATACTTCAGCAGCACTACATAGGCCCTATACATCTGGAATATGCACTTGAGGTCTAATAAATGGTATCAGCTAACATTCACTAGCCGAAAAAATGGACAACATGAGTGGTCATCAAACAACAGCTGACATTTTTTCGTTTTCTTCGTACCATTGGCAAAAAAAGAAAAAAATCAACGTATAAGGTTACGAAGCGTGCCGCCTTTACCCGCCTCTTTGCACTAAAAACTGCAATTTTAACTTTTTTTTTAACTTTTTATTTGATACGCGGAAGGACTGTGGGCTGTACCATACCCGTATGTGGTCAGCAGGGCAAGCCATATGGTTTTAATTTTGATTGATTATTACTAAAAGTTCGATAAGCTAAATATACTCCTTGGTGCACAAAATGAAGGGTACGATAACGTTATATTATTTTATTATCCTACTATTTTCACAAACTCTAGGACGCCACTGAAACAATAAATAAAATGAAAACTGAACTTTGATTATGTATATGAAATGAACGAATGAATTAAGAAACAGCAAAATGTTGCAAAATTATCTTTTATTTTTTCAAATAACGAGTGTTGATTTTTTTTATACGTGAAACTAGTAGTATCAAACCTTTTTTCAGTTATGCTAAAAATTATATTTCATTGTCATTAATCACGCAGTAGAACATTGCAATTTCTTTAATAGAGAGGTGTGTGTGAATAATCACAAATTAGCGGTCAAAAGGGACCTCAATAAAGGGCCGTTTTTTAGCTTGGCGTCGTTTGTTGATGAATCGATTTATAAAAGTGGTTTTAAAAATTTCGCTATGAATTGTTTTATGCCAAATAATAATATTTTTTGAGCCAATTCAGACATATTTAAAACTGTGAATAGGGTCTAAATTTCCGCACCAAGAGTAGATACTATTTAAACTAAAATATTAAGTCTAGACTATGCAAGCTTTGCTAGAACTATTATTTAGAAAACGTATCTAAAGTGTAGGTAAATTTACGATACTATTTTTCGTAAATTTTATACTAGACCCAGAATTTATGTGTTTGTGAATAAATGTAAATAAGTATACGTAAAACCACTGAAGTGACGTAAAACTTCGCATTTTATTATCTGGCAGCCATATTACAAGCTTTGCTTAGTTTGGGGTCAGATGACCATGTGTGCAATAATGTCCCACATATTATCATCTTTTTGAAATATGTTATATTTTATCAATAAGATGACTTGCCTCATTCTTGCTCATCACAGTAGAAATAAAAATTTAAATTCCCTTTGTCATAATGTTGGCAACGCCGTCGCTAGGACTCCATACGTAAACTGTGCATTATTTTTTATTTGCTATCCATTGGTAAAGTATCTATCTCTTGGTCGAGCGAGAATCACGAATGCGTGAAAAGTTTAGTGAATCAAAACTGCGCGTTTCATGCAGGTCCTTCGGTTTTTTGAAACGCAGCCTGCAAGACACCTGCGTAGGCACGAACCTGGCAAAAAAGCTGCCTATTCTACTGCCATCGATTCATGGTTTAGATGAATGCTTTATGAGGAACAGGAAATATATAGAGTCGATTTCATGCGAAAAACTTTCTGCCGCCACTTAGTTAACAAAGAAAAATAAATAATCCGTCCATACAATAACTTCCCCGTTATATGATGATCAGGATATAAAGGAGAATTTAACGACAGTGCGACAAACCTGGCAAGCCGTTTACTGGCAAGATTCTATAGAAGTTAATAATACTATAGTAGTTCGCCCCGACTTGTGATCTTGCGACGCATAAATCTTCGGAACTCCTCGATTGATTTTGCCCATATTTGAACTTAATAATTGTATTGACATTAACTACAAGCTTACAAAGTTTCATAAAGATCGAATCAAGAGTACTTAAGTTATCGTTGAACAAACCATGCACTACGAAATGCCGACTTGTCTCGTTAATCATTAGAATCTGAGACCTCTCTTCGCTCGGTCAATAAACAACAAACATACTTCCTTTTTAACTATATATGTATATTAAATACATTACCTCCTTAGGCAGTCGGCCACAAAAGCAGTCATCTGACAACAAGAAAAACTGAGAATTTCCCAGATACTTGATTTTTGAGATATCATTTTTTTGAGTACCGTTAAGTGCTACGTAGCGCTCGTAGCGCGCGCAGCTCTACATTGACGTAGCAGCGGTTAGCTAATCATTTTGCCTGGCAACAGTGAAAGTATTTTTTTACTATTTTAAACTATATCTAAGTAGTTTATTCAAGACTCAAGGCGTTTACATTTTTTTTTATGATTTCGCTATTATATTTTCGTTTCCAGTTTCTCGTTAGTAAACTAAAAAGCACAATGCAAAATTGTTATTACCTATTAGCAAAATTGCCACCTAAAATTTTATTGCAAAATTGCCACTCTGCATCTTTTCTGTTCCCTATGAAGTGTATGGAGTTAAGCCGAATTCTTTTTAATAGTTTTTTCTCGTGTATTCATCAGTGCACTGCACATCCGCTGGATTTGGGTCAGGCGACAAACGGTGCAGTCGTTCACTGGCGCAGACGTGCAAGGCAGTTGCTAAATATCACCGCAAGTTACTTAGAAATGGGTTTGTAAAAAATGTGACTTCAAGAAAGATGGAAGATAAATGCGAAATTAATTTCGCTTATAATATTTTTTGAAGAGAATACTTCTATTTAGTCGCGTTGACCACTTTTTAAATGAACAAAAGTCATGGAACTCGCGTCGTCATCGTCACGGTGTCACAGAATAAATAATACACACTACCGTGTATTTTAAAACAACGCCATCTCTTGTAGAATAGGTGAATTACTACTTTAGTTTTCATTTCTGAAGTGTAGTCATATAAAAGGTTTAAAAAAAAATATTTTTCCTTGCGTTTTTCTCCGTGGAGATGTTTGTGAGCTTGAAGTAAAACATCATTCATCGAACGAAAAATTATGTACCAAACTTCACTTTCATTTTGAAATACCTTTTCAATGATACCCCACATGAAAATATTACTGCTCACCCTGTGCAGTTTTTTTTCCATCTTTGCCTTTGCTATTACCGATCTTATATTTTGATGACGTCACATACTCGTACCTACAGTGAAACCCCAAAACTTGATCGAATGAAACTTCGTTTATCAAAAGCGGTTGAAGTGCAGGCTGTAGGAACATACGACACAAAGCCTAAAGGAATTCATATTAGTTTGCATCATCGAGTAAACAGACTTCTACAATATGTTTTTATTATTATTGAGAAACGTGTCAAGAGGCTCATCAGTAATGAATCCCTAGTTCAGACTAAGCATTTTAGTCTTGAGCACTAGCGCAAATTTGCTAATCCATCAGTTTTTTATCGATTACATTTCGGAGAGTGTGCATCGGATCTGCATGACTCCCTCCTGCTCATTTTTCTATCGGCCTGTCAGGGCAGGCACGAAAAATCGCCCCTTTATAGTTGACTAGCGATCCACTCCGGCTTCACATGGGTGTAAGTATTATTATATATATGTAAAAACATTCCGTGAAAAATCATCTAAGTGATGGTGAAAACCGCATCAAAATCCGTTGCGCGGTATAAGACAAGTTAGCGGATATACCTACAGACAGATAGTCGTGAAAAGTGACTTTAATTTATACTATGTAGAGATATTCTGAAAACCCGTACGAAGCGCTTTGATTCCACTTTTATTGTGCGAACGGCTAGTATGTGTAATGCGCTGCCTGAATGGGTGTTCCCCGATAGTTATAATCTGGGTGTCTTCAAATAAAGAGTGAATCGGTTTCTTCTAGTCAAGTGTGCTCCATCTTAGACCTCATCATCGCGCGGTCAAAAGCAAACCTATAAAAACCGGCTTCATCAGAACTGGATCAAATTGAAATGGGACCAAATGGGAAGCACCAGCTAACAAATAAAAAAGAATCATCAAAATCGGTTCACCCAGTTAAAAGTTCTGAGGTAATAAATATATAAACAGTGGAATTGATAACCTCCTCCTTTTTGGAATTCAGTTAAAACAAAATGGACCTGAGCGACATAACCTCGTCCACCTGACTGCTCAGTACTAAGCAACAATAATTTCAATAGCTCTTTAAAAAGGCGAGACGAAACGAAAAAACCGTAGTTACGCACAAGACAACACCGCTTTCGAGGTCACACCTGGAATGAAATTTTCCATTCGTTTGCCAAAAGTAGGTTATTTTTATGGCGTCTATTGTGTAATAAAAAAACACGTAGTAGTGGTACAACTTGTTCTTTGTCTTAATTTTGATTATTTGCGTATATTTTACGTAATTGCGTAGATATCTACAATACAAATAAATATCTACTGTTGCTTACGTTTTACACGGAAAGAGTAGAGTACTAAGATCATTGAACTAATAGTTGTGAACTAGATATTTTTTATAATGGAATCAACCTTGAAATCGAGAAAAATGTTATTAAATATCTGGGACATTATTGCACACATGGTCATCTGACCCCAAACTAAGCAAAGCTTGTAATATGGCTGCCAGAGACTGATATACATACATATATATTTTTAAATACATACTTAAATAGATATTAACACCCAGACATAGAACAAACACAAATGTTCATCACACAAATGTTTGTCCTATATGGGAATCGAACCCACGCCCCCAAGCACAGAAAGTAGGATCACTACCAACTGAGCCACCGAGTATTGTTCCATACATTTTAGTAAATGACACATTTTTATGGATCAGCTGATTGTTTTTCAGGGCAGGGCTCGTAATAAGTAAGTTTATATAGATGGAGTGGTCAGCCCTAATGTCTGAGTTTTTAAGCCTTTCGAAGACCTAGTACTTGGCTTGACATAGTAGAAGTAGGTATACCCTTTCCGTATAACCCTGTATTGACATTACGTTCATCGTACCTATTGAACTAATAGTTATATTAACGGAGACTCTCCCCATCCTTTCTTCTAATTAGGTACTTTTGAGCAGCAAGTTTGAGTATTCTATAGTTTTTAGGGTTCCGTACCTAAAAGGTAAAACGGGAACCTATTGCTCAGGCTCTGCTGTCCGTCTATCTGTCTGTCTGTTCGTCCGTCCGTCTGTAACCAGGCTGTATCTCATGCTCGTTTTTGCTCGATATTGATAACGGCAATAGGTAGACGCTTGAAATATTCACAGAATATTTAGTTATATATTCACTTTAAAAATAAAGAATTAAATTAAAATAAAATTAATATTTAAGGGGGGCTCCCATTAAACAAAAGTGATTTATTGCCGTCTTTATAGATAATGGTTCGAATCCCTTCGTGCGCGAGTCCGACTCGCACTTGGCTGGTTATTTTCTTCTTTCCTCATGGAAAGATTTTGGCATTACTAGTTTTTGTGCATTTGCCAGTGTTAAGCTAAGATTTTTTTTAAAGTTTTACTACACGTCAAACAAGCCAGAGTCAAGCAAAGTACGTAATGTCAGACCAAGTCATGCCCTACTATAGTAAAGTGGTGGAGTATAGTAAGTATATACGTATATAAGTATATATATATATATATATAGTAAGTATATTTTAAGTATTTATAGTAAGTATTTTTAGTTTAGTAGTTAGGTATTAACATATCGTTTTTTTATAATTTTTTATTATTTGAATGTTGTTTAAGTTATAGTATATTTTACTAAATATTTTTATGTAGTTTTGGAAACAACATGAAAAGACAATATTACCTCGTCATATCACTTCCCTACACTCGAGCATGTTCACGAGCATTTAAAACATATAACATATGATCCACTATTATTACACATTAACACTCGAAAATACACATACCAAGTTTAGCAAAGTAATTCAATGAGCCGACGTTTTTTTCCATGGTCGTTGGCGCCTAAAACTTATTCTATTGTCACACATTAATTTTATCTGGGCAGGCCACATTGCTCGAAGTACTGATGACCGATGGGGAAGAAAGGTTCTTGAGTGGTGACCACGAACCGGAAGACGCAGCGTAGGTAAGCCTCCCACTAGATGGACCGACGACATTGTGAGAGTCGCGGGCATCCAGTGGATGCAGATGGAAGGATGTCGTTCAGTGTGGAGGTTAAAGGGGAAGGCCTATGGTCAGCAGTGGACGTCTTCTGGCTAATGATGATGAATTTTGATATGAACGGATGAACTATGAACGGGTCATAGTAGCGAGGCCGAAGGCCGAGCTTACACCCGTGCGAAGCCGGGGCGCGTCGCTAGTTTTTATATATATTTTTACATAATATTTTATTGATCTTGTTAATAAATATCTCTACACGATGTAAAAAAATGCTGGAGACGTAGATCAACCACTGTTACCAAAAAGTCTGGACGAAATTTATATTTTTATTCGTCAAAATGTAAAAGGAAGATCATAAAATATTTGTGATTCGGTAGTAATGAATAATCAATCGGAGTTTCCATATTGAAGCATTTATAAATAAGTATGTAAACGCAATACACTGTCTGACTGACTGACTCATTATAAAATTTCGAAAACTATAATGACCTACTGTTATTTGGCAAATAAACTACTTTTGTAAATTGTGGGCCATACGTTGAAATTAAGAGTTTTTGTAAAAAATTGAAGCCGTTTTGTTTCAGAAATTGAATTTTCTATGATCTATGTATTTGATAGAATCAGAATGGTAAAAATACAATTTTTGTCAAAAAATGTAGGGCTCTTAAGGTAAAAGGGGCGCAGTAGTGGCGCCATTGGGGAAAGGCATTACAGAAAAAACTAAAATTACTGCCAAAAATGGCCGTTCTGCGTTTTATAAACATTTGAAATACATTGTGTTGCAGAAGTAGTATTCCAAAGGTGCTTCGTTGTATTCTCGACCGACTATGGAAGTAATTTTATTTGCTTATATTTTAGTATGCCTGTTATTTTTTTTTTATGGCGGCGCCACTCCTGCGTTCTCTTGCTCTTGCGCTCCTGTGCGTGTATTATGTATTCTGTGGCTCTATGGAGCATGCTTGCCTCGAAAACAACGATTCACTCGCGATGCAGACACCCAGATTGATTGTAGGTATCCACACCACATTCAACGGGATAGCGGTTGTACCTACTGTGTTTTTAAATAATAAATAAATAAATATGTGGGACATTATTGCACACACGGTCATCTGACCCCAAACTAAGCAAAGCTTGTAATATGGCTGCCAGAGACTGATATACATACGTATATATTTTTAAATACATACTTAAATAGATATTAACACCCAGACATAGAACAAACACAAATGTTCATCACACAAATGTTTGTCCTACATGGGAATCGAATTTTGTGGCAGAACTTGACTTTTTGATTGAAATAATGAACACGGGGAAAGTATTTTAATAAATTAACAGTTAGGTGAGGTATATGGTACATAGGCATATGTTAGGAACTAAATGAAATGAGCTACCTATAATAGGTGGGAGAACCCAAAACGTGTTGATAAACCAGGAAATTGCCATATTTTTTTTATAACAGGTAAATTAATCTATATTTAACGTAATATTGAATTAATTAATAATTAGTGGGTACTTTACAAATTTTGATGTTGATACCATTTTTATGAGTACCTTCCGTACCATTTATTTATATTACCGTTTATTTACTTAGTATATTTTTTTTGTGCATGCGACGACGATCACTGTACTTTTAGTTAAAATATATTATCACATAATAATATGTGACAAATCTGTCTTTGTGTTAATAAAGTTCTTTAAGTACTAATTAGTTAGGCTTTTTTAATGCCATAGGTGGCAAACAAGCAAACGGGCCGCCTGATGGTAAGCGATCACCGTCGCCTATGGATACCTGCAACACTAGGGGCATCACAGATACGTTGCCGACCCTTAAAGACTCTATTAACAGCCCTTTTGAAGACAAAAAAAAATCTAAAAAATAGCTTCATTTAAAAATCGAAATCAGCTAAAGTTAAAATAAAATTCCAGCCAAATGCGATTCGGGCTCGTGCACTAAAGGTTCGTACCACCATAAAATACAATAATTATCAATTCAAAAAATCGACTTCAAAATTAGTAAAATATGCAATTTTGATTCGTTGAAAGATAATAAGGTCGTCCAAGTAACCGAATACGTTTCTTAACTTGGTAATGAACATAATTTTGTCACCGACTCGCACTTGGCCATTATTAATTGTTATATTTTAGAGTGTGTACTATAATTATGCCAAGTTTGACACTTGTACGTATTACCGTTTTGACACTGGAGCAAATACAAAAATACGTTAAAAAAATTATGGCCATACAATTTTTTTTACGTATTCCTGCCTTTTAGTTTTAACTTTTTGACTTTAATATTGTGGGCTTAGTAATAGGATACCGTTTACAACCTTCGGGTACGGAACCCTAAAAACCTAACTTCAGTTCTGTATCTAGAAAAAGTCCAATTTGAACTATTAAACATCGTAGGTATCATACATTGAACATTTCGAGGCATTTCAATAGATAAAGTGAGCGAACATAACGAGTTATAAATATTCATTTAGGCGGTTTTAACCGTAACGGTGACATAAAACCAGAATTGTCTCTTAAAAAATTGCGGCTTCATAAATAACAATTCACTATTTAACAAAAGAATACTTTATTTTTAGACTTTGTATTTAAAGGAGGAGCATGAACTTGGCTTTTGCAGAATATTTTATTGATATTCGAATTTTTTATATAAAATATGACAGTGTTCATATTTATATTATCACCAGCCAAAAGTCGTCTACTGCTGGACTTACGAGTAGGTCTCCCATTAACGGCGAGTTATCCAAGTCACGTAGGTAACAAAACGCTTCCTCAGCCCCCGCCAAGATAGAGCGACGATGTATTTTGCTATTCTTCCCATTACGAACAAAAAGCAAGGGGAGCGCAACAACAAAAACAAACACAGGTCCGACTTCGATGACGCCTGGCAGTGGTCTAAGCGCGGGGCGCGCAAAAGTTTTCGCGACCTTTTTACGTTTTTAATTTCAAAAAAAAACAAACGAACAAACTATCAAAAACCCATCCAGGGATTTTTTTTTGAATACAATTAGCTCTCAGTACATGCAATTTCCAGGCTGTTACGAGCTTTCATTAGAGCATAAAACGGAAAAAAAAAATACATTCTACTAAATCGACTTAGTTTCGTAAAAAAAAATATCGAGACAATTTTGCCCTATCGTGTTTTGAACCACGGTTTTATCTCAAACACAGATGTATCTAGGATATGTATTTTTTTCCGGCTCAAATATTGTTATTTAACTATTTAAAATTGATTGAAAAATTGTCAAAAATTGCAACCACTGATTGCCCGCGACTCTCATAGCGCACATGCAATGGGCAGGCCACATCGCTCAAAGAACCGATAACCGATAAAGGTTCTTGAGTGGAGACCACGAACCGGAAGACGCAGCGAGGTACACCTCTCACTTCGTTGGAGTCATATTTATATAAATAGCTTCAGTATTATAAATACATACATAGTTTAGTATTGTTATAATTTACTAGTGCTGTTGCCCGCGACTTCGGACGCGTAGATTTTCATATAAACTTTAAACCCATTTTTCCTCCCTTTTGCAAAATGACGTAGCCTATAGTACTTAATCTGGTCATAGCTTAGCATATTTGTGAAAACCGTATTTAAATCCGTCCAGTGGTTTAGGAGATGTGTGTGGACAAACTAACAAAAATTCTAGAAACTGTCTTAATGTGTTCAGCTGCTTATTTTAAGACGGAATGTGTGATTATTTTTTTGATATCTCGCAATCACAGATATTTTTATCTCACGTTTTCATTACATGTATTAGATGTACAGAATAGATATTTTGTTCATCTAAATAATATATTCTTTTGCGGTGCTATTGTTAATTTTTTCGTGTATCGATATGTCAATCAAAATTACCTGTATTCATCGAAAACAATGCTTGACACTTTTGTTTTCAAAGCGGGGTCAAGTCACAAAAATCAAATAATAACCACAGATCAAGTTAAATTATTTATTTTCACGTTGCAAGACATCTGTCAGTCGTCACACAAAAATATACTTACTCAGTATTACAATAATTATGTTTTAAACAATACTTTGTGAACGATTTTTAAACAAAGATTTATGTGATCTCATGAGTACATTTTTGATTTCAATTCAAAACTATAAAAGATATACACAGAAAATAAACGACAAGGACATATTAACTTAACTAGCATACCTAACGTTAAGGATAAATAAATAAAATAATATATTTTCTCGAATAAATACTCTCTGTTACGCTAACGTGTACATATGCACACAATACATTAATTAATATTTTACTGTCTGACACATTAATTTAATCCTATGACTAATAGGTAACTTCACCGTTTCGTTTGAAATGTACATTGTTGCTAAGTGCTAAAATTATTCTAACATGCTACAGGTAACGAGAGTTCTAAATAGTTTTGTACTTAATCAAGAGATACAGTCTTGTTTATGCATTGGTCACTTGTTTTAATACATAGATAGGACAATGGTGCGTATGTAAGTACACGTAACTACTGCTAGAAATTTGTCTCAACTGTGAATGAATATTAGGGTAGTAAGAAGTTTTGTAAAATACGGCAATCTGTCGGTATACCTGGATGTTTTAGAATTTAAAACATAGCTATTTTCATATTCTTACAAATTTAATGATCACCCAACAAAACCAAACAAAATCTATATTAAATATTGAGATAAATACAGTAAGTAATTCATTATTTACAAGTATTTCTTAAATCTAATCTTATTCGTAAATCTACTTTGTCGGTTGTAATATGTCACAAATGCTAGAAAATAAAAGTCAATCTACATGTCAAAACTCGTAAAATCTTTTAAACTAGGACAAGTCCAAATCACAACATCGAAGTATTAAAAAACGTTGCGTTTGAAATACAATTACAATGTTTCAATGAAGTCTTTGGCTTAAATACCTAATTTAAAGAGCACACGTTTTATTAATTATCAATCATATTCTTAGCGCTCATAAATAGCATACATGCGGCTAAATATAAGCAAGCTAGCTTGACTAGGGATACAATTATTACCTATGGTTAGATGATTACTGAGCAACTAGGCGTGTTGGGCGCGGCCGAGATGGATGAAGAACGCTACACGGTCAGCACTTCGCTCTCCACACTTGTTACACATAAACGGATCATTGTATCCGTGGAAACCCATGTGAATCGTGTGCATGGTCAGGTCACCAAATGTGATATCGCAGTACTGGCAAGTATAGGTGTTAGTGGCGGTCGACGAGGGAACCTCTACAGAACCTTCTGATTCTGAATCGGAAATTTCCCCATCTCGTACTTTGTCGTCTTCGTGTTGGAGCCTCAGAGCCGCCGGTTGTAGTTTGAATGCGCGTCCTTTTCGCCTGTTCTTCATAGCTGTGGTTGGAGTGACCGGCGCAGCGCGTTCGACGCTCGGAGGCGGTGATCCGGTTTCGCTTGTTTTGGTGCTCGTCAAGTCAAGAGCGTCGGTGGACTGAACTGGAGGTGTAGCTCGGTGAGCAGTCGGAGTAGTGGGAATACTTGCAGGGGATTTAGCCGGTGGGGTTGTCGCACCAGGTTCCGACTGATGTTCTCCGTATGATAAGCGATGATGTAACAGAGACGGGGGCGGCGACGTATGAGTTTTCTCCATCGGTATTTCAGGATGTTTAGGAGAAGCTCGTTGCTCGTAGTTACTATTTGGTGGAAACAAAAATGAATGAGGTAAGAGCGGTGGGAGGTACGGCAGGTTTACGGGGAAGTGACTTCCAAATAGAGAGTGCGTGGGAGGCGGTGGCTGCGGTTGACTCATTGGGTTGTTGTTGGTCATGGGTTCAAACATCTTCATAAGAGGCTTCTGTTTCGGACCACGCCGAGTTCCGTATACATCGATGATCGGTAAAGGATTGGGCGTTCCGTCCATGTTGAGCACCATCGCCGGACTGTGCTGGTACTTGCGGAGATGCAACTTAAGTGAGTGGCAGTATTTGGTTGCATAGTTGCAATCCGCGCATCTGTACTGGTAAATGTTCGAGTGGGACTTGAGGTGCGAATTGAGCATTGACTTATTAACGCAAGAGTAAGAACATTGGCTGCATTGAAAAGGTTTCGAGCCCATGTGGTTCCTCATATGATACTCGAGATGATGTTTGTATTCGGTCACAAACGGACATTTACGGCAGCACAACATTTTCTCGGGTTTGATGTGTTCTTTGCTGTGTTCCCAGAAACTGAGCTTAGTGACGGCGACGAAGTCGCATTGTTTGCACTTGAACGTTTTCACTTTACCGTGGGAATTGACTGCTGGAACTCGTAAGCCCGGTTCATCGTCGAAGTCTTCGTCCATTCCAGAGCCTTCGCGGCCATCGTCATCTGGTTTGTTGTGTCCAACGCCGTCAAATCCGGAGTCGTGGAATCGTTCGAACGAGCGTCTGTCGTGGTCGCTATTTGGGGAAGAGGGTGTTCTTGGGGGTGATTTTGGTGGAGTAGCATCCGCGCGGGCTAGGGGTGTTGAGACGTGTGTTGGAGGCACATGACTCCTCGGTGAGTATGAGGATTCATAGCCAGGGGACGGTTCGCGTCCATCGCTGGCGCGTGGCTCAAAGCCAGGTGGAGTGAGGAGACTGTAAGGGAGTCCGTTACGGAAGGCATCTAAGTGCATTCCAAGGTTGGCTTTAGCTTTCAGCGGCATGTTGTCGTAGAAGGGCGAGGGCTCACCAGAGCTGCCCACGCTGCGCGGAGAGTGCCCGTTAGAGTCCTTGCTAGAGGACGATGGAGATGCGCTGTGGAAACCTTCAGAGTAGAACCCGCTAGTTTGTTCCTTCGAGAAGCTGGCTTCATCCATTGGTTCAGATTTCTATAAAGAAGACGACGAGTTATAGATACAGTTTTTTTATTTGAATCAACATAGTAGTCGTTTATAAGGTTAAATACTTACAACAGTCGGGGGTTGAAGCAGAGGGCCCCATGACTGAGGGTGCGCGGAGTGAGGCGCGGGCGGCATGCCGGCGGGGGAGGCACAACTCAACATACCTAAGGACAAAATACAAAGAATTTTACTTATTGTGCATTAAGTAAAAGGTACCTACAACTTATTATAATATCATATAATTTTTTGATGGTTTATTAATAATTATGTTACTAAATCGATTAGCGATTTATGACACTTCAAAAATTACTAAGATGCCTTCATTACCAAAGTAGTTAATGTAGTCTGTACTTATCGGCTCAAGTATTTACATATTTTTTTCTGAAGATCACGCAATCGTTTCGTGACATTGTGTGTTTAATAACAAAATGCATAAATAAGCCTAAAGATCCACTGACTCGGCAAATTAGCCGTAGTCGTGGTAAAAAATGCAGAATTTACATGTCACGTACAAACTGTATAGGTATCTAAAATACTACCGGTACTGGTTAACAACATTTTGTCTTTATGAAATCATTAGTTATTACAGAGGAGCCGCCAATCATTACAACAATTACCCTATAAACCACAAATTAGGGTGATTATCTATACCTGCTTTACAAAAGTCAGTTTTAGGTTGTTGAGATAGAGCTTGGAGTAAGATATAGTTTTGGTTTTAAAAAATATATGGTAATAGATTAAGACTTAGCATAATATCATCATACTAAAGTGCGGTTGCTGAAAGAATGCGCCTTACAGTGGCCATAACATTGTAAAAAGCTGAATGAACACAGTTGACTCTTACTGCCCTTTGAACGTATTATAAGATTGTAGCTGGTAGCCAATATACGTACAGTAAAAATATTAAAAGATAATGTTTTAATTCAGATTTTTACAATGTTATTTCAGCTGTCAGATGCGTTCTTTCAGCGGTCGGACTGTATAAATTATAAATGCGAGTACGTTTGTTTGTCGGTTTGTTTATTCCTCCTCCAAGCGGCGACAGAACAATGGTTCGACTTGATGTTTTGGATAGAGATTGTATTTTTATATAAATATCCCGGAAAAGTTGACGGTGACTGAGGGAATGGTCACTTGAATGAAACCGCGCAGCTAGAATATTATAATAATAGTTTTTTTATCAGGCAAGAAACACAAGCTAACACTAACACTACATAAACAGTTAGACTGTCTATTGGCCAGTATTTTGGTCACGCGTCGCGTTAACCAGGCGCTCTGAAAGACTTTTGAAAATGAGGTGAGCTCCCGGTCCCCAAGGGCCTAATACTATATAGAATATAATATATAGGAAATTAGGTATGTTAAACGAACTGATATTCGTTTATGTACTTACATGTTTTATTTAAATAAAACTAATAAATTACCTTTGCATTATTTATGACTAACGTTATTATATAGTCAACTATGCTTATCTACAAATACTATAATGAATTACTACAAATAAGTGAATATTCTTTTGAATTTTCTTTTTCCTCCGTTATTTGAAAAGACATATTAGTATTTTCATTACTATAAATGAAATAACTAAAACCATTTAAGGTCAGTTAGAGGAAAAAGATAATGCGCTTTAGCATTCTGAAACATTATTATGGTTAACGAGATGAAATCGTTACCTAGCAGACCAAATGATGATTTCATATATAAATAATATGTCTAATAATAAAACTATGGCACTACCATACATTGTTACGGTTTTTATTGCGTAGCCTAGGTACTTACTATACACACACAGAGATGTGCAAAACCCTACCTTGATTCTATTTTAATTTTTATTGTCAATCTATTTAAGGAAAAGTTTTACATAATTATATTCATAGTAACTGATAAGCTAACAAGTGGATCACATCAAAAACAGACTTCAAAAATATATGAAAACGTGAAACGAAAATAAGTCCTTATGAAATTTGCCCTCGATTTCCTTGGGATCCTTAGATCCTGATTTGGTGACAATGGGACCAAATTGGAAGTATACCCTTTTTTAATGTTTGCAGTGTTATTAAATAAATAATGCCCTATCGTTTTTTTAATTCCCACTTTGCGAATTTTGTCTATTATAATGTTGAACACGAGTGAAAGAGATGGTTCTGCCTGCGGCTTTACGGGTACCTGTTTGAAGCGATTCTGTTTACACAAAAAAAAAACTGACTTTCCTGCCGAGTCTTAGCAAATTTTCGCAATCACCTCATCATCATCAGCCAGAAGACGTCCACTGCTGAACATAGGCCTTTAACCGTTTAGCCCCCATACTGAATGACATCCTGCCACCTGCATCCACTGGATGCCTGCGACTCTCACAATGTCGTCGGTCCATCTAGTGGGAGGCCTACCTACAGTACCTACGCAGCATCTTCCGGTTCGTGGTCTCCACTCAAGGACCTTTCTTCCCCATCAGTTATCGGTTCTTCGAGCAATGTGGCCTGTCCATTGCCACTTCAACTTGCAAATTTTAATAGCTATGTCGATGACTCTGTTTTTTGGCGATTATCCACGTTTCGGATTTTATCGCGCAAAATAATATGTCATCTTGCCTTCCTTCTTCCAAGACTCAGCAGGAAAGTCAGGTTTTTGTCAGTGTGTTTCGTGCCCGCTCTGGCAATCCGATAGAAAAAAGGGCAGGAGGGAATTAAATCATGCAGATCTGTTGCACACTTCCTTACTAAATTTAAAATTTCCTTTCTAAATTTAGGAAAGAAATATCATCTTGCCTTCCAAAACTGATTCCTTCTTCCAAGACTCAGCAGCACTATAAATTACAACCTGATGGGTGTCTTCAAGACAAGAGGAAATGGAGAGGCACCTCATGGGCAAGCGTGCCCCATCTTAGACCGCATCGTCGCTTACCATCCGGTGAGTTGTGGTCATACGCTAGCCCATTTCATCATAAAAATAGGAAAGTTAGGATTTTATTTTTTCAGTGTAGGTTAATTGCGATAAGTTCTGAGACCGCAAACCGTAACCACTGAATACGTCCGTAACTCGGCAGTTTAAGGTTTACGTTCGCGTTATTTTCTTCACTGCGCTGTTTCGAGTCCGCGTTAAGATCCCTGGTGAGCGCAGCCAATTAATATAATTTTTGAGTGAGGCAAAGTAAGCTAAAAAACAATAAACACGTTCTGCTATATAGCAGCTGAGATGTCATCAGCAGGGTCAACATTTGTCGTAGGCATAAAACTGGTCAGTTTAAAAATATTATCACTAGTGTAAACTTATACCTAATTACGATGATAAAAATAAAAATATCACAAAGATGTTTTGACCCCCGACGCAAACAGAGGGGTGTTACAAGTTTTATTTGTCTCTGTATGCCTGTGCGTGGCATTGTAGCTACGAAGCGGCTAAATACATTTTGATTTAATTTTTTTTTGTTTGAAGAGTGACTTTTAGATTTTTAATTAGGATTTAGATTTGAATTTTGATTTTAACTTTGATATGATTTTTAATTTTAATTTACCTACTACTACTACAACTAAGTTAACCCTCCTAAGCGCGCGTGCTAAATCGTATAGGCAAATCCACTTCACGGGTCACCAAGAGATCGGCCTAGCCGAGTTTGGAGCCCGCTGTTAAGTCAATCATAACATATGTTAGACAATTAATGTATACGCAGATGGGATAATGTAGAAAATTTTCAGAAATAAATATTCACTTTACTTGATCGAGACTGTTCTTAGCTATGATTCAATAAAATCTGTTCAGCCGTTTGAAGGCAATCAGTTCTTTTAAAGGTTTTTTTTTTAATTCATCATTCATTCATTTTATCATTCATCATCATCATCAACAGCCAGAAGACGTCCACTGCTGAACATAGGCCTCCCCCTTTAACCTCCACACTGAACGACATCCTGCCATCTGCATCCACTGGATGCCCGCGACTCTCACAATGTTGTCGGTCCATCTAGTGGGAGGCCTACCTACGCTGCGTCTTCCGGTACGTTGCCTCCCCTCAAGAACCTTTCTTCCCCATCGGTTATCAGTTCTTCGAGCGATGTGGCCTGCCCATTGCCACTTCAACTTGCAGATTTTAATAGCTATGTCGGTGACCCTGGTCCTTTGGCGAATATCTATGTTCCGAATTTTATCGCGTAAAGAAACTCCGAGCATAGCTCTCTCCATTGCCCGTTGTGACTCTGAGTCTTTATTTTATCATTACATAGTATACAATCAAGTCGCTTTCCGCGTCTGTCTGTCTGTATATCCGCTAATTCCTCCTAAATCACGCAACGGATTTTGATGCGATTTTTACCATAAGATCATTTTTCACGGAAGGTTTACCTGTATACAATTTACACCCGTGCGAAGCCGGGCGGGTCGCTAGTACTTGTATAAATTGAAGTAAACTCATAAGTCATGTACTAGTGTCAGATAAGAATACAGCACAATAAATTAATAATAGACGTAGCTACATATGGAAAAGAAAACACGGAATATTTCTGCAGTTGGCCTCAAACTAGACTTAGCCTGCATCTTGGGTATCCAGAGATAAAGCATAAATATTTTCTTATTTGCTCTGTAAAATGTGTTACACAGTTTCCGAATTGCAAAGCACTTAATAATATTTCAATTGATAAAATTATAACTAATATACGTGACTATAATCATGCATGCAAAATGAATACTTATTGAGTATTATTTAAATTGTAATAAATAAAATTATGGTAAAGTACCTCATACCATAGACCAGCTCAATACCATTAAGAATTCATTACAATAGTCCAGATTAAAAATAAAATCTTATACTGTACAATAGTTTTATAATTTCCATTCACACATCCCATTATTGTATTTTTAACCAACTTCCAAAAAGGAGGAGGTTCTCAATTCGACTGTTTCATATGTTTGTTACCTCAGAACTTTCGACTGGGTGAACCGATTTCTTTAATCTACGGCTAAACCTGTCAAATTATCCGTTAGCCTAACAGTTAGTTTTATTATTATTATTTGTTCAGCCGAGGTCATCCCATTGCAGGGCAAAGATGCTTGTAATTAGTTAATTCCAAAATAAAAGTAATTATACATTTGGGTTCCAGCTAAGTAAATTTATCCAGCTTTAATGAGGTTAAGTATCTAATCGTAAAAATAAACGATTAAAATATATTGTATCTAAAACTACTTTTATGCTTTAAAGTAAGTAATCTTCGTATATAATTTGACACAAATGTTGGTAAAGATATAAACCAAAAATTCAAAATAAATTATATTGACACATACCTTCCCCTTAACAATGAAGAAAGTTTTCAGAAACACAACACTAAGTTTCACAAAGTCCGTAAACACACCAACAAAACAAAAACTAGTAAACACGTAATTATTTTAAGGGTTTTTTGGGGACAACCCTTCGCTTCCAGAAGCAAAAGTCGACTGACGTCCATTCGCAACTACCTTTCACAATGAACTGAAAAAAATCTGTCAATTTTTATGCTCCGAACATCGATAAAATGTATTCTACATTTGAGGCGACGAGTTCTAGGCAGAGCGAGACATTGATAGAGACAGATATGTGTGTCCCGCTTGCACGCCCACAGCCTATTTTTACCACGGCCAATACGAGGCGAGCTTCTGTGGGAGGAGATCAAGTTATTACGTTATTGTTTATGCGATATTAATAATAAAAAAATAAGCATCCCTCGGTGCTTTAGCCGTTGTTATTGTAATAAAGCATAGGCGTTACAGTATTGGTTATTAAAAGACAATAAAACGGGGGCACAAAGGAAAATGATATTGTTTTTGTGATACACAAATGATTTTTTCTGTTGTTGTGTGTGTTATAATTAAAAAAATATTGTGTGTAAATGTTCTAACAATTAACTTAATAACCTCTTTAGCAACTTTGTTTTCAAAATAGCACTTACAGGAAAATTCGTTGTCTTTGCACCTTTGTTTACCTAATCTAATAGAATGAGTACTTAAAACATTTTAATACGTCTTTTTAATCCTTTATGACGTAATATTTGACCCATTTCAGATCTCCCTCTTTGTACACGTGAAAGTATGTGTAGGTATAACTAAATTATGTTGTATGTGTATCATGTAGAGGCACAGAATATATAATACACAGTAGAGGAGACTCCATGTAAACGTGACTTTTCGAAGTTAAAAAAAGAACGCGCGTAAAAAACCCCCTAATAAAATAAAGGTTAACCATAGACGCGAGGGGCGTCAAGCTTTTTACGCGGCGCTTTGACCAATCACAAGCCGGCGATTAAAAAAGGAATGCTATCCACTTTTTGTACAACAGCCACCAGCCAATTAAGAGCTCTAATGCTTAGAAAGTTTGCCACATTATAAACGTCATTTATTTTACTGATATTTGGTTGGAAATTTCAGTAATTTGGAATATCGGATGCTGCCTTTTGCTATATAGGTATTCATTTCACTGTATACAAATGATTTTATTACTTAATTTCAGTAAAATTATTAGATATTAACTTTAACTTTGCACCTGCCTATTGCACGAAGGTTTCAGTAAACGGAAGAGGAAAAATAATGTAGGTCGGTACATATAATATTCCACCAGCTGGCAACAGAGCATTTATTTAACATGGTCGAAACGTCGAGCGAAAGGTATCAATTTTTACCTATATTTAATATTGCGCGATAAGTCCCGATAAATATAAAAAACAAGAGCATTTATGGACAAACGTGAAAATGAAGGCCGAGGAGTAGCCGAGGCTAGCATAATTATATGAGTCTATGTTGCCGCCAAGGTTAGTACCTATAGTACATTTTCAAACATTGCGCCGATATTTACGTAAAAATTTCGATCTTCGATCTACGATAAAAACCATTTTTTTTATGGCCATGGCCATGGCTTGTAAATCCTGCAATATGTGCAAATCACTGGGCACCAACGGAAAATGGCAATTATTTTTAACCGTCAATATAAAGGAGGTTTTCTAATCGACACGTTTTTCGTGTATGTCTGTAAATTCTGTCTAACATTTACCTTTATGCATTCGCCTCCTTTTAGGGAAATAACATAGGTAATCAAACCTCTTTGCACATTGACATATCTATTGTACGCAGTCATAAAATAATTAGAGGAGAGATATATTATCCACCAATTACTTTAGCAACGGTTATAAGACCATTTCCAGATTCAATGATCATATAAATAAACCTTTAAAAATGTAACTTTTTTAACAATTCCAGTTATTTGAATTTGGAACGGCGCATAAGATAAATGAGATTAAACTCTGCATTCAAAAGGATATTTTCCAGTTTCTAATAAAACCGTTAAAACGTCTATTGTTTTTAGTACCGCTAATAATATGAGCAGTTGTTTGTTTGTCCTATTTTTGGGGATTATTTTAATCCCTTCGTTTGAGATAGTCCGAAGCGGTGAGTGTTATAAATAATAAGGGATTACGGTTTCCATTTAGGTTTTGCGCTCTACCTGGTATGAACTTTACTTTTTTACTGATGTAACCTAACCTACCTTTTTTTAGAATCGAAAAAAATATTTACGAAACCCTGCAGGCATGTAGAAACAACTGACACATGTACCTACGTTCCGTTTTGTGATAAATTCGAGAGTTAGCTGCTTTTTAACACGCTTGTCGCTTATGTTAGCTTGGTATGTATCTATCTATGTAACGGAATCTTTGAACGTGATTTTCATCCCTTTCAAAACGTCGGATTGATTTGAAACTTTGCACACGTTTATCAAGAACCGATGACAAATAGTTTGTCCCATTATCCTTACCAGGATCTTCAGTATTAGATAGTTTAAAGCGTGTTTTTTATTGTTTTAAACTGCGAGTCACAAGACAGGTGTAAAAAAAGGATTATGTTCTTGTACGTTTACTTACATTATTTTTTCATCCGGTTTTAAAGTGATTTGAATTTAAGTAGTTATATGTAAATATTTTAATTATTAAGCGTAAAAAAAATTACTGCTGAAATTTACAAAAAAATAAATAGACAAAAACGTTTCTTAAGAAAAAGTCTTGAACGTATAGGTTCAAGGTCAAATTATTCAAGCCGAACAATTATAATATATCTACCTCATGATCCAATGAAAGTAGATTTCTTCAGATAGAATTTTCGAAAGAACTTATTCGATTTTACTTCAGCAGTGGCGTAGATATCGAAGGGCTAAGCGGTTCCGTGCACCGGGGCCTTCAAACTCGGGGCCCTCAGTCAGACCTTAACAAGTGAACTTCAAACTGAATAGCGTAAAAAATTCCCACCTTCAGAATAACCCAAGAATAATCATACAAGAAACTCATGTACATACATGTAGCAAGTAACTTTGAACGCAATAAAGTGCTGATGATAAAGTACCTTTGTACCTCTAAAGTATTTATATAATATTAATGTTATTGCTGATAAAATATTAATGGGGTTATTGAGTGGAGACCACGTACCAGAAGACGTAGCATAGGTAGGCCTCCCACTAGATGGACCGACGACATTGTGAGAGTCGCCGGCACCCAGTGTATGCAGATGGCAGGGTGTCGTTCAGTGTGGAGGTTAAATAGGGGGACGCCTATGTTCATCAGTTGACGTCTTCTGGCTGATGATGATGACTGATAAAACCTTACCTGTTTAGATAGAACCCAATTTTTTTTTCAATTTTGCACGGCCTTTTGTTACCAAGTGCGCCACTGAACTACAAGGATTTGTGCTAGACTCATGTTGTGGGCGAAGTACGAATTTTCGCTACGTAAAATAGGTATCGAATTCCATACAAATTTCAATTTCGCAATTCAAAATTTGTAAGAAATACAATACGTATTTTACGTAGCGAATACTCATACATACTTAGCCCACTGTATAGCTGGGGAGCGGGCTTAGTGATTTATAATCTAAAACTTTAAACACTTTAGGTACATTAGGTATTTAAGTACATTATGATGCCTACGTGCAACAAATGACTACTTATTTGTGTTAATTATTCATTGTTTAGAAGTAATTTAGGTAATGTTTACTCAAAGACGCCGTCCGTATCATTAACTAAACATATTGTTTTTCTTGTTTATTGTGTCAACTTAGCCATGTCAATAAAAAAAGGGGTTAATTATTTCCATATACTTAGTTAACCGACCTCAAAAAAGGTGATTCTTAATTCGACTGTTCACATTTCGAAGGTTTCCCGTGTGTTAAATTTAACCCACATTCAGCGAATAAGATTATTTTTAACTTCCAAAAAGAAGGAGGTTTTCAATTCGACTGTTTTTTTTTAACGTTTGTTACCTCAGTCAAGCTTTCGACTGCGTGAACCGATTTGATAATTATTTTTTTATTTTAAAGTTAGTGCTTCTCGTGTGGTCCTATGTATATAAATTATGCTTTTATATATACCGCTAGCTGCCGTGTGTCCCGTGTGCTTATGCTTACAAGGGATTTCTAGATTTTTCTGGAGAAAAAAAAGCCGTTTAGGGCAGGGGTCTCCAAAATTTGAAGCCTTGGGGCCGTAAT
This sequence comes from Agriopis leucophaearia, assembly GCA_949125355.1. Taxonomy (NCBI): domain Eukaryota; kingdom Metazoa; phylum Arthropoda; class Insecta; order Lepidoptera; family Geometridae; genus Agriopis; species Agriopis leucophaearia. The sequence continues at coordinate 14,925,676 of OX421264.1, forward strand.
ATTTTTTTCGGTATGTTGCAAGGGCCGTAACAATTTTAATTTTTCTGCCCGCCTAAGCAAACATAGGCTTTTATTGCATTTCAATTACTATTGATTGTGTATTGTGACACGTAACTACATCTAGTGTCGAGTAGTGATACTATGTAAGGTTTTAGGTACTATCTATTTCAGCTACAGTCATCAGTCCTTGTGCGGAAAATGTTTGGAATTATCTGAATTTCTAAGACCAGTCATATCAGTTGTTAATTTTATCAGATCCACAAGGCTGAATCACCGACAATTCCGCGAGTTTCAATTCCTGTCGCGGGCCGGATTGATGGCAGTGGCGGGCCAGATTTGGCCCGCGGGCCGTAGTTTGGAGACCCCTGGTTTAGGGTAACGTACAGATAGAGAAACATTTAAGTATGGTATACTATTATAAACGGTGCTACTAATACATTTAAAGTAAAGTTTAGTAAAAATCAGTGTTGTTTTTATCTTCTAAAATGTTGAAAATGAGTGAATGAGATAGTTCTGACTGGTGAGCTAGGCATAGAGTATAATCTGAATAACTGCGCCCCTCGGTTGCACTCACGTTGACATTTATACGGGAAACGTAAAAAAAAAACAGGATAAAAAGGATCCCAAGTCTCTCTCCGACTAACTCTAATAAAAAAAAAACTGTCTCTTCCGCCATCCTATAAAATAAAAACACAAAAGTTACTTTATACCATTTGCAATATTATATTATTCAATTATTTTTTTTAATTATTCAAAAAAAATGCCCAATTGGTTTTATTCTAATTTGCAATATTATATTGTTCTAAATATTTTCTTTGATTATGTTTTTTTTTTCTCAATTATTCTAAAGATAATGTCGTATGAGATCGGTAGCTGTATGGATGTTGAGCGTACATATATTATATAGCCTAACCTCTTGTCTCTTATTTAAAAAAATACTTTTAGTATGTTTTCCTCCTGGGTCTTAAACTCTGGCCAGTTAGTTATCCCGAGACTCCTTGGTAGATACGTGACACAGAACATTGCCCCAATATAATGACCAAACAACTGATAGTAACCAAAATATTTGTGTAAAATCAAATAATTGAATCGGCCGCCGCCGCTTCCCTGGCGCCGCTCTAATGTTTTTTATTATTACTCTCTCATCAAAACAAATTGACTAAAATATCAATTTTGATACCAAAATAACTCAAAACTAGTTATGTGACTATTGGAGCTAGTAATTCCTACTTAATGAGTTTTTTGAATGCATTTTTATCTTATTTGTTCAGTAACATTTTTGTGTTTGATGCAAAGTATTTTGTAATGGCTATTTAATTCTTTTATAATTGGTTTTTTAAAACACGTAATTTTTTGTTTATTCCGGGATCTTTTGATATTAGTATCAGCACACGTATTTTAATTAAGTATACACAGTTAGCAATAAAATTTACCATTACATAAATAAATAACTCAGCTAAATATAGACACAAACTTAATTAAATTAAAAATATTAAACTGCACTAATCTAGCAATGCGGCTAGCAGTTTGGAAACGATGCCTACGGGCAGCGGTTTATTAAATTAGGGCAGTTTAGTTAAGTTTTTGTCTTTATTTTAATGTAGGTAAGTTTATTATGATTCCAAATATGAATACTTTTGTTGCCGAAATAAAACACTTTTTTTTACTTTACTATTTACCAGTGGCCTTAGTACGAGCACTTGCGGAAAAGTTATCGTTACGTAAACGATAGCAAAATGTATGACAAATTGAACAGCGCTTCTATTGGACGTGAAAAGAAACTGAATTTTTCATACATGTTGCTATCGTTTACGTAACGATAACTTTTTCGCAAGTGCTCGTACTAAGGCCACAGTAAAATATAAACTGCAAGCGAAGTTACTATAAACCTTACAAAATATTCCCTCACTAAAGTCGCGTTCCGAAGTGTCCTAACCGATGTCCGATAACGGGCCTCTCAGACCTTCCACATGGAAAATGTCCATTTTCCCCGGTCCAGTACTACGCGTAGAAATATGTCAGCCCGTGTCACACCTACAACGCAACGCAACGCGACGCGATACTATGTATAAGCGATGTGAATTTGTATCATAAAACAAATAGGTACAGAAGGCCGGAGAATATTTCTGGAGCCAAAAACTTATAATAAAAAAAGTGGATTTCCAGATAATATGGAAATCGGCAAAATGAAAAATATAGGTTTCTCGAACATTGCCAAATGTAGACAAGAAAACAAATTTCAAAGAAAAAATTGTTTATTTCTGGATGGCTATGGTTTACTATGTAAGCCAATCACAGGACATCCAACTATAGCTACATGGAAAAGTTAATAAGCAATTTTTGTCTGTATATACATTCTTACATAATATCTGCGCATTCGCCTCTTTTTAGTGAGTGGATTTAGTTGAATTACTGATATAAAATAAAAATTTAATATGTGTACTTGTTGTTGTTGTTAAAAATTTAAATATCCAGATACCTAAAATTTTAAGATTGCATTTTGTAACAAGGCTCTTAAAGGCAAATTTAGATCAAGTATGTTCTTTAAAATAATGTACACGTTGTGTGTTTGAGAAAAAACAATTTAATGCTGTGCTTCTTTACGTTCGTATTTTGGTGCGGTTTGCCGGTCGATTATCCTCATACAAATCGGCTCTGATTTTTTAGAGTTTTCCAATGGTTTATTCCAATAACCTAAACCTTTTGCAGTGTCACAACGCATCGTTCAGCGTATTTTCTGTTTCTGAAATGCCGCGAGGCGTCGGACAGCCTATCTCAGTGTGGTCGCATCTTTACGTTCGCAGAAATATGCGAGGCTGTTAGAGCCCTGAAGGAAAACGCCCTTATCGCGAGTAAAAAGTAATGCGTCCAGCTTTTATGGCAGTTTCGAGACACGCTCTTTATTACGGAGGGTTTGGACGGCCTGAGAAAGATGGGTGGATACTGAGAGATAGGCAGCTAAGCTCCAAATTTTTACACATTTTTGAAAACAAAACTATCACCTTTTCTATGTTGAGTGTGAAAGATCTTCTTCTATGAAACAACAGTTTTTTCCCACGATTTAAGCGTTGTTCCCGTATCAATAGTTGTTCATAAGCATGAGCACCTACTTATGATTTACAGGACCAAAACAAAAATCGTAAAAAAAACTGTCTTTTATATTATATAAAGGTGTTCCAAAATTAACGCAATATTTGGATGAAATTGAAAACACTTTTTTTATTGAATCATAAAGTACACTGAATATTTGTCTTGTGTGTATAGTGTGATTCTGTTTATTTTTCTTAGAATAAAAGTCAAAGACCTAGAGTCAGAAAAGCCACGTCGTCACTTGCCAAAAGTCACTTTCTTCACTCACCAAGGTTTTTCAACTCTCTCAATGTACCCCAACTTTAGACGTTCGTTCCACCCCCTCGCATAAAAAATGATTGTACCTTCAAATCTATCCCGAGGGCCGCACCCTCCATTTCTCCCCCTACCTACCCCTCTCCACTCCTCTCCCTTCGGCTTCTAGTTATATGAATGACTTGGACTTATCTCCACATCTTTTAAGTACGGATTTGTTTGTTTTATATTTGGAAAAGTTTTTTGGGTAATTTTTCAAGATAGAATTTGAAGTCTGCAGAGATTATCTTGCGGGATTGGATCTATTCTAAGCTAATCAATCTGCTAAAATCTGCTCAGAGAGACAAAATTCTTGAGAGATTGCACTATCGTTTTGTGATATTACTGGAAGATATATAAAACTTGATTGTGTAACATCAAGTAGGTGTAATGTAACATTCATTTTGAAAAAGCATAGATTTTTTTTGCAGAGTATATAAGTACTGTTCTCAAACATGGTAATTAATGTGCCCATTTTTAGGGTTCCATATCCAAAGGGTGTAAACGGGACCCTATTAACTAAGCCTACTCTGTCTGTCTGACTCTTCGTCTGTCCTACCTACCTAGAGTGTATCTTTCGAACCGTAATATATAGCCAGTCGAAATTTTCACAGGATATGTAATGCTACCGCGGATTAACTAAGAAATAATAATAAAGTCAAAAACGTAGAATAAGATACTTATTAAGTACTGGTTTTCGTACGATCACCGAAGTTAAGCAACGTTGGGTGCGGTCGGTACTTGGATGGGTGACCGTCTGGGCATAATGTCTTTTTGCACTAACTTGTTTAACTAGTAGTTAACCATTTATGTGGTGGTACGGAACCCCCAGTGCGCGAGCCCGACTCACACCTGGCTGCTTTTTTTGAGGAACACGATTCAAATAAAATTTGATTAAAGGGAACATTGCTATTTACAATATAAGTATATTATAATTAGGTACTTATAGTTTATGTTTTAACATGAAAATAATGTTAAAAACAAACTAGAAACTAAAGTACCTAAATAAAAAACCTAAATAATTAAATGCACTTAAATAAATATCTCAATCTTAAATCTCCAAACTACAAATAAAAAACTGCATTAAGGTTAACTTTTATAACTCAATTTATTTTTAACCTTCGACGCAAACAGAGTGGTGTTATAATTTATAATCTTTTGTTTTTGTCTGTGGCGTCGTAGCTACCAAACGGCTGAACCGATTTTGATTTAGTTTTAAGTTATAACGATCAATTTTTTTTATAATATAAATAATACATTGCAAACCCAATATACCAATAAATACTTGAATAATACCTATAATACTCAAGTATCACTTGAGTAACCCTACTGCCTACTGCGGTCTGCGGTAGCGAAATGTGAGAGCTAAATTTTTCTACGTATGTATTTACCAGTTTTATTCACAAAATACGATGGTGCCTCCCTTTCAACTCTACAAATAAGTTGTTTGAACTCTATTTTCAGAATTATTACGCACGTTCCTAAGCATGTGGCTTATATAAAAATTAGGAAACAAAATTCGTATTTACATAAAAAATATGTGATCGTAAACCAAAACTAAAAGTTTTACACAATACGACCATGTGTGTAAATATAATATTTTGTCTTTTGTGTGATCATTGGCAAATGTGCCTTCGTATTTATAGCAATGGTTTGAGTAAAACATTTAATATAACGTAATAATGGCTGTAAAGAAAAAAAAAATAGAGTCGAGGACATTCCGGTTTAAAAAAATTATAGTAATCGAATTCATTTTGTTACAAGGTATTTTTTTAAACGGAAGCATTTTTGTCTATGGTTAATGTCAAACATACAAACGTAGTATCAAACAGCAAACTTATTTTATTGTCTAGATTCAATGTTGTGTGTTACAAAATACTTGTTTTAACTGGCAAATTTGCCAACAATACCTACATAACAAAGCCATACCAAAAGTAACATTTATGAAATATAAAAATTAAACTTTACACAAGCTGAATACACTTGCCGTATGAAGACAAAATTAAAAACAAAATTAAGTACCTATAGAAAATAATATGATTTTAAAAACCAATTCCATTTTTTATTTCAGGAAATAATGCCAATTCCGGCATGCCAACCCGTGACGCGTCGCGCCGGTTTTTGCGTCGCCCTAAAACAGGCGGGTAACAACAGCCACGTGTCGAGTTTTCGCTTTTTCGGGTGTAAAAACCAGTAGCAAAAAGCGAGAGTGGCCGTAAAAGCGTTTTCTGCTAAAATGAAATAATTTATTACACATGCCAATGAAGATATTGTTTTGCGTATTCAACGAGGGTCTTTTTGACGCAGATTTGCCACGTTTTGCGTGGCGTCATGCCCAGTTCCATTGTCGTCCAGTCTATCTCCATTGTTGACGGAATGTAGGCTAGTTTGCAGAGTGTACTTATAGGGTGTTTATTAATACTAGTCCGTAAGTAAACTTAGCATAAATTTATGTTGTTGTGAAATAAGAAAACAATTCAATTATATGATATGATTGATTTTTTTATATCGGAAACTGATCTATGTCAACATTTTAAGAATAAAATCTTAAAAAATATACTGGCTTAGGTGGCGATGAAATAAGCGACGAAATAGGAAGCAAATCACAAGAATTCCCCTATTCTTTTTCCCAATTTATAGTGAGAAGAAATATCAAAGATTTAGATTTTGACACCACAAAATGACATGACCACATGACCGAAGATAAAGCTCCTAGACAAGTGTCTAAGTGAAAGTCATTTATTAATGAACATATGGTTACAGGTCAAGCAAATGTAACAATTAGGAAATGTATAAATATTATACAAAATTTAAAAAGTCATAAAATAGAGATGGTGAAATAAAATTTGCAATCACATTTTTTATAAAAATTACGTGTCCGTGTTATTACAAAATCTTTACCCATGACTTTTGAAAAATACGTCAAAATCATAAAACGTGTCTTAATTTGTATCATACTGTATAGCAAATGCAAACTGACCTATGAAAGCGAGTGTCGTTTTTACTTTTTTTTGTTAAATTATAAAATACCGCTCACCGATTCAGCTGCTAAAGCTATAAATTAAATGTTTTTTCAATAAAATTTAGATGGAATTGTGTAGCGTCTATTTTTCATTCGTTTCTTACCCACCTACTATCATAATTACTCTAAATACATTTACTAGAAATCTAATCACGATTAAAAAAAATACCAATAAATATTGCTTTTAATATCATCTACTTATACCATTTTGATGAATAGAAGTAAATGAATTAGCGCATAATTTATTTAAAAAAATCGCAATCGAAACCTAGTTTACATTTTAATTCGGCCAGTAATGTTTGAATAGATTGTGTTACTAGAATGAATTGTATTTCCTTCAATAAGACTATGAATACAAGAGGATTTAATATGAAATTGTTTTGTAAATTACTCCATGTTCTCAAATACTACCCCTCTAGGGCATAACATACTACTATTTTATGAGAATATGATAGACACAGAACAGGTAGCAAACATTTGCTTTGAAAACAAAAAGCTCTTTAAAAATGGCAGTTAGACGAACATGCAAAAAACTGCGCGGGCGCACGTCGGCGGCACGAGATGCAGTCGTGCAGCTGCCACGCTTCCTTTTCCGAGTGGAGAAAAAAACGTAAAAAGAAAACCTACGATAGGAAGCTGTCGCCAAAGAAATCAGAGTAAACATTATACTTTTGCATTTATTTGGCGCAGATTTACGTAGTTAACCACAATGTGGCCTCTAAAATGTATATGACTATCAGAGACCACTTTTTCAGAGAAAACTTTATTGCCACACTTTAGTGCTATCAAGAAATTTCATAATTAATTAATGATTAAAAGTTCTATTATTTAATGCAGACTAAATAATTTATGTAAGATCTAGACTAGGAGCTAAAAAAATAATTGTAGTAATTGGCTTGGTTTTTTTCTTTCTTTAATTAGTTTAGGCATAAAATAATCGATTTATTCTATATTCTATCATATAAATATATTTTTTATAAAAATAAAAATATTCTCATTTGAACGCCGCTCCTGGCTAGGTACAACATTTCAATTTGTAGGACCCTGTATGCTACTTTGTATCTGTAATATGTATTGTACATGTACCTACCATGTTCTGATATATTATGTATAAATCATTTGAATAAGGAGATTTTACGCAGTCTGAACAGGCCGCGGCAGCGGATCTGAACCCAATGTGCTTTGTGTGCAATGTGCGAAATACATACCTAAGTACGTATATGTAGGTTTTACATAAGTAATAGGTATACTTTATGCGTTGATGTACATACAGTACATAACACCTAACTGAACAAGTAGCTACATACCATTTTTAAAAGCATTTTTTTCCATTTTTTCCATACCCTTTACACGAAATAGGTATCGCAGTATAGACTGTAGATGAAGCCTTCGTTTTTGTTTACAAAAAAGAAGACTAGATAAAATATTCGCATACAGTGTAAAGAAATACAGGCCCATTGTTTAGCTCAAAGGTGGCAATCACAAGCCCGGTAGCAGATTTGCGTACATTCTTGGAAGGACTTTGCACAAAACAATAGCAAAATGAAGAATGGAAAGTGAATGCTAAATGTCTTTGTCAATTTACTTTTATTTTCAACAAAACGAAACGGAAGGTTTTTTGTGTAAATAATTTTATTTTAACACAAAAAACATAGAAATGAAAAAAAAATTGCCGGCCCTTGCCTTTTCGCAAACATAATTGTCCTGATCGAATAACTAACTTGGTTATAAAAATCAGTTTCATACAAAAATGTGATTCATTTTTCTACGGGGGTCGTTGTTACAGGTTCGTAAAAAACGCCGCAGGTTTTTTGGTAAAAAGGTCGATCGCGGGTGCCACGGGGTCTTTTTTACCCACCCCGGTGATTGCAGGTTAGTTTTTGTAGAGATACCGATCTCTCACACGTTTTTTAAACGGTTTTTATTCGAATAGTGTTAATTCCACTTGATTAGGGGGATGTTTACGAATGTTCTGTTTTTTTATACGTTTTTCGGTCTTTTATTGTCATTTGATATGATTTATCACTTAAATTCTGTTTTTAGACTATTTGTTACTTTTCTTTTGACGTTTTTCGATGTTTTGTTCATTTTAGTTTCACAATACTTACATATAATAAATTTCGTAAATATTTAACACAGTTTTTTTGCAAACTGAACAGTGCGTCGGTCCGGTATATTGCTATGCTAGTTTCAAAATGAGGGTCAGAAAGTTCGCATTTTGAAAAATGGGACGTTCAATTTGAAATGTCCAAAATAAATTATTTTAATGGTGACCTTTGTGCAGTTCTTTTGTTAGCAGTTAGTAATTTATAATTTATGTTATCTCAATAAGCATTGTAATTGTAAGTTATTACTACGGGTCACTCGCCCTAAGACGCTGCAGCCATTGTTTGAGGGATGTGGGGTCAAAATGGTCGAGGGGTCACTTATTGTGTTTTCTGAAAAATTTCACCCATGTCATTGTTGTTCAAATTGGCAATTTTGACACATGTGGTGCGAGCATTTTTATTTTTGGAATTATCTGGGGCATTTAAAACTTGATACGAGTAGGTATGACGTATTAAGGGTTATAGTAAAACGCACAACATAAGTAAGTATTTACCTTTTTTATTTAAATGAGAGACGAGACGAGCAAGTTGCTCGCCTTATTTACCTACTATTGTCTTTTTACTTTAAAAATTAATCACAGCATTTTTTAACAGAAGCAGCTTGAACTAAACATCTGCAAAGCAAAAGATTGTCTTTACAATTCGACTTTCAATTATGTACCTAATATAGGTACTTAAAAGAACTGAGAGAAAAAGAAGGTTCTGTGAGAAGAAGGTGTGCAAGGTGTTTGATGATGAATTTAGCTTATGACATAATTTTACAATTGTTGTATAATTAATAATAATAATAAAAAGTTTTTTTTTACAGTTTTTTATATTATTTATGTTTTTATAATTATATTTGATGTAAAAAACTTAAAAATTAAGAAAATAAATAGATATGTGAATAATAAAAAAATACTAATTATGTTAACTTATTTGACATAATTTTTACCTGAATTGTTTAATTAATTATGTATTAATTTAACCCATTATTAAATTAAATAATGAATGGGTAATAATTAAATTATTACCCATTCATTATGGGCTGAATTAATTTATAATCTTACTTTTTAATGAATTTTACATATGTAGTTGTAGACCCCCTAGCCCTAAAATAGTCGAAAAAAATAAAATAAACTTTACAGTTTTTGGAAAAATGTGTGATGCCGTATGGCACCGCTAGCCACTTATGTAGTATTTTTTTATATTTATTAACATAATCAAGTCTCTCAATCTAAACTGTTATAAATCGATAATTCTGGATTGTTATAACAATAATACTCAATATACATAATTAACAATGATTTCATTATGTGTATACCTTACTAACACATATGAAATTGGTAGTTACAAGTGATACATACCAACACCACACTTACGGCACTCAGTTCTGGTCTGACACTTGCACGACTCTAAGGCCCAATTTCAGCGTTTTCCACCTTGTGTAGTTACCAACAGGTGACTCAAGCCATCAAACTTGATGTCATATAAGATATGTGTAGAGTAGTAGAGGATATGGAAGCTCCAGGACGTCCACCACGAGGTAACGTTTGGTTTTCATAAGGTACGCCTGCACTATTTGTCTTCGAAAATCTAACTGGCTTATCGAATTAGTTTTAGTTTTTTTCTGCGAAGTTCTTGGAGCCATTACCACTTCACAATCAGCATTGAGCTCTCGACCAGTGAGGTTGTTGACGAGACCTCCCTCGTCTTCATCTGCGGAGTCATCGTCAGCAAGAATTGTCGGTTCCGGAGGTTCAATAAACACGTACAACCCCTAATTCGGAAAAAAATTAATTAATAAGATAATTAAAAATAATTATAAACATACTAAGGAGCAATTGCATACATTTCGAAAAGACACGATATCGGGCTAGCGATGCCGTTTGGCACTCTAATAGTTTTACCCTGAATTACACAGAAACCGATATTTTTTAACGCGTTTTGAATTACCAAACCATTGTCATGTCTTTAGAGATAATTCTTACACAAATAACTAGCATGTAACACAATAAAATAAATAAATACGATTTACCTACCATTTTGCCGCGAATTTTTCCACCCTCTATTTTGAATCTTTCAAACTAATAATTACTCGATGACACGTTGCTAATTTCACTTGAATCCTAATAATATGTCTATCAAGCTACGGCATAGCGATTTGTTGGTTACCTACATTGCTCCAATTTCAAAATGAGCGCAATATTTAAAACTACGTAAAGGCGATGCCGTACGGCACCGCTAGCCCATAATGGGTTAATTTAATTACCTAATGTAATTGACTTTTTGTAGCCGTTTTAGTTAAGAACAATAAATAAATAAACTGCTATCTAAGAAGGTTTTTATTTGTTTTATGGTAATGGGTTTAAATATTGCTCTATTAAGTATCTTCCTTAAATGACTTAAATGACCTGCTATCCAGCCAGTACCTAGGTATCTAAGAAAATTTTAACTTGTTAAGGCGAGAAGAACTATAAAAGAGTTCCAAAATCAGCAGGGCGGTAAGTGTTGACAAAAACATCGATCATATCGTCGTAGATATAAAGAGGCAAAGACTAATTCAGTCCGTATTTCAGAGTGGTTAATACGGTAAAGATAAAGCACCGAAATCTTAATTTTTGATTAATAGGCTTTTGACATAATAGCCATTTGAAGTTTTACATAATATTAAACTATTACAATAAATACATAATATATTTATTCGTTTTTTGATCAATATGATACGATAATTTTAATGTGTCAAAAATAAGTATAAAAACAGTGTTAAAAAGAGGAGTTTTAGGATTTTGTTCTATTGAGTGAAATAATTCAAATTGTGTATCTAATTAATATTTAAATAGATGATATGTTCAAAAATTATAATAGATTATTTTTGAGAACTCTAAAAACCCTTATAGAACTAGATTCATATTGGGAGTTTGATGAGTTGATAACATTATGAGAGTCGCGGGCATCCAGTGGATGCAGATGGCAGGATGTCGTTCAGTGTGGAGGGTAAAGGGATAGGCCTATGTTCAGCAGTGCACGTCTTCTGGCTGATGATGATGCGCCTTAAAAATATGATAAAATACAATTCAATATATCTTTATTACACTCCGAAAAATACAAATGAAACTTAAACTAACATCAAAAATAATACGGCAGTATAATGGGTGGCTTCATCGCCTAGAGCGATTTCTTCCAGCAAACCTTTGGATAGACATGACTAAAGAATACCAACCACCATACCATAAATATTATAAATAAAATACATATATACGTACCAGTTAACATGAACTTAGATAAAATAACAATATCGGCAAGTTTCTAATGCGGCGACCGTTAACCTCGCTCACCTTAAGACGTGTGTGACCTTCTGACCGTTAGCAATTCATATCCCAACACAATCAAACTATTGACCCGAAACCCAAACATCTTTCTCATCCCTAAGGATTCCAATTTCAAACAATTTCCAACATAAATCAAAGCTTCGAACACAATTCGACATTTGAAAATCTGTCAAAAATCGAACGCAACGGTCCGATGTTCTACCGGACAAAAGTCCTCGATTTTATTTTCAACTAAAATGTAACAATGTTCAATTGTTATCAAGGAAAAAGGGTAGATTTTAGTAATCTTCTTAATGGCGTGTGTGAAAAGATTATAAATTAAGTTTCTGCAACAAATAAAAATGACCCCTGGTTATTGTCAGGGTGTCAATATGTGTGACCGGGGCTTTGTATGTGACCCCACGGCTTAGCGGCAATTTGCGACCGCTCCGGTTCGCAGCTTGAATACTTTGAACCTAACTACGATTGAAATTTTAAACATTTTTAGATGTCATTAATAACATTCAGTCAGAGTTAGGACACCGCTCATCGGCAAGACTTAATCTTCGCACATCTTCAACATATTTTAAGATGAAAATAATCGATGAGAATTTCAAAAATACCGATGGTTGTCTGGTTGTATGTTTATATAATTACCAATATAAAAAACCGACTACATCAAAACTGGACTAAACTGAAATGGGACCATACGAGAAGTACTAGCTTTCAAATAAAAAAAATCTTCACCGAAACCGGTTCACCCATTCAAAAGTCCTACTTTTTGGAAGTCAGTTAAACATGATACAAATAATTTTTTGGGTTAATCTACACTAATATTATAAAGAGGAAAGATTTGTACCTATTTTTGTATGTTTGTATGTTTGTAATGAATAGGCTCCGAAACTACTGAACCGATTTGAAAAATTCTTTCACTGTTGGGAAGCTACACTATCCCCGGATGACATAGGCTATATTATATTTTGTAGCGAGGCCGAAGGCCGAGCTTACACTCGTGCGAAGCCGGGGCGGACGGCTAGTATTTAATAGAATGGTGGAAAAGATTGAAAAAAAATACTCGAATGAATGTTTTTTTTCCGATCTCTTCCGACAAAATATAACATCAACATGACACATGAAAATTACTTTGAAACGTTTTCGTTTATTAAATTTTTTGAAAGCTTTGAGAGGCGTGTTACAAAATATATCGTTAAATTTTAGGTTCCTGGAAAAACGGAAAAAATAAAGCCATAATTGTCAAAAATAAAAAAACAATTAAACCATATCATTAAAATTGTTTATTTTATGTCAGTAATTTAATGAAATCCATACTCTCAAACTTTCCCTCCGTGAGTTTTACGATAAATTACTTTTGTAAATTGGAGGTAAGCAATAACTTGATGTATTGACTTTTTCCAAAAATTCGAAGGTTGTTTTTAAACAAAAAATACAGATCTATTTTTATTACAAACATTGAGTTTTCTACGAATCTTTCTATTTGACAGGATCAGAACGCCAAAAATACAGTTTTCGTTGCTTTTTTAGTGAAAAAACATGAGAGGTCCTTAACTCACATTTTCTTTAATAAAAAAGTAGATTATGTTTGTTTTGACCAGAAATATGTCACCATAATCCATAATATAAATAGTAATAACATATTTTATAATGTAAATATTTTTACTCATGTGCTTATTTAGTAAATAGTTGATGATGAAATAATGTATGATAATTTTATTTATAATATTGTGTTTGTCCTGTAGGTGCGGTGTACTTGTAAATAATGTACAGATAAAAATAATGTGTTATATAAAGATATTTTTAGCGAAATTTAACAAATATTTGTTAAGAACCCTCTCAAATTTTTTGATGATAATAGCAGAGGACAAAGAATCATTAAAAAATTTACGATTTCTGTTATAAATAGATTTGTATTTTTTATTGAATATTCAACGACTTCAAATTTTGTAAAAGCTATACATATTTTATGAACTCCATCCAGTTCACAAAAGTAAATTTTCGAAAACTTTAGATGCCAAATTTTGAAGGTAGATTTAGTTAAATTACTGATAAAATAAACAATACAGCCTGTGCTAGGCCTGCTGGTAGAGTTGTGTAATCATAAAATATGTATGTTTTTCACTAAGATAAATACGTTTAAAAATACACATATAAATATTTGTGTTTTTTTAACGTATTCATTACATGCACGTATTTATTATACAATTTTTTTTCCATTGGTGGCAAACAAACAGTCAGTCCACCTGATGGTAAGTGATCATCGTCGTCTATGGATACCTGCAACACCAACATCACAGATACGTTGCCGACCATTAAAGATTCTATCTTTTGAAGAACCCCATATTAAAGCTACTCGGAAATGCCGCAGGAGGAGAGCTCATTCCACAAATTGCAGGTGCGAGGCAAAAAAGAACGCGTAAAACGCACAGTGTGCGATTTCCACCGATCTATGTATGATATGGGGATAAACTTTCAGGCGGTGGCGGCTGGTGTGATGAAAAAACCGCGATGCCGGCATCAGATCAAACAGTTCAGAACATTCCTCGTTGTAAATGCGATAAAAGACACAAAGAGACCCAACGTCTCTGCGCATGCTGAGCGGCTCTAGGTGTTCAGTGAACTTGGGATCGTCGACAATTCTGACAGCTCTACGCATTCTTGTATAGTATAGTATGTACTATGCTATACAAAAAAAAACATAGGTTCTATTATGTACACAAGTAGATATATACTTACTGTATTATTTTCTCTCTTGCCCCCCTATATACTAACTTACACATGTTATAGAAACCCCATTTAAACCGTAACTATAAAACGCATTCGCCACTCGTCCAAAATGGCTTCTATCCATTGTCAAGCTTGACCCCTCGCCAAAAATAATGGCCAAAGGGCAGATAAATTAAAAATTGCAAAATACCCCTTGAAATCTTTCCATTTACAATAACCATTTTATTTCGAACTAGTGGCGCCACTATACGCGACCAACTTATCTGTAGCATTATATAGGAGAGCCACCATCGCATTTTGTAAACAAAACCGAAAGCCATCCATGGAAATTTTAGCTCTCTCATTTGACCAACTCTAAAGATAAGTTAGTCGCTCTATATTTGTCATACGATTTCCGTTAGTTCAAAAGACAGCCACGGTCAATATAAAATTATGGAATTGTTGATTTTATGGGCCAGAACCGTTCTCATACGTTTAAAAGGCGGGTAAGTCAGTCAGATAATATATTTCCGTTTGGTACCGTTGCATTAACTGTCTACACAATAATTTTTCTTGTGGTCACCATGACATCTTAAATACCATAGGCTATATACCTAGAGAATAAATGTAAGCACTTTAATTTTATCTTCTTATTAGTGTTCGAAATGATAACGCAGAGATTTTTCAAGCGAAGATTGCACGCCTTTCCTCTTTGTAAGTAAGTAGGTATGCAGTGAAAACCTAGATATTTTTTATGGTTCCTTACCTAAAAGCGTTAAGGCGTTAAAAGGCTCCCTTTTACACCATAAACGGGATCCTTTTAACGCTTACGCTGTGTCTGTCTGTCTGTCTGTGTCAGTCCTACCCTTTAACGGCTGTATCTTTTGAACCGTAATAGATAGCCAGTTGTCATTTTCACAGAATATATACTGAGGATTGATTAACTATAAGAAATGATAGAGTCAAAAAGTAAAAACTAAAGGGACCCTGGGTCCGCATACAATTTTTTTTAAACGTATCTTTTGTATTTGTTCTAGTGTAAAAACGGTAGCACTTACAAGCGTCAAACTTAGCATGAATATAGTACACACTCTAAACAATACAATGAATAATGATCAAGTGCGAGTAGGTGACAAGTTTCTTCAATAAGAGCCTTGACCAACATCTTAAGAGGCTCTCGGTAGACGGTTGGGTCAAGGGTCAGATACAGAAGGCGGTAATCCTGGACACGGCACGCATCGTCAGGAGGTTCCTCACTCTGCAGCCCTAACCACCGGTAGCTTGAACCCTGCCCCGCTGCCGGCGACACTCAAGTTTTTAAGTTTTTTTTTATAATTAAATATATTTAATGTAAATAGCTTAAAAATTAAGAAAATATATGGATACAAAAATAAATAAATAATTGATATATCCCTGAACTTGGCTTCAGGCGGGAATATACACACGTAAACCACAATACCCCACTTTTATGCTTTCCATCGTTGGGTAAAAAGGAACAAGGTGCAAAAGTAACAGGTAAACGGATTTTGCACGTAAGTTGGAATTAAATCTTTTGCTGCCACAAACACGCAAGATCGATGTGATTTTTTATCACTTAACCATAATTCTGCCATTAAACATAGCTAAAACGAATATTGACCTTATTTTAATCGCTTAAAAGTTGAAAAACGCACAACTTTTGTGAGCAATTCGATTTCTTATTTCACGGAACTTCATAGAAGTGATGTTTTTACGTAACCTTTTGTGCTTTTTAAAGGACAAGACGATTAGGAATGTCCATTTTGTGCGTTTTATCGTCACAAAGTACTTCTTAGGGGTAGTAAATGACACGATTGATGGATGCGATACATTCGCACCTGCAAATTACTTTAGAGCAGTTTTTTTGCGTTTGACCACCAACTCGCGCGATGATACGGTCTAGAATGGACCACGCTTGCCTAGTTGAAACCGATTCAGTCGTGATTTGAAGATACCCAGATAACTATTGGGTAACACCCATTCAGGCAGCGCATTCCACAGACTAGCAGTTCACGCAATAAAAAATTATGGAATCAAAGAGCTTCGTACGGGTTTTTTAAATATCAACCATAAAGCGGTGTCGATTTTTCGTGCCCGCTCTGGCAGTCCAATATAAAAATGAACAGGTGGGAATTAGATCATGCAGATCCGATGCACACTTTCCGAAATGTATCCGATAAAAAAACCGATAGACTAGCAACTTTGCGCCGATGGTTAAGACTAAGGGCCGATTTCACCATCAAAGTGAACGCGATCAACGCAAAACTAAACTGGTATAAAGTGGCTTATTGAGTTCAAAACGTCAATTTGGGTTTCACCAACATAAACTGATCGCAGTTAAGTTTATGTTGGTGAAACCCAAATTGACGTTTTGAATTCAATAAGCCACTTAATACCAGTTTAGTTTTGCGTTGATCGCGTTCACTTTGATGGTGAAATCGGCCCTAAGAAGCTTACTACGAACTAAAGCAAGCCTATTCCTAAATAAACAACTTTCTACTTAGTTCTAGTACGTGAAGTAGGGAAGAAAAATAATTTTAGGAAAATCGTAAAAACGTTACATCGCGCACATCGTCTGCGACTGCTAGTCTGTAGAATGCGTTACCTGAATGAGTGTTCCTGATAGTTACAACCTGTGGTTGTCTTCAAATCTCGAGTGAATCTGTTACTTCTAGGCAAGCGTGCTCCATAGTAGACCGCATCATCGCTATCAGGCGAGTTGGTGGTCATACGCAAACCTATAACTGAATAAATAAAAAAAGCATATAGAATACAATCGTAGAGTAAAATCTAGAAATATTGCCACTTTTACCTACTCAATAATGGTAATTAATTCAACACTATGAGAACATAGTGTTTCAAAACACTGTCATTCAAAATAGCAAAAACTTAATTACCGGCGACTCTTTGACCCTTAATCGGGAAGTTTTTAGCCATTCTCATTATGCATGTCTCATTGTGTTTAATTTTAGAGTTGCACGTGAAATTGTGAAAACGGTGGTCGTTAAAATTAAGTACACTCAAGCATCTCTTTGTCTATTTCACTGGTGAATCGATATCAGAAAGGTCTCTAGACCTTGAACGGTCTATGGGAAATGGGGATCTTACTGGTTTTTAACTTACCTCAGAACTTTCGACTGGGTGAACAGATTTTGACGATTCTTTTTTTATTTGAAAGCTGGTGCTTTCCGTGTGGTCCCAATTCAATTTGATCCATATCTGAAATTTTTATAAAGTCGGTTTTTTTAAATTGATAATAATTTATTTGGAGTTTAAAATCAGTACGGAACTAATTTATAATGTGTAATTTGCAATCACGATTGTTACGTGTAAAGACCATGAAATTACACAAACATCTAAGTATTTAGCATGCATAACAATGCACAATTATTGGCAAAAAAGATTTACATTATTCAACAACGCCACATGGTTTATAATATATAAAATATATGTAAATATACGACGACCAACTCTATTCGCGCGCCAATGCGACGTTAGTGCAATATAACGATACGAATAGGTATGTGGGACATGTGGGACATTATTGCACACACGGTCATCTGACCCCAAACTAAGCAAAGCTTGTAATATGGCTGCCAGAGACTGATATACATACGTATATATTTTTAAATACATACTTAAATAGATATTAACACCCAGACATAGAACAAACACAAATGTTCATCACACAAATGTTTGTCCTACATGGGAATCGAACCCACGCCCCCAAGCGCAGAAAGTAGGTTCACTACCAACTGAGCCACCGGTATGTATGTACATAGTCAAGGTTAATGGAAAACGGGTTGTTATTAAGCAAACGTGATTAATCTTCGACCGCGTTATCACTTTTCAGCTAAAATCGCGGTAAAGGAAAAAAGATGAAAGTTAGCCTCACCGATGTAAAAAAAACACTAATCGTTGACCCGGATAAATCGAAAAGAATCCGGTAACAACCCGTGGTGAATAGAAATTTGTCACCGACTCGTACTTGGTTATTATTATTATTTGTTGTTTTACTTGTGTACTATAATCATGTCAATTTTGACGCTTGTACGTATTATCGTTTTTACACTAGAGCAAATACAAAAAACGTTCAAAAACACGTCTGGATCTTTACTTTTTAATATTATACTCAGTTAATCCGCCGTAATATATTATGTGAAAATTCAACTGGCTATCTATCACGGTTCGAAAGATACAGTCGTTAAATGGTAGGACAGACAGACAGACAACGTAGGTTTAGTAATAGGGTCCCGTTTACACCCTTTGGGGTACGGAACTCATAAAGGTATATTTTTCAAGTTATGCCAAGACAATAACATTGAAAATTTGTCGCAGTGCTAAATCAACTCTGCTGCTGTGTTCTGGGTTTGAATTTTAGTGATATTCCTCAGACCTACAACCGTTTGGATCGATAATACCTACTGTTAAATCCCACATCTTCCAATCAGGCGAATAAACATAAAAGAGTAAGTAACAAAAAGATTTGATCGAGATACGGCCGTCTACGTCGCATGAATAAAACATTCTGTGGGTCCATTTGACAGGGTGGGGGTGTAGCAACCCTTTCCCCTTTAATAAATGTGCTCACCCCAAAAAGGTTTTTTGCGACAGTCGAGAAGGGGTAGGGTGGAGATCGATTTTTTTGGAGAAAGCTGGGAAAGTCAATGCTACTGATTTTGGATGGTTGTATTTATATAAAGTCAGGAAAAGTGGAATAATACTGGTAACACCTCGCAGCTTGTGTAAAGAAACCCAAAAAGCAGTATGAAATTATTTTAAGTAGCTTGCTTTGTTAGCAAAATGTAAGGAAATTCAGTTTGACGTCCACAAATACATATCATGATTTTTAATGAACAGGAAAAACTAGAGAAAAACCAATTTCGAACTTAAACTGTTCGATTTTTTTAGTTGTGCGTCATTTTGTTATAATTTACATATAAAACAAAGGCATTACATACGATGATTTTCAAAATATTCATACAATACCTAGCCATGTCATTCAGTCACCTTTTTAAATATAATGTAAGCAGGAAAATGTTCTATCGTTATTTTTTGCCCCGCGAATGTTTCAAAGGTATTTTCGAAATAATACATTACAACAACACTTTACAGAAGATATTTTTTTAAAGTTTTTGTACCTATAGAAAGTATAGAAGAAAGAAAAAACCGAATTATTTAAAGTCATTAACAAAAGTTGAAGAAGTTACTTGTAATTCTGTTTTAAACTATCACGGTTGTTCACTAAAGTTATATGATTACATGCACCATGTTCACGGGTCTTCCCGTGAACATGGTGCATGTAACTGCGCCGAAATATCGGGAGCTCCTTCCACAACCTTACCACGGTAAATATCCCGTAAATAATCATATAACTTTACTTGTAATTCGTTCTTGATATTTTGATACATACTTATAAATTTAAAACCGACTTCAAAATTACTTAGTTAATACGCAATTATTTTCCTTGAATGACATATTTTTTCCAGTTATTTTTATATGAAAACCAAACTGAACCAATTCTGATGAAATGAAATCAGAGAGTACGAGTGAATCCTTTCAAATAAAAAAAATATTTTCCAAATCGCTTTATAAATAAAAAAATACGTACGTGGTAAAAGACGGGGTTCTAGGTAAACAAAACTAATTGACAACTCCTTTTTGTAGTCGATTAAAAATAACCTTGTAAATCTTTGTTTGCCTAAAAGCCTGAAATTAAGAAAAGTGTGCATCGTCCTAATCAACTCTATTGTAATATATGGTTTTGTGCTGCATACTGTGACTCTCTATGTGTGTATACATACATAAATGTATGTATGCCCTTTCCATATAATATCGAAGTATTTATTTTTTAATCCGGGCAGCACTCATGCACAGTGATTGTGCTAAAGGGGTGCACAGAAGGGTAGATATACAATAGACATGTGAATAGAACCCTTTATTGACAGCTCGTTATTACTCTATCGTGTGAATAGCTTTTGAAGGTCTCTCATGATACACTATATATCTCTTATAGCACTAAACGAAAACATTTATTAAATATTTAAATATTACAATACAAGTATCGAGTAACATAAAAATAAATATACGACAGTAATCTGCGTCCTCACCACCTAAAGCGTTTTGTTACAGGCAACCGTTGCGCGTTGGATGATTGAACTAAATGATGCCAGGACTAAAGAATTTATAAACGGTCGGTGGTGCACATAAAATATAAATAAATGAACATATATTCCTACATATATGTATACAATAAATACACAATGCTAAATACATAATATACCATAAATAATACATAATACGTACCAATTACCATAATGTGTATAGACTACATTCTTAAAAAGATTCTTGTTTCTATAAGTATTCCGTACAACATCAACATTAATGCAAAACAGAAAAATACAATGATAGAACATGTTTATGTGAGAAAAAACATGTTCAGTTGTCGTTGTAGTGTGTAGTGCCATATGTGGTAGTGCGACAAAACCGTTCAGGTTCATAATGTCCCTCGGTTCCAAAATGTCCCTTTCCCAAAATGCCCCTTTCTCGAAATCTCCCTTTCTCAAAATGTCCCTTTCCCGAAATGTCCTTTTCCCAAAATGTTCCTTTTCGAGAATGTTATAGATTTCTCTGCAGCGCTGATTTTCAGCATTGACCTTCTCAGACGCACAGTGCTACAAAAAGAGTAAAAAACAGAGGTTAATAAAACAAAAAGACTGGCCACTTTATATTAAACAACTTATACAGGCACTTTATACAGCCTAAATGAACTTATGAAATTCTCACCACAATTTCTGTGATTTTGGTACTCTTTCGGATTACTTCATTACTAATTTTGTCAAATCCGTTTTATGGACAGGCTAGTGCTTATGATTACAGCTCACCTGATGTTAAGTTATATATTGTCATATACTGTGAGCATGAACTCTCCCTGTATAAACATGCCAAAAAATATACTTAACTGAACATAGGCCTAACGATCAAAGAAAGCGAAAGTCAGAATAAGCGACTATTTCGCCTCAATAACGAGTATTTTGCAGCGCAAACAATCGTATCAGAAAGGCATATCGGGAGATTTATGACGCTATACGAGTTCAGTTTTCCTTTCATATAGCGAGGAAACTTGCCGCTCATAATTTTAGATTCCCTCCGTGGGGGTTGCCATGTTAGATTATTTTCAGGATAAAATAAAGAGCGGGGAAAAGGGGTACCTGCTGGCAAATGGTATAAGAAAAAATAGGCAGTCATGGGGACTGCCGACAGAAGTGAAAACTTCTTAATAAATAACACTAAGTTATCTTGAACAAATAAACTTTATTACTTAAAATAAATTCCATCAAAGATTTATTAGTTCATTGTTAGTTTATATATACACATAAACACACATACATATTTATCTGGACGTGACGGTCACGCGTGTGTGGCACTTTTTGGGATGGAGAAAAAGCACTGATGCTTTTTCTCCATCCCAAAAAGTGCCCATCGCGTCTATTTTCACTTCAAAAGAAACTTTTAAACTTTCGCGTATTGAACACGTTTTTCAAATGGTTATCGCTTAATTTTATTAAGGCAATAATTATCAATATAAAAAATCGACTTAATCAAAATGTAAGAGCTGGACCAAATTGAAATGGGACCACAAGGGAAGCACCAGCTTTCAAATAAAAAAAAATAATCATCAAAATAGATTCACTCAGTCTAAAGTTTTGAGGTAACAAACTTTTTTTAATACAGTCGAATTTATAACCTCCTCCTTTTTGGAAGTCGGTTAAAAACAGGTAACTTTCGTTCGACAATGTTGACGAGCTGAATTTCACTGCGGGTGAGTCTGGCGAGACGAGCGGATGTTGTAATGACAATCCTGCGCTATTCAAAGACCTTTTTGATCTTAGTCCTGTGACTTTCGCTACCGCACATCCCGACACTGTCAAAAAGCTCACCCCCATATCTTCCAACGCTGGAAATCCTACTGGATTTTTCGCTTCTTTATTCTGCGGACCTGCAAGGTGTGGAATTTAATTCCCCCAAAGGTCTTCCCGCCGAGTTTCAATATGAAGCGTTTCAAAATGGGTGTCTGCCTACCTCTTCAGGCTGGCAAAGTAAAACGCCGTCTACACCGCTAGTGTTGCAGGAGTCCATAGGCGGCGGTTTCTGCTTACCATCAGGCGGACTGCATGTTTGTTAGCCGCTCTATTTATAAAAAAAAAACAAGATTAGGTGAGGGTAGAAGACCACCACCTGCTGACATAGCCCACCGGATTAGCAAGTTGAAGTGGCAGTGGGCAGGGCACATAAC
The DNA here is from genome assembly GCA_949125355.1 of Agriopis leucophaearia. Classification (NCBI taxonomy): domain Eukaryota; kingdom Metazoa; phylum Arthropoda; class Insecta; order Lepidoptera; family Geometridae; genus Agriopis; species Agriopis leucophaearia. The sequence goes on from OX421264.1 coordinate 14,948,515, forward strand.
ACGCAGAACAGATGGCCGATGGGGCCGAAAGGTTCTTGAGTGGAAACCACGGACCAGTAAGCGAAGCGTAGGACGTCCACCCACAAGATGGACAGACGACCTAAAAGAGACCGCCGGAAAACGCTGGATGCGGGTGTCTTCAAATCTCGAGTGAATCGGTTTCTTCTGGGCAAGCGTGCTCCATCGTAGACCGCATCGCACTTAACATCAGGCGAGGTGGCGGTCAAACGCAAGCCTATTACCGAATAAAAAAACTGCTTCCAATTGGTCCTTTTGGAAATCGATGGGGGAGGCCTATGTTCAGCAGTGGACGTCCTATGGCTGAAATGATAATGATGATGATGAGAAGACCACAATACCCGTTCTTCTATCCTCAATTGATATTGAGTAATCGCAGGGTTGACATTGCGACAATAACTTTTCAAAATTGCGACACAACACTGACTGTATCGGTAGAAGTACTACCAATTGGTATTTGATTGTCCTGTCTGAGCTCATTTGTTTAGTTATTGTGAGCACTTTTATAGAAGCGTAATTAATAGTTATATTTAAAACTTTTTTAATGTATGTAACAATTGTAATCCTAGTGATATATAGTTAAACGTGATATACGAAAGTACGAAAAGAAACGGTCAAAAAGTCCCAGCTTTCCAAAACCAATGGCGGCTTTCCCTCGTTTTTCCGCGGCAGAGTGGGCGGGGGTGGCAGGCGGGGGGATAAAATCCATACTTATAATATTTGCAGCCTCCACTTTTGACGCACACACGCGCACCGCGATTTACCACTCCTTGGAGAGCTTCGGACTGTCTACAGGATGCTACTCGTACCATGGAATGATGAAAAGTGGCAACTGTAAACTGGCGCTGATTGGTCGCTAACGATATCAAACATATGAAAAATTATGGCGAAGAATTTTGGAGACAGAACGAAACTAAACTCACTTGTGCTCCGGACAACGGGTCATTTTACACCTTTCATAAAATTATATTAGTCTAACTTTTCCAAAACTACTCGTCTGATTTTGATAAAACCTAAGTATGTAATTATGTATATTGAAATTAGCAATGTACATTGTTAAAATTAATTACTCCATAAAAAAAGGGAGGCTTTCAAAAAAGTTAATCATATCTTAACATTCCAATTTCAATTTTAATATACTTATAAAGTTACACTGTTTTAAACTATCACGGTTGTTCACTAAAGTTAAATGATTAGAAGTCTTCCCGTGAACATGGTGCATGTAACTGCGCCGAAATATCGGGAGCTCCTTCCACAACCTTACCACGGTAAATATCCCGTAAATAATCATTTAACTTTATAAAGTTACATCAAAATCGGACTAGTAGATTTCTATTTTTAAACTAGTAGATACATTTTAATAAAAGTGCAAAATTGACTCAACCTCCGGAGGAGCCTTCAAATGTTTCTGAAGTTATATTTGACTGTCATGATAGAGACAATGATATTAAGCCAGATTATTTCTGTCAACCGAAATCAGGATAATTATTTTTTATAATGGTTTAGTATTAGATTATATAACGGTTATCGAAAAAAAAAAGCATAATGACAGACTTTCAACTCAGGAACGTAAGTTTCGTCTTTTACATTATTTTACGTTAGTGTCATTGAATCATCATTGGTTCGAGAAAACTACAGTCTAAACAAATGCAACAAAATGCAAAACCAAACAACAAGCACACAAACAACAACAAAAAATAAAAAATTACAACAAAACACAAACAAAAGATGAGAGCAGACAAAATGAGAAATGAGAGAGTGGCATACAAATACAAAATTATTACTTTTTATCCCATTCGACATTCATAACACCCTGTAGGCCACAACGCCCACGCACACACACAAGTTTCGTCGCGGCGCTCCATCGGAAAAAATGTACGACGCCATAAAAAATCACCGTCCGCCAGCTCCCGCAGTTTTTACCCGTTTTTTCCCCCGGAGGGCGCCGGTCGCCATGGCAACACTGGGAGGGGTCGCACACTGGACCGGCTAAAAGCTGCATCAATATTTTTATGGGAAGTGGAAGATTTCCTTGACGTTTTTTTCCTTGGATTGCGAGTATTTGTGTAGAGCTAAGTCCTGGGAGCAACGAACGCTTGAAAATAGTTCAGTAAGATTTTTATGGACATATTTTGTACAAATAGGTAGATACGTACGAAGAAGAGTAACATTATCAATTTCGATACTCATACGTACTAAATGAATGATTTTTATGAGATGTGTAGTTTGTTGTTTAATACCTACTTAGCCAGTGTTAATTAAGTTGGGTTAAATATTAACTTAATAATAAATATCTGGGACATTATTGCACACACGGTCATCTGACCCCAAACTAAGCAAAGCTTGTAATTGGCTGCCAGAGATTGATATACATATATATTTAAATACATACTTAAATAGATATTAACACACATATATATCGATTTATAATAAAAATCTTTAGTTAAATTATAGACAACGCCTGGTTTAAACCGATGGATATTCTAGATAGATTCCTATTTTTAACACAATATTTACTTTTTGCGTGCTCTATCGTAGACCGCATCATCGCTTAACATCAGGCGAGTAGGCGGTCAAACGCAAGTCTATTTAAAGTTTGATTTCGATAATCGGTTCTATTTATGGTCGGATCATTAAAAAATCACATCGCCTTTTTTTAAGTACATAAGAACTTTTCGTAATCGTGATCGGTTAATGTTTTATGTAGATAAGTACTACTTATACGAGTATTAATTAAATCTTGTTAATTTAAGTATGATGTAATCTACAACCTATATTCCTTTATGTTACCAGAAACTAGAAAACAGTAGGTATTAGCTGGCTAAACAAGAGGAATCTATCGCAAACACAAGATATATCATTTTCGAAGAATCGAGCAAACAACGACCAATTCGCCGTAACTTAATATTTGGAAATCAATTATCCATAAGAAGTATTGCCAGAAAGAACATTACGGGATTAACAGTGCTAATTTATAAGGCAATAGTTTTGCTATTCTTCATAATGCCTGTGATAATGCTGCTAGTTACTTTTTTTTCGTAAAATAGGCTTGCGCTTGGCCGCCAACTCGCGTGATGTTAAGCGATGATGCGGCCTACGATGGATCACGCTTGCCTAGAAGAAACCGATTCACTTTTGACTAGAAAACACCCAGATTGTAACTATCGGGGAAAACCCATTCAAGCAGCGCATTCCACATACTAGCAGTTCGCACAATAAAAGTGGAATCAAAGCGCTTCGTACGGGTTTACTAACTCTTGTTTTTTTGAAGCAAATGTTCTCATAAAAGCTCTCAGTATCTAAATTATTCTCAAGCTTTTGACAATCGATCCTCACAGAATTAAAAACAATTATTCAGGTATACAAAACTTTTTAAGTCTCTATACATACTCATTTTTATTTTGTGTACGTACCTAACCTAACTACCGCCCAAAATTGTACCTAATACGCCTCCTTCAAAAATACACATAAGCATAGGTGCTATAAAAAACTCCCCTATGTTTTTTATCCAGCTAAAAAGCTCCGCGATTGGCCGCGTTCCCCCAATAAAAAAGCTAAAGACGCGTGCGCAGCTAGCACGCGTTCTCCCTTCAAATTCAAATAAGGAACGCACGCGCTCCCGTATGTTACATACGAAGCGCGGCTGCAACTTATTATTAAAATGTCACCACTTTACAAAAGACTGCTGCACTCCATATTTGAATTTGAATTGAGAGTCTTTGAATGCTGGTTAGTTGGAATAAAAATAAGCGCGAACGGAAAAAATATAAAATAAACGATAGGGAAGTATTTTAAAAATAGAATTCTCTCCCTTCCGATTTGGGGGAGTGACGGCTTGATATATTGCCGGAGTTACTTGGGATTTTAATAATACACAGCGTGTGTTGGTTCAGTGAGGCTGTAAGATTTGTCAATATGGCATTCTGTGGCCGCTATTTTGGGTGAGACGCGTGCTCCGGCCTGCCCTAACGTTCGATATCGAGTTTCTAGACATTGTAATGTTTACCTGATGATGGCATTACTCCGGTTACTGTTTCCGGACTGACGGATAAAAACTTCCAAAGTTCAAAAACAGAAGAAATAAAACACAATTGTGTACAAATACGGTGTCGTTCGAATAAATGAATACCTAATTGTGTCGATGACTAGCTGACGTTTCAGGCACAATATTTTCGGTAGGTAATGATAAATTATAAATGGATATACTCACCTAGAAATATTTAATTGCCTAAAAACTATTTTGTAAATTGTCTATCCCTTTCCCAGTATACAATATACAAATAGATTAAAAATAAAGATCAATTTAATTGCCATTAGCTCACACGCTCTCCACATTTGAGCCTGACAATTTATTATTATGGACCCGTATCCAATTTAAAACAACGCACGACCGAATGGAGCCATTAGGTACGAGGGGCACATTGTTTTCCATCGTAGAACATAGAGGGGAACATTGCCAGTAGAAAAAACAATTTAAAAATAAAATGTAATAATTATAAAAGGAGGGAACGGCGCGTGGCGCGCGCTTTATTTATTCCAACGTTCGAACTCTCAGCTGCCGTTTGAATTTCGAATGTGTCTTACTGGCTGGTGACATGTGGTTGATGAAAAAAAGATAACGTTTCTTTTTTCTTTACACCTGTCTTTACATTTCAAATGTAGAGCACAATGACCACCATTGTAGACAAAAAACGATTATAATTTTTCGAATATGAAAATTGAATTAGACATGTCTCTTATCTTCACATTGTTTGAATTTACAAAAACATGCGGGTATGTTCAATTATTCTCAATTATACACTGTAGATCGAAGTCTTAATAATTTGGGCACGTTTAATTTGGGGGAATCAGTGGAGAGAATAAATTATTTTTTATAAATAGATTAGTGATTTAGTTAGAAATCGAATCATTCTACCTAAGTTACTATACTGCCCTCATAAGCCTAAGAGCGGTAACTAAAAAAAAAATAAGATTTCTGTTTTTTCGCGCATCTGATAGCTTACAAAATTTCGCACCAGATGGAGTAAGCAAAATAACCGTATCTACATTGGAACATTAAAATAAAAAATTATAAAAGATTTTTTTTCTTTTAAAACTCATTAAAAAAAAAAAACCAAACGAAATGACGGAATCTCATAAAAAACACATGAACAGTAATAAAATTGGGTTTTTAAACATATATGGTTCTAATATAGGCACATAAGTGAAAATAAATTAAATTATAATGTCATTAAGGTAACGAAAAATCAACTTTCACAAAAACTCGATTTTCTCGAAATACACAGACTGAGATACCGCTCTTGGGCTTATGAGGTCAGTATAAGTCATGAGAGTTAAAAATTTAGTTTGCATTTTCTTTATAGGTACCTACTAAAGTTTTTATTGCGAATAGGCCTAAGGCATATTCTTATATATATACTAGCTGACCCGGCAAACGTTGTTTTGCCTTATAAAAAAAAAAAAAAAAAAATCGTCAAAAAATAAAATAGATAGTAGCCGATTCTCAGACCTACTGAATACGCATATAAAATTTGGTAAAAATCGGTAAAGCCGTTTCGGAGGAGTACGGTAACTAACATTGTGACATGGAAATTTTATATATATAGTGATGATGATATATATCTTATTATAAGCCTAGAGGATTTCTGCAGGGTTAGCTTTACATGTCATAAAACATTCCTTTATATTTGTGTGTGTTCTTTTTATAATCTACTAGCCGTCCGCCCCGGCTTCGCACGAGTGGAAGCTCGGCCTTCGGCCTCGCTACAAAATATAATATAGCCTATGTCACCCGGGGATAGTGTAGCTTCCCAACAGTGAAAGAATTTTTCAAATCAGTTCAGTAGTTTCGGAGCCTATTCATTACAAACATACAAAAATAGGTACAAATCTTTCCTCTTTATAATATTAGTGTAGACTTATCTATGTTATTTAAATCAAACGACCATTTTGTGCCGTAGTAAAGCAATTTATTGTTTCTTGTTGAAAATTAATCTTCATCTGTCAAAGCAATTGGTTAATTTGCACAGAGGTGGCAAACGATCTTATCTCACTATCTCGCCACCTACCACTTCTTTGGAATCGGTTTCCGGAGAAGTTTACTTGTCCGCTGAACTGGACCACCCTAAAGCTACAAGGAAAGTTTACGTGATTTAGAATAGTTTTTGCAAAATATGTATACCTACGTCGTAATCGAACAAAATGTGGGTAAGTAGGTACATGATACTGTAATTCTATTGTTTTCTCTTTTACTTTCGTTGAAAATTATTAAAAAAAAAATACAAAAATTCCACTTATGTGAACAGACCTACTGTAGCTAGGTATAATTTGATTTTCAAGAAGATAATGAGGACCCGGGTATTTCCTGGACCCGGGTATGTCCTAAAACTGCGACCAGAACTACCGAAGGATGGGCAGCAGCGTCCTAATAGTACACGGTGAACGTACTGCGATCCCCAAGCCGCCTGCCAAACGTGGGGATTATGGCAACACCCCTTTCTATGAGAGAGGCCTCTGTCCAACAGTGGACGTTAATTGGCTGATGATGTGTTCAAATCGCAAAAGTTTAAAAGTTACTTTAACTCACGCAAGAGTTTTATCTAATCTGTGCGTAGATGTCCTAAAAGAAAGCAAAGAAAATACGGACTACAAAACATAACCCAAAAAAAAAACACTTGCACAATGTAAAAAACTTAAAAAATTGTCGATGGTCTGCAAAAAGTATCTCCGAGAAACCGCCGGTCGAAATAGGCGCTAGTTGTACAACAATAGAGCTTTACTTTTTTTAAATTTATTTTTTTATCGCTAAGCATCTGCAACCGGACACTGCGAGATAACATTCAGCCACAATGACTACTGCGTGCATAAATCTCTAAGAACGCACAATTATTTTAGGCCGTTTTTTTGTCCGGCCGATTATTGATCGTCCACCCTCGCATCACGGGGCCATTGTGAGTAAAAAGAGTGCGATTTTTTCTGGTCATTTTGGAGGCTTTTGTAAAAAGATGTGTCCCAAATGTCCCCCGTTTTCGGTTAATAGCGTACAGCTGAAGCGAAGCTTTGTTCGAGTGTGGATTACAAGAGATGGAGAGTGTATCGTTAACAACGGTCAAGGATAGCTACTTGGAACTCGTAAAATTGACCGAAATGACATGCGATTTTATCAATGAACTTCATAGATGCAGCAGATTTTGTAAAACTTGAAATAATGTAATTAAAGATTCTTTTACAGAGTCCCTGAATATCGAGTTGAAAGAACTTAAACTATACGTTGTACTAACCGGAGGATTATAGCTACGTTAAATGACAGACAAAAAAAAAATATCGCGCTGTATTGTTTATTACAGAGCTGAAAATTGGCGAACGTTTAGACTGAAAAATAATTCCTGACTTTTCTGCTGAGTCTTGCCTTCGAAAACCGATTTGTCAAAAATAAAACCTATTCCTTCCTAAACTGAGGAAAGCAAAAGGTCATATTTCGGAAGGTATTGGGTTTGGAAGGCAAGACACAGCAGGAAAGTCAGGATTTATTTAACACGCTTTTATTAGCTTGGTATGTATTTATGTAACGGAATCTTTGAACGTGATTTTCACCCTTTCAAAACGTTGGATTGTTTGAAACTTTGCACACTTATCAACTGCATGACAATGCAATAATTTAAATAATTTCTCCCATTACCCTTACCAGGATCTTCAGGATTAGCGATTTTATAGCGAGTTTTTTAAACTACGAGAATTATATATCCGCTACAGAGAACGATATGCCTGCCTACATGAAAAGTGGTGATAATAAAAAAATGCAATCCCATTCAGTAAGATACGATGTTTCTTAAATGGTTTTTAAATATCACGATGATCTTTTTTATTTAACGCCTGAAACCCACGTCGTTTTAGGACTTTCAATAAGTATAGATTCACTTGGCTTAATAAGATAGAATAGCTTTTTAAAGGCCCATACCGAACGAACGCAGACCTATCTCTGTCACAAGCAATGAAGACGAACGATGCGCTTAATGAATGACTCGGGATTGGGCAAAGAATATCGTCAACACACAAAAAAGAATACCTATAAAACGCGTATGACAAAAGATTTCAAATGTTGTAAATTTTTTGGTTACAGGGAAAATCTTATTATGGAAACTGACGTGGTTTTCACACAATTTATTTATACGACACGGGACTGGTTACTCCGACTATACAGTTTCAACCGCATTCGGCGGACTTTTTCAAGGTGCAGCGCGCGCGCAGCTCCGTCTCGCTTAGTTCCGTCTTTGCATTCCAAAAAAATCTAAGCTAAAATCTTCCAATGTCGCACAGGGGTGCAGGCAAGTTAAAAATATGTAGATGTTCATACGCTATAACAGTGGCTGCCTTTGTGCCTGACGTAGGGCACCCAGAATAACCATAGGAACTGGCATGCAAATTGCCCGAGGCATAATTCACACATCAGAAGAAAGAACACGGTATAAGTATAATAAAGCCCATTAAAAAAAATACATTACGCAGCTATCATTGGGCGAAGCACAAATATTTGATACGTAAAATACGTATCGCGCATTCGTATTTACCATGGATGTAACGTACTTAGAGAGGATAAATATTCACTGAGAAAACTGCGTAGACGCTCTCGATAGCTCCAAAGTGATCGTTGAGATGGCGATAGTAGTGTCCAATTAGACATTAAAATGAACTAATACACAGAATACAGTAATAGTTAGTGTTATGGCACCGAAAACTTTATTTTACCTCGCATTTAAAGATAATCGACGTTGCTAGCGCCTTTAGTAATACAAGTCAAATACAGTAGATGGCGCTATACTATAAATAATAGTATGCAATGATTTTGTATTTCACTTTAAAATGCCTAACAATCCGTTGTTTTAGTGAAATAATTTAGAATAGAAGTAAATAACATTTAATTAAAATAATACCAGGATTTTCCACATCACCATTGTTTTTTTTCCATGGATAACAATCGAACGTAGGTAGGTACCTACGTAGGCAACATTTGATCGAAGTAGCTATGTTTTCTTGATTGCAATGGGTTTATGTGAAAATAACAGGTGACGAACTTCGACAAATATAAAGTAAATGGACATGCCCAGAAGAAGAACATTTTTGAAGATCACAAGTTTCAGTCGGTCTCTAGCCGTGGGAAGTGCAACACAAGATTATTGTTACATGATAACGAAACATCTGACAAAAATATGCCTTCGTGTGTTTTCCGGAAGTGTAAAAACACAACAAAAACACAAAACAAAAGTTCAGGTGTCACTTTTCACTCGTGAGTATTTATTGATCATTCTATTTTGTCATAAAATGTAAATTAATTTCATCAAACATCGCTAATTAGTCCCCATTTTGTTTTATTCCATCGTTGCGGGATAGAAATATACGCATATACTTAGTGAGACAAGGAAAGCATCACTATGTTCGACAATCTTCACCGCACATCGGACATGCCGAACTTGAGGCGAATGTACCGACAGCAAACTAATTTCGTAAATTATCAAATTATACTTCGGTTAAATGTTATTTTCAAACTGTTTTATTTTTACTTTTAATATTATTTATTGTAGATTTCCTAGTGATGTTGCCATGCACAAGAAATGGTTGGAAAAAATACGGGCAGTGAGACGAGATGAAGAGTGGACTTCAAATAAATACACCCGTGTATGTTCTAACCACTTTACACCCGATGAAATGTACACGACAAAAATAGGAAGACGAAAAATACTTAAATAAAACTGCTATACCTCATCAGGTAATAGTTATGATAAATATTCTTTTGTTCTTGATTCTGTAGTCCAACAAAGAAATCTTATAGTTTCGCCAGGTCTGTCTATTTGTCTGACCCGTTTTATAAGACACTACGAATACAAAAAACCGGACGAGTAGGAGTAGGACTCGTGCTCTGAGGGTTCCGTTGGAAGGAACCCTCAGAGCGCGAGTCCAAAAAAACAACTAACTGAAGTTGAAATATTTAAAGACAAACTTAGCTTCATAAGTTTCATAACCAGCAAAGATGTATTTATTCTGTACTGATTGAAATAAGCTACAGGTCAGTGAACTTAAGTTGTCGTTGGAACGTTCATTCGATCGACAATAAATTGACGAATAGCAGGAATTCCCATACGCACCGCATGCCTAACGCGCGTCGGGCACTTTTCTCTTACGCCGACAAGCGGTCCGTAACACACTTGGAGGGTTAAGTTATAATAAGTTTTGCGTAAATTAATCCTCAGCTGACATGTATAGGCACAGCCGGTAGATTTTAAAACAATTTTTTTTGTGCTTACCCCTGTACCCATCCCTCTAAAATAACAGAATAATAATAATATTACCAACTTATTTACCAACATGTCTTTCCCCCCTACGCTTATTACACCTTCTTTAGTAAAAGATGTTTTTCAAGTAGCGAAGTAAACACTGATTTATTAGTCACGTGACCAGTCACGTCCATCCACGGCGAGACGCAGTGAATAAGCGATCGGTTTTGCTAACGCTACTCAACATGTCTAGCCGCCTGGTGCCTGTGAATGTCAAACGGTTCAAGAGCAATAGACAAACACAGGTGTTCTCTTTTACTCACGTAGTTATTATATTAGCTATCTATTTTTTGCAACAAATTTACTGTACATGGTTACAATTAGGTATTGCAGTATATGTCCGACGGTTTTGACTTGTTTTTACTGTGAAAGTTTAATGGTTATGGCATGTCCATTAACTTTATATTTGTCGAAGGTGACGAATCGAATTATAAATGTATGATTATTATTGGTATATCAATTCAGCTGCCATTACTCACATTTTGTAACAATGAAAACCATAACTGTGGCAGAAGTTAGTCACCTACCTATATATACCCTATCTATACCCTATCTATGAATTGATTTAGTTTTTTTTTTCTTGAAAAGTACTTTAATAATTAATATAATTATATGTTGTTTTGTTATTAATAAAACGAACTGTTGTGTTTTTTATTTAAACATTGTTTTACTTCCCTAAACTGAGTATTTTGGAGTGTTAAGCCCATATACCACGGCCAAGAAATTTGATGAATAGGTATTTAGAAACTCTATTGCTGTCTCGCTGCGCCCTGACGAGCGAGCTATCGACGTGTGCGTGTCGAACAGGCTGTGCGTGTGTGCGTGCCCGCCCGTGCTCCGTGTAATAAATTCAAAGCGTATCCAAACAAATAATGTTTTTCAATCAGTTTTCTCTATGTTTAAACCATAAAAAGTATAAAGCTATGTCGGGATGGTACATCTCTGAAATTTGGCTAAGTCCACAGAGCTTCGTTCGTTCGAATTTTTCTATAACTATCAATTTCTGAACTATTACTACAATTATATGGCTTTAGTTACGGAACCCTACCATATGCGTGTCTCGACACTCTCTTGGCCAATTATTTATTTTTCCTTTCGTTTTTATCATATTCTCCTCCTTTTCTAATGGGTTTCATCTTCCATCCTAATGTGATTTTTTTTGTTTCAAAAATTATCGACCATGGTCTATTTGGCGTAGTCGGTTAGTAAAATATGAGCAGATCGCAAAATTACAAAAATCACTCGACATTCGGCAAACGACGATATCAACTAGCCGAGTAGACTGCGAGGCGAAATGAATTTGTAGGCAACTAGGGAGCACGGGCGGGCACGCAAACACGCACAGTCTGTTCGACACGCACACATCAATAGCTCGCTGGTCAGGGCGCAGCGCGACTGCAATAGAGTTGCTAAATACCTATTCATCAAATTTCTTGGCCGTGGTATACCGGCTTAAAGACAAGGGTCTTTGACCAGTGTGTGTTGCCAGTGATAACATTTGGTACTGAGACGTGGTCCCTAACTGTTGGCCTTTTAGAAAAACTCAAGAGTCACACAACGGGCAATGGAGAGAGCTATGCTCGGAGTTTATTTGCGCGATAAAATACGAAACGTGAATATCCGCCAAAGAACCAGAGTCATCGACATAGCTATTAAAATTTGCATATTGAAGTGGCAATAGGCAGGCCACATCGCTCGAAGAACCGATAACCGATGGGGAAGAAAGGTCCTTGAGTGAAGACCATGACCGGAAGACTCAGCGTAGGTAGGCCTCCCACTAGATGGACCGACGCCATTGTGAGAGTCGCGGGCATCCATTGGATGCAGATGACAGGATGTCGTTCAGTATGGAGGTTAAAGGGGGAGGCCTATGTTCAGCAGTGGACGTCTTCTGGCTGATGATGATGAGCTATAATCTAAACACTTAGCAACATAATAACCTAATTAATATTAAGAGAATTAATTTTTCCACTTGCTATGATACTGATACACAAGTTTTATTTTTATTTTTAATTCTTTCTTTTCGTACTTAAATATGTTAAATGTGTGAAAACCACGTCAGTTTCCATTGTAAAAATAAATCATATTGTGCGTCAACATTTTTGTCCAAATCCTAACTTGCCGGCCGTTGCAGTAATGTGCTAAATTCACTGCACGCACAAAACACGAACTAAAGACGAGAACCGTTACATATCGATATTGATGGACAACACTAATGTGTCGTACAATTATCGACTACATGTCTCTTTTCTAACTGTATACGTATTAGACCGACCCTCCCCTGACCTCAAGCCTCTGCCCGTAGAGCGCAATAAGGACAACTGCAGCTCGGATCGATTTATACCTACGAAAAGTAGACAAAATCATCATCTCGGATTCTTCCGTTTTCTCATTCAAAAATAGGCCGATTTCAATATTTTTTTCAATTAATTGTTTAAAAAAGGTTTAATCTCGGCTTCTGTCATTTTCTTTTGTTTTAGAAACTCATCAATTTTGTTTGAGATACGTCTGAACACGGTGGTAAAAATTTTTTTTTTTTGGGATTTTTAAAGGCTCATATTTCTTATAGTACTTAACTTACGAGAAAAAATAAAAGATACAAGCCCGACCATAAAAGAGATATATTTTATAAAAAAAATATATATAGCTCTAGCGGTATTATCCAGGGAGGAAACAGGAGAATAAGTTTGTATGGACTAAACGCTGCCCAAATTGCCCCTTAAGGTGAAACGTTTCACGTTTGGCGGGAAATTCAAATTTCAAACAGTTTTTTTGTTCTTGTTGCTAGGCCGGGTAATTATTGTAAACGATCATGATGTTTGTGAAAATTGATTATTATTCTTAACAAACTCGCGTAAAATCTCGTATCGCGTATCTCCAATGCACATTACTACTTACATTTGTCAATAAACATTTTTTTTCTGTTATAAACGGTTTATTGCCAATTGTAAGTAATACGGTGAGTAACTGATTAATAACTGTACATGACGACCAACAGTTTTCGCAAACACTGTGTCATTTCACAATAATTACCAGGCCTAGCTACAAACACAAAAAAAACTGTTTGAAATTTGAATTTCCCGCTAAACAAGAAACGTATCACCTTAGGGCCTTACTTAAAAACGTTACTCAAGTTGATCTATGTTTTAAAATGCTCTCTCAACTTCTAGTTGACGGCAATCGTCACACGCGAAAACAAGACGGAGCATATTTAAGCGTAAGTCAACTTGAGTAACGTTTTTAAGTAAGGCCCGAAATTTATAATAATGGTGGATTATCATAACCCTTCGGGTACGGAACCCTAAAAATAAAAGTAGCAAAACGCACGACTGTGTGTAAGCGCCATGGTCTTGCTCCACTAAATGCGACTTTAATACAACATTTTAAGCCTTATGGTTATCTGTAGTAACAAGCAATGCTTAAAAGTGAGTAAGCCTAGCCTTAAGGCTAGGCTTAGATATTAATGTAAATAAATATAGATATAGATTACGAAGCACATACTTATGTTATGTATAATGTACGAAAAATATATTGATTGTTTTAAAATATTTTTATTTCATTTCTCGAATTCTGGACGCTTTAAAATTTATTTAGAATTCATTCCGGACAAAATCATTTAAATAAGTAGGACTGTTACTACACAATTTAGCGTAATTCAGGACGTGCGAGCGCTACCTACTTCTATATTAACCTAGAAGTTTCCTCTCTGTCTATCGCGTAACTCTTGTCGCGTTATCTCTGTCTATCGCGCGGCACCGGCACAAGTCCGACAAGCCGGGCTAGCATGCGCACCGCAACAAAATCTTGTCGTCACCTCGTAGAGCAAGAATGTAACAAGGTGCCTAGCCTATTTGTGCTTACGGTTTCATATAGCCTGTCTCGCTTTGGAACGATAAAAAGAGTCGTCAACATTTTGTCACAGCGCGCATGCTAGCCTGGCAGACGACTACTTGTAGCTTCATACCTAAAGTGCGGAGTGCGCCAGGCCTCAGGTCTGGTAGAGGCAACTAGGTATAGGTACTAGCAGTTAGTACCTTCACAACAGAACAAGGGCCTTACGCCCAACTCTAAGCACGGGCCTAAATAAGTGCAGTTTGCAAAATCACGCGACCGCAAACCGTATCTCGGCGCGGTAAGTTTCGCGTGATTTTGAAAACTGCAACTATTCGGGCCCGCGTTTAGAGTTGGACGTAAGGCCCTAGGTCCTAAAGTAACAAATAGACGTGTGGAACAGATCGCCGCCCCTTCCAACTTACGGGAGAGAAAGAGTGAGAATAACATATTTCCCTCTCTCCTGTTGGTCAGACGGCGGTTGAGGTCAACCAAATCCACACGGAATGTAGGTAGGTATTTGTTGCACCAAAATTGATTAGTAGGATTAATTTAATACTACCTCGAAATTTCAACAGTGACCATCTGAGAATTGGCATACTCAGAAGAAAACCGGAATTATTAGAAAAACAGGCTAATCTTTATTATAATAACTAGGTAGTTTCAGAAACATGAACTAATAAACTAACAATAATAAATATAATTATTGTAGTAAAGCATATCTCCTTTGTTTGTCTGATCTGAGGGCCGCGTACCGTCACGTGTTTAGGCAAATTTTAGATGATTGCTAAAAGTTGCGCAAAAGCAATCCATATCTCGGCGCATTAAGGTTCAAACTGAATCGTTTATAACAGGTAGACTTCGGCCCCGAATGGCGAACGAGCATGTTTAAAGTCACGTTAATGAAACATTTCTAAAAAATACAAAAATACAATGCTTTTGCACAAGTACTTACTGTATGTATATAATATAAATTTAGTTTTATGGTTTTATGAAAACATATCGAGGCTGGTCGCGGCATCCGAAGTAAAAAAATAATAATAGCGCCAAAACTGTTTTAATGATGAATTTCTAGTGTAATTCCGCTTCTACGTCGCTTCAAGTACAATAAGGAATTTATGATAAAACAGTTTTGAAAATGGGCTTCCGCAAAGTAACGCCTGATTCAATCAACTAATAATAGCGCCATCTACTGGTTTCGTTGCGCTTCTCTTGAAATGCTGCAAAACTTGTCTGCTAATACTAGTTGAACCTTTTAGTACGCTAGCTGACTGTAGCGCTTACGGAAGTTCGAGACAACCTATAACACGATCAAATTGTAGCGCCATCTAAGTTTAATCCGTTATTTTGGCATATTTCCGATCTACGCCATAATGAACCGCTATTAATAGTCTCACTATAATTTGTCGATGTATTTACACATAAAATATTCGTATTTCACCAACAGGAACATAGGTGCACCATGATCGCTTGTAACAGTTACATGTTACAGTTATACATATTTATTTATTTTTTGACTTTTTAATTTTATTGGTACTTCTGTATTATTCATGTACCTAGTCTTTGCCACATGCCGGCGTCGTTGGATGCAATTGTTTCCAATGTAGCCAGCTTTTTACCGGCGTTTTTTCTTCATATTTTTAGTAAAAAGTGTAACACGAGCCTTACGGCATGCGGATGTATAAAGCACCCACGGCAGTGAGCCATTAAGCATGGCAAGACAAAAAACATTATCATACTAACTAGACACAAATAATGAATACGAACTTTTTTGTAAAATAATGCATAATTACACTCGATAATTTCAAGCAAATAATCTTTTTAGGGTTCCATACCCAAAGGGTAAAACGGGACCCTATTACTAAGACTCCGCTGTCCATGTGTCTGTCTGTATGTCCACTGTCACCAGGCTATCCCATGAATCGTGATAGTTAGACAGTTGAAATTTTTACAGATGATTGTAGTTCTGTTACCGCTATAACAAAAAAATACAAAAAAAAAAAAAACAGAATCAAACATACCCATTCAACAAACGTGTTTTTTAGATATTGGTACGGAACCCTTCGTGCGCGAGTCCGACTCGCACTTGGCCGGTTATTTGATTAAGCTGGGGTAAACAATTATTTTTATAAGTAAAACTTTAGGTACACAAAATATATTGTTTGATGCTAAAATTTAGGTACCTAATATAAGCATTTCCAGGACCGTAATTAATTAAAATTT
The DNA here is from genome assembly GCA_949125355.1 of Agriopis leucophaearia. Taxonomy (NCBI): domain Eukaryota; kingdom Metazoa; phylum Arthropoda; class Insecta; order Lepidoptera; family Geometridae; genus Agriopis; species Agriopis leucophaearia. Next base: position 14,964,915 of record OX421264.1, read on the forward strand.
TAATTGCAATTACCACTCGTTTTTTTTTTAATTTCTCCCTCTTTTTTCTTCTATTTTTTCGGCCTTATCTATAGAAAATTCTAAGCCTAGCACACCGCAAAGCTAGTAGCTTTCCATGTACATTACTTTACCTAAGAATACTAATTATTACCAAAGTATCAACGACACCTGCTTGTTAGCCTTCAACACACATGTCCAAAAATAGACAAAACAAAAAATCACCACAGAATAACCACCACTTACTATGCAAGCTACATCATTTAGCATTTTTGCTTGTTTTTTCAAATTCCTTCAGGGTTGCCGTAAGTTCGCTCTACCAGGAAATGATGCAAAGGAATGAGGATATGTACTCGTTAATTTGCACCATAAATCATCGAAAATGTTAGTTAAAATGGTCGAAAAGAGAAGAGGGCGGTGATCGGCCTTTTTGTCGCTTTCGCCGAGTGTCGGGTTTCAGGACCTTTTTCCTTTTTTTTGGGATTCGAAGTGTTTGAAAGTTCTTGTCTTCGACTTGATACTCATAGCTTGATGATATGCAGAAAAATGCAAGCCAAAGTGATGTCAAATAAAAAAAAAAATGACCTATGAATACTATCAGTTTTTTTTTTACCTAATACTTTGTGTAGCCAGATCTAGTTAGGTTTATAAAAGAGTTCAGTAAAGTACCAAATAATTGTTTGGTTACCTCTACGGCAGTGTTTCTTAAAGTGGGGTCCATGAACCTAGAAGGGGTCCATGACGCGAGTCCCAGGGGTCCATAGTCATGAGGTTTATTTATTAGAAATTGTTGAAGTATGCAGTTATTTAAATTAACAAAACCAGTGTTCGATCCCAACAAGCAAAAGAGGGTAGATGGAAAATAACTTCATCAATTCTTTTATTTTCTATCGTTGATCGGTAGAAGCCATTCCGTCATAGCGATTCGCTTGGGACGCACGTTGCGTACCTACTTTCGCGGCGCGTGCGCAGAAATCACCACCATCCAGGACATTCCTTTAGAACCTCTGGGTTCGTAACTCAGTGCTGTGAGCTCACAAAGAACATTGGAGAACAATATTTCACCAGTGCAGTTCAGTGGCCGTGCCCTGGCTGTGCCACATAAGACCGAGATTGCTGCTGAAGCCGTATGGGCGATCGTGGATTTAAGGTTGGTGAAGTTTTCCTTTTTACCTTCGTCAGCTTGCAGGGATAGTTGTCCGTTTCATTACCTGATCGTTCTGGATGCACCTCATACAGTCCACTAACAAAATCTTCTCCCAGAGACTGTACGTGTATCGTACAATCTTTTTTGGTCCTTCGAGCCGGATTAAATCCTTAACTCAATATAATACCTGGATTAAACCGGAATACAATCCTCAGTGGGACTAAAACCAGAAATAATAACTTTGGTTATTCACCTCGCCTTTGAGTTCGTAATTCATAGGTTTTATAGTGCAGACGTTCTGTTACTATAAAAGTACTTCTGACCGTGTCAGATCACCTCACGTAATTATCGCCGTGCGTAATTACTTTTTGTTAAGACGTTCTTAACTTGCCTTACATATTGGCCGTGCCAATTCACTTCATATTTACATTTTAGTATTTCATGCGCGTGGTAGACGTTCTACACGCGGCGTGTCATATTATATATATTTCCCAATCAGCTCTGGTACTTATATATTTCACACTATACACATATAATCTTGTCGTACAAGTATTTATTTATGTATTGTATAGTTTATTTGCATAAAATATAAGTTATTTTCGTTAAAATCTTGATATTTAGTTTCGTTAACCGCTTCGTGTGTCATTCACAAGATGGCGCCGCCATCTATAGACCAGAAGGATGAAATCGTTGCAACAATGTCGAATGAGTTAACCGTGTTAATTCATCGAAAACAACGGATGTTTCAACAAATGCAAGTAGTTTACGATATGTCCCGTGATTTATCCGATCCCGAAACTACACAATTATTTTTGATGCACGTGTCTGAAATAACTGATTTACGCAGTTCATTTGAAAAATTAATATTTGAAGAATTCCAAAAGGAACTTGAATCAGATCCAAAATCAACTCTTAGATGTCATGAATTGAAAAGTTTTGATGATCTTTATTTCCGTGTAAAGTTATGTGAAAACCAATGTAAACCGAAACCCAATAACAATAAGAGCGAGAACACTTCGCGCTCTGTGGAATCGAAGCCTCGCTTACCTAAACTTGAGTTGTTTACGTTTGATTCGAATTCTGAGAATTTCACAACCTTTTATGAGACGTTTTGTTCAATGGTTCACGATCACCCTCATATTCCGAAGATAGAAAAATTCCATTATTTATTGTCATGTGTGAAGGGATCCGCCTTAAATATTGTTAAAAGTGTTCCGATTACCGCCAAAAATTACGATCTAGTTTGGCAAAGTTTGATCGAGAAATACAAGGATGATAGATTATTGGTTGGTAGGTACATTGATAAAATGTTAAACTTTTCACCGCTGACAAAGGAGTCTTCTACTCATCTGAACCAGTTTATTGAGAACTTTGATCACTCATATAAAGCGATTCAATCGTTAAAAATTAGTGACTTGAATAGTTACATAATGTGTCATATTGCATTGCGGGCGTTGGACCCACAAACACGGAAAGGTTTTGAACAAAAATTAGATCAAAAGTCAATACCTACATTTGATGAACTTATCACGTTTGTTCAGAATCATATAAAAGTTTTGGATCATTCTACGTCATATTGTAATTCTACTGTGAATGTACAACAAAACAAACGCCAACAGGGCGATACGAAACAAGGTAGTTCGAGAAATTACTCTCACGCTTCTTCGACCAGTCCCAAGCTTAGGTGTTTACATTGTGGAGGAGATCATATGATTTTCCGATGTGATCAATTTCGTAAATTGTCAATCGATCAACGCATTAGCCGTGCTAATGAAATAAAGTTGTGCCGCAACTGTTTGAAACAAAACCATTTTGCAAGTTCGTGTAAAAGTAACTTTAAATGTTTGATTTGCCAATTATCTCATCATTTACTATTGCACAAGGATGTCAGCGTCAATAAGCAACAGGCATCAAATCCGATTCCAGCCGCGCCGGCCACTTCGCCGTGCGAGGTAGATAAGCCCGCTGTTATCTACAATACCTGTCATGTGACGTCATCGACGACTAACTATGCCGTTATACTAGGGACTGCTGTTGTGAATTGTGTAGATGCGTTCGGTAATTATCAACCTTGTCGAGTTTTAATTGATTCGGGAGCACAATCGAGTTTTATTTCGATGGATTGTTATCAACGACTGGGACTGTCTGCAAATAAATGTCCGTATAATATTTTCGGACTCGGAGGCGAATTCGTGAAAAATCACGGAATGGTTTCGTGTGCCATTCAGCCGCGTCATAGCGCGACACCTACGTTAAATATCGATGCAGTGATTTTACCTAAAATTACCTCTGATTTGCCAACCGTACCTATACCTGATAAGGTAGTTAATGAATTTAAAAGTCTGCAGTTAGCCGACCCGTGTTTTTACCAGAAAGCGCCGATTGATATAATTTTATCCGGTGACTTGTTTCCGTACATTTATGACGGGAAGAAGTACATAATAAATTGTGATATGCCAGTTGCGTTAGGGAGCGTATTCGGTTTTGTAGTAACCGGAAGACTAGGGATGCCTTCCCCTAGCACTAGTGATGTAGTACCGTGTGCGACATCACTACACACTTCGTTCACTTTAGAAAGTGACAATTTAAATGAAACTCTCAAACAGTTTTGGGAGACGGAAGCTTTGCCGTGCGAAGTTCCGATGAACCCGTTAGACGAATTAGCGGATAAAATATATTTAGAAAAACATTATCGCGATGAAACTGGTCGTTACGTTTCTCCGATTTTATTAAATCCGGACCACGCACCTCTCGGTGATTCCTATGACGTGGCGTTGAAGCGTCTTAACCAAGTCGAGCGTCGTCTCGCTCGGTCTCCAGACCTTCATAAGGCCTATGTAGAATTTATGCGAGAATATGAATCCCTCGGTCACATGGAGTTGTACCAAGGTTCTGAACCTTCTGCGTATTTTATTCCGCACCATTGTGTTCTGCGTCCGTCTTCACTTAGTACGCCTCTGCGTGTTGTTTACGATGGCTCGGCCTGGGTCAGAAACGGCATTTCTCTCAACGATGCACTCTTGACTGGCGGGAAACTACTTCAAGATTTACTGAAAATTATTATGAATTTTCGATTGTTTGACGTATGTTTTACCGCGGATGTGTCCAAGATGTTTCGAGCCGTGTTAATCGACCCTGCCGACAGGAAGTATCAACATATTCTGTGGCGTGAATCTCCGACGGAGCCGGTGCGCACCTATGAACTTAAAACGAATACCTACGGGCTCCGTAGTGCGCCGTATATAGCTGTACGCACGTTGCATCAGCTAGCTGCGGACGAGTTATCTCGCGCTGAAAGTTCTCGCTCTGAAGCCGCTAGGGTTGTCACGCAAGGGTTCTATGTAGATGACCTTTTATGGTCTTGCCAGTCAAAGGAACAAGCTTGCAAGTTGCAAGATGATTTATTATCACTTCTTAAAAGTGGTGGGCTAGAATTAAGGAAGTGGGCTAGCAACTGTCCGGACTTGCTAGATAGAATGCAATCGGATCAGGTTTCAGCTATCAACTTTCAGGACGATACGTTATCGTCATCTCTCAAGGTTTTAGGTTTGACATGGCTACCTGCCTGCGATAGTTTTGCCTTTAATTACAACATGACTGACACAAAACAAACCAAACGATCTGTTTTAAAACTGCTCGCGAGTATTTTCGATTCCGTGGGGTTTATCTCACCTTGCACGTTTGTTGCAAAATGCATTATGCAAGATCTTTGGAAGTTAGGGGTTGACTGGGATGATCAATTACCGCCCGAGCCGTGCTCGCAGTGGAATCAATTCATCGCCGACTTGCCGCTCTTATCTGAATTACGTTTCGAGCGTCATGTTTTGATACCTAACTTCTGTGATGTGCAACTGATAGCGTTTTGTGATGCGTCGACTCGTGGTTATGCGTCGTGTTTGTACCTTCGCAGCGTAGATATAGCAGGTAATGTCAAGGTCAGGCTGTTGACTAGTAAGTCAAAAGTCGCGCCGTTAAACCCTGTATTGTCAATACCGAGACTTGAATTGGAGGCAGCCGTGCTGCTCAGTAAACTTGTTAGTTTTGTCGTACGAAACTTGACAACCGTAAATTACTCAATCATCGCTCTCAGCGATTCGAAGAACGTTCTAGCGTGGATCCAGACTCAACCTTACATGCTAAAAACGTTTGTGGCTAACCGTGTTAGTCGTATAACAGCTGTGGTTCCACCCAGTTCCTGGTTCCACGTAAGAACTCATAACAACGGATCAGCTGATATGTGCTCGCGTGGTGTACTGCCGGCTCGCTTCATAGAGGTCGCTGCGGAGTGGATGCAGGGTCCTGCGTGGCTGAGCGACGATCGAGATAAATGGCCTATCGAGTCATTTTACGTAAATAAAGAGTTTATGGTTTCCGAGCTCAAATCAAATAGTGCAACGTTTGCATTTAATTCATTTGATGACAGAAACGACCTCGAAGAAACTTTCGAAAAGTTCTCTTCATTTAATAGATTACAGCGCGTAATCTCGTGGTGTCACAGGTTTGTAACTAACCTGCGATGCAATCTTTCAGAGCGGTCTGTAGGACCTCTGAGAACCTCTGAGCTCAAAAAAGCTCACGACACTATAGTTAGTGTTCTTCAAGCGAATCATTTTGGTTCAGAGATCTCATCCCTGAAAAAAGGAAATTTTGTGGCCTCGCTACGAAAGTTGTCACCTTTCGTGGACTCTCACAATTTCCTCAGGGTGGGGGGTCGACTTGTGCAAGCCGACCTACCGTATAATACGAAGCACCCGGTGTTGCTACCTAAATGTTATACGAGCATGCTATTGATTAGTTATTTCCATGTAAAATATTTACATGTAGGTCCTCGTACGTTACAGGGCATTTTATGTAAAAACTATTGGCTTGTTAGTGCTCGTAGAATTATTCGATCCGTGTTATCGAAATGTAAAATTTGTTTCAAATGCCAACCTACCGCGTTACAACCGGAAATGGGTACATTACCCGCCCCTCGTCTCATGCCTAACAAGGTTTTTGAACATGTTGGATGCGATTTAGGCGGACCCTTCCTTGTAAAAGAATGCTTACGTCGTAACGCGAAGGTACACAAGGCGTACTTGTGTTTATTTATATGTTTTTCGAGCAAATCTGTTTTTTGCGAAGTACTTTCCCAATTATCATGCGATTGTTTCTTAGCTGCGCTTGATCGTTTCGTGGCACGACGAGGAATCCCGTCGTGTATGTATTCAGACTGCGGAACGAACTTCGTAGCTGCTGCTAAGCACCTTAAGGAAGTAGCAAAATTCTGGATTGACAAGGATACTCGAGATGAAATTCTTGGTGGATTAACGGCTCGCCAAATAGAGTGGCGAAAAAATCCTCCGAATGCCGCCTCTATGGGAGGGGTATGGGAGAGCGGGATAAAGCAATGTAAGCATTTGCTTGTCCGCGCTGTAGGTGATACAGCTCTTACGTTTGAAGAGCTGTCAACGGTATTTTGCAGAGTTGAAGCCGTGCTCAACTCGCGCCCTTTGTGTTCCCTATCAGACAACCCTAACGAGTTTGAAGTGTTAACGGCAGGTCATTTTCTGATAGGTCGAAGTCTAGTTGCTGTTCCGGAATATGAGTTTGAGGACGTGCCTATGAATAGATTGTCACGTTGGCAATTAATTCAGAAGGTTTCACAATCATTCTGGAAACGATGGTCTGATGATTACCTTCACACTCTTCAGCAGAGAGCGAAGTGGTTTTCTTCACCTCCCAACTTAAAGGTTGGTGATTTAGTTTTACTAAAATCAAATTTAACTCGACCATTACAATGGCCGCTAGGTAGAATTGAAGCGACACATGAAGGCGTTGACAAAATTGTCCGCGTTGTCACCCTAAGGACAAAAAATGGTCTAATTAAACGACCTGTTAATAAAATTTGCCCATTACCATATGCAAATTAACTATTTAATGATGTAAGAAGTTTATACGCCAGTAGTTATAATTATTTACATACATTATTTTCTATTTATGTTTAAACCACACCTTACACTTACACTTTACATATATTATAGGTTCACCTAGTTATTAATTGCTGGGTTCAGCCTGCTAATATAAGCTTCCCAAATTTATTAAGTTTGGTTTTAACTCTCCTTTGAGGATTGCTACATCCTACATTATTTAGGAATTCAATCATGTTGAATTCGGTGGGCGGTATGTTCGATCCCAACAAGCAAAAGAGGGTAGATGGAAAATAACTTCATCAATTCTTTTATTTTCTATCGTTGATCGGTAGAAGCCATTCCGTCATAGCGATTCGCTTGGGACGCACGTTGCGTACCTACTTTCGCGGCGCGTGCGCAGAAATCACCACCATCCAGGACATTCCTTTAGAACCTCTGGGTTCGTAACTCAGTGCTGTGAGCTCACAAAGAACATTGGAGAACAATATTTCACCAGTGCAGTTCAGTGGCCGTGCCCTGGCTGTGCCACATAAGACCGAGATTGCTGCTGAAGCCGTATGGGCGATCGTGGATTTAAGGTTGGTGAAGTTTTCCTTTTTACCTTCGTCAGCTTGCAGGGATAGTTGTCCGTTTCATTACCTGATCGTTCTGGATGCACCTCATACAGTCCACTAACAAAATCTTCTCCCAGAGACTGTACGTGTATCGTACAACCAGATATAGAGTAATGTCTAAAAAGCATTTCTTATTTGAAACTTTTTGTCGCCAGGGGTCCGTATTATTTCAGAAATTTTGAAAGGGGTCCGTGATTACAAAAAGTTTAAGAATCATTGCTCTACGGTAACTAATATAGGTCAAACAACATCAACGTCGAATTGCATATCTCAAATGATCACGTAGGTATAAATAACACTTACTATCAGATGAACGACTTGCTCGTCTTGTCATCTGATTTTTTATGTGCTCATCATCAGCCTGCATCCGTTTGCTGGACATAGGCCTCTCCCAATGCACGCCACTGAACTCGGTCGGCGGTTCTTTGCATCCAATTTTTACCCACTGTTTTACGCAGGTCGTCACTCCAACTGGCCGCAGGGTGTCCTACACTACGTTTACCTAAACGTGGTCTCCACTCCAGAACTCGTCTACCCCATCGGTTATCGGTTCTTCGGGCAATGTGGCCGGCCCACTTCCACTTCAGCTTACTAATCTTTTGTGCTGTTGGTAATTTTGGTTCTATGTCGAATCACTTCGTTGCGAATTTTAACCTGCATAGAAACTCCAAGCATAGTTCTCTCCATAGCTCGCTAAACGACTTTAAACTTGTAGACCACCTTAACCGTGAGTATCCACGTCTCGGTTTTATGTGCTATCAACACAGTAACCGAACAAGCCTAAAAATTGCGCCAACCAGCTCTACCCATACTATCGCTTATCAAAGATACCAAATGAACTTTTCCCATTCGTTACCGAAACAAAAAACTTAGCAAATTGGCTCACATGACAAAACATTGTCTGTTTCCGTTAGCGAACTAATTCCCTAGGAAAAAGTTATTTTATCCCAGACTCCGTATAATATTACGATTGTTTTGGGAATTGGCCAAACGCCCCGATTTCTGACTTATTGACCTCCGGGGAAAACAGATCCGGAAGTACCTACTATCATTTATGCTAAGTTGATTTATCACTTTTAAGCACCTAAAAAGTTTAAGCTATTTGAAGCTATCGGAAGTGATTCCGAAAACTCGAGGAGATACGGGATTGAATAAAAAAAAATGCAGTTGCCAAATCACATTTAAATAATAATAAAAGACTTTGCCTTACCTTTATACCCAGTTTAAAAAAAAACATATTTTGTAACGCTTAGATTGATTGCAAAGATAGTTTGGAGGCCGACAGGACAGCGACTGAAGCTTAGCGGCTGGAGCAGTTGGGGCGCATACCATTGAGCTATTATTACTATATATGTGACATCAAATAGCTCAATGGCGCTAACCAGGATCGCTAGATGCTAGTTCGAATCCTGTACTCAAATTTTTAAATCTATTATATAAAAGGCGATGTATGTATGTTTGTATGTTCCCTATGGACTCCTAAGCGGCTGGACCGACTTTGATACGACTTTCACTGGCAGGTAGCTGATCAATGTTATAAATAGTAATCCACGCGGATAAAATCGCATGGCGCAGCTAGTTGTTAATAACATTTAAATAATATATCATTAACCTTAAAATCGCTTCAGAGTCATCAGGCATCATAGCACCCCAGTAAGATTCCGTGTGTCGGACAATCTATGGGCGCATAACTTACTTCCAGTCTAAATCATCAAAGTAAATTCAGTCATAATACTGAAAATCGTTCACCACAACCTATAATTATAGCAAGACACGAGTGAGAACAAGGCTCGAGTAAAGTTCGGATAGTGTGAAATCCTGTTGAAAAAAGTTCGAACCCAGCTTCAAGTGTCCACGTGCTCAAGCAGGTGTTTCCTAGTTCCTGAAGGTTGGGTCCCGTAGAGACGTAGATTTCTGCCATTCGGGAGCATATCTTGCCGCCCCTATTCACGCAATGTGACAAAAAGAAACCGGACATTTATAGCTGATACACTTAAATCACATTAACTAAGCACTAAGGAAACGGGTATAATTTATTATTTTTTAAATTCAATTAAAATACATTTCAATTAATATATATTTTATGTTTCAGAATTAATACATTTTTGTTTTCGTTTTTTTTTGGTTTAGTATTATATATTTCATGTGTCACGATTAATTAATTTTTGTTTCAGATTACTTTAATAATTTAAATATATAAAAAAAAATGGTGTCAGGTTACGTTAATTTTCAATTTATGTAATTAATATTTTATATCAGGTTAGGCAAAATTAAACTCAATTAAATTAACTTTATCAACAAATATCTACCAGGTAAATTTATCACAAATTCCTTATTGTACTTGAAGCGACGTAGAAGCGGAATTACACTGGAAATTCATCAGAAAAACAGTTTTGAAAATGGACTTCCGCAAAGTAACGCCTGATTCAATCAACTATTTAAATCACATTATTATACGCGATGGGATGCAGTAGAGTTTCTGCCAATAGATGCCATATCTAGTTTTTTTTTCAATAGAAATAGATTTGTTTAAACCACCGATAAAAGAGAATCTTCAAACGGCTGAACAGATTTTCTTGTATCATAGCAAATAACATTCTCGATCAAATCACCTTTCAAAAATAAAATCTAAAGCCGTTTGAGACAGCGTAAAAATTCTCACTTCAGTGGTTTGAGAGCTTTATTATATACTGTTTTGATTAACGTATCTGTAAGTAGTGTGTGTAAGTGTTTTGATTATATCTCGATGCATCGAGATATGATACCAATTAGGTATTGAATCTCGATGAGCTCATGTTATTATGTGGCAAAATATGCGGCTTTGACGCATATGAAGTAGGAAGCTACCCAATTTCTTCTAGTAACACTACATGGAAAATGCCTTGTAGTAGAGTAGAGCGCATGACGCGCCAATCAAGAAGCACTCGTTGAAATATAGGCGCTCGGTAAGCTCTCGGTACCGCGTATACTGAGCATGATACCTTACCGCTGCTGCATCGACAAGTCTGGAATGGCTACCAACATTTTGTCGTTATGCCACTTCATACAAAACGCCGCCCCTAGAAAATGCCTCGTACTACAGTAGACCACTGACTACCCACATTTCTCCCAATGCCACACCATGAAATCTGCCGCTAGGCATGTCCCCTACACTATGCCCCTGGCCTCGCATCTAATGATCAGGGTCCCACGGGACGCGAACTTAGACCGGGATATTGTAGAGTATGTAGAGTATTCGAAGCATTTCCTAGAGGCCATTGTAAGGTACTAATTAGGAGGAACTCTGTGACATTTTGTAATGGACTTAATGAGTGTGAGTTATGGTTTGAACTTTGGAAGGATCTGTTGGTCGCATTTGGAAAGTCACTTTTTTCAGGAGAATTTTTTTATTGTCAGAACATGAGAAAAGATAAGATATTTTATTTGCATAAAAAACACGAGTAAATAAAAAAAAAGACAATCACAATAGGTGGGTTAAAATATTAGTCACATCAAATCATGTTTTGCCTAATAGTAGGCGTTCAATTTACATATTAAAAATAGGCTTAGTAGATAGATAGATAGAAAACTCTTTATTGTTCACACCAAAAATTATACACGTACATAAAAACAACTTAAAAAACTAGTGAAACAATTGGCGGCCTTATCGCTATAAGCGATCTCTTCCAGGCAACCTTAGATACATGTTTGTGTAGGATAAATGTGGTGTGTTTACACCCGAACTGGAAAAGTCTGTGTCTCGGGTGCTAACGTCTTCCTGTGTACAATTAACCGAATTAATTAACAATGAGCCAGAGTTGCGATTTAGACAGAATTACAAAAATAATAACAATAAATAAACGAGTTCAAACTTCCCACTAGGTGTATATGTATAATGTTTATAAAATAAAAATATGCATTTAAATGTATGATAAAATTAGAAGTAAATATAATTATTAATATACATAGTCACTTGATATATACGTAAACAATGGTTTTCAATTCGACTTTTCTTGTATGTTCTGCGATATACTTTAGATTAGGCACTTTTTATTTTCTGTGGCAATAACTCTAGTAGGCCATTAGAGGTAGAATTAGCTCTTCAAGTTTCTATGCAAACATCAAGCAAGGTTGACGCCTCTTTTTCACGGAAAAGGGAAATTTAAAAAAAACATTTTTGGTCACATCTATTGTTCTCTGTAACTTATGTATAGACCATGAACAAAGATTTGGTCTCTCACTACCTCACCCGGGTAGTGACAGTAAGTAAGGTATAAATAAAACCAAAATGTACTGCTGTATCAGAAGACAACATTTATTAAAAGGCAAAATTGGGATATAACTTTAAGTGCCACTGTCGTTTGCGCGTTTTAACACATAACAACGCCATCTACTTTTTACCAGTGGAACAAAAATCAAACTTAGATGAAGCATGCAAAACTAACTTATACATCACCGCCCACCATGAACAGGCTTAGCCTTGTTCATACAATCTTACAAGTGAATTTATGAACAGTCGATCTGTTACGGTGTTTCAAAATAAACAAAAAAAACGTTACAAATGATCTGAGTAATAATAAAAAGATAACATAGCAAAATATAACGAAATTTTTATAATTATACCTTAGGTTTAAACTCCGCTGCAAGTGTTCATGCACAAAACTCATGGGTCAGTGATTGGCAGAAGGCACAACTCACCCACTACATGTTTGATAGTACCATTTACAGTTTGCTACCAAACTTTAGCGAATTGGATAGCAACCATACAAAGACGATCCAATTTCATAACATGCAACTTTCATCATTAACCTCGTAAATAAAGCTGTACCGCAGAATGAATGTCTATGTACGCTGGGTCTAGAAACTCGTTTTCGGAACAACCTTAGGTTTTGCAGATATCATAGTCACATTAGACACGATTCTTACCTATCAAATATATAACACGAGTATAAAGTACCGCTGCACGTGTTCTATGATGTATCGCTGAATCCACAGAGTTCGATTGCATCGCTCAATGTGACACCAATCCAGCGCGGAATTGTAACGTAAGTCAATATTTTTGATTTCCTTTTTGTAACCTTTCAAAAAATATGATCTTATCCAATTCAATCCTATTAGCCATAGCCTATAAATTCGAATCTTTGAAATATTTATGCTTGGCTCCGCTCACCTTGAGGAGTCATAAAAACGACAAATTTCTGATATGATTAATACTTTCTTATGTTGCAGGTTCTAGAACATCGGGCGTGTCGACCTCGTAGCGGAAGGAGAGCCCCTGTGGTCCCAGGTAAGTCCAATATATTTTTTTAATCATTATTTCATCTGTTTTTATTTTTAAGCCTTCTGTTTCTTCTTCCTTTGCCTTTCCTTTCTCATCGTGCTTAATTTCTTGCAATAACTTTTCACTATTGCTTGTCAATTTTCTCAGACTGACTCCTCCCTTTTCTGCATTAATTTTTCGATAAAGTTTTATTCCTTTGTGTACATTCTCACATCTTAAAAATTAAAGTCCATGTAAAACTGGCTTACAACCGCCTTGGCTGCGGCTGAATACCTTTGACCCTCATTGACGCTAAATTGTTGAAATGTCTTTACTGCTACATAAGGAACCGATGAAACTCCGAATGACACTCGTAGCATTCGATAGTGTCTTATTGCTTCAGCTGCATCATCCCTCCATAATCTTCTTTGTATTTCTGTTTCAGATCACCATTATTTAATCTTCCTACTAATGTAAGTAACGCCTTTTCAGCTTCTTGCAAAGGATGAACATCAACAGGATTCTCAGCCTTAAATGGCAGTCGTACATCGTATCCACCTTCATCATCTCGAACTGTCGCTGCAGCAAAATGTTCCTCATGCCGTTTATCTTTATTAGTTTGCAGTCTTTCGTTAGACATGGAATCGCCGTCTTCCCAGAAACCTTTTGAAATATCGTTATTTTCCACAATATGCATGACCTTAATTTCAGATGTGCTTTCTATGACGTCAAGGGCACCAGATAGAATCCAGCCCAGTGATGTGCACTGGGCGATAGGAGACCCTTTCGGACATTTCTTAACTCCCTCTTGTAGGATGTGTGCATATACTTCGGCACCCAACAACATGTCGATACAATTCGGTGTATGATATCCGGGATCTGCTAAGGCTATCCTTTGCAGCTCCTTCCATTCAAGTGCCTTTATCTCGCTTGTAGGTAAAAGTGTAGTAATGGACTTGAGCACACGTGCCTTAACGTCCATCACTACCCGTGGGTCAATTCGAGACGATATTTTAAGGTTGACTACTGCATTGGAGACTAAAGCCTTGTCTCCGCCTATTCCTGCAATTTGGCTTTTTAAGAAAGCCTTTCTCAAACCCAATTGTCGAACCATTGCTTCTGAGATAAACGAAGCTTGAGATCCTTGATCCAACAACGCTCGAACAGTAAAACCTTGGCCATTCCTAGACTTAGTTTTTACTAGCGCCGTTGGCAGTAAAACAGCATTATGTTTTCGTGCAAAACAGGATACCACTGTTTCATCTTCTTCTGATGATTGTGCTGACAGTTCTGCCTCATCATTGTTATCTGATAAAGTAGATTCTTCAGCACTAGATACATGACTTGTTGAAACGACAACATCGTTTGCACTCTCTTGGTGCAGCAGGACATGATGCCGTCTCGAACAAATGGAGCACTTCAGATTTGTCTTACAGGTTTGTGCAGTGTGATTGGGCCCCAAACAACAAAAGCAAATCCTGTTTGATTGAAGAAAATTACGTCGCGCTTCTACAGCGTTTCTCTTGAACGCCGCGCAATCAGCAAGTATGTGCTTCTCTGGACAGTACGCGCACTGACCCATTGTAATGTGCATAGACCTTGACTTACTAACCGATAAATTATTACGATTCTGATTCTTGGATACCATGTTGGACCGAGAATCCAGAAACTCGAGCGCTCGGTAGCGCTTAGTAAGGAACTCTTGGAATTGTTTATAAGTAGGCAATTCGTCCAAGATGCCTGCATCAGTAGCACTGAATTCCCACTGCCTTCTAGATTCTGGATCCAATTTTTTGGCAACTATATGGATAACGAGGATGTCCCAGTTTTCTGTCTTAATACCAATATTATATAGAGCTGCCAAACAATCGTTTGTAGTATCCAAAATTTCCTTCAAACTATTCGCGGATTCCTGAATAATATTCCTTTGACCCAGGAGCCGCTCAAGAATTTGATTTGATACATACTTTTTATTATTGTAGCGCTCTTCAAGCAGATCCCAAGCTCTTACGTAATTATCCTGGGAAATTGGAATGCAGCTCAGCAACTGCTTGGCTTCTCCGGACAAATATCCCTTTAAATACAATAGTTTTTGGACATCATCTAACAAGTCGTTATTGTGTATGAGTGATCGAAACAAGTCACGAAAAGTAGTCCACTCTGAATAACATTTGCCAGAAAATGAATCAATGTTCACCTTCGGCAATTTCACATTAGCTCTCGACCTTTCCCTTGTAAACCCAGTTGAACTCTCTGTACTTCTGCTAGGCACACTGAATTGATTCAATTTAGTTTTTAATTCCGTTTTGTATTCGAGAAAAAAATCATCACACTTGTCATAGGTCTCATTTTTAATGTATGACGCCTTTGTAACATCACTACCCTGACTCTTCATTAACTCTTTGTGACCGGAAAGAAACTCAGACCATAAATTATCTGCGGCCTCCAACCTACCTTCAACATACTCTTTCGTTATTCTGTCCTTGGCAGTTTTCTTATAATTTGTTCGAGCTTTCGTTAAGCGATGGTACAGATCTTCTAGAAAGTATACTAAATTCTCCATTATGACCAGCTTGTGTAAGACTTAACTAAAATGACACACAAATAGACAACAAGCTTCGAATCAGATCTCATTCACAAAATCGATAAATAGTTCTAAGACTTTAAATAAGCTCCACTCAGTATATAAACAAATTGATAATTAACTACGTTATGATCTGACAAAATAAAAAGCCATAAACAGCAAAATTCAGTTAGTTAGATAAAGTTAAACAAAATTCCAAAATATTCCAAGTCACTAAAATTTTACTGTAAATTTTCTAAGTGTTTGAACTTAAAATTTCGGAGTAAAATCGGGCATGGATTCCCCGTACCTTCGTTATTTCTAAAACTATTCTAAGTCCCTAAGCAACACAAAGTAATCTTTAACTAGCTAACTTATTCTAAGCACTTCACTTAAATTTATTTTTAAAAGTACTTACAGTTTATTCCGGGCACTCACTGCAGGGATATCCAACTTCACTGGGGGACAATATTACCCGTAAACACTTTCACTAAATTCACCTCCAAAGACCCCCACGGTTAGGGGTATAGTAGCGCCGCTCACTGGCAACACCTCCAATTTGACAGCTACTCGCCCGGCAGCTGTCCTTGTCAAGGGGGATAGTTACTCGCCTGGTAACTATCCTACCGGCACTGCGTCCTTCGCTGGACCGGTGTACGACTTTTTGTAGTCGTTCCAAAAATTCACTGATTCAGCCTTAATTTGGCTCAAGAAGGACCATGAACAAAGATTTGGTCTCTCACTACCTCACCCGGGTAGTGACAGTAAGTAAGGTATAAATAAAACCAATATGTACTGCTGTATCAGAAGACAACATTTATTAAAAGGCAAAATTGGGATATAACTTTAAGTGCCACTGTCGTTTGCGCGTTTTAACACATAACAACGCCATCTACTTTTTACCAGTGGAACAAAAATCAAACTTAGATGAAGCATGCAAAACTAACTTATACAGACCACTTAATTATAGATGGGTAAGTTTAGAAAATATTGCCAAAAACAGAAGTTAAAACGTTTTATTTTTTCATATATATGTAACATTTGTCCAACTTTGATGCGCACTAGTATAAGAACGGGTGGTCCAAAACATATGTTTCTGGCTTCATTCAATACAGAATTTAATGCTTACAACTAACTATTACTAAAACAATGTTCCGATATTGTGAGTCCTTTGCGAGATATTATCGTAAAACCTCAAAAATACCCCTTCTAGGGGTACATTTTCACCCCCCACCACTTATGCACAACTCCGCAAAGGAGGAAAACCTAGGGTAGTTATATTCGGCTATAAATGGAGCCAATAAAACAATTAAACCTTTTGTAGCAATTAAATCCGATTTGTCTAATTTTTTGGTTTAATTCTAATGGCCTATAGTAATTATGAATGAGATTTTTTTGCGATGGGTATATGACGTTAATCATAACCTCCCTGATGCTGGTTCTATAAATGCCATTGATTTTTGCGATTAACCGGACAAACCGGCACTTATTATTTTCTGTGGTAACAACTATATTATAAGGTACCCGTGGAACATGGGTATATAAAAAACGGTTATGAATGACAAAACTTTTTTGGAAAGAACTTTTTTGGCCCAGTACTTTAGCTTGACTCCTACGCTAAAGACTGGTTCACCAAAGCCCAGAACAGATAGGATTCGAGAGGAAGAAAAGAAGGGAAGGCTTTTTGGTTGCAATGGGAAAACCATGAAATAAATGAGTCAATCAAAAACAAAATTAAGGAAGATTAACAGAATAAGTATCTCTTCTTAATCTGACCAAATACTTTAAACGCTTAAATATAAGAACTCAAACTTGAGGTAGGCCTGTCTGTGTTCAGCAGTGGGTGTCTTCGGGCTGATGATGTTGATATCAGAACTTTAATATACCGATTGAAATAATTTCTTCAGTAAATAATATAAGGTCGGGGAAAAAGTTTCTTCGTATTTTATAAACAAATTCAAGACATATTTTTTTCAAGTTTAATTACATTTAATTATAATATATATGTACCATTTTGTTCGATAACTTGTTGCCATCTTTTAGGTAGTGACATGACCCCGTTGCTGTAGAAATTTTGGGAATTCTGATCAATAAAATGCAACAAGTAGTTTTGACAGTCCTCTCTTGATGTTAATCTAACACTACCCAAAGAATTCTGAAGAGATCGAAACAGGTGGAAATCTGAGGGTGCAAGGTCAGGGCTATGTGGTGGATGCATTAACACTTCCTAACCAAGCTCTCTAAATTTTTGCTGAGTGGCCAAAGATGTGTGCGGTCTGGCGTTATCATGATGAAGGCCACACTCTTTATGTTGATCAATTCCGGCCGTTTTTTCTCAATTTCTTGTTTGAGTCTCATCTGCTGTTGGCAGTAGAGATCCGAATCGATGGTTTTGCCCGGCGGTAAATGCTCATAATGAACGATGCCCTTCCAATCCCATCATACACACAGCATCACCTTATTACCTTCGACCAAAATAAAATGAATGGACGGGCCCAGTAGAAGCGCATTTTTGAAGATTACAAAATGAGCGCCAGCTCTCATTTCGTTTCAGTCGGTCTCTAGCCGTAGGAAGTGAAACACGAGTCTATTGATACGCGATAACGAAACATCTGACAAAATTATGAATTCGTATGCTTTACCGAAGTGTAAATACACAAATAAAACCGATATCTATTTTTTGTAACAAATATACTGTACATTTTTATAATTAGGTGTTGAAGTATATGTCCGACGATTTTGACTCGTTTTTACTGATCAAGTTCAATGGTTAGGGCCCGTCCATTCATTTTATTTTGGTCGAAGCTTATTACGTGTTAATCTGGGTTTCACTACAGTCTGTGGTGCTTCACTGCCCTTTGACCATGATCGTTTGCGCACATTCTTGTCGTAGGTGATCCATTTTGCATCACCAGTGATCAATCTTTTCAAAAACGGTTCGGTTTCTTTACGTTTCAATAGAGAATCACAAATGAGTACACGATTCATTTGGTTTCTTTCAGTGAGCTGATGTGGCACCCAAATATCGAGTTTTTTTGTATACCCAGTTATTTTCAAATGGGTCAAAACTGTTTTGTGGTCAATCCCCAGGTCTTCAGCTACGTCGTAACTACTAATATGCCGATCTTGGTCCACTTTTTCAGAAATGGCATCGACTTTATCCGTAACAGGGCGACCAGAGCGAGCTGCATCTTTGACATCAAAATTCCTGGACTGAAAATGCTTGAACCAACATTGTGCTACTCTTGATGACACTGCATTAGGTCCATAAATGTCACAAATTTTATTCGCGGCTTGTGTCGCATTTTTCAGTTTTTGTAATAAAATTTCACAATATATCGAATTTCTTCGTTAGATTCACTCATTTTATCGAACAAAAAAACAATTGAAAAATGGCGGGAAATTGCTTTTTACTTTTTGTATTCCTTTTTTAAAATGTCATATTTTTAATGGTATCAAAACCAGCCAGATACAAACAGTACAACCGATGAGATTTTTACTACAACTTTATACATACAAAATACGAAAAGACTTTTTCCCCGACCTATTATTTTTCTTAAGCCAGTTTTATTTATTTATTTAACTCCTGTCCGCTAGTCTATTGTGGATTGTTTTTTCCCCAATAGAACTTACCTCTAGCCCCAAGTTAATGTAATGTAGATATTTATATCACTGTGTGTTTTCCAAATAAAAATAAAATAAAGTGTCATCCGAGCCACGCTTGCGCTCAGTTGTAAATACTGATTTCAGTTTCACTCACGGTCACTAATTCGTAGATATTTTTAATGGATTGTTTTTAACTTCGGTGATCTTTTAGGAACACCAAGTCAAGCTACGGCAGGAGCGCTACGTATGGAAATGAAAGATGGTTCATCATCATCATCAGCCAGAAGACGTCCACTGCTGAACATAGGCCTCCCCCTTTAACCTCCACACTGCACGACAGCCTGCTATCTGCATCCACTGGATGTCCGCGACTCCCACGATGTCGTCAGTCCATCTAGTGGGAGGCCTAACTACGCTGCGTTTTCCGGTTCGTGGTCTCCACTCAAGAACCGTTCTTCCCCATCGATTATCGGTTCTTCGAGCGATGTGGCCTGCTCATTGCCACTTCAACTTGCAAATTTTAATAGCTATGTCGGTGAGTATGGTTCTTTAGCGAATATACACGTTCCGGATTCTATCGCGCAAAAAAACTCCGAGCATAGCTACGAGTATCTCCATATCGTTGTGTGACTCTGAGTTTTTCCAAAAAAGGATGGTTACTTTTTCAAAATATAAATATTTTTGTAAAGTAAAATGCACCATTGTTATCCTTAATTTTTTGTCATCCAAAAACACCTTGCGGATGTTGAATCCTAAGTTTAAATATGTAATACATCATCGCAATTTCTATTTAACCCAGTGAAGTAAAACCTTTTACATCAATCCTTCATCTTTCATCCTTCACATAATTATTTTTTGCCATGTTTCCTATTGTTAGTGTGCACAACACTTGCGCAGGCGATTATTTGACAAGGATCTTTCTTTCGTTTTTTTTTGCTAAGCAAAGGTGCTCCACTTTATATTTTGTGTTAAAGTAAGAATTGAGTATATTTCTAGTTAAATGTAATATTTTTTCTTTACCTATATTCAAACAAATAAGTAATTACTATTTTTGTGAAACTGTTTGAAAAGCTAAACTTTACCTGCACGTTATATAGATATCTAATGTTTTTTTTTTCTTTTTACCCACGCCTGTGTGTAACGTGTGTGCGTGTGTTTGTTTATTTGTCTGTTAACATTTTTCTCTAAGCCGTAGAGATACCAAAAAGTCGTTTGCGTAGCGGTAAGTGCCATAACAACCAAAATGTTCATCTTGAAAGTCTGTAAGCTAACTTTTTACCCCGTTTTCCACCGATGGAAAAAGATGATGTGGTCAAAATTGGAGCACGTTTACCTTTTAGTCCTATACTTAATTATTCCTAGAATGTAATTCTGCGGAAACAAAAGCGTAGACTACAGCCGTTCTATTGTTTTGTTTTGCAGTAAAGAAGAGGCAAAAAGCTTGGTTCGAAGTTCGAAGAAAATAATGTTATTTCGACCGCATGTAAAAATGACGCTTTAACTGTTTATAATAGCTAGGAACATAGTTGGTATTAGCTACGTACTCGTAGAAGTTGGTTTTTAATTTGATATAAAGAGCCCTTTCACATTTTTTTTTTATAAAAACAACGATAACGGAATTTTTGGCTATCTGATCCTATCAAATAGAAAAATATATAGAAAATGAAATTTCTGTTATAAATATAGTTCTGTAATGAATATAATAATAATAGAAATAGATCTGTATTTTTCATTGAAAATAACGGCTTCAAATTTTTGAGAAACTCAACATAATCAACTTATGACCTCCAATTTACAAAAATAGGTTTTTCGTAAAACTCTAGGAGCGAAAGTTTTAGATTTCGGTAAATTACTGACATAAAACAAACAATTTTAGTTTTAATTTTAATAAAGGCACTTAACAGGAAGTTAAAAATATTTGTTAGAGTTTACTTGTTTTATATTCGTGTTGACAATTACGGTTATATTTTTTCGTTTATTGTCTGACAATCCAGATACCTAAAATTGACGATTGCATTTTGTTATACTGGTCTTAAAACAAAGCTTGGGTTAAATAAAAACTTTAACCTGACTGCAAATGGGTTTAAATTACCTAATAACTACTTAACAATGAGAAGTAGTGCAGTTATAAAAACAACAGTAGTGCAAATTCCGTAAATAATGGTTTTACTTTTACTGTTGTTTTGATTTGTCCCTGGATAGACAACCTCCTTTCATGTTATATATTGCTCTATTTCTCACAAAATCAATAAACAATGACAACCATTCCTTGTTTCATAGAAAGCAGCTTTATTTGCCGACCAATTTACCTCTTTTGGACGAAACAGGTATAAAAACTTTTTTGAACAAAAAAATGGCAATATTTTTTTTGCCAGACTCCCTGGTGAAAGTTTTGTACAAAAATCTTCTCGCAGAAACACACATAATGCACTTTTTATTCGAATGAGAGATTTAAATAAAAACTGGACCTTTCTCCGAATGGGGCTCCGCCACAAAAGGGTTTTGGATTTCACAAACAGATGCGTTTTTTTTTATTTGCTATGTGAAGGCATGTGAAGCCTATGACATCTGTCATTTGGTATCGATTTATCTGAATTTTTCACGGTACTCGATGATGATGGGAACGAATGCTTAGCTTAGCTCATAATTATGGTTGTGTATAGAATTTGAGGACATTTATAAGTAAATGCATTTAATTAGGTGTTGTAAGTGTCAGAATATTGGCTGCATGATTGACTATTTAGGTAGGTAAAGTAATTTTAAGTAACATGATCGTCTTTATGTAAAATAGATTTAATTATAGTCAGTAGTCTATGAATATCTACTTTAAATGCGGCTGCTGAAATAATGCGTATGTCCAAGAACCTCAAAAATTCAAAGACATGACATTTACCAACATGCACTGGGAATGGGCCAGCATGGTGGATTAGGTCCCATCCTCTCTGTTTAAGAGAAGGCCAGAAGTGGGAACATGATAGACTGAGTAACGGATCGATCTGATTTATTGCATAGATATAGTAATAGAGAACCAGAAAGTTTCATAATATGAATAATGTACCTACGGTTTCTGAGGGAATGTTGACGCGGGTGAAACTGCGGGGCCAAACTAGTGTGCAAAATAACATTATTTGTGAAGTAAAACCAAAATCAGTGATTTTTGATATAAAACCTATCAAAATCCTGCTTCCATTTCATTGACAAGAAAATGATAATGATAGCAGACATGTGATAGACATTCACCTTTGCCGCCCTTTGTGGCGGACACGCGCGACCTTTCCGACCATATAATATTTATACAATAATCATGGGTTTTGATGGACTGATAATGCTGTCAAAACTGCGAACTGGTGCATGAGCAAATAATTGTTTATCATGCAATCTGGCGATGAAAGATGCGTGCCATATAACTCCATATAAACTATCGATTTCAAATGAAAATTTAAATAGGAAAAGAGGTGTTTTCGACAGATTTTACTCACATGCTTTAATCGATTTATCATTTTTTGCACACAGAATAAAAAAACAACGATATTTTTATAAGGGGAAAAGTAAGGTTTTATTCCTCACCTCCTCATTTATTTTAATTTAGGCCAGTTTAATATGATTCAAATAGGTATGTATACTTATTTTAGTTGATAAATGTACTTAGTTATTACATCATCGATATATAATCATTGAAATAATCAGACCTTGCACATCTCTTACGGTTTTTGTTCTTACAGTTGCGAATAACCTGTGCCCCAATGTATTTAAATTGACATTAATTAATGCCAGGAAGCGTTATCTATTTTCATTTTATTTATTTTTCGAAAACAGTATTACTTGCTCAAAAACTGTAACCTACCTACTAATATTAGTGCAAATCCATTGAATTACCTGTTAGGTAACAAAACAATACCTAATTGTCTATGCAATACGGAAATCAAAAATCGTAAACTAATTCATTGTATTTATTTAAACATTACACTATGAACTTAGTTACTAAAAACTAAATGCTAAATAAGTTGTCGTCAAAAAAGCGTACAAATGTCAAGCTTTTGGGACAAAAACTAAATATTTTGCTACGAGACATAACATAGACTAAAAAACCATAGAGTAAACTAGAGTAAACAAATTACTCGGAAAATTTCTAGTCAAGTAACTTACTTATACATATTATTATCTATATCCTGTATTGTATAAAATAGATCTATGATTTTTTTTATGTACCAAAGTGCCTTAATGCGGATTTGTATTTTTTTTTTAAGTTAGGGGTTAACCCAGCACCGAATTTAAACTTTTTAAATATTAATTATTATTAACAAAAATTGTTTTTTTTTTTTAATTTTTCGTTAAGGTCATTTCTTTGATTATGTGTAACAATAGAATAACAAAAAAAAAGTATTTATATTTTTCGTTTTTTAGTTTTAGCGAGTTGAAATTGTGTGAAAATCAAGCGCTGAGTTGCCATTTTAACTGTGTTCTTGGTAATTATTATACAAGTAAATAAATCATTACTATTTATAATTGTATACCAATTATTATGTCTGTAGCAAAACCCTTTTACCATACGAGTACCATTCGCCATAAATTATATCACCTAAGTTTTAATTCTAGTCATCCTAAATCTAACTTTTATTGATACAATAATATACCTACTAAAATTATTTGAGTATTGTTTGTTAATTTATTCTACTAACAATTCGACAGTATCGTATACAATAAAGTACCTGTATTTTTATTTTATTCATACACAATTTTTCTTCCCTATCAGATATGCATGAAATTATATATATAAAAACACTATACTACTGAAAATAGGTCATAAAATATACAAGCCAATCAATAAGCCTAAAATTCAGGGTGCTTATTTTTTTTATTGACTTAAATTAGTTTCGTTTCGTTTACTAGTTTGCATATATTTGATTCGGATTTTAAGTAATTTTAGGTAGATTATATTCATTAGTTTTTCTATGTGCATATTGTGCATGCATATTACTAAATACCTTTTTCTTGCCAATAAATGTTTTTTTTACAAAAAAGTCAGATAGCTACATGATCCTTATTTCCATAACAACACGTCACCTTGATGTAACTTTTTTATTAACTTGAAAATGGGTACTTTTAGGGATTTCTTTAGTACTCAATAAAAAAAAAGGTATAGATCTCTTTACTCAGATACCTAACCACGAGTCGATATCATCAGATGAGATATGACGAGGTCGAAGGTTTAGTTTTCATCATTAATTAGTCTATGGTTTTAGCAAGTATAGCATGTGGCCGCCTTCAGCGCCACTGGTTCTAGTCAGTGCTCAGTCTTCTAAATGTAAAGATCAAAGTCGAAAGCTCCGCCGCCGCTAAGGTAATCGTAGAGGTATACCTCCATCTCTTCAAGTGCTTCCACGCTGGGGTCGCGCAAGGGCAGGTCTCGGGCAGATCGACCCGATCGGGAGAATGTTCTGGGAAGTGCACATTTTCTTAAGACAAAAGCTGAGGGTATATCTTGGTTTTTTATTTATAAGTCTTAGATCCCTAAAGATTGGGTTTTTATACGTTCAGAATTTTCCGGACATATCCGGAAATTCAAGCTTTTGTCCGGAATGCGGGGGAATTTCAAAACGTTCGGAATTTCAGAAATAAAATGAAAAATACCGTCACACGAGTTCATTTTGTCGCAAAATATGAACTTTGAAGGATATGCCCGGAAATTTCTTTAAAGCGTTCGGGTTTTTTCCCCCGTAGATTATTTTTTTTCATCTGGTAACCCTACCTAAAGTATATATAGGAGAACATTAAACTCATTAGGTTCGTTAGGTTCATGTAATCATTTGAGATTTTATTTGGAAGATTCTTTAAATTTTAATAGGTATTGTATATTTTTATTTTATTCTATCTGAACTTTGTGTAAGGGGATGCATCTAGTTAGGGCCTATATTATACGTCTAAATGTCGAGTCTGTTGGAGTGACTCGATAACAGACAAAATTTAAAAGAAAAAAGTAACATGTCTTACCCGAAATCAGTCTCTGTGTCGACGACGTAGTCCTTAGTGAAGTGCTCGTTGATGTCTTTCATGATGCATGCCTCCAGCTTCTTGTGCTGAAATAGAAGATTTATCGATATACCTATATACGTATCCATAATCAAAGAGAAGCGCCTTGTACTTTCTCCGCGTGTTTCAAAATAAAATTATCATCATGCACGGCGTAATCCACAAAAAAAATACAGTACTTCTCAGCCAAATTTTGACTCGATTGGTTCAGTGTTTTAGATAGGCTGGCGCTGTTAGAGAGTCGGTGACTGGTTTTTTATTAATAATATACGAGATATATGAGATATAATATATGAGAAGTCATACCTTGTAGCAGCGGAAGAAGAAGATGGCTTTAATTTGCTCTTGAGGACGCGGCACGATGTCTCTTTTATCTTCTGGTACGCATTGCTATAACACAAAACACATATGAAGTTTTATTATGATGCGATCATTATCGGCTTGCCTCAAGTTTACTGACGGTATTTCGTTTTGCTAGCATGCAGCTGAAATGCTTTAGTCTAGATATAGGATAAAAAATGAGGGTCTTGGGAAATTTACAAGTCTCCCTGAATGGTCTAGACATGTTCTATATTCTCG
The DNA here is from genome assembly GCA_949125355.1 of Agriopis leucophaearia. NCBI lineage: Eukaryota > Metazoa > Arthropoda > Insecta > Lepidoptera > Geometridae > Agriopis > Agriopis leucophaearia. The sequence continues at coordinate 14,990,602 of OX421264.1, forward strand.
GCGTGATCTACTCTGCTTTGATGCTTAAATGTACCTAAGCAAGCCCGTAAATTTTATGAACTTATGGAGAACTTTTGACAAAATTGCCAGCCTTCTTGAATATCTCCCTTGAGTTCTTTAGAGACGGGTAAGTTCTCGATGCTCTGCGTGATCGGCTCGTGGTTGGGCTCTAAGCTGTGCTCGATGTAGCCTTCTGCATCACACAGATCAGTACCTAGCTATTATTACCTACCCAGTTCACTATGAAATAAGTTGACTTACGGATAACCTCTGTCAAAATTGCAAGCATGGTTATTAAGAAACAAACTTACAACTTACGGAGAACTTTTGACAAAATTGCAGGCCTCATGAATGATCTATTCTGCTTTGATACTTTCACCTAGGTAAGTCCGTAAGTTTTAAGTTTAACTTATTAAAATACTAGGTTCGAACTTACGGAGAACTTTTGACAAAATTGCAAGCCTTCTTGAATGTCTCCCTTGAGCTCGTTAGAGACGGGTAAGTTCTCGATCCTTTGCGTGATCTGCTCGTAGTTGGGCTCAAGGTTGTGGTCGATGTAGCCCAGTTCTTGCATCACGCAGGTCACGTTGTGATTGCTCGGCATGCGGGGAATGTTCAGGCCGAGACGAGTGCGCAGGCTTAGTTGACGCTGGAAATATGGAAATAGCAGTGATACGCCATTATCACTTGAGTAAGTAATTCTCCCGAATACAAAGGTTTTACCTGTGTTGTTGGGGGCATGTAAATTTTCAACCGAATTAAAAAAAGAGGTTCTAAATTTAACTGCATTTTGTGTAGGTATGTGTGGGTTTTTTTTACTAACAAACCGTCCGTTATAATAGGTATTAATCTCTAAGGGGTCCCAAATAAGCTCAAAGACAATATTCCACCTTTAAACGGGTGGAAAATTCAGGCACGTGGCCAAAATGCTGGCAGCGTTGAGTCGCTGCATTGCAAAGCTAACTTTCTGACCAAAATATTAAGAAAATATTTTATGCTTTGTTATCTTTGGGCAGGGCACCCAAGATCAAGATGATACAGACATAGCCTAGTTTGGGGCCCACTGTCATTTTCAGTTTTTTTTTTTCTATATTATTATGACTACTTGTTCTGTGAAAGGATTCATTCAGGAAGACAATATAATTATAATGCTTTTTTTGTCAACTTACCGACATGCGATTATTTCCTATGTACGGTTGCGGGTAGAACCCTCCCTGCATTCCTTGCAGGCCCTGCAACCCTTGCAGGCCCTGTATGCCCTGGTACTGTGGGTAGTATGGATTGTAAGGTCCTGGGAACCCTTGGTAACCTTGGTAGCCCCCGTACGGCTGGAAGGGGTACAGCGGCGGCGTGTTGTAGGGCCGCAATTGGGGTGCCCCCATCATTAGAGGTGATAAAGATGGTGGGGCGAAGGGCGACTGGAAAATTAAATTTAGTTATTGTAGGTAAAACATGGTTTAACCATCAGTTTTTATTAGTCCACTGCTATAGACAATATACAGCATTATTGTTAAACTGACTGACTTGGCGTTTGACCTTCGTTCACCTGGTATTCAGGGGCGATGATTGTAAACATGGTAAAGATATATCGGTCTTCCTTAATATCGCCAGTAATCGCTATTCTTATGTAGGTAGTAGGTAAGAAATGTATCTACAGTATAAAAGTACAAAGTAGGTAGAGATCTTTCATTCTAAATGGGCACCACACCACACCACCACCACCACACCACACCACCACCACCACACCACTCCACCACACTACGCATACAAAATACTACAAAAATACGGTGGAAGGGTATGCACATATTTTAGAATGAAAGATCTCTACTTATAAAATTCCTAATGACGTAGTAACTACCTGATTATCTACGCAGAGATGAGTATGCAGTTATGCACCCTGATAAGGAAAACGCGACAATGACAAACGGCTAGGTTATCTAGTTAAAAGGATCTTAACTAAATTAGTTAAACTGGATGCCGAATGTACTGAAGCTTAGTAGCTCGGCCGCAGCTTTGCGTCAGTATGTCATGTTTTTTTTTATGATACCGAATGACGAGACGAGTGAAGTCGCTCGCCTTATGGCTCTTCACGCTTGCCCATACCAGCTCAACGCCACTCAGAATTTTGAACTTCAACAGTTCGAAACCCTGGATGGCAATGCACTGCGCTCGTCACCCCGTGATATAAGATGTCAAATCTCTGTGTGCCCTGTAATTTCGCTGGAAACATTGCCCTTCAATCCGGAACACAATAGTGTTTGCACACTACTGCTTGGCGGTTGTATAACTGGCTAAAAGCTCAAAAAGGTGTGGTACTTCTCCAGGCGGACACCTGCAAAAGAGTCCTACCACTACAAAAATGTCTGGTGCTATACTGATGTCGAGTAGTCAAGTATTGGATAATAAAAGGCTGACGACAAATATATCTACACTAATATTATAAAGAGGAAAGATTTGTACCTATTTTTGTATGTTTGTATGTTTGTAATGAATAGGCTCCGAAACTACTGAACCGATTTGAAAAATTCTTTCACTGTTGGGAAGCTACACTATCCCCGGGTGACATAGGCTATATTATATTTTGTAGCGAGGCCGAAGGCCGAGCTTACACTCGTGCGAAGCCGGGGCGGACGGCTAGTATATTATATAAAAGAAAGTCGTGTTAGTTACACTATTTATAACTCAAGAACGGCTGAACCGATTTGGCTGAAAATTGGTGGGGAGGTAGCTTAGAACCAGGAGACGGACATAGGATACTCTAAAAACGGCTGGACTGATTATGATGAAATTTTGTGTTCCTGGAGCGGGTCATAGTAGCGAGGCCGAAGGCCGAGCTTACACCCGTGCGAAGCCGGGGCGGTCGACTAGTTATTGATAAATACCCACATTGGAAAAAAACTATGTTGTCTTATAAAATGTACATTAATTTCAACTGCAATGCCATCGCCTCTTTAGCTCAGTGGTAGAGCACTGGTCTCGTAAACCAGGGGTCGTGAGTTCAATCCTCACAGGAGGCATTACATGATATTTTTTTTGGAAATATTTTTATTTACTTTTTTACTCACCCCTTGAGGCCTGAATGCGAAAATTGTAGGTTTTTGAGATTGTTGTGGTGAGTCTTGGTTTGGCAAGTCATTATCTTGATTATTGTTACTAGCGCCATCTGCCGGCTTGGTAATGGTTTGCGTGTTCGGGTCCATAGCGAAACCGGGCGGCAGCTTGCTTAGTAGAATAGGGGGCATGTGCGAGTTCATGTCATCTCTCATAGGTGGCGCTGTAGAGCATTTTGCATACGCTTCCTTCAATTCTTTCGTGATTTGCTTTAGCAGTGCTGTGCCAAAACAACTTTCATAAATCTGAAAAAAAAAAATGAAAGTATTTACAAAATTACTATCAGCACTACGCGGTTTACCCGCTGACCTACAGGGAACCATACATTTATTTTTGGTTTTATCCGGGCTGTAAGTTACTTCCTATTAATCGTTCTTGCTCACTATAAAAAGTAATAAATCACATAATGATAATTTAAATTATGTATTTCAAAATTTCGTTGCGTTACGTACGAGCAGACGTGGCCGAGCGGTTAAGGCGTCTGACTAGAAATCAGATTCCCTCTGGGAGCGTAGGTTCGAATCCTACCGTCTGCGAAAATTTTGCAATTTTTTTCTTACCTTGAGCATTGCATAGTCTTTCATGAACTTATTGTCGCCACTGTCTAGGGCTTGTGCTGCTGCACACAGCGCCAAAATTAGAAGTATCAGTTTCTGCATCTTGTTTCTGTAGGCAAAGATAAGCATTTTGTTAGATTACTATCAGAAAAACATATAAGTAGGTACCTATACTCTCCGTATGAGTATTATATTCTCTTGGGTACCTACCTCATCTTCCTACACCAATCAGTGTATTGGCAACTAAGTAGGTAATAATTTTAATCTTTTTCCTGTGCCATGGTCATTTTTATAACGGTATCAGCACTTACGCAATGTTAATGAACCGTTTATTCGTTATTCGTTCGATGAAATAATATTTTGTGAATGAATTCTGTGGGTTGGATTTATTTATCATCGAATGATTTTTACTCGTAGGTATTGGTACAATTGACTTTAGTGATGGGTCTTTAGAAGATTTCACCAGGGGAGGTTCTTTCGGTTCCTGCTTAGGTGGAGTTCTAAAGATAATGCTAAATATTATTATTTTTATTCTCACTTAGTGATTTTTTATCTTCAAAATCGTTAAATTCCGTGTGTGAGATAGCTCTGGCCGGTGAGGATCTTTGCCTACAATTCAGGGGCTAGATTTCTGAATCGCTCGTAATATTATTTCGCACGAAAATATCATACGAACTAAAAGTTTATTTCCATAGATAGAAAGCAAATTCGCCGAATGGTTCAAACCACTCGTTGCCATAGCGAGTTATTATGATTGTTTTATTACGAAACTTCGCATTGTAGGTACTTATCTATTTTCGTGCAAAATATCAAAGCGATTAAAAATCGAGTCATGTTTTACTTTGCACAACTCTTATAAGTATATAATATATACCTTATCCTTATTTTTTGGGCAAACTTCATATGTACCTACCTAACTAGAGCTACCCAATTTTTTTTTCTTTAATTATACTTTTAACCGTCTCGCTTACTATCAAGTGAGTGCACAGCGAAAAAAATCTTACTTCAGTGGGTGAGTTAATGGCCAAACGTAGATATTCAATATATTTAAAAAAAAATACAACTGAAATTGTGAAAAGTTTAATGCACTTATCTTAATAACGTTAACGATGGAAGTTACAGGGTTTTAAAGAATTAGAGTCTACCCTATACAGATATACATAGATAGTCAGAACAAACTTATAATGGTTCCTTGTAGCATCGACAAATTATAGTACTAAGTATGTTATTACTAAGTACTCTAAGTACGTTAATCCATGCTTGTAGTATTACGGAACCCTAAAAATTGACTGAATTGAGAATTTCTTAAAAAAAATATTGAAATTTAGGAATTTAAAATACCACGGCGGTTTCTTCATTCAACTGTACGAATAAGTTGGTCTTCCTGGGGCCTTACGCCCATTTCTAACCTTGGGCCCGAATACGCGCAGTTTGCAAAATCAAGCGAACGCGAACGTTAACGTGCCGAAATACAGTTTGCGGTCGCGTGATTTTGCAAACTGCGCCTATTCGGGCCCAAGGTTAGAAATGGGCGTAAGGCTCCAGTTTATTATATTCTGTGCCCCAGGCCGTAAGTTAATTTCATAGTAAGTTAAAATTAACTGTTATTACAACTTTATATAGGCGGTATATGCAAATATGATTAATTGCCTTGGAGAATTAAATTTAACGATGCCACGACAGCGTTCACCGTTATATCTATTGGGTAGGTACATCCTGGGATTCCTGGGGCTTTATTTACCTACCGGCTGGATGTACCCATCTCTTTCGGACGTTGTCAACTTTTAAAAGATAAACTAGATTAGGCACCAAGTTATTTACAATGACAGCGACTGACAGTTCTGTTAGCTATGATTTATAATCTGTGGTGCGGTGTCGATGACCTACCGGCCTTGCTGGGCACACTTACCTTGCGTAATGAGTAAAATTCACACCATCATCACAGAACATGCATTACGGTAACCCGTCGCGGTAAAAGGAGATTCAATTTATAGCTTATTGCGAATAAAATTTGGTTCATTTTAGTTTTCTTGAGTTACCGTCTTCGTCTTACATCCACTACATACCTATACCAATACCAATCTTTCAGAGCGTCTGGTTAACGCGACACGTGACCAAAATGCTGGCGTGTATCTGGCTCAACGTATAAGCATTGCCATTCAACGTGGTATTGCCGCCAGCATGCTGGGTACGCTGCCAACTGATAGTAGAGCATTTGGATTGTCTTTAGACCTTCAACGGTGTATGGACAGTCTAACTGTTTATTAAGTGTTAGTTTTAGCTAGTATTTTGTTTAGTTAATAAAGGCACTTGCCCCGTTTTGAAAAAAAACGACTTACATATATAAATAGTAGGTAGGTTACCTATATACCTACATAAGTCAAGAAAACAATTTGTCAGTGTTTAGTTTTTGTGAAAACTCAAAATGCTCGGTAATGATAGATAAAAATATGAATTTAATTTCATTTTTTCGTTTTTTATTGCTATAAGCAAATATTTAATTTTGAGGAAATAAAATTTGAACAAGTTTTTTTTTATGTTTCTGCTTTTAAACGAATTCGAAAACAGAGTTAAACTGATTAGTAACCGTTGAGGAGTTGTACCCTTCATCATCAGCTCATCCATATGAGATGATGAGTATCAGACTCTAATACTTGAACAGGGGCCTTACCCCTAGCTTCACTTTTGCGAGCCAACTTTTAGTAGGTACCTTATAAGTGCCTAAAATTAACCAACTCATTTAAGCTGCATCGTTTAAAAGCGTCTAACTTGAATGAACTAAAATCCGTTTTACTATGCGTGTGTGCGTGAAAATAGCAAAGCTTGGCGGCTATCAAACAACTACCGCTTATCGTAGTTGATGGTACCGTTTAGACAAATAACACCTATGCGGGTCAACTTTTCGAGCTAGGGGTAAGGGCCCCTGCTTTAGAAAATATATGAAAAACGTAATAGGTAAGTGCCTATAAAATTTGAGGGTTAGGGTTGCCCTCGATCCCATCATCAGATCATGACTTGGTGGCAATGGGACCAAATTGGAAGTATATTACCAAACTTTTTTTTTTTAAATAGGTCAACAGTTGGCGGAGATATCGGTGAACATACACAAAAAAGAAAATATATATACAGTGGAACATAGAACCTCTGTCTTTTTTGAAGTCGGTTAGAAGTTAGAACATAGGTAGGTACGTGTTGTAGACGATGATCTTCGATCAGTTTAATAGCCTTACCACAACAATTTCTAGAAAAAGGAGATTGTTATTGAAGCAAAAACCTTTTATGGCTAGTTGTTATAAACACAATTAGTGTTGTAAAACGTATACCTACTACATCGCTTGAGCGCTTATTGAGTTTATTTTTTAAGATAAAAAGAACGAGAAATAGCAACCTGCGGCGCCACGGCTGCAGTGTTCCTGAAAGGCACTAAAAAGTCAGTCAGACTTCACGAGTCAGGAGGGAAGTAGGGTTGCCTTGCCATACGTCCGGAAATTCAGACTTTACTCCGGATTGCGGGGCGATTTTCAAAATGTCCGTAATTCTAGAAATGAAATAAATAATTGGCCAAGAGCGTGTCGAGACACGCATTTGGTAGGGTTCCGTAATCAAAGACGTATAATTGTAGCCAAAGTTCAGAAAATTATGGTTATAGAAAAATTCGAACGAACGCAGCTCTGTGGACTTAACCAAATTTCAGAGATGTACCATCCCGATATAGGATATACTTTTTATGGTTTAAACATAAAGAAAACTGATTGAGAAACATTATTTGTTGAGACAATTTTACAAAAAAGTCAATGACCTATGAGCTAGAATGCTTTGAATTTATTACAGTTTTATCGCTGTTACTCAAAAATTCATCATCAGATAATGTTCAAAATAATTTTGAATGAAGGTTTGAAATATGACCTATCAGTACTGTAAGATTCAAGTTTCTATGTCTTATAGTTTAGAAATGCAGGAGGGGACCAACTTTTTGCCCCTTTGGCGGACCATATTTCGCAAAGTATAGAGATTATAAAAAAAAGTTATGTATCAAACTTTACCTTCATTTTAAAAGATCTTTTCAACGATACCTAACACGAATAGTTGGAGTGAAAAAAAATGATCATCCCAATTTCACATGTACCAGAGCCACCCCTAAAATGCAATATTATATATTTTTTATACTTTTAAAAATGAGATCTATATTACAACTTTCATTATGCAAATTTTCATTTACTTATCTTAATAATTATAAAAGTTAGAAGGTTTTAAAAAATTCGCACGGACGGACAGACAGACAGACGGACGGACAGAACGAATTTATAAGGGTTCCTTGTCGGGCTACGGAACCCTAAAAAGACACGAGTTCATTATGCCGCGAAATATAAAAGAAATGCCCGGAAGGCCAGGTTTTTGCGCGCAGTTTTTTATTCTACATCTGGTAATCCTTGACGGGAGAAAGAACCACACTAGCCTAACTGCGGCCTAAGATATACATATTTTGTTACAAGATGTTTGCAAAGTTTATAAGATCAAAATAGGTACAATCTCGATTAAAAGCTTTGATCATCACTACTTCACACCAAGTCGTTTATACTTACTCAGATCATTCAAACTAGATATGAAATAAATGGTAAGGTAACGTGGCGGGCTACCTGTTTTATGCGATTCTGTTTAAGTGATGAGAATAGTTGCGCGACCGCCCGCACACTGCGCTGTTTCGAGCCCGCGTTAAGAGGTAGCCGTAAGGCCCCCCGAGGCTTTATAGTACTTACTTCGTAGCGTGTTCTGAACTCAATAGCACCTTTTTAGCACTTTTTATCACATTTTTCGAAGCAATCGTAAGAAAACAAGCACTTAGCCACATAAAAGTTGGATTTGACATCATGTCAACTATACTACTTACTAGATATTTGAGTACATTTTCATACTTGAATAACAAGAAATACTTAGGTAAGTACTTACGCAAAAATCTAATAAGTATAATCAACTTTGCTCGTCACTATTTCACACTCGAATGCTTTATAGTAATAGTAATAAAATCACTTTGTATACCTTGTTCCAACCTCAATGAGCACTTAACTTTTTTATCACATAATTCCAAGCAATCACAAGAAAATGAGCAGTTTGGCCGCACATCTCTATTTGCTATGAGATAATACCCAGAATTATTATGTCCCGAAAGAGTCTCGAAAGACATCTTTGTTACGCTTTAGTGAGAAATAAAATTTATCCGGCTTATTGGAGTACATAAAAAGAACGCGAAACAAGATAATTGTGATGGCAGAATAATAAACTGCGAACTTAGTAGCCTCGGCTAGATGCTTAAAACATAAGTACATTATGCGACGACAGCTTAGGTGGGACCACGAAATAAAGAAGTAGGGTTGGACACACCTACCACACATGTCTCGCATGGCCGAAGAAAAGTTAGCTAAACGTATTCAGAACTACTAAGGTAAGCGGAAAAGCGGAGACCAGTTTCTGAGGTACCTATAAAGATGTCTTGAAAAAGCACATGACGGGGTTTGGGATTGAGCCCTCCACAGTCCACATAGAAAGAACAAGCCTGCATTGGCAAAGGTGGAGAGAAAAGTCTACTCATTTAAGGACGTACTGATTGCACTTTGTGGGTAATAAAATATGGGTTGAGTCAAAAACCGAGGCATACATAACTCGAGTTCACAAATATCTGATTATTCCCAAAGTTGGTATATTACTTTTCTGGAGATTACTTTTAAGAAAAGTCCATATTATATTTATATGTCCTGATATCGAACTTTTCGCCTAAAAAGATGTCTTCCTAACATGTAAGTATTGTAAGTATTTACTATTAAAATGAAAACTTATGTAGGTATGCTACTACGTCATTGTGTTGGATTTATAAATTTCATAGAAGGTACAAGAGTTACTTTTTGCCAAGCTATTACAGTCTTCTATGAGTAAAAGAAAAAAAAAATTACGAAGGGCACAGACCCCAGAGTCCGTAGAACTCTACAAACTAATAAAAAAACTGTTCTTTACCCGTTGTTCTGTCAACTTTTTCCAACATCTTACATCCGCGTGATAGGTATTTACCTACTTAGTTAAGTAAATATTTTGCCAAAAAAATTGTGTACTGGTGCAATGACAAATTCCTAATAAATGTATGCCATGGGGAGGGGTGCATGTCTGGTAAATGGTAGTTAATTGTAAACCCTACATTGCTGAACAGATTTTTGATAGAAAAACTGCTGTTAATCTGAAGTTCTGATCTGATAGGTGTTCCTTGATAGTTACAATCTGGGCGTCTTCAAGTCGCGAGTGAACCGGTAATTTATCTTCTAGACAAGCGTGCTCCGTCGTATACAGCATCATCGCTTAACATCAGGCGAGGTGGCGAGCAAACGTAAGCCTATTTTTAAATATATTTTTAAAGTGATTTTGCCATCATCGTGCAAATATAAACTTATTTAATTTAAATACTTCTAAACGTGAGAAAAGAAAGTTTAAGGTGAAATTACGTTACCCGTTACGTAGTTAAACGTGATAACGTTGCCGGTGTAATGTTTAGCGTTATGGGCTTATAACGAGAGGAATTCGTTTTTATAGCCACTATTATTGTTTAAAAGAACATAATTTGCGCAATTTTGATGAATAATCAACAGCAGACTCCGTGTTTTAATAGTAGACAATTTTAACGGGTCAATATCATAGCTATAGTAATTTTAACTTCAAAAGTGTTGGTCCGATTTCACGTTTGGTTTGTTTTATTGTGATTTTTATTTAAAAGCTGCTGACTGCTTTAGGAAGCTTCGATGCGTTGCTTTAGAGATCTGGACCCTCTATCAAGTACCGAGGCCACTTTGAGATACAATCCGGTCCGCTACCGGCTAATAAAATAAGATAAAATAGCTGCCGTATGTCATGTCATAATGATTAGCGTTATCAAATAAGTGCTTAATTAGCTGATAACTGTATTCCTTGAAGTGTTCATTCAGGCTTTGCAGTTTTTTTTTAATTCTCCTGCTTTTATAACTATATTAGCTGTTTTGCCGAGCCGTGACTTTTACTTTTGTACTTTTATGTAAACATTCAAACCCCTTTTGCCCCTTTTAATTGGAAAGTTTCACAAAATCCTCAGTGGACCTCTACACCTATACAAGGCTGCTGGTAATCAGTTAGCTTCCTGTAAAGGGCAGTTTCATTATGTCCAACGACTACAAAACAACAACTTATCAAAAAAAAAAAAGAAAAAAAAAAAAAAAAAGTGTGTTGTTTCATACATTATGTCGGGAGTTAATGATTTTTAACGAAAAAGGAGGACGGTTCTTTGTTCCACTGTATATTTTTTTATGTATGTTCACCGATTTCTTCTCAATCTTTTGACCAATTTCAAAATAATATCGTTGGTTCGGTAGTGTATACTTCCAATTTGGTCCCATTGTCACCAAGTCAGGATCTGATGATGGGATCCCTGGGATATCGAGGACAACTCTCAAATTTTATAGGCACTTATTACGTTTTTCATTATATTTTTGAAGTCGTTTTTTTATGTGTTCCACTTGGTTTGTATGGAACGGCTGACTTTTTACGCGAATTTCATAACGTAGAACAATAGTTTGTTTTGATGTACTGAGTCCGCCCTGCTAACTGATTGCCAGCAGGCCTTTCTTTCCCACTGGGCCGCGATCAATAGAGGCCCGCTAGTTCTTGTTAGGTCACCAGACGATAACCGATATATATTTATGTTTTTTTTTTATAAAAGTTCTACCTAACTAAAAAAAAAAAAAACGACTACAAGATTTGCAATAAATATTTTGATATAAAAGCAAACTACTGAACCAATTTTGATATAATTTCTATGGAATCAATTTGAAAGTATATCCTTTTAATTATAAGAATTTTCCAAATGGCTTATAAATTACGAAGCCTACGGTAACAAACATAAAAAAACGAATTGAGAACCCCTTTTCCTTTCTTGGAGTCGGTTACAAATAGACATCTAAAATAGATTGGAATAGGACATAATATAAATTAGGTACATAGTATTTTATAGTAGCAGGCTATGATATTCACTGGTAATAAGAGGTAACTAACGTTCTGACTTTACACTTCATATTTTGATTGATTAAACTCTATTATTACAATGAATAAAGCGAAACCGTAACAAAAAACAAAAAAAAAAAATGAAATCAGAGACATTTAGAGAGAATTCTGTGCTTGAAAGATTATCGAGAACTCTCATGATTGCGCGGGCGCACGTTCAAGTCTTATGTCTATGTAATTTATGTAACGGTATTTGACGGTACTTAATAACGTTACAATTTAACGCGGACTTAATTATATGCTTGAAAAAACGTAATTATATGCGAAAACTTAATTATTGTGGTATGTTTCCTGTTTCGAGATGGAGTGAGAGATAGTGGGGCAACATTGCGGTTTTTTTGTCAGCGCGTTTATTGCAGTTATGTTTATAGTAAGTACATTAAGTCCCTGTTTTCCCACTCTTGGAACTTTCATGGTTAGCATATAATTATAAAAACGGTGTCATATCAATATAGAATGTTTTATCTAGGAAACCGTAAAGACAGCTATAGAAAAAAAAATATGAAAGGAACACTGATTTGCGCTTTTTGTGTTTCTCCCTGTTGTTTTTTTTTATTGAATCCTATTACTAAATAATGTCTATTTTATGATGATTTCATATTCATGGAGAGAACAGCAAAGGTACACGTTACATTAAAGCTATACTTATCGAAAAATATGAGAAAATCTCAAAAATAGAAGTAGCGAAACGCACGACTTTGTGTGAGAACCATGACGTTGCTGCACTGCTCTGCTGATAACAAACGTTGCTAAAGAGTATGAAAACCTCGCCTTAATGGAGCAGGCAATAGAAGCATTTAGGTATATGGACGAACGTGAAATAAGATGCGTAATATACGCCACCGCCAAGCCTTCTATTGTACTTATTTACACATTGCGTTGATATTTCCCCCTTTACCTACTACAGGACAAGCAGAAGGACTGCTCACTATCACCCCTTCCTCGAGGAAATTCCAAAGATTAAATGTGATTTGTACTCAACGATTTGGGCAAGCCCCTCTTTCCGACTGGGTACTCTTGGCATTTGCCCAGGGCCCCACGATTGATAGGGGGATATAACAATGCGTCTACAAGAGATTTTTTTCGTCGCTTAAAAATAGAGCGTTGTAAAACATTTTGATGTTCACCGTTATTAAAACTAAATTTATGGTATGTTTACCTTTCTTCAAACATTCTACTTTCTTTAAGAGTAAAGAGCAATCAAGTACAATTTCGAAAAAAAGTTTAAATGTTTCTTCGAACCAACTGTACACAAGCTCTGGTAAAAAACACAAATAACTTTTTTCAGATGCTGAAGAAAGCTCGAAGTCATCTTGTGTTACAATACATAAACGGTTGTAAATAAGAAAAAAACATCACCTCGCGTCAATCGAAAACATACAATGATGACAATGAAAACGGAAAACGACCGTAAAAACTTTGACGAATTCATTTCGCGAGACTTTCTTTGAGCTTCGGCTGTATTTCCACGTAAAATGCTAAGTTATTGTAAAGGAATCCGACCCAATTTCTTGGTTACTTTTTACACAGTTTTTGATAAAATGTGAGGAAAACGAGAGGTAAGTAGGCGTTGGTCAGTTAAACAAGTTCCTACCTAAATATTTTGTCTATTTAGATTTCTATGTCTATTTAGAGTTGAAACATATCACAGTTATATTTTAAATGCGTGTGTGTACGTTTGTTAGTCCACATTCAACTTCGTAACAGCTGCACGGATTTGGGTGAAAATTGATAATAATTATATACTCCGACCAGAAAAATATTAAAAGTTTTTTTGGGAGTTTCTACTGCATTAAAATCAAGGGAATAAAATTTGTGAATAGCCGGAAAGTAACTACCTACTGGCTGATTAATGAATTAACCAAATAAATCAAAGAAAATTAATCATCATCCCAAGAGTAAAAAATTAAAATAATGAAAATCGGAGCTACCTATGATAAATTATTTCCGTTTGCAAAGGGTAAATAACTAAGAGAATAGTTATAACAACTTACAGTAGGCAATTTAAAATATATATACCTTTCTTTTCTTTACAAATAATTATTTTTATAGTACAGTCAAAAAGTTTTATTTTAATATATTTAATTTTCTTTTTACATTTTTTAAAGTATTTCGTTTAAAAGTAGAGATGATTATGTGATTATTTTCACATAGAAATAAAAACCATTCACTTTAATTTTTACCCTGTAAATTTATAGAAAAATAATAGTACATTGTTATTTAAAGAACTCACCACTTATTTCCACGGGTAAAAGCACAGGCGCGCCAAAGCTGCGCTGGCGCAAGTATGCGACGCGGAGCAATGACTCCGCTGGGCGCACTTGACCTTGTAGACGCGAATCCGCTCTATGTACTCGTTTTATACTTGCGTTTTGAGACACACTGGAGATCAGATTGGGACATATACAGAAAGAAAAATACAAGAGAGCTTAGGGTCTAGCCTATTACTGGAACCTACGTAAGCTGATGACAGCTGGCCTTTTTAACCCCCGATACGAACATCAGCGGTGTTATATAAGATTAACGTGTGTATCTGTGTGTGGCTCGTAGTAGCTCCCAAACGGCTAAACCGATTATGATTTAGTTTTTTGTTTGCAAGTCGACTTGTTCGAAAGTGTTCTTTGCTATGATTAAAAAATATCTGTTGGTAATTTTTTTAATTTATCACCGCGCCGGCGCGCCGGTCCACCGTGCAATTTTCAGATAGACGGGATGGCTTTATAGTTCATAGTTATTCATACCAATATGTTACACTACTTACTTTAGATAGTTTGTGAGCCAAAAAGACAGAATGATGGCTCGTAGACGAAAATGACAATGAGAGATGTTTTGGTCGGATAACCAGTGGCGGATAACCTGTAGCAAATTCTATCAAGCTCTTGGATTGCTTTAGGACTTAGGTTATCAAGTTTATGGTATTAATTAGGGAATTCCCTGTTAGTTTTGCAGTATTACCAATTTGCATGCAGTGCGGTGCAAAACATAATTTCTTGTGTGACCATTATTCACTTTTAGAAATGTACTAAACTTTTTAAATTATAGTTGAACATTTTGATATCAACTCTTTCATGTTAAGTATTGTACATGATTTGAAATAAAAAAAAGATTTTCAATTGATATAAATATATACCATTTTACGGTCAGAAAGTATCTAAACCATGTTGGCCCAACACCTTCTGCGTTCACTAACTAGTCCGGTCAAGCTGTAAAGGCCGCAAGGCCAACAGCAATAAGTCAAATTAGAAGAAAAAAAAGGTCAGAAAGCGTTGGTGCGCGGGGCCCCCCAAATGCGCAGGGCCCGTAGCATTTGCTACTCTTGCTACGTAGCTAATCCGCCACTACGAATGCGGCAGGAAGGTATTGAGGGTGAATGGCGCAGAATGGCGCGAGCAAAAAGAGACTATTGCCCAGCAGTGGGATACCTGTGATAACAATGCAGATGATAATTAATGATGAGGGCTTATCGCTTTAGGGCTTTATCGGGACTTGACCAGGCGGTTGGTGGAGGCGTCGGGTGTTCAGAATGCTGGCTGGACACTGGACAGAAATTGAGCATTGCCAATGCAATGCCGCCAGCATTCTGGGGACCTTTCCCTCCGCTAATGGTCTTTTAGTTTAATTTTTTATATATTTATTTTAAGTTTTCTTTAATTTTCTGTTTTTTAAGTCGTGCATAATAAATTATTATATGAATGATGATGAAACTTTATTAGTCTTACAGAAAGTAATTTCAACAACCATCAGAATATCCCAAGCACTTAGCTCAGCGCGTCAGTCTGCCGCCTCGTGTGTCGATCAGCTACTTCCACCAAGTACCCAGACTCGCCCAGCGGTGATTGCACCTAATGGAAAAAAGGGACCCATCACATGCCTATCTCCTAGTATGTGTCTATCCACTCGGCAAATGCCTATCTATCTACTTGTACTTATCGAAATTATCTTCACATGCTGATCGTTTTTCTTACGCAGTTTTATGAAACTTCTAGTATAAGTCCGTAATTTAGCTACTATTTTTTTAATGCCGTAGGTGGCAAACTAGCAGACGGGCTGTCTATTTGTGGTCAGAGGTGATTTTGGAGGTTCTGTTTTACAAAACTAAATTGAAAAAAGTACTGTTGTCTGTGTCTAACAGGTAGGCGAATGGCCCCTGTAGCATATGTGTAAATTTATTACACATGCCTGTAGTATCCATCTCCTGGCTGCATCGTATTCTTGTATTGTTATATAGATTAGCTACATATCAAGGTATACATCTACATAGGTACTTGCATAGTTTCTAATCAATACGCAGGGCCATCTGGATCCCATCCCATCCCATCCCATTGGAGGCCCTGGGCACATTAGGATAATGCACCCCCTCAACCCCTATGATATTGACACATACTATTTTCGGGCAAGAGTAGAGTAGCTTCGCCATGCAAAAGCGAATAAGCAAGTAACATAGGTATTGTAGTCAGTCATTACACATTATTTTTTTCGGAATAAATATGTTTTTCGGTAATAAATATCGGTTATTGTTTGGTGATCTGGCGGGAACTTGGTGGCCCAATCGATGGCGGGGCCCTGGGCAAGTGCCTAGAGGCCCCAGTGGGAAAGAGAGGCCTGTCAATACGTCAATTAGAAGTTGGTTTAAAAAGACCTCTAAGATTTGTTTTCATTGCATAGTGAAGCTATTAAAAGCGTGTTGAAAACACACACAATAAAACATAATATATTAGAAACACATTTTGCAATAATTGCTAATCTAAAATGGTCCCGTATATAACTGCAGCAGAAATGATTCCGCACAGAAGCTCTGATTACCGTTAACACATTAAATCATGATTTAGATCCATAGTAACGCCAACCCGAGTTTACTGCCAACATTTCTGATCTCCTACTGTGCTAAGATTTAAGAGACATCTCAAACGACGCACAGGGGCCTTATGCCTAACTCTAAACGCGGGCCCGAATAGGTGCACTTTGCAAAATCACGCGAACGCGAACCTCAACGCGCCGAGATCCGGTTTGCGGTCGCGTGATTTTGCAAACTGCACATATTCGGGCCCGCGTTTAGAGTTGGGCGTAAGGCCCCGGGCCTTCAGTCAGCGGACGCATAAATACTGTTTAAGATTGAGGGTAAAACAAGTATCAATATAAAAAACCGATATCATAAAAATTCCAGAACTGGACCAAATTAAATGGGACCACACGGGAAGCACCAGCTTTCAAATAATAAAAAAAATCATCATAATCGGTTCACCCAGTCAAAAGTTCTGACGTAACAAACATTTAAAAAAAACAACTGTCGAATTGAGAACCTTTTATAGATCATTTTCGGCTACCAACTTGCCTTATGGTAAGCGACGGTGTGGCCGAGGATTGAGGAAACCTCAAGCTTAGAAGATGCCTACATTTTGGGATGGAGATTTAGCACCAACAACATGGAAAAGTCATGTGTCGCATTTTATTACTAAACTTTTTTTTTTTTAATAATAATAGTGAATCCTCATATCAAACAAATTACAGGGAGATATGCCTTAGATAATTATGTATCCGTCGTGTTCAAATATCTCCATTTTAACACGCTTTTATTAGTTTAGTATGTACTCGTAAGTACCTATCTATGTAACGGAATCTTTGAACGTGATTTTCACACCTTTAAAAACGTCGGATTGATTTGATACTTTACATAATACATACATACTTAACTTACCTATCAAGGACCGATGACAATGCAATAGGTAAAGCGTGTTTTTTGTTTTCTAAAGTGCGAGAATTATTCATACTTTTTTTTCCCTATACGACACGACTCGACTTTGGCTTGAATCGAAGATTTTATAGTTTAACCACATTATTTAATTAATATGCTTATTTTACTAATGCCTTGTGCATTTGCCAATGTCAGGTGCCAGACCTCGGAAAAGAGAGAGAGAGAAAAAAAAACTCAGTAGAAGGCTTCGAAAAATGTATTTTTTGATCGAAGTCATAACTTATATTTATAATTGCGGATAATTGCGGAATCGTTTGTTTGATTAATACTTTTTATCCCGGAAAACTATCCACCCGGGTGAGACCGCGGGGAGCAACTAGTTTATAATAATAGTGTGAAGTGCGATTGCTTAATTATATAACGTAGGTAATTACAAATAATTACGACGGAATGAGGGAAGGTAGACATTTCCCACAGCGAGTAATTTTGTCATACCCGCACGAAGAAAATTGTACCTATCTGCTCCGTGATTGTACTTAAGGTACAGAATTAGTAATAATACTGCTTGTGTATTAAGTATAACAAGCACGGAACACTGTCATGATAATTAGATACTACATTTTTAACAGACTTCAGGGTCTTCACTGAGGAAGCTATAGTGTCGTGGCTTCATGAAGGAGAAAAAACTGTAGAGCGTGTGCTGTGGCATTGTGAAGTCACAGAAGAAACTAGAATCGCTACTGGGTTGCATGAGGCATTGCTTTTTCATTCACGTCACCACAACAGCTAGACTTCTTTTCATGGTCATCATGCACACTTCCATCTAGGCCACTGGAGCAACTGTGCCAGCGCCCCAGAGCCTCACTCCGATATTTCAAGGAGTTGGGTTGCAAATGCATAATACACCCCATAGTCCAGTACGTATAAATCTCGATTTTCTAACTAATCCCGGTAGAGGATTCGCCGCCATCTTGTTTTAAAGTTCAATTTTTTAGTTTTTCTGAAATAACTCGTTAATTTTCACTTTTAGAGCAAAAATAACGGTCTCCATAGTTGTTGGAAATTTAATTTCTCACAAGTTTGGTCAAAATCATTTTTACGCTATAGGATCAATATTTGCAGAGTTATACTATCAAGTTGAGTATAAATCCGAAAATATTGATCGTGGAGTAAAAAAAAGTGCGAGAACCAAAGTAATAATAAAACAAAAAATAAAAATAATATAACAAAAAATAATAATCATCAAAATCGGTTCACCCAGTCGAAAGTAGTAAGTACTGAGCTAAAAAATATTTAAAAAAAACCTGTTAAATTGAGAACCTCTTCCTTTTTTGGAAGTCGGTTATAAACTAAAATATATCACACCCAGGCGATCACGCATTCGAACGAGAACCGGTGGTGGTGAACAGAAGTTTGTTACCGACTCTCACTTGGCCAGTATTTATTATTTTTTGTTTTACTTACGAGCGTGTACTATAATACTATATAATCATGCAAAGTTTGACGCTTGTACGTATTACCGTTTTTACACTAGAGCAAATACAAAAATACTTTTTAAATAACTGGCCAAGAGCGTGTCGAGACACGCATATGGTAGGGTTCCGTAATCAAAGCTATATAATTGTAGTCATAGTTCAGAAAATGATGGTTATAGAAACATTCGAACGAACGAAGCTCTGTGGACTTAGCCAAATTTCAGAGATGTACGTAGGTACTATCCCAACATAGCATATAGGTACTTTTTATGGTTTAAACATAGAGAAAACTGATTGTGAAACATTATTCGTTAAGACCATTTAATAAATGGTCAATGACCTTTGAGCTAGAAAGCCTTGATTTTTTTATTTATTTTTTTATTCAGAAATAGGCTTGCGTTTTTTACAGTTTTATGGCTGTTACTTAAAAAGTCATGATCAGATAATGTTCAAAGTAATTTTGAATGAAAGTTTTAAATATGACCTAACTGTATTGTAAGTTACAATTTCTTATAGTTTAGAAATGCAAGGGGGGGGCAACTTTTTGGCCATATTTCGCAAAGCATTGACTTTATTATAAAAAAGTGACGTATGAAACCTTATCTTCATTTTAAAATACATTTTCAACCCCACATGAGCAGGTGGAGTGAAAAAAATATTTTCATCCCCAATTCACATGTACCAGAGCTACCCCTAAAATGCAATATTATATATTTTTAATACCTTTGAAATTGAGATCTATATGATAGCTGTCATTATGCTAAGTTTCATGCACTTCTCTTAATAATTATAGAAGGTAAAAGGTTCAAAAAAATTCTGACGGACGAACAGACAGACAGACGGACGGACAGAACTAATTTATAAGGGTTCCTTGTCGGGCTACGGAACCCTAAAAACGTCTGTTGTATCGGGGCCCTTTAGTTTTTTCTTTTTGACTTTATTATTTTTTCTTAGTTAATCCGTCGTAACATTACATACATACTCTGTGAAAATTTCAACTGCATGGCTGGCTATCTATCTATTTACAATTAGGTAGGTACGGTTCGAAAAATACCTACCTTCAGCCGTTAAAAGGTATGATGACGGACAGACAGACAGATCGCGTAGCCTTAGTAATAGGGTCTCGTTTATACCCTTTGGGCACGGAATCCTAAAATAAAAAGAAGAAAAAAATAAGGTTTAGAGAAAAACTTTTTCTTATTCTCTTTTCTGTGGTCCAACAAAATTATCTGTAGAGACAGGATAAAATATGAAAAACTTTACAACGGCTTTTTGTCGCTTTCGTTAAAATACCTAATAGGATGGTGGCTCCACAAATTTAACTTTATAGATTTGTTAGTTGCTGTATCTAAATCACAGTAACGGAATCAGCGTAGGTATGTAGGTAAATGCCGTAATCGTATTTAACTGCAGTCTAATTGAATTGGTCATGGGAAGGCATTCAGTTTGCTCTCGGCTGGTACTAAATAAGTCGTAAATTGCGATCAACGTACGTTAACGTACCTGCAGAAATGGCCAGAGCACAGAAGAGAGAATTTTTTCGTCTTTTCTGTGGGCCAAAGAGTAGCAAAAAAAAAGAAACTAAAATCATATGAATCTTTACTTTTGCATGAGAGTTTTGTTTCAGGTTGGCGCTTACGTGAAAAAAATATGTCGCATCACAATGAGGTTATATTGTACTGTCGCATCATTGTATTATTTTCATAAACTTGGTGTATTTACGAGTGATAATGTGTAATAAAGGTGAATTGCCTCGAGCACTTTCATGAACACCTAACAAATAACAATTCACCTTTATTACACACTAGCCGTCCGCCCCGGCTTTGCACGAGTGTAAGCTCGGCCTTCGGCCTCGCTACAAAATATAATATAGCCTATGTCACCCGGGGATAGTGTAGCTTCCCAACAGTGAAAGAATTTTTCAAATCGGTTCAGTAGTTTCGGAGCCTATTCATTACAAACATACAAAAATAGGTACAAATCTTTCCTCTTTATAATATTAGTGTAGATTATCACTCGTAAATACACAAGTTTATGTGATGTGGAAGTGATATAATGTGGTGAAATAATTAAATTGTGTATTTTCATGTCGATCCCAAAACTCCAAAAGAAGAGCCTCTAGTAAAGTATTTTCACTACTTTACTGGGGCAATAATATTATACTTCTACCTAAGAAACATTGTAGAATGCTAAAATAAAATCCCGATAGGGCCGAAAGCCTCTCGAATGGAGACCACGGATCAGAATGAGACCGGTAAGTGCAGCGTAGTACGTCCACCCACAAGATGGACAGACGACCTACAACAAACCGCAGGAAAACACTGGATGCAGGCCGCTTCCAACGGGCCCTTTTGGATATCATAAACTAGAGAGGATATATATTCCCTGAGAAAACTGCAAAAAAAACTAAAAAACTTTCGATAGTTCCAAAGTGATCGTTGAGATGCCAATAGGAGTGTCGAATTAGATAGGAAGGAAAAAGAAAATTTTCTTTTTCCCTCCGCCCTCATTTTCGTCAGACGGCGGTCCGTGGTCCGTGGTCAGTACGTCTGTTACGGCTATTATACCGAATGAAAACACAGAATACAGTAATAGTTAGTTCTACGGCACCGAAAACTTTACCTTCTACATAAATATGTATACAGAAGATGAGGCGGTATGGCCTTAATGGCTTTAGCCTGCTCAGTAATGGGTGAAAAATATTTGAAAAAATGTGTTTGAGGTTATGTTATGACTTATGAAAAACAAAACAAACTGCTTCAAGATAATTTTTATTTACGTTTACGTAGATATAAGTTAGGTTTCAATTAATTTTTATACTAAAATGTCAAGCAAACCCAATTCGAAACGCACTATATATGTTGGTGGTCTAGCTGAGGAAGTTGATGAAAAAGTGTTAAATGCCGCGTTTGTACCTTTCGGCGATTTGGTGGACGTTCAAATTCCTTTAGATTACGAAACTGAGAAACATAGAGGGTTCGCTTTTATAGAGTTCGAAAATGCAGAAGATGCCGCTGCCGCTATTGATAACATGGTACGTAAATCTCATCTTCATCGTCAGCCAGAAGACGTCCACTGCTGACATAGGCCTCTCCCTTTAACCTCCACACTGAACGACAGCCTGCACCTTTCTTCCCCTACGGTTATTGGTTCTTCGAGCGATGTGGCCTGCCCATTGCAACTTCAATTTGCAAATTTTAATAGCTATGTCGGTGACTGATTCTTTAGCGAATATACACGTTCCGGATTCTATCGCGCAAAGAAACTCCGAGCATAGCTCTCTCCATTGTCCGTTGTGTGACTCTGAGTTTTTCCAAAAGGGCAACACACACTTGACAAAGATCCTTGTTTTTAGGCACTGTGGTATCTTGGACGAGAAGATGTCATGCAATTTCCCAAATGCTGCCCATCCGATTTGGATACTTGGGGTGAATTCTTTGCCTAAGTTGGACTTACTTAACTGAACAATCTGTACAAGATAGGTGTAATGGTCAACAACTTCGAGAGTATCGTTCCCAACGATCACCGGCACGGGTACAACATGAACATTGGACATGATTTTTGTCTTGTCCATGTTCATTTTAAGACCCAACTGTTGCACGTAAATCTAAGCTGGTCAAAACAATTTTTGTACACAAACTGCACTCTGCATTTTTCTAGAGGTTTTCCAGATTTTCACAATTTCTTGGGAAAAATCTGTTGTTCATCTTCATACTGCCTTGCCAAGTTTCATCAGGATTGAATCAGGTGTAACATAGGTTTAATAAAATCACTGTAAAATATTCCTCATGTCAATTCCAGAATGACTCAGAATTGTTTGGACGAACAATTCGAGTTAATATTGCTGCACCGCAGCGTATCAAAGAAGGCTCCACTCGTCCCGTCTGGTCTGATGACAACTGGCTTCAAAAGCATGCCGGAGAGACCCTACAGATCAAGGAAAAAGGTGAAGAAAATAATGGAGAAAAAGATAGCGAAGGAACAAAAACTGCTGCTAGTGTGAGTAATACTTTTATACGATTCTACCACTTGACCACTGCCACTTCAGCTTGCTAATACGCTGTGACAATAATATCTATATGTATAAGTCAGTGACTTGATTTTTCTGTGAACTTTTTCTTCTGATACAATCCCTCAGAAAAATGCTGAACTAAAATGTTCGGAAGCCACTACTGGGGTAGGTATATCTCTATTATTTCTATTTTGTACTTGACTGCCATCTCGCCTTGTGTATTGTTAAGCGAAAATGTGGTCTACGATGGAACATGTGTGCCTAGATAAAACCGATTCACTTAAAGATTGTAACTATCAGGAAACACCCATACAGATTCTGGAACATGGATGCAGATTATGGAACGATTCTTTTCTCTTTTGGAACCATGTTTGCGGAGCTATATGGATCTGGTGTATTATGTAATGAGTAGAGCATGTGGCTTGGTGATGGCTGGTCCAGTAAACTTCTGACACTAGCTCAATGGGTCGACAAAATCGTACCCATCTCAGATCAGAAGTGAATAAGATTTGCCAGAGACAGGGATCTATGGCATAAGGAAGAGAAGGCGGTGCTGATGATGAGGTTGAACTGAAGGTGAAACTGATTCTGTAGTATAGTATGTAGACTAAAATAGCTGTATAAACAAAAAAATAAACATGAAATAAACCTTTTTTAGTAATGATGTTGACAGATGATAACTTCATAATATTGATTTTTTGTCAGTCTGTCTGTCAGATATGTGTAAATTAAATACTGAATCTAGGAAGATAATATATTTTCTAGTTTATCCTCTGTAAAGTACATAAATTTGCGATTTATTTTTATTATTGTTATAAGCATACAATGGGTATATTCTTTGGTAAAGAAGAACCTGTAAAAAAAATCCAGAGTGAAAGTTCTGGAGTCAGTGAAACTACGATAAAAGAAAAAGATGTAACGGTTGATTATACTGGAAATAGCAACACAGAATTTAAAGGGGCACATGAGGCTGGTTCCAGTAAAAAAGCTACTGCCCAGCATGTAAAAGATAAAGAGAAGGAAAGCAGAGAAGGGATCATAAAGTTCAAAGAAGGTAGAAAGAGTAAAGAAGACAGTGTGAAATTCAAAGATGTTAGGTTAGAAAAAGTGATAGATTATAAAGATCCTCTAACATTAAGAGAGAAACCAGGCAAAAGCTTCGAAGAAGGGATCAAAGAAAGAGTTATTGAATTCCAAGGGGAAAGAGTAAGCGAAGATTTAGCAGATTTCAAGGAAATTAGTGATAAAGTGACCGATGCTAAAATGAAAGATTTAGCAAAAGGAAAACAATTAGAAATTAAAAGTGATACCGTTCAAGGACTTCTTGCAGATATATCTGCAAAAAGCACAAGGAATGAAGATACACAGGCACTAGATGAAGTTAGTAATTGCTCTATACTGAGTGTATCTAACTCTAGACGATGGACATATTCAATGATATCACACCTGCAATTTGTGTCTACGGGCGAGATGTAATCCTGGGCTACCTAATTTCATAGCAAAACAATATAACAAAAACAAAAACTTTGACATACTATTTTACTAATATGACTTCCTTTTGCGATACGTATGGCATGGGCTAGGCGGAAAGCGCAGAGATTTACATGCAAGAGGCACGAGGATCCACCAACGCCCCGAGGGTATACAGCATCCAGCACTTGGCCAGCATACCGGAAACACTCCCAATCCCAAAACGCTATTATTATAAGCACAATAGAATACCAGTTACTATTTGCCATAAACTTGTTGTGTTTGTGATTTAGATTTTTTCAAACCAGCAATGTAATGCGTACAAGCATGCGCGCGGTTAACCTAGAAGTTGCCTCTCTGTCTATCGCATAACTCTTGTCGCGTTATCTCTGTCTATCGCGCGGCAGCGGGCACGGCAAGTCCGACAAGACGACTACTTGTAGCTGTATACCTAAAGTGCTGACTGCGCTAGCCCTAGCGAGTAGAATTGGGGCCCTGGCCTGGCGCGGCACAGGTCGTTCGTTGACCTCTAGTGTCAGCTGATATTATATTTGCATTACATTGCGAACATAAAAAGTATATTAATAAAACATAGCAATCAACAGATTATCACCAAACTTTGGGAGCGTTTCTCTTACCGTTATGTAATTGTACCATAAAGTTATATAGTTACGAGTGATTTTGTATTTTTCAGGCGATACCAGCGAAGCCGGCAGAGAAGCGAAACCCTCAGGTGTACTTTGACATCACAGTTAGCAAGCAAGCGCTCGGTCGGGTTATCATGATGCTCAGGTCAGTACATTGATAATATATAGTTTGGATACGCCTTTAAACTCGAGCTAGTACTAAAAAAAGTTTGCCAAAACTTGAAGGGGGCGAGGTTAACACATATTGCACACACTGGCATATTCTTACTAGTTCTACAAACGCACAATTTTGAGCATACACAACTGCAAATGATGCTGCAAAATGTAGTCAAATTATTCAAATTCAAAACATTTATGACTGTTTGAAGTTACATCATAGATCTTACAATGAAGAATTAATTTGAATTACTAAAATATTTCTTTAGATCCGAGTACAAACTTAAAATACAAATACCTCATTACAATATTATAAACGTAACCCCGCAGCCACACTATGCTCCTCGCGTTGCCTCGATTATTCTCTAGGAACAGAAAGTCAGCTACAGAATTATCGGTTCGTGCGGCAATAATTGTCAGTAAATCCTACCACGTACTGCGATCCTCAAGCCGCCTGCCAAGCGTGTGGATTATGGCAATATCCCTTTCCAATATAATAAAAAAGAGGAGCCTGATGATGGTGGCGATTGTTTTTTTTTTATTCTATTAAGTACAATAAATTTTCTATTCAATTGTATGATTGATTCTTACTAATATTTTCAGGGCGGATATCGTACCGCGAACAGCTGAGAACTTCCGAGCACTGTGCACGCACGAAAAAGGCTTCGGTTACCAGGGCAGCTGCTTCCACAGAATCATACCAGACTTCGTATCCTTTTATTTACTAGAAACAGTTCATCATTATCAGCCTATCATGTGTCCACTGCTGGGAACACGGAGGAGAGGAACGGCTCTGATCCACCATACTTTTTTTTTCCTGTCTTGGCGCTTGTAGGCCCGGCCCGCGAGCTACCTCCGACTACGTCGGAGACCCTTCTACTCTATTCTTGCATTCCAGTTCTTTTTTTCATTCTTCACACTTAGACATTCATCATTCTTTACACTCTTGATTGGTGGGGTTTCCTGATCTACCATACCATCCAGTGGCGTAGCTAGGTAAACAAAGGCCCTGGTGCAAAAAATGGGGCCCTATCTAAACTGGGTTAGCTTTTATCAAGTAAAAATATAAATACTAGGTACAAAGCTACTTTATCATCAGCTCTTCATTGTGCATGGTCGGTCGAACAGTTCAAAGTTAGGTGCAGACAAAACTCTTTTTAGCCTTTTGCTATGGTTATCACTGGAACTCGAACTCGAATTGGAACTTAAAAATCAGAATTTTCAATCCCCTACAAAACCTGTATTTTTCGCCAACTACCTTCATCTCTATAAGAATGAAAATAGATTGTCCTTAATTGATTACGCAGATGTGTCAAGGTGGCGACTTCACAAACAACAACGGTACTGGAGGCAAGTCCATATACGGACGCAAGTTTGAAGACGAAAACTTCACTTTAAAACACACAGGTCCGGGCATATTGAGTATGGCCAACTCGGGCCCTAATACTAACGGATCACAGTTCTTCTTATGTACAGCAAAGTAAGTAAACAACTTCACATCAAAAACTTCACTTTGAACCACATGAGCCTGGGCATATTGAGTATGGGAAACTTGGGCCCCAATGTTGATTACAGGTATTTTTATGTACAGCAAAGTTAGTAAACAACTTCACTTCACTTTGAAACACGCGGGCCTGAGCATATTGAGTATGGGCAACTTGGGCCCCAATGCTGATTACAGTTATTCTTATGTACAGCAAAGTTAGTAAACAACTTCACTTCAAAAACTTCACTTTGAACCACACGGGCCTGGGCATATTGAGTACAGGCAACTTGGCCCCAATACTTACAGATAACAGTTATCATTATTTACAGCAAAGTTAGTAAACAACTTTTCAATTTCATAAGTTAAGTTTTAGTTAGTTTGAATAAGTTTAAACACATAGCCCGGTCAAAACGGGGCCCCAATACTAACATATCACAGCTTTTCTGGTACACAGCAAAGTAAGTAAAAACTTCACTTCATTTTGATAACTTTACTTTAAAACGAGCCCGGGCATATTGAGTATGTCCAACTCTGACCCCAATACTTACGGATCATAGTTATTTTTACGTACAGATTTTTAATTATTTAATTCAATTAAAAATAGGAAGATCTATAGAAAATTCAAATAAACAGATCTGTATTTTTTATTGAAAATAACGGATCCAAATTTGAGGAAAACTCGAAACATTTCAACTTATTTCCTCCAATGTACAAATGTAGTTTTTCGTAATATCGCGGAGGGAAAGTTTAAAATTGGATTTTGGTTAATTACTGACAAAAAATACACAATTTGAATGTTACGGTTTACTTGTTTTAAATTGGTCTTGACAATTACGGCTTTATGTATTTTTTCTTACTTTTATGCTCGGTAATCCAGATGCCTAAAATTTAATGATTGCTGTTTGTAATATGGCTCATATTACAATATGGCTGAGCTACGTTTTTATTTGGTTGTAGGACAGACTGGCTGGACAACAAACACGTGGTTTTCGGTCACGTGATATCAGGCCTAGATGTGTTGAAGAAGATGGAACGACACGGCAGCAAAAGTGGGACGGTGTCTGCCAAAGTTATCATAAGTAATTGTGGAGAATTACAGTGATTTATCATACTATTTGGCCTTTTTGTTAACGCGTATAACTCTATTAAACGTTAATAAATATGTTCTCTACGGATGTATTGCACAGGGGTGATGTTTGACAGCTGACTTTTTTTTATGATACCGAGGGCTGAAACGAGCGAAGTCGCTCGTCTGATGGCTCTTCACGCTTGCCCATAATAGCTCAACGCCACTCAGAATTTTGAACTTCAACAGTTCAAAACCCTGGATGGCAATGCACTGCGCTCATCACCCCGAGATATAAGATGTCAAATCTCTGTGTGCCCTGGAAACATTGCCCTTCAATCCGGAACACAGTAGTGTTTGCACAATAATGCTTGTCGGTTGAATAACTAGCAATGGTGTGGTACTTCCCCAGGCGGACCCCTGCAAAAGAGTCCTAACACTACAAAAACTTGTTATGAGAATCAAGTTATACGCCTGTAGCATGGACGTAGCAACCCTAACCCCATTAAGTTTTTTGAGGGCAAGTGCCTTTATTAACTAAACAAAATACAAACTTACACTTTAATTATTATCAATATAAAAAACCGACTTCATAAAAATGTCAGAACTGGACCAAATTCTCTTTATTTTAATTTAAAATTTGTCATTCTGAAACTATTATTCTATAAACAGGGAAACTCTTGCCTATTGCCACGGGCAGAGGGCGCTGTTACCGTTGGTTAAATCTTTGTCACTACCAAGAACGATCATATAAAATCATCCTTGGTCACTACCTACTAAACTTATTGTAAAAAAATAAAACATAGTAGAACTGGACCTATGTTTGTTATCTCAGAACTTTTGACTGGGTGAACCATAGATTTATTGCGTAGCATAAAAATAAAAATTGGTCTATGGGGTGAACCGATTTTGGTGATTCTTTTTTTATTTGAAAGCTGGTTTTTCCCGTGTGGTCCCATTTTACAATTTGGTCCAGTTCTGAAATTTTTATGAAGTTGGATTTTATATTGATAATTATATTATACCATTTTTGAGTAAATGATAACGATGCCCAGTAACGAAACAAATATATAGTAGGTATAAGTAAATTGCAAATAAATAATTAACTTTACCCTTACCAAAGCCCTTACCTACCTCGTGTTTCTTAAATTGTCGCCCCCGCCATCTAGCGAGCAAGGAGTGCCAAACGGACAACTGGAAAACTCTAAACAAGACGCAGCGCATTCGAAAGACATTAAAGTGGCATTCGTCGGTTATGGACTGGTGTGATTTAATTGAAACGCGCTAGATGGCGCTATTAGACAAACCAATACAAGTTTTGTATTGTAACATTTGTAACCATCACTGAATTGATGTAAGATTTTTTTTGTTTAGATTAATTAATTCTTTTACCCTTTTTTTATGGTAACCATAGATCATTTTAGGTTTATTGGAAAGGCAAAAACTTTGTACGATGTGTTGACGAATATCAGATAGGTAGCACAGAAGTACTGCGTTATACGAAGATCTCAGAATCTACGTGAACTATTCCGCTTGGTACCTACCAGTAGTTCTATTCGTCGTATGTTTGTCTGACGATAAATTGTGAACATCAAATATTGCGAAAATATTTGAAGATCTGCGGATTATTATGAACGTCGATTCGGATTGTGATTGCGATCGCGTGTGCTATTCTATTCTATTCCTCCTGAAAATCCCCCCCAAGTGGAAAAACAGGAACCGAAAAAATTGCCATCCCGTTCGAATCTACTTAACGCGCGTGAGCGAGATGGCAATGGCACCCGATCGCAAACGAACGAATTGGAATCAGGAACGGATATCCAGTCTTGGCCAATGGAGCTGTGAAAAAAAAACTGTTTTTCCATAGATGACCATTTTCTATCAATAGCTGTTGTTTTCCCGCGATTTCAGGTTTGGTCACATAGTAAAAGTTATTCATAGATGACCTCCTTTCGGTTTAGTACAGTCTATATGCGTAACCCTGTATATATCTACCTCATACAATAAACTAGCGACCCGCCCCGGCTTCGCACGGGTATATCTTTTATTTATATATAAACCTTCCGTGAAAAATTATCTAACTGATAGTGAAAACCGCATCAAAATCCGTTGCGTAGTTTTAAAGATCTAAGCATATATAGGGACAGACAGAGGGAAGCGAATTTGTTTTATACTATGTAGTGATATTATACTACATGAGTAGTAGTTTTTTTTTTAAATACTGTTTTAAACTATCACGGTTGTTCACTAAAGTTACTTATATGATTATTTACGGGATATTTACCGTGGTAATTTTTTATTTGATTGGTACCTAACTTTGAACTTTTTCACCAACCACCCGCATTATTCAGTCTTCCCGTGAACATGGTTCATGTAACTGCGCCGAAATATCGGGAGCTCCTTCCACAACCTTACCACGGTAAATATCCCGTAAATAATCATATAACTTTTTTATTTTTTATTAAGTATATAGAATAGAATAGATCTACGTTTGGCCACCAACTCGCCTGATGGTAAGCGACGGTGTGGCCGAGTTTCTACGCTTATGCTGTTAGAACGATTTATTTGTAAACAAACGGATCATTTTTATTTGTAGATCGCCCGACATGCTCCGTCGTCATTGACAAATCGAATGCAATTTGTGTGCTCTTGCGATTATCACTCTTGTAGATTTTTTTACCTCTGACTTACAACTTTCTTTCAAGTTTGAATGATAAGAAATAGGTTGAATTTCGCCTTTAGACTTTGTTGTAGTTTTGTAGATTGAAGGATCTATCTGATGATGCTACTATAGTGCTCAATATTATATTAGCAACACATAGGTACTAATATTATGTAAGATGTCAAGTTGTCTATTATGTTTTAAAAAAAAAAACGTTTAAAGCTATCTACGCAACTAGTGAAAAGAATTAGGTACATCTTATGGACGGACTTTATAAAAAAAAATATGGTTCCGTGCCCAAAGGGTAAAAACGGGACCCAATTACTGAGTCTGATATGTAATGTTACGGCGGATTGACTAAGAAATAACTGGCCAAGGGCGTGTCGAGACACGCATATGGTAGGGTTCCGTAACCAAAGCCATATAATTGTAGTCATAATTCAGAAATTGATGGTTATTGAAAAATTCGAACGAACGAAGCTCTGTGGACTTAACCAAATTTCAGAGATGTGTCGGCCCGACATAGCATATACTTTTTTGGTTTAGCCTTAGAGAATAAATATTAGGAACATTTTTTGTTAAGATCATTTGTCAAAAAGGTCATTGACCTTTGATGGTAGAACGCCTTGAAGTTTTTACAGTTTTATCGCTGTTACTCAAAAAGTACCTAATTATCATGTTCGAAATAATTTTGAGTTAAAGTTTTAATATGACCTATCCGTATTGTAAGTGTATCAAGTTTCTATGTCTTATAGTTTAGAAATGCAGGGGGGGGGCTAACTTTTTGGCACTTTGGCGGGCCATATTTCGGAAAGGATAGACTTTAGTCTTTTTCAACGATACCCAACACGAGAAAAAATCATCCGCATTTCACAAGCATGTACTAGAGCCACCTCTAAAATGGAATGTTAAATATTTTATATACTTTTAAAATTGAGATCTATATTACAAATTACAACTGTCATTTTGCAAAGTTTCATGCACTTATCTGAATAAATTATACAAGTTAGAAGGGTCTAAAAAAATGGGACGAACAGACGGATAGACAGACAGACATACGGACAGAACGAATTCATAAGGGTTCCTTGTCGGGCTACAGAACCCTAAAAAGATGAATGAAATCGGTAAAGCCGTTCTCAAATTATAGCGTGACCAGGGGCCTTACCCCTAGCTCGAAAAGTTGACCCGCATAGGTGTTATTTGTCTAAACGGTACCATCAACTACGATAAGCGGTAGTTATTTGATAACCGCCAAGCTTTGCTATTTTCACGCACACACGCATAGTAAAACGGATTTTCGTACCTATCAGGTACCTACTAAAAGTTGGCTCGCAAAAGTGAAGCTAGGGGTAAGGCCCCAGGAGAAATAAGGGTTCATATTTTTAACCGACTTCCAAAAAGGAGGAGGTTATCAATTCGACTGTATATTTTTTTTCTTATTTTTTATGTTTGTTACCTCAAAACTTTCGACAGGGTGAACCGATTTTGATGTATATTTTTTTATTTGAAAGCTGGTGCTTCCCGTGTTCCATTTTATTATTATTTGGTCTATTTCTGACTTATTTATGAAGTCGGTTTTTTATATTGATAATTATTTCATGAAATGCCTAAGTAGGTAACTATATGTATAACAATTTCTCTCTGCTTTCTGATACTTAGTAGATGGCTATGTCCATTTTTATTTCAAATGTATAATAAATAATGTAGATTATCGCTAGTTACAGCAATTTTCACGATCAGTTACACAGTGCTTCATTACGGAGCACGTTCTTAACTTCTTTCTCTAATAAACCGTTCAACTCACGTGCGGAGCGTGACTCGGCTATATTTGAGCGTCGCATTACAAAAACCTTCATACTGACGTAATCAAGGTTAGAAGGGATGGGGTGTATGTACTTATCTAGTTTTCGAGTGAACAATCCCATGGAAAAGGACGTTTGGTTCGTCCCGAATTTGTTAATTTTCCGGTAAACTTTTCTTTCCATTTAAACCTAATTTGGAATATTAGGAACATTTCAAAACAATAATATAAATAACTGGACAAGAGCGTGTCGAGACACGCATATGGTAGGGTTCAGTAACCCTAAAAACTGACTTCATAAAAATGTGATAACTGAACCAAATTGAAATAAGACCACACGGGAAGCACCAGCTTTCAAATAAAAAAGAAACATCAAAATCCATTCACCCAGTCAAAAGTTCTAAGGTAACAAACATTTAAAAAAAAACAGTCGAATTGAGAACCTTCTCCTTCTTGGAAGTCGGTTAAAAAATAGACAAATCGGTCCAGCCATTCACAAGTGATTTGCTTTTTATTTTCATCTATATAATTATTTAGATTATAAGTAGGGTTGTCTACACTAGAGTCTAATCTTTTCAATAACAAGTGAGTCAGTTCAGTGAGTTCCCTGGGATACCATCATCAGATCCTGACTTGGTGACAATGGGACCAAATTGGAAGTATACCCTACCAAACGAAACTTTTTTTTTTTAATCGGTCGACAGTTGGCGGAGAAATCGGTGAACATACATAAAAAAAATACAGTGGAACATAGAACCGTCCTCCTTTTGTGAAGTCGGTTAAAAATAGAAGTTGTTAACCTATTGTGATATTTATATTATTAGAGACGTCGGGAAGCTTTCCCTCGATACATGTCTGCCTGAGTTATTTAGCTTAATTTTCCGCCAAATTCTTATACGAGAGGCAGTAGGTATGCGAACAGTTAAAATGGCACGCATCAGATGTGGTTTTCAAGTGATACAGAAAATTAATGAGGAAATTTTCTGAGCGAAATACATACCCTTAATACGGGTTATTGTATCTTTCTATTTCTCAGTTGGAATTAGTATTTTGTATGATATAATTAGGTTTTTGGGATTTTGGATGTCTTTATAATTAGCTCTTTAGAAAACCGCTCTTTAAAAGACACCAGCGCAATTTTAGAAAACCGCTCTTTAAAAAGACACCAGCGCAATTTAAACTTTTAATGAATTTTCAATATTTTAAAGTTCTATTTCCATCCTTCATCTAGTTTATTCACCTACACAAGTTTGTTAGTATTTATGTAATATGTTTTATGTTTAGTTTTAAATATTCAAAGCTAATTTTCTTGTTTTATGTTTAGCTATTATTATATCACTACCACATTAGTATTAAAGTGTTGTTGTACTGCACACCTGCTGTTTCACGACGTGCGTGACGTCACCTGTCGGTTCCAACGGAAGACCTGGGGCCTTACCCCTAGCTTCACTTTTGCGAGCCAACTTTTAGTAGGTACGTGATAGGTACCTAAAATTAACCAACTCATTTAAGCTGCATCGTTTAAAAGCGTCTAACTTGAATGAACGAAAATCCGTTTTACTATGCGTGTGTGCGTGAAAATAACAAAGCTTGGCGGCTATCAAATAACTACCGCTTATCGTAGTTGATGGTACCGTTTAGACAAATAACACCTATGCGGGTCAACTTTTCGAGCTAGGGGTAAGGCCCCAGATCATCCCATTAGTTCTATTGCCAGCAACCAAGCGCAACCAAATTCTATAAATACTTACATTATCATAATGTAAATTGTTTATTAAGTACATTAAAATAAAGCAATCTTGTAATTTAATCCTCATAATTTTCAGTGTTTGTGTTTTAAATGACGGATCAAAATTCAAATTATAAAACTACCGCGTAAACGCTACCTTTGACATATATGGGGCCACGTGACATTAGTGACGTCACACATAAACATACGAGTTAATCTCGCCATACAATTGTTGCCTCTATTTACTTTTCTGTGACGACAAGGACATTCGAGCTTTTCTGTGACGACTAACATAGAGCGTTTGCAGTCAAGTCACGTGATCAGTGAAAAACATATTTTTATTATGTATTTTTCTAGAAATAGGGACTTTATTTTTTAGTTTTTAGTCATTAAATACTTTTTGAAAATAATAATCTTCTAGGATTACACCAGTATTAATTATATTTTTAATATAGTCAAATACCCTATTGTGCATCATATCTTTAGTTGTATTTTATATATACCTATACTTTTTTGACCATCACGTTTTACAATGTAACAAATTATTTAAGTTTTAGTTATTAAATGACTGTTAAAGGCGAATGTACTCTGAGATGTCATTATATTTGTCTGTCATCTACATAAGACCGTGTCTGTATTGTTAGAATTTAATTAATTATGATAAATAAAGATCTTTATAAAATCAATCAAAAATCTAAATCGAAAATATTTTACTTTCTATGTTCCCCAGCTTTGCTCTCGTGCAGTACAATGGAAGCGTTTCTGATAGTTCAAAAAATTAAAAATAAACATTACTAAAAGATAGATTGCATTGATTATAGAGGCGTTGACTATATTATGACAGAGGAACAACGAACCGACATGTTTTTTTTCGCGTTGGCCAGAAATGTTTAGTAGTTTGTTTTTCTTTATAATAACATTGTAAAAAACAGATATTACATTAAAATAAATAATACAAAACGATTTTAATTTTATAATTGATCATATTACGACTAGAAAAAAATAATAGAACATTTTTTTGGTCAAATATTGTAAATTTAAATTTAAACACATTTTAAAAGATATTTTTTCACTGATACTTTGTTTACATAAAGTATCTAAGATTTGTGGACAGAGTAAAGTGTAAATTAGAACTAGAACTGGGGCCTTACCCCTAGCTTCACTTTTGCGAGCCAACTTTTAGTAGGTACCTAAAATTAACCAACTTATTTAAGCTGCATCGTTTAAAAGCGTCTAACTTGAATGAACGATAATCACAATCACACGCATAGTAAAACGGATTTTCGTTCATTCAAGTTAGACGCTTTTAAACGATGCAGCTTAAATGAGTTGGTTAATTTTAGGTACCTACTAAAAGTTGGCTCGCAAAAGTTAAGCTAGGGGTAAGGCCCCTGATGAAACAATTAATTCAAATGCATTTGGAAAGATACTTGAAATTTCAAGGCTGATTTAAATATTCCTCGCGATGAAGTCCAATTACTCACCCTTCCGTGTCGATAGTCGCGCTTCCTCGAGATTCTCTCAGGGAAATGAAGCTCTTGTCCATGTTATGGAATTTTATTGTTGGAAATAAACTTCAGGGCACGTTTTCACTAACCTCTTTCTCATTCTGACAGTAAGAAGTCTACGTGAAGCATAACAGTAACAATTTTGATGTTTCTTTGTGTAAAGCTCAATTCACACCACGGAAAAGAGAAGTAAAACAAAACAAAAAATCTTTTCTGTTATTCACACAACGGGCCATTAATTTAATTCTTTATACTATTTATACGTTGCGGCCAATACAAATTCAACTTAGTATTAATCATAATAGTTTTTTTTAATTCGGTAATAGGCTTGCGTTTGACCGCCAACTCGCCTGATGTTAAGCGCGATGCGGTCTACGATGGAGCACACTTGCCCAGAAGAAACCGATTCACTCGAGATTTGAAGACACCCAGATTGTAACCATCGGGGAACACCCATTCCGGCAGCGCATTCCACAGACTAGCAGTTCGCACAATAAAAGTGGAATCAAAGCGCTTCCTACGGGTTTTCGGAATATCAACCATGAAGCGGTGTCGATTTTTCGTGCCCGCTCTGGCAGTCTGATAGAAAAATGGGGAGGAGGGAATTAGATCATGCAGATCTGATGCACACTCTCCGAAATGTATCCGATAAAAAACTGATAGACTAGCAACTTTACGCCGATGCTCAAGACTAAGAAGTTTAGTCTGAACCAGGGATAAAAAAAAAGGTAAGTTTGAGTCGGTTTTTTGACGCACATTACTTACTACTTATTCACACTCATATTTTCAATGGTTCAGTATGTGTTGTTTTTACCGACTTCCAAAAAGGAGGAGGAACTATGTTCGTCTATATGTATTTTTTTTGTATGTTCATTGATATTTTCGCCAACTTTGAACCGATTTAATAAAAAAATAATTGTTTCTCTACTTCAAATGGTTTTCCAAGCTTTTATATCTCCCGTACGTTTTGTTTTAACAACCAGTAAAGTAGTAATATGGCATGGTAGAATATCAAAAAAACTCATTTAAAAAAAACTGGCCAAGAGCGCATCGACACTTGCATATAATAGGGTTCCGTAGCCATATTTCAGTTGTCGTTACAATCATAGTTAAGAAACTGGTGGTTTTAAGTAGAACAATTCGAACAAAGTAAGCTGCGGACTTAGTTTAGAGATGTACCTACCTATCATCCGGATATAATAATATAGGTACTTTTTGAGTACTTGATAAAAAACGCTTGTATGAAACCATATCTTCATTTTAAAGAACCTTTTCAACGATACTGATGATACTTCACACAGGTGCAGATAAAAAAATCATCCCCAGTTCACATGTACTAGAACCACCCCTAAAATGCATTTTTTAAATACTTTTAATATTGAGATCAAAACCCGCAATTGTGCAAACTTTCATGCACCTATAGAAATTAGAAAGTTTTTAGACTTTTAGATTAAGAGTTTCTTCAGTTTTCAGTACCTAAAAAATCTGATGATTTCGTAGATATCTGATAAAATAAATTAATGTACTGGCAAAGCTTCTGTTTCCGTATATTATATCCCATATTAAATCAATAGCCGTAACACGGGTCAGCATGGCTGACGTCAACCACAACCAACGAGAGAAAAAGAGAGGGAAATAATGTTCTCGCTCTTTCTCTCCCGTTGGTCAGACGGCGGTTCGTCAGTAATGTTCGATACATCTGTTACGGCTATTAAAGTTGCGCAAATTTTTGACTTGAGTACATTTTGGGAGTCAATAGCGTTCCATATTAATTAACAAGACTATACCTATATGTATAAAAAGCGGTGTCGTAATGTAGGTTGTCTCATCAGTATCGTACCTATATCAGTCCCTAGGTACCATGTTGTCATTGATTAAAGCTTAATTGGACCGTAGTACCTTCTTACCTGTAATTTAATCTCAGCATATAATAATGATAGATCATAATATGAATAGGTATTAGATTACAAGTTAACGGCTGATTGATCAATTGCAAGGTAACTAACCAGCGATGTTCATCTAGGTGAGACGGCATTGCGTAGGATGTGAACTGCATTTTTTCCAACTGACGTATTTTGATCGGAACCACAGAAAAGAGAAGTAAATAAACGGAAATGAGAAGGAAAATTATATGACGGCCTGACCAAGATTTTGTACAGTGTATCGTAGTTTCACGCGGGTAAAGCCTTAGGGCGTCACAAGTCACGTATTAGGGTTGTGGGCATGCCCATCGTACCCACAACGGTGGATCCGCGCCTGGCGGTAAGGAGCTTGACGCTGCGTTAGAATCGCTTACCGCAACGTTTCGCGTTCCGGTCAAGAGACCAAAGTCTTACCACATGCTAATACGTCCCAGCTAATTTCTATGAGGTAATAATGGCAATGATTGCTAAAAAATATCATTCTAATTTCTCTTTTTAGCATGTTAAGGTGAAACGTTTCACTTTGGCGGGAAAATCAAATTTCAAACAGTTTTTTTGTCCTTGTAGCTAGGCCGGGTAATTATTGTGAAATGACATGGTGTTCGCGAAAATTGTTGGTCGTTCTTTACATTATCATGTACAGCTATTAATCAGTTACTCACCATATACTACTTACATTTGTCAATAAACCGTTTGAAACAGCATACATTTGTTTATTGACAAATGTATGTAATAATGTGCATCGGAGATAAATAACTTTACGCGAGTTATTAAAGAATAATAATCAATTTTCGCGAACATCATTATCGTTTACAATAATTACTCGGCCTAGCTACAAGAACAAAAAAACAGTTTGAAATTTGAATTTCCCGCCAAAGTGAAACGTTTCACCTTATTTTATTTTAAATACTTATGCTAACACATGTAAAAAATACTATGTTAAGTATTTGATATTCAAATTTAAGAAAGTAAACGAATATCCGTTATAGACATTCAAGGAATTTTTAGCACTAGCTAAAAATTATTGGTAAAAGTAAGTAATAGTTTTTTTATTGTTGTTAATTCAAAACTTCGTATTGAATAAAACAATTCAGTATATTGTGAAAATGATATTAAAAAAACGATACATCGTAAATATTTATGTCAGTTTTTTTATCTCAACGTTTTTATTATATGTTTTTTTATGCATAAATAGGCTTGCGTTTGACCGCCAACTCGCCTAATGTGCGGTCTACGATGGAGCATGCTTGCCTAGAAGAAACCGATTCACTTGTGATTTGAAGACATCTAGATTGTAACTATCGGGGAACACCCATTCAGGCAGCGCTTTCCACAGACCAGCGGTATACAATAAAGTGGAATCAAAGCGCTTCATACGGGTTTTCGAAATATGTATAGATACCTATTATCACGAGCTATCTACTCAAATTTCAAAGTCAGCCCCACAGAACTATGCTATATATATCTACACTAATCTACACTAATATTATAAAGAGGAAAGATTTGTACCTATTTTTGTATGTTTGTATGTTTGTAATGAATAGGCTCCGAAACTACTGAACCGATTTTAAAAATTCTTTCATTGTTGGGAAGCTACACTATCCCCGGGTGACATAGGCTATATTATATTTTGTAGCGAGGCCGAAGGCCGAGCTTACACTCGTGCAAAGCCGGGGCGGACGGCTAGTCTACACTAATATTATAAAGAGGAAAGATTTGTACCTATTTTTGTATGTTTGTAATGAAAAGGCTCCGAAACTACTGAACCGATTTGAAAAATTCTTTCACTGTTGGGAAGCTACACTATCCCCGGGTGACATAGGCTATATTATATTTTGTAGCGAGGCCGAAGGCCGAGCTTACACTCGTGCGAAGCCGGGGCAGACGGCTAGTGCTATATATAATCGCTGAGACTCGAGGTAGTTACCTACGGTTGTAACTACCTCGAGTCTCAGCAATTCCAGAATGACACCTAGTTCCATTATTCCTTATGAGATCCAGTAATGCTGCACTCTACCAGCTTCATACCTACAGGCTAGGATCTAGTAGTACCTACAGGAACGTTATTTATGACTATACAGTGTGACTGCGTTGTGTAGTAAGCTCTGTAAACTTTTCGTTTAACTTAGGTATATCACGGAACACATTTTTAACCGACTTCCAAAAAGGAGGAGGTTCTCAATTCGACTGTTTTTTAAATGTTTGTTACCTCAGGACTTTCGACTGGGTGAACCGATTTTGACGATTATTGTTTTATTTGAAAGCTGGTGCTTCCCGTGTTGTCCCATTTGTTCCAGTTCTGACATTTTTATGAAGTCGGTTTTTTATATTTTTTAAATGTGTGTGACCACACGAGAGAGGTGAAAACTTCACCAAGGTTGACTATAGATAGCCCTCTCGCTCTCTTAGCCGCCTCGAGCTGACTTTACCCGAACGAGCGTTACATAGCTGAGCGTGACGACTCAGTCTCATTCGATACCCACAAAATGAAGACCTCAGCGCGCCTAAAGAAGTTTTCACTTCAAAAATATAACAGCTAATTATTTATTCGGAAACAATTAACGTTATCGCACTGTTCGACCTCAGTGCGACCATAACTTTGAGAACGAATTTGCTGTGAATGTGCTAGAGACGATATTCGTCACAGATGACAACGAAACCTCCATGTAGAGACAGAATATAGTATATAATTGTAAGTAGGTACATATACCTAGTGTGACCCGCATTTTATGTAGAGTTGGCCAAATGAGGAAACAATGTTTTTCGACGAACGGCTGTGAGTTTTTTTCAGAAATACGACGGTGGTTCCCTCACTCAGATTTACATATAAATATGTCATAATACTTTCATCCGTCTACGGCAGGTGTCGCTGCGAGCGCCTAGATAAGTAATTGGAATTATATTGAAATATTTAATTAACAAAGATTCAGTTTAATTTAAATCAAATCAAAATAACTACAGGCAAATGTTAGATGAATTGTTGAAAAACTTTAAAGACTTTCATGGAGGTAAAGGTTGTCTCAAAGAGCTTTCGCTTTTAGCGATAAGACCAGCAAAAACGCCTTTTGATGAAAAAATCTTTGGCTTCTCGCTTGCCAGAGCTGCCGTACTTTATAGTCACTCTATCGAGTCTCAGGGGCCTTACCCCTAGCTCAAAAAGTTGACCCGCATAGGTGTTATTTGTCTAAACGGTACCATCAACTACGATAAGCGGTAGTTGTTTGATAGCCGCCAAGCTTTGCGATTTTCACGCACACACGCATAGTAAAACGGATTTTCTTTCATTCAATCTGTAGGACTCGATACCCCGGGCGTGATATTCACAACACACCAAGATACCACAGATAAAGTAAAGATTTTAAACCGCCGTTCATCCAGTCAGAGACAAGTTAGACGCTTTTAAACGATGCAGCTTAAATGAGTTGGTTGTCGCTATAATTGTAGGTACCTATCAGGTACCTACTAAAAGTTGGCTCGCAAAAGTAAAGCTAGGGGTAAGGCCCCTGGGCATCCTACGCTACGTTTGCCCAAGGGATCCGCTCCGTTGGCGGTAGTGCACGCCGCAGTGCCACAGCCAACGTGAAGACGCGGATCTACAGCTTCCGCGTTCCGACCTCCGTCTAGGTGTGAGGGCACCACTCGCGCAGTGACGTAGTCCCCCCCTACCCCGTGAACCGCCGCGCGGAAGCGCCTATCACCGCACAGCTTTGCCCGGTCCCGCTCTCCGCCGCCAGATGGCGCTAGCGTCGAGAACGGGGCCGGGGATAAGGGCAAGCTAGTTGCGAGGCTCAAGCGAGCACTGGTCGTAGCCTTCGACTTCGGGAAGCGACCACCGGCAGAGGCGCACCGGCTAGTCGGCGTCTCGGCGGAGACGTACGACGCAGCGGGCGAGGAAACCGAAGACCTACCTTATCTACGCGATGTCGGCCTGCATTGGTGGAAATAAGGAAATACGAAGAACTGCCACTCAACACGAGAAACGTTGTCAGCGCGCCGGCCGAGCCCGCCATGCACCTCCTGTCGCTGATCGCACTAAGTTGGGCCTCCCCGGTTCGCCGGGGTCTCACCCGACTTGTGTTGTATCGCCGTTGGTGCGATGCGGCCGGATACCGGCGCGTGAATGACACAGACAGCCGGTACGACACGGCTCAACCAACTCGGAGCGTAGGAAGATTGCGATGGCCCGCCTCACTTCCCGCCGACCGAAACCATAACTACCGCCGTAGCTGTAGCGCCCGTCCGCGGCCCTATGCGGACCGGCGCTCGCACTACACAACACGACGCATCGCGCTGCGCGACTGCGCCTGGCCGGGGCCCCCAAGGATTCACGCCTGCGGAGATGTTTCTCCGTGCGGCGAGGAATTCCTCTCCGGGCTCGCGGGACGGCGGTACGCGCGCGCGCGACGCACTCGTAAGACCATCAACTCAAGGGCGGCGCGTCACTCAACGCGCCGCCTCCTACCTGCGTGAGCGCCCGGCCGGTAACTGACCCGCGGACGTGTGAACTTACCGGCCGCAACTGCGACCCGGAGCCGGCCGCACCCTGCGCCGCTCCGACACCCCACCCGACTTGTCCCGTGCCGACCGTGACTCATCACCGTCCGGCGCGGGACCGAACAACAAGGCTTCCTAGAAAATTCGGTGCCCAACTACACTGCACAGCCGACGCCGCCCGGAGAAGTACCGCCGTCCGGACCCTTGGCGCAGCCCGCCGCCCGTCCGACGCGGGGTGGTGCCCGCAGTCCGACCTGGCCGCCGGCGCGCCGTAGTGGAAGACGGTCGGGAAAATCCGCCGGCCTCCGCGCAGCAGTGTGGTGTCCCCCCCGCCCAGCCGACATGCGGTTAGCGGCGGACACCCCTACCGGACAAGCGCTGCACCGGTTGTGTAGCCGTCCGGTAGCCATCCAGCCACGTCCCCCCTGAGCGACTTGATGTGTCGTCGAGTCGCTCCCCAGCCCGGCCTGAGTTCATCGGGCACTGCCGGGACCATCCAGCCTGCCGAGCCGTCCGCGATATGTCGCGACGGCCCTTGACCGGACTTACGACCTTCTATGCCCGGGCACCCGCCTCGCGCTCTCGCGCACGCCGGGAGCCCGGGCCATCCTGCCTACTGCCCGGGTCGAGTATCTCCCCGGGCCATCACACTGAAGGATGACCCGCCGCCCGCTTCCCTGCGGCCGTCCCCGCGGTGCCGCCTGCGCGCCCGACCGTCTGGTGGAGGCGTAGTATCGGACCGCGGCGCCCGCCGCGACTGCCATGGCGCGGCGAGTGAGCCGGCGTCCCCTTCAGTGCCTGGCACTCCGGCGACGTCCGCCTAAACGTTCGCCGCCGTCGAGACGCCGACTACCGCGCCCAGGGGTGTCTAGAGCCGCTGCTCCGCTATCGCCGTCCCTTTCTCCCGGCTCGAGTGCCTCTCGCCGGAGAAGGGCTGTGATTGGTGTACGCCCCCGTCAGTGCGCGGTAGACATACGACGGAGTGCTCGAGCTAGCTCGCACTCCGCTCCCAACAAGATGAGACTACAGGACTACAGTGTCCGCTTCGAGGGGCTTGAGATGCCACCCGGTCACCTTGTACCGGGTCGGGTACTCGCCCCTCCAACTCCCCCGGGGGCAGTGTCCCCCGGAGTCCAGCCCCGGCAAAGAGGACATCCCTCGTCGCCGGTATTCCTACCTGCTTCAACATCTGAAGAGGAAGAAGACCCGAGATGATGATGACGTTTGCCCAAGACTACAGGACATTGATCCACACCGAGGGGCTCGAGATGCCACCCGGTCACCTTGTACCGGGTCGGGTACTCGCCCCTCCAACTTCCCTGGGAGCAGTGTCTCCCAGAGTCCAGCCCCGGTAAAGGGATCCGTCCCGACGCTGGCATCCCTACCTCTAATCACCCAATAGAGGCAGAAGACCCGCGATGATGACGTTTGCCGATTTGTGATCTCCACTCTAGAACCCGTCGGGGTTATCAGTTTTTAGACTTAATATATGACTGATACATTGCCACTAGTCATTCATTAATACACTACCACTTGTCTTATTGTATGTCCTTGATTCTTCATATCTTCATCATCAGCTGATGATGAAGATAGGTAGATAGATATACCTATTAGAGATTTATAATTAAATATCTATAACAAATGATACCAATTTAAACAATACTCTTTAGGTTTCCGTCCCAAAGGGTAAAACGGGACCCTATTACTAAGGCTCCGCTGTGTGTCTGTCCGTCTGTACGTCATCAGGCTGTATCTCATGAACCGTGATAGTTAGACGGTTGAAATTTTCACAGATCATGTATTTCTGTTGTCGCTATAGCAACAAATACTAAAAAACAGAATAAAATAAATATTTAAGGGGGCTCCCATACAACAAACGTGTTTTTATAGATAATGGTACGGAACCCTTCATGCGCGAGTCCAACTCGCACTTGGCCGGTTATTAATTATGCTCGGTAATTTTTATAAAAAATCTGAAACAAAAGATCGTTTATATAGGGCTCGAGAACAATACATCTTAATCCACTCGACATAACGATTCTATCCCGGGCCGCCAACAGAAACAATAGATATTTCAACTCAAACAAACATACGCGATCAATCACAAACTAGCAATTATTGCAAGTGATGAAAACTCTAAAGAAAATCTGTCATTCTGAGAATCACCAGAAACCATAGATAAAACAATAATCACGATAAGAATCCATAGATAATGTAATAGTCACTTCAAGAAAACCCACAGATAAAATAATAGTCAATATGAAAACGTTTAAGTTTGGATTCTGACATCTCATCTCCTGAGATTTTCGCGCCAGTTTCCGACGGGAGACTGGCCGCTTCGGACGTACCTACGTGACGTCACGCGGGAAACCCTCCCGCCAAATTTCGCATTTCGAACGCTTGCCAATTTCATATATTTTTTTTATTAAAAAGTTGTTTTGTGCCAGTTTTATTAGCATTAGTTTGTGCTTTGGAGAATTACGATCGAATAAGTTTTTAGTGTGATTGCGAGTTTTTGGGGTATCTAGTTGAAGTGAGTGCAGTGAAAGCTTGATAAAGTAGCTTCGAAACTTTTACGAGCGGTAAGTAGTGTTCTTGCTATCAATTAAATACCTAAATTTCTGCTGAATTCCACAGTTTACTACCTGTTATAAGCGATTCAGTTAAGGTGATTGCAAAAAGTTGCGCGACCGTAAACCGTATCTTGACGTGTTAAGGTTCGCGTTTGCATGATTTTGCAAACTGCTCTAATTTGAGACCACGGTTTTAGTCGTAAGGCCCCTGGTCTTTGTTTGATTTTGTACCGTAAGTAGCGTCGAAACAGAGGTCTTTGGAACCACGGATAAAAATATTATTTGCCTACCTAAAAAAAGCTGCATGCTTTTGATTCATATTCATATATACATATTTATAAAATGTTATTTTACATGTCAAATTATTAATCATAATTATTATGAATTTGGTTAAAATAATACAAATCAAACAATAAATTAGACCAAATACAAAGGAATTAAATA
This sequence comes from Agriopis leucophaearia, assembly GCA_949125355.1. NCBI lineage: Eukaryota > Metazoa > Arthropoda > Insecta > Lepidoptera > Geometridae > Agriopis > Agriopis leucophaearia. The sequence continues at coordinate 15,035,477 of OX421264.1, forward strand.
ATACAAAATTATAAAAATTGGATAATAATAAATTGAAATTATGTCATAGTAAAATAAAAAATACAGGTAATGTAATTAAATTAAGTCTGGAAGAAATTAAATTATACATTTATAAAATTCGTCAAACGTGTAAAAAGATTGCTCGATCAGCCATTTTTTGAGACGTGACTTAAAGGAGTACAGAGTGAGTGTTGCAGTGACGTCGTCCGGCAGGTGATTGTGCCTACATTACTCTTTTACGAAAATATTACTACAGTCAGGTATGGAAATTTTACAATTTTTCGGCAATAACTCAGAACAGCGTTTTATGGCTGATTGATGTTCTAAGATTCGCTCTATATTTTCACTGTAACCTTTTTATGACCGCAGATTGAAAAGTGATGTGCGTGTCAGAAAAAGGACTAAAGCATATTCTCTGATGTACGTGGAATGGTAAATCAAATTTCACTTCACATAAAGTAAAATTTGGTAGATGTAGGTATTTGTCGTAATATAACTAAGTGAAGTTTCAGTAGGTAATAGTATGTTATCCTAGGGGTGAAAGTAACTTATTTTGTCCCGAGACGGGGTTCGATAGTTCGAGGGACTAAATAAGTTACTTTCTTTCAGTCTTTAACCCCAAGGTAAACCCTGTGCTTTTCATTACGAATACAAGGAAACTAAATATGAAAACATGAACTAACACTGGCAAATGCACGTGATGTGCGGGACCATAATCCTCTGAGGAGAAAAAAAAAAGTTGGAACATGGTTCAATACAAATGTGAAAATAGAACTAGTTTTATTTATTTATAATTTTAAGTCTGAAATGTATTACTGTCAATCCGCTCCTCAGGCACCTTCAGACCACCTTCTCCAGCTTTTTAGCTTACAGAGCTTAGAAGCAGTAGGGTGTATATTCGTGGATTGAACTAGGTTTATTATAATTATACTGAAATATTTCAGCATTTTTCACTTAGTGCCTAAACTTTGGGGTGAACCTTGCGGCCATGATTGTGACCAAAAGTAAGTTTTTTTAAATATTTGTTAGGTATCACATCGACGCAACACGTGGCCAAAATGTTGGCCTCTACTTTACTCAAAAGAGTTGCCATACAATGTGATATTGGGGCCAGCATTTTCGGAATAATTCCTTCTGGTAGCGGTTTTGCATTTTTTTTAGATGATACATTTTCTTTCTTTGTGCGAGTTACTTTTGATAAAATGTAAAAGCACAGACAATAAAATTTGATGTAAATAAAACATAATTTAAAATATGAATAAAAACACGGAACGAGATATTAAATAATCACTAATTAAATGATGAACGTCAAGTAAAAGTAATATCCTGACTTTTCATTTCATATTACCCGCTGATAAGGTTTGAGTACGAGTGAGGAAACAATTGGTTTCAATTTTATTTTCCTCTCGCACAAATGATTTATTAAACCAAATTTTGACTTCTAAATACTACCCATTCAAATATATTCCTTATCAAATTTTGACGTCTAAGTACCCCACACAAATAGGTACATATCTTATCTGCAAATTTTGACTTCTAAGTAGGTACCCACTAAAATACATTCCTTATACAATATACATTTTTTACTTATGTTGGGTTGCCTGGAAGAGATCGCTTATAGCGATAAGGCCGCCGATTGTTTCACTAGTTTTAAGTTGTTTTTGTCATAATATCTACCTATGTAATTTTTGGTGTGAGCAATAAAGAGTATCTATGTATTATTTGATAATAATAATAATAATTAAGGAATGTAGGTATAATATATGTGTGAGGGAAATATATGTATGAAAACTATGGTTATCAATAGTTTTCATTTTTAATTTCCTTACCAAGAGAACTTTTTGATTTTGATGATACTGAGTGACGAGACGAGCGAAGTCGTTCGCCTGATGGCTGTTCACGCTTGCCCATAACAGCTCAACGCCACTCAGAATTTTGAACTTCAAAACCCTGGATGGCAATGCACTGCGCTAGTCACCCCGATATATAAGATGTCAAATCTTTGTGTGCCCTGTAATTTCGCTGGAAACATTGCCCTTCAATCCGGAACACAGTAGTATTCGCACACTACTGCTTAGCGGTTGAATAACTGGCAAAGGTGTGGTACTTCCCCGAGCGGACCCCTGCAAAAGAGTCCTACCACAAAAAAAACTGAAATGAGAGATACTCAAGAGTACAGAGTTTCATCAAGAGTGCTGTCGGGAACGAGTGGATGCGACTAGCGAAAGACCGAGGAGAGTGGCCTAAACAAAAGGAGGCCTATACCGAGGTTCCTTGTCTATACCCAGCAGTGGGTCATTCGGGGCTGATGATGATGCTGATGGTTATCAATCGACCGATCTCATTCATTCTGTGGAATCAAAGACAGAAAACTAAACCATGACCCATTAACAACATGGCACAATTTATCAAATCTTTGCAACCATATCACAAAGCTCATAAAGCCAATGGTCAAGCTATGGACAAAGCCAAATCATTTGATTGATGGTACGTACTGAGGATTTAATGACAACGCGATTTCATTGTACAAGCCAGGACTTGGACAGGGCCATGTTAGAGACATGAGTCGCCGTTCTATTGGAAAATATGCAGCTATAATATTTTTTGCCTCATAATAAAAATAAAAATAATAACTGTTTTTTGACGAATCTTTAGTGTATTTCCGCTTTAAGTACAATAATGAATTCGGGATAAATTAATAAGGAACCTACAAGCTTTTATTTCGCTTGCCTTGTTAGTGTGGGGCAAATCTTGCAACTTAATTTTAGACCAGGGGCCTTACGCCCGTCTCTTAACGCGGGCCCGAATAGGTGCTGTTTGCAAAATCACGTGAATGCGAACCTTAACGCGCCGTGATACGGTTTGCGGTCGCGTGATTTTGCAAATTGCACCTATTCGCGCTCGCGTTTAGAGTTGGGCATAAGGTCCCAGTACTCCCAGTTATCATCAACCGATTGAGCTAAAATTTGGCATACTTATGTAGGTAAGTTCGGTGACAATGAAATGTTATGGTACCAATCGAGCTGATCTGACCGAGACAGAAGGTGGCCATAGGAACTCCTAAACGTAACGACGTAACGCCGTCGAGTTTGGGTTCGTTGGATTTTTCTTCCCGAGCACTTTGGCCCTAAATAATAAATTTAATATGGTGGACGCCCCAAAATGGCGGACAAAATGTCCTTATCTACCATCATAAATTCATCATCGTAAAAATTTGGTTTTAAGCAAAAACTCGATGACCGAAGTAATTCTGCAGCCGGATCTTAGACTACTATACCTAGTCTGTGCTGCTGATTAATCATGTCTGTAATAAATCCATTTTCAACGGGTTCAAATGTTTTTGGACATTTCAGTTCAGTTGTATTTCTGTGTCAATTTTCCTACAAATGGAAATCCAGGGTAAGCTGCGTAAATGATATACCTATGTTTATCATTTACGTAGCTTAACTTTTTGGTTTGTCTGCACAGAAAAATAATCGTTGAGCCTTGATAAATAATAGCTGGGGCTTTTGGCTGCGTTACAACCTGATTCTCTTAAAACATAATAATCAATTTAAAAAACCGACTTCATCAAAATGTCAGAACTAGACCAAGTGAAATGGGACCACACGGGAAGCATCAGTTTTCAAATAAAAAAAGAATCATCAAAAATTGGTTCACCTAGTCTACAGTTATGAGGTAACAAACATAAAAAAAAAACAGTCGAATTGAGAACCTGCTCCTTCTTGGAAGTTGGTTAAAAAGTGACATCTCATCATCATAATCATCATCGTCAGCCAGAAGACGTCCACTGCTGAACATAGGCCTCCCCCTTTAACCTCCACACTGAACGACATCCTGCCATCTGCATCCACTGGATGCCCGCGACTCTCACAATGTCGTCGGTCCATCTAGTGGGAGGCCTACCTACACTGCGTCTTCCGGTTCGCGGTCTCCACTCAAGAACCTTTCTTCCCCATCGGTTAACAGTTCTTCGAGCGATGTGGCCTGCCCATTGCCACTTTAACTTGCAGATTTTAATAGCTATGTCGGTGACTCTGGTTCTTTGGCGAATATCTACGTTTCGGATTTTATTGCGCAAAGAAACTCCGAGCATAGCTCTCTCCATTGCCCGTTGTGTGACTCTGAGTTTTTCCAAAAGGCCAACAGTCAAGGACCACGTCTCAGTACCATATGTCATCACTGGCAACACACACTGGTCAAATACCTGCAAGCTGGGCAAGCAATCTTACACAATACCGTCACTTTCCATCAATTGAGGAGCAGTAAAACGCTAACCCATTCTTTAAAAAAACACTCAAGTCGATACTTAGCCTAGATCACTTTGGAATATGTTTTGTTTGGAATATCTTTTAACTAACTATGGAATATGTCTTGATGCTATGTAATCAGTATTGACTACATATTGCCTTCGTTTCTTTATCTAGAAACATAACGATTACCCGTGATCAATATTATGCCTAATCCTGCAGAAAAGCGGGCTTAGCAAACATAATCTGAAGTTATCACGCCGATGCTTAACCCCTTTCTATGCCACAGGTAGGTATACTAGTCAGTAGGTGGTTGTGTTGATAACGGGTTAACACACACACACATCATCAGCCAATAACTTCCACTGTTGGACAAGGCCTCCCTCATAGAGAGGTGTGTTGCCATAATCCCCATGCTTGGCAGGTGGCTTTGGGATCGCAGTACGTTCACCGTGTACTAATAGGACGCTGCTGCCCATCCTCCGGTGGTTCTGGTCGCAGTTTTAGGACATACTCGGGAACGTACAACGGGTTAACGGTAATGAATAATTAAAAAAACTGGCCATGTGCGAGTCGGACACGCGCACGAAGGGTTCCGTACCATTATCTATAAAAACGGCAAAAAAATCACGTTTTTTGTATGGGAGCTCCTATAAATTTTTATTTTATTTAAAATGTTAGAATTTTTTATCGTTATAGCGGCAACAGAAATACATCATCTGTGAAAAGTTCAACTGTCTAACTATCACGGTTCATGAGATACAGCCTGGTGACAGACGGACAGACAAACAGACGGTCTGACAGCGTAGTCTAAGTAATAGGGTCCCGTTTTACCCTCTGGGCACGGAACCCTAAAATATACATTGGAACTCTTTATTGTGCTTATCAGAAATAAAAATTACTGATAGAAAAACTTGAGCCAGTGCCATAAGTGGCATTCTTATCGCTGTACGCAAATATATGTACTACTTTAAAAAATGTCTCACTTTGTCATTTAAGGTGGACTGATGTAACCTTAAGTGAGGGGACCGTAAGTAAATAGCATCAAGGATCTGGGAGTGACATTCGAACGTTCCCCTAATTACCACGATCACATATCTGATCTCGCCAAAGAGGCCTATCGTCGTCTGAGATTCGTGTTACGAAATGCTTAAGATTTTGAAAGACCGTTAGTTGCTAGAACCACAGAAAACATTTTTTTTTTCTGTAGTTAGACCCATGTACAACTCGTTAGTCAGAAGCAAGCTGGAGTCAAGCGTATGTGTCTGGAACCCGCACCACGTCACCTATGTGCGGATGCTTTAGAAAGTCCAAAAAGCTTTCTTAAGATCGCTGATCACGGTTGTTACCCATACATGTACCCAACTAAGTTCTTGCTCGGCCAGCTCGGCTACAACTCACTATTAGAAGTGAGAAGGATGTCGGATCAGCTCGCTATTTGCTGTAAGGTGCTCATAGGATCATAGGATCGACTCCTCGCATCTGAATAATGTGTTGTGTACTTTGTTCGTGCCAGACAAACCCGGGTTTCCAGCTAATAGGCGTGGGAAAGCCCAAGTTTTTCCAAGCGAATCACAGCCACACTGTGGCGCGCTCTATGGCTCTGCTGATCCGCGCTCGCCGCCACTTCAATGCACTCCTTTCCGCCACCACTGATTTTGATAAATAAATATCTGAACCATTTTTGCACACATGGTCATTTGACCTCAAACTAAGCAAAGCTTGTAATATGGCTGCCAGAGACTGATATACGTACATATATATTTTTAAATACATACTTTGCCTTAGGTGGGAATCGAACTCACGCCCCCAAGTGCAGAAGGTAAGTTGACTACCTATTGAGCCATCGGGTGATATTATTTGTGACGACTGAAAATTTGTAACGAAAGTGTTTTAAGTTGAAAGTGTTACTTTTTGTGAAAACTTAAAGAACTGTTAACTGATCTGGGACGAAAAAGCCTATAGATGCGATTATGATGAAAATTTTGTGACATACTAATTTTATGTTGACATATTTTTACAGCAATCTGTTGTACTTATTTAGAATATTAGTTTTTAAATTTTTATTTAGTATATTAGTTTTTTAATTTTTATTTAGTATGTTAGTTTTTAATTAATTTTCAGTCCTTAATGTAAAACTGGTGGCCTCAGGTAAACTGAGGATGAACCATTTGCGAAATAAATTCAATAACATAAGCTTGTTATGATGAAGATAAGCTACAGGTACCTTCAATGTGACCCTTAAACCCCCTTTAAATGTGACCCTCCTATCTATATCGTCAACAAAACTGCCCATAAAACCAAAACTACTATTTTACGACTTGATTCAGGAAGCTATTGAAAGTTTAACTCTATGAATGATCAGCGTAAAAACATTGAACTCGAAGATAACAAAATAGTTTATATACCAGGTGTATCTCCTTTACAACGGACATAATGGAATAATATCTTCATTAAAAACAACTTTTGCTTTTGGGACCGACACTGATATCGCAAAGAAAAATACAGTAGTTCCATACAAAAATTACATTACAATACTCAACGAAGTGTGAATAAAGAGCCAAAAAAATGTTCTGTGGGATCAGCAGTTTTTTCTCTTGATTTTAGTGTTGTCAAACTAGTCATCAGATTTACGAGAGTCACAATTGGTTTGCGTTAGAAAGAGTATGATTAATGCCTACCAGAAACAGATAGATTCTTTTTTAGGGTTCCGTACCCCAAGGGTGTAAACGGGACACTATTACTAAGACTATGCTGTCTGTTTGTCTGTCCGTTTGTGGTCTGTCCGTCCCGACTTTAACGGCTGTCTTACGAACCGTAATATACAGTCAGTTGAAATTTTTATAGAATATCTATATTTATGGCGGATTAATAAAGAAATAATAATAAAGTCAATAACTGGCCAAGAGCGTGTCGAGACACGCATATGGTAGGGTTCCGTAACCAAAGCCATTTAATTATAGTCATAGTTCAGAAATTGATAGTTATAGAAAAATTCGAACGAAAGAAGCTGTGGACTTAGCCAAACTTTAGAGATGTACCATCCCGACATAGAATATACTTTTTATAGTTTAAACATAGAGAAAACTGATTGAAAAACATTATTTGATAAGACCATTTTACAAAAAGGTCAATGACCTTTGAGCTAGAACGCCTTGAATTTATTACAGTTTTATCGCTGTTACTCAAAAAGTCATGATCAGTTAATGTTCAAAATAATTTTGAATGAAGGTTTAAAATATGACCTGTCCGTGCTGTAAGTTACAAGTTTCTATGTCTTATAGTTTAGAAATGCAGGGGGGGGGACCAACTTTTTGCTACTTTGGCGGGCCATATTTCGCAAAGTATAGACTTTATAAAAAAGTGACGTAAGAAACCTTACCTTCATGTTAAAAGACCTTTCAACGACACCCTACACGAATAGGTGGAGTGAAAAAAAAATTCATCCCCATTTCACATGTACCAGAGCCACCCCTAAAATGCAATATTATTATATTTTTAATACGTTTAAAATTGACATCTATATAACAACTATCATTATGAAAAGTTTCATGCACTTACCTTAATAATTATAGAAATTAGAAGGTTCTAAAAAATTCGGACGGACGAACAGACAGACGGACAGACAGACAGACGGACGGACAGAACGAATTTATAAGGGTTCCTTGTCGGGCTACGGAACCCTAAAAAGTAATAATTACAGGGGAGTATACTCCGTGGTCGGTACTTGGATGGGTGACAGCTTGGGCGTCAAAGAGATGTCTTATAAGACAAAAGGGTTAAAAAAAAAATGTATTTGCTCTAATGTGAAAACGGTAAGATACGTATGTAGATACAAGCATTAAACTTGGTATGATTATACGATAGTATACACTCTAAAGTATAACAACAAATGGGCAATAAATGATGGCCAAGTGCAAGTCAGTGACAAATTTCTGTTCACCACCGGTTCTCGTTAGCGGCCGTGGTCGGTACTTGGATGGGTGACAGCTTGGGCGTCAAAGAGATGTCTTTTTGCACTACCTTCTTTTTTGTACTTTAGTAGCTAACAAGCTGTGTGGTGGAACCCTTAGTCCACGAGCCGAATCGTACTTCGCCAGTTTTAATTTCACTAGGCATTGGAAATGAGCTTACTTTACAAACATAATTCTTATTCATGAAGCAGGATTTTTTTTGCAGGATATACTAATTGAGCCCGCATCCCACTACAGATATATCGTTCGCAATTTTTTTAGATAAAAAAAATTGTGAAGTAGGAACATGAATATAGTTTTAAACCATTTGCAAAGCGATTTTAAAGATAATGGCTGTCTCTGATAATGTAAGGAGTCCAATGTTTAACATTGAATTTCTGTTCACATGGACATCAGCCCTATACAGTGTGTATTTGTTTTTACGTGACTGCGCAAGAAGGAGGGTTATGTTTTTTAAGTGTATGTATGTACGATGCAGACAGTGCCGGTTTCTTACCGGCTAAAACCCGTGACTGCGAGCTAGGTGCCCGAATTTTTTAACAAATTTCAGAGCGAGAAAAATACTAGCGTTTATCTGACTCAACACATAAGCATTGCCTCATTCAGCGTGGTACTACCGCCAGCATGTTGGGTACGCTGCCAACTGGTGGTAGGCTTCATGATTTGGATTGTCTTTAGATGTTCCAGACTCTACTAGCTCGCTTTTTGAAGAGCCCCATGTAGCTCCTTGAACCTTTGGTGGTCGCACTAACCGGATTCCACTGTTTAAGTCATAAGTAATTTATTGGTAAAATGGCAATTTACAAGTCAATAGAATTTCTCTTAAGAGAAAACATAACATAATTATTGAATATTAACATAAAAATATAATTATTAATTAATTAAATTATAAAATAAAATACTAAAACAAAAAAATAATAGTGATAAAACATGTCAAATAATTTGTAAAAAATATGGTTACATTCATATGTCAAGTTTATAAAATTCCTTGAAATTGTAATAAGACTGCTCGACGAGCCATTTTTTAACCTATTTTTATACGACTGCATACTCGTGGCAGCCGTAATTTCATCAGGTAATTGGTTATAAACCGTCGGAGCCATGACGTGCGTCGACTTGGAGGACTTCTCGAGAGAGCGTGGCACGGCCAATAGTTTTTGCCTGTTGCGGGTGTGGCACCCGTGCATGGAGCCCCGCTCTGCGTACTCAGCTAGGTTTACCCTCGCGTACACTGCCACTGTTTAAGTTAGGTACTACATATTTGCTTACAAATGTGCACCATTTCCTTATAAAATGTTATTTTATTCATATCTGCCACACATGATGACAAGAGTAATTGGTAAGCTCGTAAGATAAGGAAGTATTTCACCCACGCAGTCGCAGCCGCAAGCGTAGGCTAGTTAATGAACAAGCACGCAAGCAATGACTCAGCTAATGAGTGTTAACAAAGATATATAAAACGTTGGAGATCGTCAGCGCTCAAAAAGTTCAAACCAAAAGTAGATTAAAACCATAGCCTTTTACAGGCTTGCGTTCGACCGCCAAATCGCTTGATGTTAAGCAATTATGCGGTCTACGTTGTTTTTACTGCAACTGTCCTTAAGAACTGCAAGAATTCTGGAAATCGTGAGCGACTGCCTTCACAGGGAACGTTTTGATTAAAATCATTGGCGGTATTTGTAAATAATTTCATATTTTAAAGATAACCATTTTGGGATAAATTTCCACTGGTAGCGATTTGATAGATTATTGTTTGTTTTAGTAGGATTAATTTGTTTTTCTCCTTGTATAATTCAGTTGTAAGATATTGTTATTGTGATATTGGATAAATATATAAGTACACTTCAACCAACTATTAATCAAACGAAATTGGTGTCCGTGTCCAATTACCAAATACCAAATTAATTATCGTGTGTGTAATTTGTTGAGCTTTTTCGTATTTTTTCTGGATCCACGTGTTTGTATATCAATGCACATAATTAATGTCATAAGTATTATGGAGTAACCTACTCACTCTCACGGCGATATATCTTTTAATTGAGACATCAAAGTGATGAAACTCTACGTATAATCTGTCAATATGTAGAGCGCGCAGATTGATGCAGCCTAAACGATTTATTTATATTTTATGAAGATGCAGAATTATTTTTGGTTTATTTTGAACTAGCTGTTGCTACTTTGTACGCGTAGACTTTTATGTAAATTTTCAACCTTCATTTGCCTTCTTTAATTTGACCCTTTCGCAAAATCCTTTTTTAGCGGACCTTAACACCCCATTATGAACCCACCTGCCAAATTTCAGCTTCCTCAGTCGAGTAGATTTCGTGACAAATCAGTCAACTGTGCAAGAATGTATTTTCGCCCAGACTTTAAAAAAAATGATTTTCGCTGTAAACTGTCGTTTGTTTTTAGGTTTTATATAAATATGGCGTTGTAGGCTTATTTGGGCCTCTTTGTTATATAGGACGTAATGATCCCAACTTTACGTTTCGTAAGACGAAAATAATCATTGATTTTAATATATTATTTTACAAAACATAAAGAATTGATATAAAAGTTATAATAGGTCGGGGAAAAAGTCTTTTCGTATTTTGTATGTATAAAGTTGTAGTAAAAATCTCATTGGTTGTACTGTTTGTATCTGGCTGGTTTTGATACCATTAAAAATATGACATTTAAAAAAAGGAATATAAAAAGTAAAAAGCAATTTCCCGCCATTTTTCAATTGTTTTTTTGTTCGATAAAATGAGTGAATCTAACGAAGAAATTCGATATATTGTGAAATTTTATTACAAAAAACTGAAAAATGCGACACAAGCCGCGAATAAAATTTGTGACATTTATGGACCTAATGCAGTGTCATCAAGAGTAGCACAATGTTGGTTCAAGCATTTTCAGTCCAGGAATTTTGATGTCAAAGATGCAGCTCGCTCTGGTCGCCCTGTTACGGATAAAGTCGATGCCATTTCTGAAAAAGTGGACCAAGATCGGCATATTAGTAGTTACGACGTAGCTGAAGACCTGGGGATTGACCACAAAACAGTTTTGACCCATTTGAAAATAACTGGGTATACAAAAAAACTCGATATTTGGGTGCCACACCAGCTCACTGAAAGAAACCAAATGAATCGTGTACTCATTTGCGATTCTCTATTGAAACGTAAAGAAACCGAACCGTTTTTGAAAAGATTGATCACTGGTGATGCAAAATGGATCACCTACGACAAGAATGTGCGCAAACGATCATGGTCAAAGGGCAGTGAAGCACCACAGACTGTAGCGAAACCCAGATTAACACGTAATAAGGTGATGCTGTGTGTATGATGGGATTGGAAGGGCATCGTTCATTATGAGCATTTACCGCCGGGCAAAACCATCGATTCGGATCTCTACTGCCAACAGCAGATGAGACTCAAACAAGAAATTGAGAAAAAACGGCCGGAATTGATCAACATAAAGAGTGTGGTCTTTCATCATGATAACGCCAGACCGCACACATCTTTGGCCACTCAGCAAAAATTTAGAGAGCTTGGTTAGGAAGTGTTAATGCATCCACCACATAGCCCAGACCTTGCACCCTCAGATTTCCACCTGTTTCGATCTCTTCAGAATTCTTTGGGTAGTGTTAGATTAACATCAAGAGAGGACTGTCAAAACTACTTGTTGCATTTTTTTGATCAGAAGTCCCAAAAATTCTACAGCAACGGGATCATGTCACTACCTACAAGATGGCAACAAGTTATCGAACAAAATGGCACATATATATTATAATTAAATGTAATTAAACTTGAAAAAAATATGTCTTGAATTTGTTTAAAAAATACGAAGAAACTTTTTCCCCGACCTTATATATTATTTTACAAAACATAAAGAATTGATATAAAAGTTATAAAATAGCTTTTGAATAAATCTGTCTATAGCCAAGCATATTCGAGAAAACAGCATTTAAATCCGACCAGAGGTTTAGAAGATGAGCCTGATCAAAAAAAACAAACAAAAATTCTAAAAACTGTCTTAATGTGTTCAGCTGCTTATTTAAAGACACCCTGTGTGATTATTCCGATATCTCGCAATTACATTTTTTTTTCTCTACGATTTTATTTTATGTTAAGGTGGCTGTCATGGTTCAAACTGTAAGCTTGTTTGCTAACGACGCTTTGCGGTGATAGTGTGGCATCTCAAGCTTTCAAGGAACGAACAATGCTGTGGTTAGTGGTTCCGACGTCAAGCTCTTCACCGCTAACGCATGCTTTGACGGAACAACAAACGACACTACAAGTTTTTACGAATTTCATACAATTAACTGTCCGACACCGCATACTTAACAGTTTTTTAACTGACCGTACTTTGCATGATTGGTTGAGTTGACCACTAGAAAAGTAAGTAAATATTATAATTCGCAATATAAAAACCGACTTGATCAGAACTGGACCAAACTAAAATGGGACCAAATGGAAAGCACCAGCTTTACACAGCCACATTACAGATGCGTGGAAGTCTCGCACTGTTCGATTTGATCGATTGTTTCTGCCACGTACCTGTAAGCCATTCCGGCTTACCCCCTTCGATTTTTCCTCCGAAATATGACCTCAATTGCTTGAAACGAAGAGTAAATAGAGTCGTCAAAGGCAGGCAACACATCGCCAATGCTCCGGGTATTGTAGGCGGCGGTAACTACTTACCATTAGGTGGCCCATCGCTTATTTGTCTACATATTACATACGTACGTCTACGTATTACATTTAAAAAAACCGGCCAAGTGCGAGTCGGACTCGCGCACGAAAGGTTCCGTACCATTATCTATAAAAACGGCAAAAAAATCACGTTTGTTGTATGGGAGCCACCCTTAAATATTTGTTTTATTTTAATTATTAATTTTTAAAGTGAATATATAACTAAATATCCTGTGAATATTGCAAGCGTCTACCTGTTGCCGTTATCAATATCAAGCAAATACGAGCAAAAAAAAAATCACGTTTGTTGTATGGGAGCCCCCTAAATATTTATTTTATATAGTTTTTTTTGTATTTGTTGTTATAGTGGCAACAGAAATACATCAGAAAATTTCAACTGTCTAACTATCACGGTTCATGAGATACAGCCTGGTGGCAGACGGACAAACAGACGGACGAATAGCGAAATCTTAGTAATAGGGTCCCAGGGTAGGGGTTTACCCTTTGGGTACGGAAACCTAAAAAATGTCAGAGCAAATAAATGCTTGGAATGAGTTTACTTTGTTACGTAAGTGAAGCTATTAAAAAGCTTGTTAAAAATGGTTTGAAATACGTTTACGGGCAAAACCAAAGGCATCAGTCGACTACATAAATAAACTAGCAAGCCAACAACAATAAATCTTCAAATGAACGCCACGGATATAACAGACAAGTGCAAGACAAGGCAGTCCTATTAGGGCCGCCAGTCAATGTCACAAGCACACGGACTTTACAAGCGAGACCTGCTAATTACTGCTTCCTGTTTTTACTGGGACAGTTTTTGGACAGTCTATTAAATGTCTAGCTGAAGGCTGAGAGACAAACTTAGCCGTTCGTTTCTGTTTTTTAACGTTCTACTATTTGGTAAAAAAAAAAAGAAAATAGAAACATAACGAACATTTTTGTAAGGTCTCAAAGGAAATTAGCTAATTAATTAAGCAAATATATTTGGAACTAGCGATCCGCCTCGGCTTCGCTCGAGAGCTTTCGCGGGTGTAATTTAAAAGAAGAAAGAAGGTGAAAAATGTGGTCATTAGCCATTTAAATTTATTTTTCAGCGACTTAAATACCAAGCATATACCTAAATATAAAAATAAAATAAAACTTGGTTGCAAAATATTGTTTTTTCTACTTACATAAAAACTTAATTAGGTTTTATTATATATATAAACCTTCTGTGAAAAATTATCTAACTGGTGGTGAAAACCGCATCAAAATCCGTTGCGTGGTTTAGGAGTTAGCGGATATACAGACAGACAGACGCAGAAAGCGACTTTATTTTACACTATGTATAGAAGAAATATTTTGGTGATATTTTGTGTTTTTAATGCATAAATTATGAATAATCCATCGGATTATCAAACAACGCAAATTCAAAAGAAGGGTTTTGTAGTTAGCGTGTATGTAATATATGTAGGCTTTTATATTCTCTACACCGATTTTGATAAATGAGGTGTCGGTCGACTCGTAGATTCGTATAGGTACATAAATTGTCACTGGGTATGATCACAGGAATGGTCACTGGGTATGATCACAGGGATGGTCACTGGATATGATCACAGGGATGGTCACTGGGCATGACAGTAACTGTATATGATCATAAATACTCGGTAGCGGCAAATTCGTCTTCGTGATGTACGCTATTTTCTTGCTGCTTTTTTCATAATAAGTCAAGCCGATAATACGCTTTATTAGGAGAAACTGAAGCAGACATGCAATAGAGAAATTTCGCATTTTTAACACAAATAAAGCATTAAACATTGATACACTTAATCTTTGCTTTTTTTAGATTAGGTTGATTTTGTAAAAGTTAACACCGGAACCTAAAACTGTTGATTTACGAGTTACGAGCCCCATAATTTTGTACCCTAAAACCTGGCCACCTGTTATATATTGCCCTGAAACCATATCTCCCTTATACCTGATACCTCGTACAGTGTAATGAAATATTATTTATGCACGGTTTTGTTAACTAAAGCTTAAAAAGTCGTATTTGGGTTCAACCGTGAAGGTTGGTGTGAATCCTAAAAAAATACACAGAGCCGGAACGAAAAACACCAACGAGAGTACTTTTAGGTATAAAAACAATATTATTCAAACAAAATATTGAATTATGGGGTATAAGTAGGAATAAACATTTTTTTTTGTTTGCTCAGGCTGCGCACTAGAAATGAATCACACTATGTATGGATGGATGGATAGATGTTTGTTACTCAATAACGCAGAAACGGCTGGATGGATTTGGATGAAATTTGGACATACATTACTTATGTCTTGAATTAACACATAGCCTACTTTTCATAATCATCATCATCACCGATTTTCATCACCACGCGGTGAAACCGCGGTGCGCAGCTAGAATTAATTAATGTACTTATAACAGTTTGAAAGAGAAACGCTGAAGATTGGGCTGAGTGGTGTGCCTTGGGAGAGGCCTATGTCCAGCAGTGGATTAGTATAAGTTGATGAAGATGATGATAATGATGAAGACAGACGACGGCCTTCCAGTCCTTAAGAGCCTTCTCATATTTTTTTGACGTAAAAGGCAACGATAACTGGATTTTTGGCGTTTCGTTCCGACCCCATCAAATAGAAAAATCCATCATAGTAAATTAAGAAATAGATCTGTATTTTTTTTATTGAATATAACGGCTTAAAATCTTGGAAAATGTTCACATATTAGCAATTCATTACCTCCAACTCATTTTAAAATTTGCAAGTTGATGTGGTAATGGGCAAGCCACATCGCTCGAAGAACCGATAACGGATGGGGTATAAAGGTTCTTGAGTGGAGACCACGAACCGGAAGACGCAGCGTAGGTAGGGCTCCCACTAGATGGACCGACGACATTGTGAGAGTCGCGGGCATCCAGTGGATGCAGATGGCAGGTTGTCGTTCAGTGTGGAGGTTAAAGGGGGAGGCCTATGTTCAGCAGTGGACGTCTTCTGGCTGATGATGATGACCTCCAATTTACACAAGTAGTTTTTGGTAAAACTCTCCGAGGGAAAGTTTGAGAGATTTCATGAAATTACTGACATAAAAAAAAACAGTTTTAATGTTATGGTTTACTTGCTCTTAATTCATTTTGACAATAACGGCTTTATTTTTGCGTTTTATGACTGAAAATCCAGGCACCTAAAATTGAGCAATGCATTTCGAATACGGCTCTATTTTAGAAGATCGAGTTTCATCTTTTAGAATACATTGCAGATGTTATAAAGCATGTTCATACCTAACTTTGTAATTATCTAAAAAGCTCGAAAAAAGAAAGATTTTTTGTATCCACTAAAATATATAAAACAATATGAAAATAATTGCTTAAAAGTAAAACTTGTTTGAAAACTGTTTTAATGATGAATTTCTAGTGTAATTCCGCTTCTACCACGCTTTGTAGAAGCGGAATTACACTAGAAATTCATCATTAAAACAGTTTTGAAAATGGACTTCCGCAAAGTAACGCCTGATTCAATCAACTATTTAAAACTTGTTTGTTTTATTTTGTCTTATTAGTTTCACATTATGGACATACCATTAAATGGAAACGAATATAAAATTCGTAAAATAACTTTGTTTTTCAATTTCAGTTAACAGTCAACTATGAAAAAGTCAGCGATCTTCTCTCAATCTCTTCATGTTTGCAACTCTAGTACAATTTTCTGTACCAAAAGAGAACGATAGCGAGTAAGAGAGAGAGAGAGAGAGAGAGAGAGGCAGAGAACGGCAGGGACTATGGAATATGGAGGGACTTGTTATGTGCCCACCGACTAAAAGTACATCGTCTGTGTAGGCCTTAATGGTAGGTCTAGTACTTGTAGGAAGCCAGCTGTATATTTATGTGTATAATATATTGTATGTATGTATGTATATTGGCTGTGAAGACATAAATTTTAAACCCGTCGAATGTAAACTGAATTTCAGTAAACAATCTACCTTCTCCTAGTTTAATTTTAAAATAAACTGGGAATGGTGTAAAGCATTAAAGTGAAAAATGCTTGTTAGAGTTGTTCATTCTATGAGTAAACTAGGTTTACTATTCATTATTAGCCATATGTTTTATATCAATAGGTAAAGCCCAACGCAGACCGTAGAGTCAAGGTGACGTCTCGCGGCAAACAAGTTGACGTGAGAAATATATATTTCGTTTCTTTTAAGTGGATATTGGCGTCGACCTCTTGTGCATTTGCCAGCGTCAAGTATTGAAATATATTCAAGCTTTATTCGATTTCGTCTAACAAGTCATAGTCACAGTCAGTGTCAAGCAAAATAGGTCACGGTCAAGCCAAAGTCATGCCCTAGTAAGATGGTGAAATCTTTACAGGCTTCTACGGAGATTTCGAAACATCTCGAAAATTATACATGTTTCACATTGTTAAGCCACTTTCCTACGGTCGAGCATATTTAAATTGAAAGGAAAAAGAAATAAAAAAAAAACATCTATACACTACTACACTAGTCTTTCATTCTATCATGTTCCCACTTCTGAGATTCAGACCTCTTCTCAGAGAGAGAGAGAGAGAGAGAGAGAGAGAGATAGGATGGGGCCTAATCTAACATCTATTAAGGTATCAAATAAGTCATTGATGCAGGACCGAGGATTGAACCGGATGCCGTTAGATTGTAAAGCGCATATGCTACCGCTCGGCTACCGTAGCTTTCTACAACACTACTACAATTATACTTGTCTCTAAAGGAAACAACTAATTGTACTTCGGTTAATACACTTTAGAACAGTCACGGCGCGGCGAGGCGCGATGTGGCGAAGAAACGTGGTGAGACATTTTAGAACGAATTGTGAACTTGGGAAGTGTTCGCCTCGACCTCTTCACGACTTTGCCTTTCCAGTGGGCGTTATGACTAAAGAAATCGTAAAAGTCAACCTTTAAAAATCTAAATTTAAACCTCTAAATCTAGATACTGACTGACATGTTTTTTTTTGTATTCACAAAATTCCATAACAAAGTTAAGAAACATACGCTCAAAATGAAAAACAATTTCAATGTCTACCAGAACCCACTGTTCAATGATCTTCGAAGTTCCTTTTTTTATTTATTTTTTCACCGTACCTACTTTAATTTGTTTATTTTTCTATTATTTTAAACTTACTAGTTTAAACTAGCAACACCTCGTGGTTTTATCCCTTCTTCCGAATCGTTACTTTTTTCGTGATTAAAAAGTACGTACCCTTGTATTAATCCAGGGTATGATCTACCATTGCACTAAATTCTATCCAAATCAGTTTAGCCGTTACGGAGTTGAGTGTGAACAAATGTACATACACACAAGTACTTACAAACAAAACCCACTCTTTACACAAATAAATTTTGGAGAAACTTAAAACAAATACCTAAATAAAATAAATGAATGCTCTTTATAACTTACCTACTCCTTTCACAGGTACAAAATTAATAAATATGAATTCGTATCAAACTTATCACAAAACATCATTACAGGAAAACTTAGAAATGAAGGTCAACTGACGCAAACAAACAATTTTCTATTTTAATCAAGCGATAATATTTTCTTAATACTTACTCTTTACCTTGGGCAATTATGTAAAAACTTCACGATGCAAACCCCATTCACAAATTAATTGTGTATACAATTATAACAAATACCTAAATAAATATTATAAATGCCGTTTCAAGCACACCAGGAGTAGCGTTTCATTTGCAAATTAATTAAGTACAAAATTAATAAATATGAATTCATATCATAGAACATTAGACAAAACGTATCGTAAATTAGCAACATAAAGCACGCCCATAAAATAAATCACCGAAACAGCGTCTCGTGATGCTCACGCACAACTTTATTAAACACAAATATAACCTGAGAGAATGATATTTATTGCGCGCCAAAAAAGCCCACTTTTCACACTAAAATATGGCAGATGTAACACAGGTTTCACCCAGTACAGCTTCTTACGAGCTACCTATAAGACTTTTCAAACGCAATTGCGTTTCTTTTTTAAATAATAATATTTAGTAAAATAAGTAGGTAAAAAAAAAGTTTATGTAATTTTTTGGAAATAAATATATTTGTATTTGTCGAGAGACCGACTTTTCGCATTAAAATGTTGTAACAATTCGTTGCATTCTGCAATTTGAGTTATGTTACATTATGCATTTTATTAACCTGTCAACTGCCTATCAAATCAAAAAAAATTGTGGCACAAGTAAAATAGTATTAAACTGATAAATAACATATCGGATACATTTCGGGGAGTGTGCATTGCATTGCAGTGTGGATCTGCATGATTTCTTTCCCTCCTGCACATTTTTTTTACTGGACGGTCAGGGTGGCCACAAAAATGGCCAAGTGCAAGTCGGACTCGCGCACGAAACGTTCCGTACCATTATCTAAAAAAACGGCAAAATAATCACGTTTGTTGTATGGGAGCCCCCCTTATTTGTTTTAATTTAATTATTTATTTTTAAAGTGAAGATATAACTAAATATTTTGTGAATATTTCAAGTGTCTACCTGTCGCCGTTATCAATATCGAGCAAAAACAAGCAAAAAAATAACGTTTGTTGTATGGGAGCCCTCTTAAATTTTTATTTTATTCTGTTTTTTAGTATTTGTTTTTATAGCGGCAACAGAAATACATCATCTGTGAAAATTTCAACTGTCTAATTATCATGGTTCATGAGATACAGCCTAGTGACAGACGGACAGACGGATAGCGGAGCCTTAGTAATAGGATCCCGTTTTACCCTTTGGGTACGGAACCCTAAAAAGCGTCACAGTTTCATGGTTGATATTCCGAAAACCCGCACTAATCGCTTAGATCCTATTTTTATTGTGCGAACTGCTAGATTGCGGAATGAGCAGTTTACATGGGTGTTCCCCGATGGTAACAATGTGGAATGTTTACATTACAGTATATAGGGTTTCTTCTAGGCAACCATACTCCATCGCTGGAATGGTGGCCATACGCAAGCCTATTATTTTAATAAAAAAATAATTAATAATACATACCTATACCAAAATATTCTTTCTTTAAAAAATATTAGAAAACCGAGAATTTTATTTTTTAGGATCCTAATTTGCGAACGGACTTGAAAAAATTATATACCAACTGGTACCAAACCCAACTTTTATTTTATACATGACCCTTCATTGATAATCGTATTTCACATAACCAGTTGTAAAGAAATTATTTTTTGATTGCACCCTGTCGTCCACAGGTCGCCGTCTTGTATTTACAATGACCTCAGAATACTGACATTACCTATCCAGAGTTACCTTTTTATCGACACCTCATTTTACCAACATCAGTTAAGACGTTTATGCTGCAGGTGGGAATATACATACATACAAGCAAATATACATACACGCTAACTATGAAATATGAAATCCATATTTGGCTGTGCGTCTTTGGATAAAATTTATTATATTGGATTCAAATAACAAAAAAAAACTTATCCAAAAGGAAGCTTTACTTATCTTTGCTCACGCACGCCGTTTTTACCTGACTACCATAACAGGAGGGTTATGATTTTGACAGTCTATGTATGTATGTTCATATTTTTTCTCATATCCTCAACTACTGAAAACCTGATAATCGGATACACAATGAATTAATTTATAATTCACTAGCAATATTTAATGCGCACCAAAAGGGCACACCTTTTGGTGCGCATTAAATATTTCTGATGTACAATGAATTATTTCCTAACCTGAAAGTGCTTGCCTCATCTAAAGACCCTCGATAAATAAGAGGTATGTGATATTTGGGTGTTGTACCTTGGAAGTAACTTTGTTTCACAGGCGGTATAATATACCTATAGCACAGGATATATCTTAGTACTAGGTTGGTATAAATTGCCTTTAATAAGGGTAGGTGAAGATACCTGAATAACCTTGTAAATACCTGTTTTAGGGTTCCGTACTACAATGCACCCTTATAAGTTCGTTCTCTCCGTCCGTCCGTTCCAATTCTTTACAACAAACTTCTATAGTAATTACAGTTTTATCGCTATTACTACTCCTATCACCATGGAAAATTACAAGTTTCTATTTCTAATAGTTTAGAAATGCAGTTGGGGGGTTGGATTTTTGCTTTTTTCGCCTTTTTTGCCAAGGGCCATTTAATTTAAATAAAATAAAATATAACTGAAAATTTGCTAAAACTGAAATTATATAAAGTTATTGCACTAGATTATCTTAATAAATATATAGAAGTTAGAAGGTTCTAAAGAGTAAGGATGGAAGGAAAGACAAACAGACGAACAGTCGGACAGATGGACAGACGGACGGACGGACGGAAAAAAAGGTACATACACTACTAAGAATGAACTAAAATGTAGCAAGATTGCCTGAAAAGAAGCGACCCCTTTAGTGTGCTATGAAAAAGAAACTCAAGAAAAATGACGAAACAACGGACGAAAAGTTTTATCCAGGGTGGAAGTCAGGAAATACATCTCAGCATGGGAAAGCCAATTATAAATCTTTAGATATTATATACGTTATAAGGTATCTAATACCGTATTTTTCTTGTAAAGTCATTTTTGTGGTCAATAAAGATTTAAATAGAAATAAACTAGTGACCCGCTCCGGCTTCGGACGGGTGTAAGTTTATATATATAGGTATGTATAAACATTCCAATTTGAAAAATTCTCTAACTGGTGGTGAAACCGCATCAAAATCCGTTGCGTGATTTAGTAGGAGTTAGCGGATATACAGACAGACAGTCGCGGAACAAAATTTAACATTTTTACAATAGCAACAAAAAACCGACTCGAAGGAAACTTTTTTAACGAGAAGTTTCACAGGAAACGGGATCTATTCCTTAATTTTTATACGTAGAGGTGGGAAATATTTTCTTCAAAATTTTACTGCTCTTGAGCTTATTATAACCTACTAGCGACTTGCCTTGGCTATATATTATTATATATATATGATAAAAATACAGTCGAACTGAGAACCATAATTTTTGAAGTCTGCTGAAAGATAGAGGTTATTCCCTGTCCTGCGATCGGCACTTTGATTGGTAGGAGGAGTGGGAAAAATTTGTTCCATGCCTCCGATTGAGCATAATTAGGCCATGATACAGTTTAGTTTAGTTAATAGCGATGGTAGTCGAGCGGTAGCATGTGCGCTTAACAATCTGACAGCATCCGGTTCAATCATCGGCCCTACATCAATGACCTTTTATTATTTAAATTATTTTAAATAAATTATGTGCAGTTTCGATGTTATCCTTCGAAAAATTATACATAGAAGTCACAACGCGTAGAAAATTATAGTCGATAAACATCCGCAGTTTCATTTATAAACAGCTGTATACAATTTATATCGAAACAAAACTATTTTACCAAAACCAACCGTATATTTATACATTTACGGCTCAGTTCTCTAATGTCTGTTCGATTTGCACAACATCGTCAAAACTCGTGAACCGTCGTTGAGCAAGCGAGACGGTGATTATGTCTGAATCGCAAGTGAGAACTTCTCTCCCGAGAGAAAGAGTAATTTTTTTCTTTCTCTCCCGTTGGTCAGACGGTGGTTCGTCACAAGTTTACAGCTCTTACGGTGTGTTACTTTACTACGGCTTGTGCAAATATCGCGTGACTGTGGATCCAATCTGATTGCGTATTGTGTCCAGCCAGATTTATTATTGCCGCAATTAGCGCGTCATTGTTGCGTCATCTTTGTATTTTTTTGATGGAAGTTGTTATTGCTCAAAAAAGGTGAAGGAATACATCGCGAGGAAACCTGATGTGTTCAATAACCTCAAAAGTTGACATTATAACATTCACACGCATTGTGCCAGCATGGTAGCTGAGGGCAAATTCTTTTTAACTGACTTCCAAAAAAGAATAGGTTATCAATTCGACTGTTGAAAAAAAATTTGTTTGTTACCTCAGATCTTTCGAGCGGGTAAACCGATTTTGATGATTCCTTTTTTATTTGAAAGCAGTGGAACATGAAGGGCTGAAAATAATGAAGCTAAATTAAAAACAACCCGACTCCGGCACTGTCTATTTCGTGACACGAGACTTCACGAGAGGCTTAGATGAATGAAATGTCACCCATTCATTTCTGAAGTGAAAAAGTAGGATGCTCGCTAGGGCTGCCAGCTTGCATCAACTTCTGACTTTCTCTGTTCTGCTTTTTTCTGTACATGAATTACTTATAAGAGCCGTATCAATTTTTTTTACGGAATAGGCAACGAAAACTAAAAAAATATAGCACGTTATACATAGCAAATTCAATTTCTGTTATAAATAGATCCTTTATAATATATGGGACATTTTTGCACACACGGTCGTCTGACCCCAAACTAAGCAAAGCTTGTAATATTCCTGAACGAAAACGAATAAAATCTCACTTCAGTGTTGGCTGCCAGAGACTGATATACGTTCATATATATTTTTAAATATATACTTAAATAGATATTACCACTGAAGTGAGATTTCTTTCGTTTAGGAACAAACAAAAATGTTCATCACACAATGTTTGCCGTAGGTGGGAATCGAACCCACGCCCCCAAGCGCAAAAGGTAGGTTCACTACCAACTCGGGGCAGTCTGAACTAATCTGTATTTTTTATTGAAAGTAACTCAAACTATCAAAATATTACCTCCAATTTACAGAACTAGTTTTTCGTAAAACTCTCGGAGGGAGAGATTGAGAGTGAATTTCGTTAAATTACTGACATAAAATAAAATGTTATGGCTTACTTGTTTTATATTCGTATTGAAAATTAGGGCTTTATTTTTTCGTTTTATGCCCAAAAATCCAGATACCTAAAGTTCATTAATTGCATTTTTAACCAACTTCAAAAAGGAGGACGGTTCTGTGTTCCACTCTATATTTTTTACGTATGTTCATCGATTTCTTCGCCAACTGTTGACCGATTTTAAAAATGTTTCTTTTGTTCGGTAGGGTATATTTCCAATTTGGTCCCATTGTCACTAAGTCAGGACCTGATGATGGGATCCCAGTGACATCGAGGGCAATCCTCAAATTTTATAGGCACTTATAACGTTTTTCATATATTTTTAAAATCGTTTTTAAGTTTCCGTACCCAAAGGGTAAAACGGGACCCTATTACTAAGGCTCCGTCTGTCCGTCCGTCCGTCTGTCACCAGGCTGTATCTCATGAACCGTGACAGTTAGCCGTGGCAGTATTTTCGTTGCCGCTATAACATAGAATAAAATAAATATTTAAGGGGGCTACCATACAACAAACGTGATTTTTTTGTTCGTTTTTGCTCGATATTGATAACGGTAACAGGATATTCACAGAATATTTAGTTATATATTGACTTTAAAAATAAATAATTCAATGAAAATAAAATTAATATTTAAGGGGGCTCCAATACAAAAAACGTGTTTTTTTTGCCGTTTTTATAGATAATGGTACGGAACCCTTCGTGCGCGAGTCCGACTCGCACTTGGTCGGTTTTATTTAATGACATATGATCCATTTGTATAACACAGCTCTTAATAGACTTTTTTTTACTACTAATGAGATAATTTCCAAACGAAGGAATATAAGAAACAATATCACGAACTAATATCTCATGTCTCCTTTGTTTTGATCTGAGGACTGTATAACTCTCACGTACTTTCGTGTACTTATACATACACACACAAACACTTTACTCCGAAATCTTCAGGAAACCCTAATGGGTTTCAAAAGATCCAAAATAACAAACTATCGGCATGTCCCAAACAAGTTTGTGGCAAATTATCGTGACTTAGAAGGTCAAACGGCGTAAGTTTGCTCTCTGTCGAAACCTTCACTGAAACTTTCCCACTGATTCCTGATAAAGTATTTACTTTCGTGACTTGTAAACAAACCTGTCCAGGTATCTTTAGTTCGAAGGGCGAGATGCGAGTGGAAAAGGTCGTATTTTGTAGCGATAATAGTTCAGTTCAAGGGAGATATATAATATTATGCCTTAGTCCAAATTATCGTTCGTGTTCAAATATTTCAATTTTTTTGGTTACTCAACGGGTGTAAACGGGACCCTATTACCAATAGTCTTATATATCTTTTAATGGCTGTACCTTTGGAACCGGAGATAGCCCAGTTGAAATTTTCACAAAATATGTAATGTTACGGCGGATTAACTGAGAAATAGAGTGTTCCACAATTCACAAAAAATATTATAAAGACAATTAAAGAATTTTGAGGCCGACAGGAGAATAACTTTGACTGCCTCGGTGGCTCAGTTGGTAGTGATCCTAGTTTCTGTGCTTGGGGGCGTGGGTTCGATTCCCATCTAGGACAAACATTTGTGTGATGAACATTTGTGTTTGTTCTATGTCTGGGTGTTAATATATATTTAAGAATGTATTTAAAAAAATATATGTATGTATATCAGTCTCTGGCCGCCATATTACAAGCTTTGCTTAGTTTGGGGTCAGATGACCATGTGTGCAATAATGTCCCAAAAAAAAAAAAAAACTTTTGCTCAGTTGTTATAATAAGAGCAACGTGCCAAGAGGCTCATCAGCAACAAATCCGTAGTTCAGACTAAGCTTCTCAGTCTTGTGCATTGGCGCAAAGTTGCTAGTCTATTGGTTTTTTATCGAATACATTTAAGAGAGTCTGCATCAGATTTATGCATGATTTAATTCTTTCCTGCCCATTTATCTATGGGATTGCCAGAGTGGTCACGAAATTATTCTCGTACTTTAAAAAACTAAAAAAATACGCTTTAAAATCGCTAATTCTGAAGATTCTGGGAAGGATAATGGGACTAATTAAATTATTGCATTCGGCCTTTGATAACTGTGCAAAATTTCAAATCAAGTTGACGTTTTGAATGGGGTGAAAATCACGTTCAAAGATTCCGTTACTTAGATACATACTAAGCTAATAAAAGCGTGTAAAAATAGACATCTTTTTATGGTTGATATTCCGTAAACCCGTACGAAACGCTTTAATTTGATCCCACTTTTATAGTGTGAACTGCTAGTCTGTGGAATGCGTTGCCTGAATGGGTGTTCCCCGTTAGTTGCAATCTGTTTCTCTGAATCGATTTCTTCTAGGCAAGCGTGCTCCATTGTAGACCGCATCATCACTTAACATCAGACAAGTTGGCGGTCAAGCCCAAGCCAATTATTCAATATAAAAAAAAGCAGATTACTCGATGCGTAGGTTCAAATCCTGTCGGTAGGCAAATTTTAGGATTGTCTACAACATTTAGAGAAGTAATTTTTTTCTTGTAATAAATAAGATTTTGTAGGTTTTTGTAAACTATTACAAGCATGATGTAATCACGTGGTGGCGATCAGCGACCAATCACCGGTCGTAACGTCACTATATCTGAAACGGTGATTGGACGTACGCTAATCGCGACGTGATCGCGTTCATTTCGTGGGCTTTTAGTTTTACCCATAATGTTTTGCTGCCATTATACTCTTATTTGTCGATATTGTTATGTAGATGTTATTGTGATATCTAACTTGATAGTGATGAAATAGAATTCATTTATGGAAATAAGAGCAATATCCATGAAAAACCTTCAGTCTTAAACTTTCCCCATTGCTTCCTTCCTGCTACCAAAGGAAACTATCCGATTTCAGGCTGAATTTTTACTCTGAAACTTTTAATTCAGAGTTGACAGCAATGGTACTGTACAATGCTTGGAAATGCGACGCTCGCGGATGGTTTCTACCAAAGCGATGCCAAGTGTATTTAATTTTTTACTCTTTTACTTTTTTTTGCGGCTCTTTTTATTATCTTGCATTTTTCGCTTAGACTGCGAAAGACAGTTCACTTTTTCTGTCTGAATTCAGTTATGCGCTATTGTGTGGTGCACTTCGTTTTGATGAAAGAGCTTTCTTTTCTTTCGTAGCGAAGCCTTTTATAAAGTTTTTTTTAAAGTATTTTTGAAATTGAAGTATTTTTGAAATTTTTCTATACTTTAGAAAAATTACAGTTAAAACAGAGGTTGAAAGTCCTCATCAAAACTGTTGCTGAAGGAAACCACAAACCATAACGACATCTGCAATTCTGCATATATAAATAAATATCTGGGACACTATTACACACATGTAATATGCAAAACTTGTAATATGGCTGCCAGAGACTGATATACATACATATATATTTTTAAATACATACTTAAATAGATAGACACACCCAGACAGAACAAACACATATGTTCATCACACAAATGATTGTCCAGGTGTTAGGTGGGAATCGTACCCACGCCCCCAAGCGCAGGAGGCAGATACACTACCAACTGAGCTAACGGGGCTGTCTATATATTTATATGTATTTTTTGTTTATTTTAGAGTTCTAAAGGGTCAGCAACGTATTTGTGATGCCTCTGGTGTTACAAGTATCCATATAGGCAACGGTGAGTGCTTAGCATCAGGCGGCCCGTCTGTTGGTTTGCCACTGGCATAAAAAAAAACAATTTCGATAATAATAACATGGAACCACATCAGAAGTGAACTACCAAATCAAAATCAATTCATAATAGGCGGAGTAATCGTGTTACAAATATAAAAACAAAATATACAGGCGAATTGAGTACCTCCTCCTTTTTGAAGTTGATAAAAATCTTTCAGTATTTCAATACAACGCGGCAATGTGGCCAGTATTTTGGGAACGAAGCTCATGCAAGGGCAGCGGTCAATTAGATTTCTTTCGTTTCATTTTGACTTTAATGTAGGTAATTAAAATCAAAATAAAACTACACTGTGGCCCGCATTTTGGGAACAGTTCCCACCGGTAGCAGATTAATAGATTGGTTTAGTAGTAACTTTTTAATTTGTTGTTCTTTTTTCTGTACATTGTGTTTATAATAAGATCCTGAGTATTACAATATATTTGAATGGGTCATCGTTTTAGGAACAATTCCCACTGGTAGCGGTTTAATAGATTAAAGTTATATGATTATTTACGGGATATTTACCGTGGTGGTGGAAGACCCTGTCTTCCCGTGAACATGGTGCATGTAACTGCGCCGAAATATCGGGAGCTCCTTCCACAACCTTACCACGGTAAATATCCCGTAAATAATCATATAATTTTAGTGAACAACCGTGATAGTTTAAAACAGTGTTTAATAGATTAGTTTAGTAGTTAGATATTAATTCGTTTTTAATATTACGAAGTTGAAATGTTATTTAAGTTACCTACTGAAATAAAGATGTAATTATTTGAATATAAATAAATATTTAGGTAAAAAAATATGGCAATTTTGTTAAAATTCCTATCATGTATATTTTTGGTTTTAGTTAATAAATTTACCATACTGGGGCCTTACCCTTAGCTTCACTTTTGCGAGCCAACTTTTAGTAGATACCTGATAGGTACCTAAAATTAACCAACTCATTTAAGCTGCATCGTTTAAAAGCGTCTAACTTGAATGAACGAAAATCCGTTTTACTATGCGTGTGTGCGTGAAAATAGCAAAGCTTGGCAGCTATCAAATAACTACCGCTTATCGTAGTTGATGGTACCGTTTAGACAAATAATACCTATGCGGGTCAACTTTTCGAGCTAGGGGTAAGGCCCTAGGTCATACTGGCCATAACACTAGTAAACTCAACTTTAGTAAATGAAGTGCAATTTTCGATGTGAAATATCTACGGCGCCGCCAGGCGCGCTAGCGCCTTGGCAGTAAAACCAACTCTTATGCCGTGACGGAAAACGATATGACGCTCTCTTATGCCGACATGTTTCACTTCTGCTGGGCCTCCCGTGACGGTTTTTTTAAATGTAGCCTAAACCTAATGTACAACTTTTTAAATGTTACGTTATTTAGAAAGCTTATACTTGTACGCTAGATCGCACAATATTTGTACAAAACTTTGTACAGTCATGAAAATGTGAATGGCTAATTAAAATCCTAATCAAATACTAAAAACAAACGGCCATTGTGATCCGCGCTCGGAAAATTCGCTCCAGACAAGCGTATCAATTTTCACTAAACTTCATAAACAAAGTTTGTCAAACTTTTCAACGGTAATGCTCATTCTACGATTGATAATGTAAAATGATACCGTTTACTTTGTAGGTATTTGATCTGTTTAGGCTCGTTTGGGAAAGTTTTGAGTTGACTTTTCAAGGCTTGGCAAAAGTTTGAGTATCGCTGTGGGCCTAATCTTTTCCGCTATATCTATTGGATTTTAACATTTCTGTTATATTAACTACTGTGATTTTATCCATTCACAGTGGATATAATCACAATGTCGCAAAGAAACTGAGCGCGCGGAAAAAATAGTAAGATTTTTCTGTCTAATTATATTATTTGACACAATAGGGACTAGTTACCTTAGGGGCTGATTTACTTAAAAATCTTGAGACGTGACTCTCTGTTTTTTTTAACAACCAAGCTATAATCAAGGCGAGAGTCAATAGGTATCTTCTAAGTCTGCGTGCTTCATCTTCGACCACATCGTCGCTTACCAACAGGTGAGTAGGTGGTCAAACGCGGACTTATTCGCGATAAAAAAAAAAAGTTTCATGGGCATAGTGGTTTTATTGAAATTTTTATACACATTTTCATACTCCACCTCTGGATCATTTGACCCCCTGAGGTGGAGTAGAGAAGTAGAATTTCTCAAAATATATTCTTATTGTTGACATATATGTACTATTTGAGAATTATTTGGTTCAAATTTTTCATATCTATCATTAGCGGTTTGGTCGGTGCGTTGGTTCCTGGAAAAACGCTTTTTTAAAAAGAAATACGTACCAACTGTGCCCACGGCTTTGTGTGCGAATATAATAAAGTATCAATTCCCCTTTTCGTGGGAGGAATTATTGCTACACCCCATTTTTTTCACTTAAGAATTTTAATCCATCCAAAATATCCACAACATTTCAAAAATCATCAGGGAAGTTTCAGACTTACTAAACGATAATTAATACGAGAATATTCATTCCTTATTCTTTGTATTCCTTTTAAATATTCTACAGGGTTACGTGGAAAGAGTATACTAAGACGAAAGGGGTCCATAGTATCTATCATTTTCAACAACTTTTATTGTTGGACCAATACTGAAATCGCGTTTTTTTTTTTTTTTTGTGATTTCAGAACTGATCCCTTAGTACCTAAAAGTTGTTCATATTGACTATTAGTAGGTATAAACTCCTTTCGGCTTAGTAAACCCTTTCCGCGGAACCCAATATACAATGTGTTTTAACATTTATATTTTAATATGGCGTCCAGCCAACGCTGCGGTGATTATCTGTCAGGTCAGCTGTCAGGAAGAGAGTTTTTCGTATTGTGGTTTAAAAATAAATGTCCCTTGGGTAAGTTGCCTTAACATTTGAACTGTTTGTTAGTGACGTGAAAATTGGGAATTTTGTACGTTGTATTTTCTGCCCTGAAAACACAACGATTGGCGTGTTTTCTGCCGTGTCTCTTGAGAATAGATTATTTTAAACTGACACTAATTTAGGTCCAATTATTTATTAGTTTTTACCTGATGGTAAGCAATCACCGTCGCCTATGGATACCTGCAATACCAGGGGCATCACAGATACTTTGCCTACCCAACCTATCAACAGCCCTTTTGAAGAACCCCATATTAAAGCTACTCGGAAATGCCGCACGAGGGCACATTATTTTATTAAGTAAAAAATAGGTACCTTTTACTCATTTACCTTACCAAAATATAACCTTAATAAAATAAAACGCGATAAGCCCCGATAGTTTGTGAACGTAACAATGTAGCGCATACCCGATATGCTTTAGTGAAATAATAAAAGACAATGTTTTTATACAGCTTTTTAGAATGTTATTGCAGATTTTAAAGCAAATAAATACTTGAACTAAGAATAAATCCATCAGGATGAAAAGGCTGTAAAAACTTAAGTCAAAGATACCTACTTGCAAAATCGTAGCATTTGTGAATTTCTGGTTATGAATGTGGATGAAGCGGCATTTTCTTGTACTACCACGAGTGAAAACTCTTGAAACACATCGAGATACAATACCTAATACCACAATTTCTGAGTGAAAACAGTCAATAAACGTCCAAGCGTCGTTATGGATACCTAGACATCAAATTATATAGTTCACAATGCCACATTTACTTCAATTTAGACGTTATGTGGCTTGCATAGTATTCAACGTCGCTTGTCCGATAGGGCATCGTAGCACTGGCATCGCGCGGCGTTGTAGTTAGAGCGCGGTTGCCTTACAACTAACCAAAAAGTCTGCGCAATGCGTACCATGCGCAGAGTTTGGTTTGGAGATTTTTTGGCACGATTATGATACTATAGGTATTGTATCTCGATGTCCAAATAGCTAAAAAGCGTGTGTTTTTCGTCTCATTTGAAAGCCTGCTACATTAAGGTCCAAACCGAGTGCCGAGTCAAGGGATGTCGCGGTGTATATAAAGCCCATGGAATATTCAACTCTTTTCGGTTTATGCTAGGGTCAAAATCTTACTTCATATCGTAATTTTATTTACTAGTTACGAATACTACAGTTATATGTTTTTTTTTATCGCGTATAACTCCATGTTTGACCACGGACGATATGGTCGACGGTGAAGCACGCAGACTTAGAATATACCTATTCACTCTACAAATAGTTTTTAAAATACATAATTTCACGTTTTAGAAGAATTCGTCACAATAGTAGCCTTTTTTTATATATCGCGAATAAGTCCGCGTTGACCACCAACTCGCCTGTTGGTAAGCGACGATGTGGTCGAAGGTGAAGCACGCAGACTTAGAAGATACCTATTCACTCTAGAAAAAGCCCAGATTATATCTCTCAAGAAACAAGGAAGTCGGCAGGTTGTTCCAATCCTTGGCCGTACGGATTAGAAACGTAGAATCGAAACGTTTGATATGTATCCAAGGAAAATCCACAATGTATGGGTGGTAGTGGGCAGATTTGCTACTTGTCCGGTAGTAGAAAGTAATATTAACGGGATATTTACGGGAGCTCACGGGAAGACTGATGTATTCGGGTGGTTTTTAGACGTTAGAAAATTTTAAACAGACGGACAGATTGATAAACAGACAGACTGACGGTCAGAACGATGTTATAAGGGTTGTAGTGAATGTCTAAGAAAACCTAAATATGCTTACTTTTTTCCTAAAAGCAGCGACCTAACGGGTTCAAAAGTTCTGTTATGTGATAATATTCAGTTTTTTATAACAAAAATAATATTAAACATTCCCTGCAAACAAAATAAACTAATCCGGATGTTTGCCCCAACTTTGTTACATTTGAGGCGTAAAAGTAAGATACAGATCATTAAATTTAAAAAGAAGTTGCTTTTTCACGTGTTATAGCCAGTAAATATAGTTTTGCTTTGTTTAGACAGACTATGTTGCGTTATTACTATTTTTAACCGACGAAAAATAATCGACAGACGTTTTTAATTCAACGCGCGTATCTGTATATACTCGTATATATTAATATATATAATTCTTCTGTACGTGTGTTTGTCACCTTAACTCCTCTTAAACGGCTGGACCGATTTGAATGAAATTTTGTGTGTATATTGCAATAGGTTCCTGGATGATTTGAAAACACAATCAGACCCAGTAGCGGGTAGGACGACGTCTGCCGGGTCCGCTCGTGTATTATATATATAAATATATAAAAGACGATGTGCGTATACATGTATGTATGTTTCCTATGGACTTCGAAACAGCTATATCGGTTTAATGAAATCTTCAGGCAATCTTCAAATTAGCTCAGCGGGTGCTCTTGTGAAGTTTGGTAGCGATCGGATTAACAGTTTTTTTTGGTGTTTCAATATTTTCTTTACAAAAAACAATAATACATAATAGCAAACAAACCATGTCAAGAACTAAGAACATGTAAGTACTTTACATCTTGAACCCAGTTCGAGTGTAGAGTCAAGGCGGGTAACCTGAACCATCGTTGTGCTCTATTAAAAAGCACTCAGGGCCGCTCTACCGGTCTGAAATGCGCGAGTTGTATGCTCTACCGCTCACGAGCTATATGGAATATGCTAGACTACAGGCAAATGAATGTGCATTAAGTTGATAGGTAAACCGACAGAAATACACCCGTATTTGTGTAGGTGGTTCAGAGCTTTCAGTGTAAAATAGTTTAATTAATTGAAAAATAAAGGTCGTACAATACAGCGCTGTTTATAGTGCGTCTAAGGTCTAAGCGAGTGTTGTGTTATTATCTATACATATAATAAAAAAGTAGAGATAAAAAATCTGTGATTGCTAAAAATAAAAAATAAAAACATACAGGGCGTCTTAAAATAAGCAGCTGAACACGATAAGACAATTTTTCGAATTTTTGTCTGTTTGTTTGTCCACGCATAACTTGTAAACCATTGGACGGATTTAAATGCAGTTTTCAGGAATATGCTTAGCTTGACCACATTGAAGTATAGGCTATGTTATTTTGCGCAAGAGCCGGATTAAGGCAAGAAAAAAGGATTGAAAGTTTATATGAAAAACTACGCGTAGGAAGTCGTGGGCAACAGTTTGCAATAAAGCCATTTTGTTGGCCATAATTTCACTGTACATATTTAAAACTAGCTGCGCCCCGCGGTTTCACCCGCGTTGTGATGAAAATCGGTGATGATGATGATGACGAAAAGTAGTATATGTGTTAATCCAGGTCATAAGTAATGTATGTTCCAAATTTCATCCAAATCCATCCAGCCATTTCTGCGTGATTGAGTAACAAACATCCATTCATCCATACATCCATCCAAACTTTCGCATATATGATATTAGTGTGATTGAAACTTTTTGTAGCAATATTTATTTTACATTCAAGTACTTTTATATTTTTTGGCGTTTCGGTTTTGAAGTGATAATGGCCGAGCGGTAGCATGTGCGCTTTACAATCTGGCATTACTCGGTTCGATCCTCGGCTCTGCACTGCACCAATGACTTATTTAGTACTTAGATAAATTATGCGCAGTTTTGATGCCATTGCTCAAAACGGTGAAGGAAAACTTCGTGAGGAAACCGGTATGTTCAAGAATCTCAAAAATTCAACGACATAATTATGATATTCACCAACATATACTGGGCCAGCATGGTGGATTAGGACCCATTCTCTCTTTCATCTCTCTCTGAGAGAAGGTTTGTGTACCAAAAGTAGGAGGGAACATGAAAGGCTTATAATGATGATGATGGTTTTTTGGCGTTTCGCTCTACTTGAAAAACTAAAAACCCTACTCGTACCTTACCACCTTGTGTTCATTGTTTTTGGTAATAAAATAAATCTTATTCTTATTCTTAAAATATAGACTAAGGCCACATATTACTTTAAAAGTTAGTACAGTTTTAGTGCGGGCATTTTAAAGTGCTGACCCGATATCATCGTTTTTAATATCTTTTAAGATTAAAAACTAAACTCAAATTAACAATAATATATTGTTTAGCGAGGGATGAAAGAAGTTTATTTCGTACGTCATTTCATGTGTGAAAAAGATGGTTACACCTGAGTTAGTTAACTTCGGATACACCTGAGTTACTTAACTTTGGATACACCTGAGTTAGTTAACTTCGGATTAATTTTGAATATTCATAAAAATTAAGTAAACAATAATAATATTACTGGACAATGAAAAAACACCTTAATCATGTTACCAAAGTAAAGAATATGGAAACCGCGTGAAAATTTATTGTACCTACTCGTATTATTTATTTTCATTAAATACATATTTTAAACCTTTATTAAAAAGTGGCAATTTAAATCGACGTACGCCAAAAATTCCACTTATTCTATTTGCCTTCTTCCCAACAAGATTGGTCCACTGATGGATCACTCCTGATTATACTCATACGAACATGTTTATGATGATTCCACAAATCACGGATTATGATATCGTTCTCTGTAGCTCTATCCCTGGATTCGGCAGGATGGCGTTGTTACTATATCATTGGCATGCCTTGTTTACATTCCGTTTAATATACATCGCTGTGATTTACGGTGTAATGAATCGAAACATTCTTGCGGTGTTGCGGGCTTCATGTCACTTTCAATCTGGGTGTACTGACCTAACTAGATTCAACTAGACGTATTATTATGATATAGAACTTTAAAATATATCATATGTATATACATATACTTACATATTAATGATTTCAATCATTACTACAATTTCCCCATGACTCAGCCCTCGGACCTAGAAACAATACAGCTCGGTAATATGATTTTTCCATATATACCTTCAACTCTATTTTTATTTTATTTTTAACCGACTTCAAAAAAAGGTGGATGTTTCTATGTTCCACTGTATTTTTATGAATGTTCACCGATTTCTCAGCCAACTGTTGACCGATAAAAAAAAAAAACTTTTGTTACTTCCAATTTGGTCCTATTGTAACCAAGACAGAATCTGATGATGGGATCCCAGGGAAATCGAGGGCAAACCTCAAATTTTATAGCCACTTATTAGGTTTTTTTTTTTTTTTTTTCGCGCATTAGTCCGCCCATATGTTCTAAAACTGCGACCAGAACCACCGGAGGATGGGCATCAGCGTCCTAATAGTACA
Source organism: Agriopis leucophaearia (assembly GCA_949125355.1). Lineage (NCBI taxonomy): Eukaryota > Metazoa > Arthropoda > Insecta > Lepidoptera > Geometridae > Agriopis > Agriopis leucophaearia. The sequence continues at coordinate 15,070,860 of OX421264.1, forward strand.
CGGTGAACTACTGCGATACCCAAGCCGCCTGCCAAGCGTGGGGATTATGGCAACACCCCTCTCTATGAGGGAGGCCTTGTTCAACAGTGGACGTTAATTGGCTGATGATGTGAAGTCCGCGTTTGACCACCAACTTACTCGCCTGTTAAATATATTTTTGATGTCGGTTTTTAATGTAATATCTGGGACAATATCTGGAATAATCTACTTGTATTTAATGAACACACGTCATTAAATTATATAGGGGAGACGAGGCACCAGAATTAGACTAAACGTCATCACAATTATAGGTGCAAACTACTTACTTAAAAAAAAGAGTTAAAGTTTTGTTATGAATAAGTTAGTACGTACATTATACATTGAAAAGTCCAAAAGTTTTTTTTACTCAACTGGAAATTTGATAAAAAAACATTAGTTACAAGAATTTGATAGTTTGCTACGAATAGATTTGAACCTGATTACGCCACCAGCGAATAAGTTTACTGCATCATCTCGGGAGAAAATATTAAATTCCCTAGCTAGTCTGTTAACAGGGATATCGTATAAACGATGTGCGAACGCATAGCAAACACACAGACACACATTTTTTAAATAATAAATAAGATAAATAGTTAATTAGTGCTTAGGTAAGTTTATTACATTTGTATGATTATTGACGGGATACATCAGGATAAAACAGTGTTTTAGGCTAGGCTAGGACGTTACTATAACACCCACAGAAAATAAAAAAACAATTTTGTTTAAATACGGACTGGAAGAGATCGCTTTAAGTGACAAGGCCGCCTGTTAAAAGCCTAGATAATTACAGTAATTTATAATGTTATCCTTGTTTTTGTGGTTTTTAATAAAGAGTTATTGTATTGTATTATATTTTACGGCTAAATAGAACGGCTGTCATGGCATTTTTGTAAGAAATTTGTTGTAGCCACTTACACCCATATAAACCCTTAGCAACTGTGATAGCAACTGTGACGCGGAGTTCGACGCCTTGACATAAATAAGAATATTCAATCAAGTATCTGTCACAAGACCTGGTGACAGAGTTTTCTTATCATTTCCGTTCTATTTAGGTACTTCTATTTTCTGTGATAAAACCTAATAGGCCTTTCAACATCCATGGTTTTAGGTAGGTTCGTTAATTAATCATAAGGACGTTGACAACAAACTGTCAAAATGTTGTTTACTGACAATGAATTACATCTAACAATCTCACAGCTCCCATTCTAATTTGCTTACGTGGAAATGTAAAGATGTGGGCGTCCTTAAGGCGAGTTAAAGGGGGCCAGGCGCCTGCCCTTTTAATGACATAACTCTTTAAAATTTATTTTTATGCAACACGAAATGCAAGCATGTTCCATATTGACAGAAAGACTACATAAAAGGAGATAGCGGTCAAACGCAACCTTATTTGGAATAGAAAAAACAATCGTTATGAATACGTATCTAACGATTTATTCTCGAGAAAATGGTGTCAATTCTGTTATACCTTTCTTACATTATACTAAAATAAACTCATTAGACAGCACGAAAATAATCACATTTTTTTACTTGAATATAGGTACATAAAAAAGATAAAAACAAATTTAATACAGTGAAAAAGTTTTATATTCTCTGTTTCTATGTGTACGGCCGAGGAATGGAATAACTTGCCAGCTTGTCTCCTGAGAGATATAGGTAATTAGGTATTTTAAAGGTCAAATTGATTTCATTTAATCTTGCGTGCTTTATTGTCAACCAAAAGCGAGTTGATAATAATAATAAGCAGGGGCGGCTTTATGACGAGCCGTCGGTGAGTAGCGACACCGCGTACCCCGATTCCATGGGGCTAAATGAAACCACGACCCCTGGCTTGCCCCAACCGGCAGTCTGGGGGTGGAAACCGCAAGAGCTAAGAACCTAACCTCTAGGGTGGAAGTGTTAACGATAAAATGTGCAATAAATATTTTTTAAAAGGTTAATTATATTTCTGAACGATTGCGAGCCATTCTACTACCTTCAAATACTTAGCCCCTCCAAAGACACTCAGTACGTTCACGTTTAATGAACTCCTTGTTGTGAAACTGCGCGTTACCTAATAGTTCGCTTACACTAACATTGTATGATTTGATAATGTAAATTTCGAGAATAATCTCCCGTGAAATGTATCTCTTGTTCTACCTTATAAGACGCGCAAATAATTAATTAGTTAACATCGTGCTAGTCATTATTAGAGACGTTGTTATAAGATAGATAGTTATGTACCTACATATATTAAAAGACAGAAGGAAAACTCAGTAATGTCAGTGAAAGACCTTTAGTAAGGATTCCACGTTCTATTTCTGTTCTAATTAAACGTTAAAACTCAGAGACGTCAGGCGATAGTAGTTTTATCTAAAACCTTGAACGAGAGGGTAAAATTGTGTAATTGTCAAGGAGCGTGAAAACTATTTGAGATTAAAAAAAAATATTAAAAGGCTTACGTGTACCTATAGGGCTTACTTAGGGGACTTTATTTAGCCGCTGTCTTATACAGCGGCTAAATAAAGTCCCCTTGTGTTAAATGAGGTTTAAATAATATAAGAAGGTATTGTAACAATAAGGATGAACGTGGAACTTCCGGAAAGTGGATATTCGCCAAAGAACTAGAGTCACCGACATAGCTACTAAAATTTGCAAGTTGAAGTGCAATGGGCAGGCCACATCGCACGAAGAAGAGAACCGATGAGGAAGAAAGATTCTTAAGTGAAGAGCACGAACCGGAAAACTCAACGTACGTAGGCCTCCCGCTAGATAGACTGACGATATTGTGAGTGTCACGGGCATCCAGTGGTTCAGTGTGGAGGTTAAAAAAGTTCATCCATGTCGTTAAGTGTGGAGGTTAAAAAAGGAGCTGCTAGGTATATTAAGGAGTGGACGTCTTCTGGCTGATGATGATAATGAATAAGGTTGAAAATAAATAGACAGCGAAGTCCGTCTTGACTATTCTATTGGTTGTTTTCATGTTTCATTCAGATACATTTTATCAACGATTCAATGTTAGCAAATGAACGGTGAACAACTTTATGGAGTGTTCTACTGTCTTTTTCTAATCTGTAACAGAATTTTGATAAATTAACATTGTTGATTATTAATCAAACTCAACTAACATTGAAATGTTATGTGTTGTTATTAAAGATACAAAACATTCACACTGTTGCTCTGAAAATCAAGGTGGCATACTAGTAATTGCTCTGTCAACTTTTCGCTGACGGAAATTTTCACGAAAACGAGACGAGCAATATTAACTATTGAACAACTTAATTAACTTTTCTAAGGACGTATGTTTAAGTAAGTCCTAAGTCTAAGTAAATCTCAGTTAGTTAAAGGTACCAAAAGCATACGGGAGGACTATTACTCGTAAAGTTGCGCGTACAAGCCGAATGAAGCAAAATTAGTTTTCATTGGCCTTAGTCGGTATTGACTCAGATATTTTCTAATGCTTGAATTTAATCATAATTTCGGGTCTTCTTTGAGGCTACTTCATAGTAAAAATTGCTGGTGTAGTTCGGGCTTTATTAGCAAATAGTTAGAAAACTTTTCTTTTAATCAAACTAAATATTTGCATCAACATTTTGTAACGCTAGTTAGCGCGAAGCGTCTGAGATTTAATTAAAATTTTCCCTTATTTGTTTATTTCTCCATTTTCACAAGATCTTTAAATTTACCTTAGTGATATATTTAAAACAACTGAAAAAAGTAAATACAGTTATATGATTATTAATGGTATATTTACCGTGTTAAGGTTGTGTATGGAGCTCTAGATATTTCGGCGCAGTTACATGAACCATCGTCGCGAGCAACGTCGGGCGCGGTCGGTACTTGAATGGGTGACCGCCTGGGCGTGATGTTGTATTTTTGCACTACTTTTTTGTATTTTGTGGTGGAACGGAACCCTCAGTGCACGAGCCCAACTCACACTTGGCCGCTTTTTACTTATAAATAAAAACATCCATTCTAGTTTCAGATAAATGGAATCTATGAGTAAAATAGGTAGGTAGATGCTCACGTAATAAATATAATATTCCATCAATGAACCCAAATTCTTAATGGAATCAGCCAATTGAGAGTGGCCTTTAGGATACGCTCCCGATCACTCAGTTTTAGGTATGCGTCCTTAGAATACTAGATTACAAGGGTCAGTCCCAATCTCCGTCACGCGTGACGTCAGCTCTCTATTTGCTTACTACCTACAATACCTACATCCTTGTGGATATTTAGATAGGTACTCAATTTGAAGTGTGAATGTTTGTTTTAAATGTATACTACTTGAATTTTTACCTGCAGCTTCAACTGCGTTATTTGAATAAATAAGATTAGGTTTTATCAGTAGAATATTAACTTTTAAGGACGAAGAATAAATTTTCAAAATTCTAAGTCTAGATGACAAATAAAAAAAAACATACTGTATTTATCCAGGATTTGTGAAACAATAGCAATTATACAGCGTGTGGAAAATAAAGATTGTACATTGGCTGTAAAAAAAAACAGCAAATCGATTGTCCGCTCCTTTTTATTCCGAGGACCTGCAAGGTGTGAAATGTCCTTTTCCAAAGTGTTCCAGCCTCAACATGAAGCGTTTCAAAAAGCGTGTCTGCAACTACCTCTCCGGGCTGGCAAAGCACCGTCAACACCGCTAGTGTTGCAGGTGTTCATAAGCGGTGGTTTTTGCTTACCATCAGGTGGACTGCAGGCTTGTTTGTCGCTCTTTTTATTAAGAAAAATAAAGATTTCTGTATTCAATCTCCGCGCTCGTTGACGCCTCCGTGTAAAAACCCTTGGTAGAATAGAACGTCCAATGTACACAACAGTGTTAGTTTCCTCTTTCCTGAGATTGTATCTTTCCAGCAAACAGCGACGGTCCTCGAGAACAGTGCCTCCAACTTATCTGTACAGTTTACCGGGTGAGCCACTATCGTAACTTCTGTACAAAATCGATAGCCACCCGTTAGAAAAATCTTGATTTTCTTTTTGCCCACGTTTGCAGATATATTTGTCGCACTGTAATCGCCGAGCGCGATCCAAGCAAACATTAGGAGCTGTCTTCAAGGCTTCGTCGGATTTTGTTCTGGTTTTAGGAGAATAGGGGACTTAGAAAACGGTGAGTAGGTATTGTTTGGAGTTTCAAAATGTATTGATGAGTGTTTAGTATGAAGCGAGTCTTAAACAATTTGTATGTTTACGAATCGAAGTGTTTGATCGGTAAAAGTATGTACGTTCGTACAGAAGTGGGCAATCAGTAGTGTCGGAATTTTAAGGCTTTGCTCACCGACCAGAACTATTTCTTTCACACATCTTTGAACATAAAAAAAAACACAGAGTGAAAAAACATCATTATCATTATCAGCAGTTCTCGCTGCTAAGACGCAGGCTTTTTCTCAGAGAGAGAGAGAGGATGGTAGTTATTTGAACTTCCTAATCTCATAATAATTGATGTCTCATAATTTATAAACACTGCTTTAAAATATACTTTCTAAAAATTGACAATAAAATGATCAAACTATTTAATGTTTTTTTTTAGGAAAAGCTTTGTACAGTACTTGTTGGGAGAACACTATCAAACTAAAAAGAAATTGCCTGTGTTATTCCAGAACCTAAACTATCTATATTCCAAATTTCATCAAAATTGGTTAGTAGTTACGGCGATACGTGGTAAAAACATTCACACACAGATTTTTGTATGTATAACACATGTCCGGTTTTTTTTCTAAAATAGGTCTATTTGGCGAATTACGTTTATTATTATCTCTTTTGTGAAGATATCAAGCCCTGCCCCATCTTTTAGTTATGCTAGTATAATGGTCTTTTTGATAGCAAGGGATAATTTCATAAAAAAGATGTAAGTAAAAAAAAAAGTATTGCTCATTGCCAAATTTAAAAAAATTCGTTTTGCCTAAATGGTGGTAAATTATACTATTACATACTGACCATGAGTTATCAAAACACGTAAACCTTTACTCCTGCGAATAAAAAACCATATAAATTATTATTATTTGGCAGGCGTACAAAAAATAAATAATTGTGGGCCTAAGGAAAGGCAGATAATGGTGTAGTCACGTGATGAAAATCCATTTATCGTAGGATATTCTGGCATTTAGCTGCTATTTCAGCTGATGGAGCTAGTGATGATACAAATAAACAACCCTTTATGGGAAACGAATAAAAAACTAGATAAATATCACGCTATTAAACCAATATTATAAACTAGCTACGCCCCGTGGTTTTACCCGAGTTATATACCTCCTTGGTAGCGGTGGTACTAGTGGTAGTGGTTTTTGTAGTGGTAGGACTCTTGCAGAGTCCGCCTGGGAAAGTACCACACCTTTGCCATTTATTCAACCGCCAAGCAGTAGTGTGCAAAAACTACTGTGTTCCGGATTGAAAGGCAATGTTTCAAGATTTGACATCTTATATCTCGGAGTAACGAGCGCAGTGCATTGCCATCCAGGGTTTTGAACTGTTGAAGTTCAAAATTCTGAGTGGCGGTGAGCTTTTATGGGCAAGCGTAAAGAGCCATCAGGCGAGCGACTTTTCTAGTCTCGTCACTCTGTATCATAAAAAAGTAACCTATTTGTTTTGGATGATTTTTTTTCTTTAATTTTGTATGTCAATGTATATTTTTCAACTCTAGTTCTTGTTTCTTGTAGGTAAAAAAATATCTGTTGATCCGATCGCTAGCAAACTACACGGGATCACTTGCTGGGCTAATCTTAAATAACATAACAGACACGTAACATAATCTTTCTCTCCCGTTGGTCAGACGGCGGTTCGTCAGCCAAGTTGACATGCCTGTTTCGGCTCTGAGATTGCCTGAATATTTCATCAAAATTTGTCTAACTGTTTCGGAGTCCATAGAGAACATACATACATACATGAAACCTAAAAAACATAGCACTCCTTTTTGGCAGTTGAATTAAATAAACATCAATACAAAAAACAGACTTCATAAAAATGTCATAACTGGACCAAATTGAAATAGGACCACACGGGCAGCACCAGCTTTCAAATAAAAATAAAAAAACATCAAAATTGGTTCACCCAGTCGAAAGTTTTGAGGTAACAAACATAAAAAAACAGTCGAATTGAGAACCTCCTCCTTTTAGGAAGTCGGTTAAAAATAAAGTCAAATAATGTAAGATCAATTCCGTCGAGGTGACACGGAGCTTCCGGGAGACAATTTGTAACTTTTAAAACGTGCCTTCCATGCTTATTTTTGGCTACGCCCAACCAATTTTTACGAAACTATTTTTTGCCCAAGTTCCCAAGTTTGTTACGAAAGTGTCAACAGCGTTCAGTGGGTCAAATGGTAAAGTTATGAGACCACTATCGTAAACTATAGCGGGCACCTTGAACGTGAGTTATGGAGCATGAATTTAATCACAGCCTTATACTATCGACAGTATACACTTACCTAATACCTAAATTATCAATAATTCTCAGCTGTAGTCATCATTCTCATCTGTAGCGTGTTCTCATGTGTTTGTCTACTGTCTTTTTAGTATGGATTTCTTTTTAAAGTTTGTGTTTTGTTCTGTCTTAAATATACGGATGGATGTCTTAATGCAAAGGAAAGTAAATTAGATGAAACTTTTCATGGTAAATTGTATCCCAGGACTCTTTATTATCTATACTATATATAATATTATATAGAGGAAAGATTTGTATTTTTGGATGTTTGTAACGAAATAACTCAAAAACTACAGAACCGATTTTAAAAATTATTTCACTGTTGGGCAGCTACACTATCCCCGGGTGACATAGGCTATAATATATTTTGAAGCGAGGCCGAAGGCCGAGCTTACACCCGTGCGAAGCCGGGGTAGTCGACTAGTGCTTAATATTTTGGAAATTATCTGTCCGATTTTGATGAAATTAGATTGCGTGCTTGCATAAAATTCGTTTTTGGTGTATTAGTAGGTTTGTTGTGGCCCGTCACTGTTTGTCACTTATTCTATAAATCAAACTGTAATTATATATTTATTAATTTGGTACCATCGAACTGAGCTGGTGGTGGAGCGAGGAGATGGAAAGTGGTGAATCACACTGACAGAGTCATCTAGCGGGTAAGACGCCAACCATAATTCAGCATGAGCCAAGCGACCCGGTATCGATTTACATTGCACCCATTCGCGACAACCCAACATACACGTGATAAAATCCCATAAAACATTTAATTTCAATGTGTAAAAATCTGGAAAACCTAATAAATGATTAGATATAATTTTATTTAGAAAATACGTTATATGTTAGCTTACAATATTAATACTATCCTCGAAATATGTCCGACGTTTATCCAAACACGCCGTAGACTTTCGGAAGTATAAATCAATAAGATATATTATTATCCATAAGAAGTGGCACCCTTTTGGTGTAGTATTACAGGAAAAATATTTATGAAATGTTACAGTGGATATTGAATACCGTTGTGAGAATATGAAATACCGACTTCATTAGCTAATGATTTATTACGAAAACCATCTGCAAAAAAAGCTAGTTAGAAATAGTTTTCTTTTATTGCGCTTGGCGTCATCTTGCCTTATGTTAGGCGATGATGCGGTCTACGACGGAGCTTGGCTGGAAGAAACTAATTCGCTCGTGACTTGAAGGTCCCAGATTGTAACCATCGTAGAACACCCATTCAGGCAGAGCATTTCACCCTCTTTTAGACTGTGCCACATTTTGAAACGGAATTGAATATGGAAAACTGCAGATGACGTATGTTAACCTATTCTCTTTTTAGTCCTATTTCAAAATATCCAGTTAGATCTAGTTGGAACTGATTCTAGGCAGTTCATATTTTGCCGGCCCCGATTACTGGTAGATGTGGACGAGAAACGTATAAAACTTTTATTGCGCATTTTTATCTGACGTTGTTCCGTGATATTGAAATTGCTGTTTTTAAAGTTTCACTAAAAGTGGGTAGTCGTAAAAGCTTTATTGCGTGAGTTTGAAAGATAACGTAAATAAATACAAGTAAATATATTATATACCAGTATAGACCAGGGTCGATAATTTTTGAAACCAAAAAAAAATAGTAGTAGGATGAAACCCATTAGAAAAGGAGGGGAATATGATAAAAATGAAAGGAAAAATAAATTACAGGCGATCTGAGTTCGGGAAGTGGGAGGGGGGGGGGGGGGGGTTTACAAGTTCTATGAAAAAAGTTAAATGGCAAAGTTGTAGGTAATAAAAAGATCTACAACTTTTATACATACATTTTTTTACATAACCTCAAAATTTATGTGAAAAATTCAAATAACCAAGTTTTTTGGTTTTTTATTTCTTTTATAAAAAAAAAAAAAACTACGAAATTTGGTGAAAACTTTCCTTTTTATGTCCCAAATACACTGTAATTTATTTGATTTAAAATAATTATTTTTTCACCTTATTTTGACTTAATATCAAAAAAGCACCCTAATTTTCAATCGAAAATTCTCGTGTCAAAATATTAGCTTTTTTTAAAAGTCGGTGTGCTTTTTGTTCGTTGAAATCTCTACTTTCTGATGGTTAAAAAAAATATACATTACAATAGTAAATGTTCTCAGAAAATGTAAAAAATCGAAATAAACTCTAATTCGATTTATTTTATTTTAATTTTAAGTTTGAAGTTGTAATATCTTCATTAAATAATATTTGTAGATGCCTATTTATTGCTGATATAAGATAATTTATATACCTGAGTGACCTTCGGAAAATTTTTGCCCATTGAAGGGTATTTCATAGAGAAGTGGGGAAGGAGCTAGGAGGGTCTGGGCCTTACTAAAATTTTGAAGTTAAAATATATGTAATAATGTGCATCGGAGATAAATAACTTTACGCGAGTTTGTAAAGAATAATATATTATAATCAATTTTCGCGAACATAATTATCGTTTACAATAATTACTCGGCCTAGCTACAAGAACAAAAAAACTGTTTGAAATTAGAATTTCCCGCCAAAGTGAAACGTTTCACCTTAAGTTAGTGTTTTGTTTTGAACGTTGGTGTTTTTAGTTCAGCAGGAACGTTAATATTCTGTTTTCTACGTTTGTGTTTTTAGTTCTGCGGGAATGCTAGTGTTTCGATCTGTAAGTTTGTGTTTTTAGTCGTGCAGGAACGCTAAGTTGTGGGTTTTAGTTGTGTTTTGATTTGTACGTTAGTGTATTCAGTGCAACAGTAAGTAAGTTAGTGTATTGCTTGTTTTGTATGAACGATAGTGGGTGAACTGTTAATTAGTAAACATAAAACTGTCAGCTTTGACAGCATGTAATCACAAAAATGAGGATCGTAGTTGCGAGAGTTGTTTCATAATGGCTGTAATGTAAATGTTCTATTACCTATTAATCCTCTATTACCCGGATAATAACAGCAAGTGCGGTAAATGTAGCAGATTTAAGCCGAGATGTTGCGGCGATAGCTATTAAGTTCAGCCTCGTGCTAAGTGCTGCTAAAATTTGACTTTCTGCCGCTCGTTTGCATGCGATGTTATGATATCTGGATGGGAAAGCCACGCTTGGCAGCGGGTCTAAGTGTTATAAGAAAATTTAAATATAAAACTCATGTATGCAAGTTTCGGTAGGTTTTGGTCCAGCTTGGACAGATACTATCTGTTTAAAAAAAACAGTTTATAAATATTTTTATTTTTATTGTTTGCCTTGCGCCAACTCGCTTGATGTTTATTGATGATGTGGTCAAGTTTATCTCAAGTGAAGTGTGTTTTTAAATCACTTAGGAGGTATCATGGTCACTATATTTTTCTGTCAAAAATATTTAAAACATAATGGGAACCTCCCAAGATTGCAAACGCCACCCTCGTTAAAATTTTGTTCGTTTACCCTCGTGTAAAATAATATACCTACTAGGTACCTTAACTTCAGTAGTTAAAATTATCGTTGGCTGTCCCGTAACTTTTTTTACTTTATATAGGTACCACTAGCCGCCCGTCCCGGCATCGCACGGGTGGAGTTTTTTTAACATTCTAGTAATAAATATAGCCTATGTTACTCGGGGATAATGTAGCATTCTAATGGTCAAAGAATTTTTACAACACACATACAAATCTTTTCTCTTTATTATTATTATTATAGTATTTCTAATCTTGGGTCTAGCCCGGACATTTGGTAGATATTTGTGGAGCCGAAGCCAACACCAAGAGGCCCTGTTGAATACAGAATACAATTACTATGGAATGTGTATAAAATGAAATACTATTGTACAGTATAGGATAAAAATAAACTGGGCTATTGAGGTGAACAACTTGTGTATAGGAGAACAGATCTTTGGCATGAGAAACGACACCTGCCTTACTTTGTCTCATCTCAAAATATATTTAGGCAGATTATGACTTGCCACTTACTAAATGGGCCCCCCATAAAGGCTGCCGTATCTTGTCACCGGAGGGGCAACAATGGCGTGGGTGATATGATATTATATCACTTCATTTATTTCTCTTCACGGGTCTAGCCCGGACATTTGGTGGGCATTGGTGGGGCCGAAGCCAACACCAAGAGGCCTTTTTGAATATAAAATACTAGCCGTCCGCCCCGGCTTCGCACGAGTGTAAGCTCGGCCTTCGGCCTCGCTACAAAATATAATATAGCCTATGTCACCCGGGGATAGTGTAGCTTCCCAACAGTGAAAGAATTTTTCAAATCGGTTCAGTAGTTTCGGAGCCTATTCATTACAAACATACAAACATACAAAAATAGGTACAAATCTTTCCTCTTTATAATATTAGTGTAGACATGCAACTATGAAATATGTATAAAAAGGAATATGAAACTATTGTACAGTATAGGATTAAAAAAGACTGGGCTATTGAGGTGAACAACTTGTGGATGGAATAACAGATCTATAGAATGAGAAACGGCACCTGCCTTATCCTGTCTCATCTCAAAATATATTTAGGCAGGTGATGACTTGCCACCCACTGAATGGGCCCCCCATAAAGCTGCCGTATCTTGGCACCGGAGGGGCAACATCGGCGTGGGTGGCTTAGGGTGTAGAGAGGTGTGCTGCAATTTCACTAAGAGCTACTCGCGGCGTTATGCCCTTTAACACTTCCACCCTGGAGCTTAGGTTCTTAGCTCTTGCGGTTTCCACTCCTGGACGGCCGGTTAAGGCAAGCCAGGGGTCAGGGGTCTCATTTAGCCCCATGGAATCGGGGTGTCGCCACTCACCGACGGCTCGCCATAAAGCCGCCCCTGCGTTTTGATATTTGATATTATATTATTATTATATTATAGTGTAGAAGTCGATAGTGTCTACATACCTACAAATCAATTCTTTCTATTCATATTTACGCATAAATTGCTAAACAATTGCTATTGCCAAGCCCCACAACATCTCAGTATCATGTTAACCTTGGCGCGACGGCCATGTCTATCCAATCATGTGCATCCATGGTAATGCTCACGACACTTGAGCTGGAATATTCAGAATTACAGCTCTAAAATGCAGATCTGTAATATGCAAATGTGCAAAATTTATGCATTCTAATGGGAATTCAACGCTTCTTGTTAAGTTAGTACCTACTATAAATGTGTGCAAATATGTATAGGTGAGAAAGTTGGCAGATGTATAAGAAATATTTTGTTTTAGGATGTATTTAGATTAGCACCAATATAATAGAGCAAACCTCTTAAAATGGTGTTGGCGCCAACGTGGAAAAATCATGTCGCGGCATTGTTTAATTCTCCAAAACTTGTGGGTTTTCAAGTGTTAAGGGGCAGCTAAACTTGGTTCAAGTATTTATGACAGCTGCTATGTAAAACTGAACGAAAACTACGAATTCTGATCACTTTCGCTAGGTTTTGAATGAAAAACTGTAGCAGGTGCGAACCCGATATATTTACTTCTGTTATTAAGAGTTTTTTTTACAATGTTATTGCAACTGTCAGAGCAAATAAATGCTTGGACCAAGTATAAAGGCGATAGAAAAAAATATTTTCGAGTATTTATATCTCCTCCGACATCCTAAAAAAACACAAAAATTGCTTTATGGTTTATACGTACCATAAGTACGTTAATCCATGGTACCATTTGCAATATCATTCTAAAGATAATGTCCAGTCGGTGTTTTTGAAAACTACTACTCAGTGTTTTTATAATTGTTAAAAACTTGCGTAAGGGCGTATGGCCGTTAAAAGCGTCTTTATTGTGTAATAATCATCATCATCATTATTATCAGCCTATCATGTTCCTACTGTTGGGACACAGGCCTTCTCATACATCGTACTGGCTCTGTACATGATGGTAAATGTCATTATGTCTTTGAACTTTTAAGGTTCTTGGACATACCGGTTTCCTTACGATGTTTTCCTTCACCGTTTTGAACAATGGCATCAAAACTGCGCATAATTTACTTAAGTGTTAAATAAGTCATTGATGCAACGCCGATAATCGAATCGGGTGCCGTCAGATTAAAGCTCACATGCTACCTCTCAGCCATCATCGCTCTATACGCAGAAAAGAGAAGGGAATTTTCTTTTTATTTTTCTGTGGCTCTACAGTTATTATAATTATATTTTTAGGCCAAGTATCACACACACACACATCATCAGCCAATTAACGTCCACTGTTGGACAAGGCCTCCCTCATAGAGAGGGGTGTTGCCATAATCCCCACGCTTGGCAGGCGGCTTGGGGATCGCAGTACGTTCACCGTGTACTATTAGGACGCTGCTGCCCATCTTCCGGTGGTTCTGGTCGCAGTTTTAGGACACACCCGGGTCCAAGTATAATAATACCTAATTGAAAATCACAAATTTTAACGCCAATGCACAGATTAATCAGATTTCAGCATTGTGATTCTATTTTTGCGGAATATTCGGAGCTGCCAACATGCCAAAAATAATTAATTTGATGATAGAATATAAATTAAGTTTAACGTTTACAGCCCACTCGTAGATTACTGTGGCGTGGCGTCCAATCAACGTTCTTATTTTAATTTTAAATATAGGTCGGAGAAAAAGTTTCTTCGTATTTTATAAACAAATTCAAGACATAATTTTTTCAATTTTAATTACATTTAATTATAATATATATGTGCCATTTTGTTCAATAACTTGTTGCCATCTTGTAGGTAGTGACATGATCCCGTTGCTGTAGAAATTTTGGGACTTCTGATCAAAAAAATGCAACAAGTAGTTTTGACAGTCCTCTCTGGATGTTAATCTAACACTACCCAAAGAATTCTGAAGAGACCGAAACAGGTGGAAATCTGAGGGTGCAAGGTCAGGGCTATATGGTGGATGCATTAACACTTCCCAACCAAGCTCTCTCAATTGTTGCTGAGTGGCCAAAGATGTGTGCGGTCTGGCGTTATCATGATGAAATACCACGCCCTTTCTGTTGATCAATTCAGCCGTTTTTTCTCAATTTCTTGTTTGAGTCTCATCAATTGTTGGCAGTAGAGATCCGAATCGATGGTTTTGCCCGGCGGTAAAAGCTCATAATGAACGATGCCCTTCCAATCCCACCATACACACAGCATCACCTTATTACGTGTTAATCCGGGTTTCGCTACAGTCTGTGGTGCTTCACTGCCCTTTGACCATGATCGTTTGCGCACATTCTTGTCGTAGGTGATCCATTTTTCATCACCAGTGATCAATCTTTTCAAAAACGGTTCGGTTTCGTTACGTTTTAACAGAGAATCGCAAATGAGCACACGATTCATTTGGTTTCTTTCAGTGAGCTCGTGTGGCACCCAAATATCGAGTTTTTTTTTATACCCAGACTTTTTCAAATGGGTCAAAACTGTTTTGTGGTCGATCCCTAGTTCTTCAGCTACGTCGTAACTACTAATATGCCGATCTTGCTCCACTTTTTCAGAAATGGCATCGACTTTATCCGTAACAGGGCGACCAGAGCGAGCTGCATCTTTGACATCAAAATTCCCGGACTGAAAACGCTTGAACCAACATTGTGCTACTCTTGATGACACTGCATTAGGTCCATAAACGTCACATATTTTATTCGCGGCTTGTGTCGCATTTTTCCCTTTTTTGTAATAAAACTTCAAAATATATCGAATTTCTTCGTCAGATTCACTCATTTTATCGAACAAAAAAACAATTGAAAAATGGCGGGAAATTGCTTTTTACTTTTTGTATTCCTTTTTTAAAATGTCATATTTTTAATAATATCAAAACCAGCCAGATACAAACAGTACAACCGATGAGATTTTACTACAACTTTATACATACAAAATACGAAAAGACTTTTTCCCCGACCTATTACTTTCATTAGTTAAGGTACATCCATATTTTAATAGATATAATAAATAAAAATACACAAAAATTATTTAAAAAAACTTTCTGAAAGAGTTTTTTTTTTGTATACTTTTCAGCAAACCCTTTCATTTGATACCTATATTATGCATAAAAATAACTGGTCCGCCATCTTTGGAAGTTCGCCATATCTGATTTAGAATGACGTCATTTAGCGTCCTTGTTTAGATTGTCATGCAAAAATTTCAGCTCAAATCAGTTGGTGATAACTGCGTAAAATTCAGTTGCAAGCCTTGATCCACACTAACAGGGTAAGTTAAATAAAAGATTGTAAAAAAAGCCTATAAACCGTTGAAAGCTTAAAGACAATCCAAATGCTTAATTGCACTACCAACTACTACTTTAACTAGGTTCCACATATAAATGATATTCACACTCAACAAAATGTATGGAACAGCTTCCGATGTTAAAGGGGTTGAGTTTTCATAATATCATAATGCTTTCGCTTGACTGCCACCTCGTCTGATGTTAAGCGATGATGCGGTCTAAGACGGACAAAGCTTCATCATCATCATCATCAGCCATTAAACGTCCACTGCTGTACAAAGGCCTCCCTCTTAGAGAGGCCTTTGTACACTTGCGTAGAAGAAACCGATTCAATCGCGATTTGAAGACACCCAAATTGTAACCATTGGGGAAGTTCGAAGTGAAACACACGAATGTCGGTTAAGAACTAACTGTTTATTTCATAAGTGTTCCTATTAATATAGTAGTAGACTTTTCAAGGTAATTGTGTACCTACTGTAGGTTGCTTAAGGGTTAAATTTAGTTATATCATCATCAGCCAGTAGACATCCACTGATGAACATAGGTCTCTTCCTTAGAGCACCACACTGAACGACAGCTTGCCGTCTGTATCCACTGGAAACCCGCGACTCTCATGATGTCGACGGTCCATCTAGCACGTGGCCTACGTACGCTGTGTCTTCCGGTTCGTGGTCTCCACTCAATAACCTTTCTTCCCCATGGTTATCAATTCATCGAGCGATTTGGCCTGCCCAATGCCATTTCATTGCCATTGCTAATCTTAGCAGCTATGTCGGTGACTGGGATTCTTCAGCAAATATTCTCATAAATATAGAGGGAATAAAGATCACTTTAGCCCAGTTACTCTCCCAAAAGACCAAGGCTGTATCATCGGCGTAAGAGAAAATCTTAGCGTTAGGTAAGTGCACTGAACAGTTTATGTACACTAAGAATAGGCTCGGACCGAAAATACTGCCCTGTGGGATGAATGGTTACGCAATTACCGCTTTTCGGCTAAGAACGCCCCTTATGATCCTGGAAAAAAATCAAGCATATGCTTATAACTATGCTGTATATTATGCATAAAAGAATGTCAAATTCAAAGCAAATCAAATTCATTTCTTCACGTTGACAATATTTTTCCCTTAAATGTCACCCTACATTTAGAAGTGGGAAAAGCCTTTATTTCGTCAGTACACAATTTAGCAATTTCCCTGTCTGTCTACTTTTGTGGTAAGTTGTTTAGGAAACGTCAAACCCTTCCTTTGCTGTGGAATATAAGATAAAAGTTGTAAGTCAGAGAGCAAAATATGGAAAATATTTTCAAGCTGTAGTATACAATAGGCTAGTTGACTGGTTTTTCATTTATTGAAAATTATCTCTACGATTTTATTTTATTAAGTATATTATGTACCTATAGATAACGCAGCGAAGGACATACTTAGTCAAATACATTTATAACGAAAAAAAGGGTAAGGGTAAATAATAATAATAATAAATATGTGGGACATTATTGCACACATGGTCATCTGTCTTCTTCGTAAGCTCTGCTTAGTTTGGGGTCTAAACTAAATATCCCGTAAATTATCATATAACTTTAGTGAACAACCGTGATAGTTTAAAACAGTGTTTAAAAAAAATGACACATTCCTATTATCGAGACAAAACATTTTTGGGTTGTTTTGTTTTATTAAAATAGCCTTTGGGCGCTCTACACTTAGTCCGCGGATCACGGCGCTATTTCGCGGCGCGAACTTGCCGCGAATTCAACAATGACTCTACACTCGTAATGGTTCGCGGAATTTTCACAGTTACGTTCGCAACGTTGAATGAAATGGACGTTAAAGTAGCTGTTGCTGCGTCCCTAACAAAATAGGTTCCGCTTGGAAATACTCTAAAAATTGCAACTCCATCTCATTCGTCCACGTTACGTAAATTTTTTTGATAAATCACGGTGCAGGTCTAGCTCAGACAACGGCTCGAACAATACTGACCATCGCGGACTGCGAGTGTGGAGTCATGCACGTTCGCGTCGCGTTCGCGCTTCGCGCTCCCTTTGATGCGGAACAAAAAACCGACAAAAAATGGGGAACAAAGCGCGAAACCGCGAAGAATATGCGAAACGGCTCTACACTTAGCGTTCGCGCCCTTTCGCGGCCATCGCGCGCGATCCGCGGGCTAAGTGTACAGCGGGCATCAAAACTGTTTTTCTGGGATTCGTTGTAGGTAAGTACTTGAAAAAAAAAACTCCATGTATTTTTTTATATATTTCTGCAAGGTACTTTGTTGTCACTTTGGAATCTATTATCTATCTCTAGATTATTAAAAAGTTGTTATAAAATTAAAATTATCTCGTACAGATACGCTTTCTGTTTTGCTAGAAAAATTCATGTATTTCCTAATTTTGCCTAAATTGAAACCATTATAGAGTGTAAAATGTGCACATTGCTTCCATTGTGCCATATTTTTGAAAAGCTACGACAAAAAATAATGTCAAAATAAGTCATAAAAATAAGAGAGACTGATAGAATAGTCTTTGTAACTCCCTCGTTTCCTTTTTTCTTAGCTTTTTTTTACACCTTTATCTTTCTGTTTTTGGAGTATCGGTAACATATTATCACAAAGGGTCTTCTTTTTGTTTCTTTTTTCCCCTTGAAAGGATTTTGGCGTCTCACGTCTTATGTGTTTGCCAGTGTAAGTATTGAGTTTTTTCGAGTTTTAGTAAATATCATCAAACAAGTCATGGTCAGAGTCAAGCAAATTAAGTCACGGTCAAGTAAAAACTATGCCCTAATATAGCGGTAGAGACTTTACTAGAGGCTTCTGTGGCATTTTTAAACATCACGAAAATATATGTTTTACTATATTATATCATATTGCCTTTGAGTGTAGGCAAATGATATAATGAGGTTTGCGCGTTAATTTCACATTAAAAGTCGAAATAACAAATTCAAGGTAAACAATACAATGAACTGACATGTTTTTTTCACGTTGGCTCCTAACTAATAAAATATAAACTTTAATTACAAAAAGCTCACAAAAGGAAAATAAAAATTATTCTCATTTTTTTGTGACAGCACGTGACATTTTCTTATTTGCAATATTTCGTATAGTTTGCCATCGTATTTTTCGGTAAATCTAAGCTGTCAGAATCAGTTTGGTCGTAATGTCAGCCCTCAGATCGTGTATTAGGAAATATTGAATAGGCGACGGTATAACAGTTATTAAAAGGTTAATCATCTGCTAGTTTCCCATTTAATAACAGGTAAACATTTAAAATATATATTACATCTAAACAAATAAACAGATTTTCTTGAATCATAGCTAAGAACACTCTCGATCAAGTCACCTTTAAACAAATAAAACTAAATCATAATCGGTTCAGCCGTTTAGGAGCTACGATGTGACAGAGAGACACACAAATACTCAGATACACACGTTAAACTTATAACATACCTCTTTATGCGTCGGGGGTTAACAATATTAATTAAAACCGGTTTACAATCAGCGAAGATATCTTATGGAGAAGTGGTCGTTTGAATAAGTGGTAGTTTGAAGAAGGGGTCATTTGAAGGAGTGGTCAGTTTTAGTTGTGTTAATTTTTAATTGTGTAGCCTAAACCACCGAAAGCATCTCGTAACATACACACAAAAAATACAGTCAAATTAAAACCTTATTTTTTTAAGTCTGTTGAAAAGGAGACTCTCTGTCTGTTGAGAAAGAGAGAAAGGATGATGTCGAGCGTCGACGGACGCTCGGACGTTTTTTGACTGTTTTTACTTAGATATTGTGACTATGGGTATTGAATCTCGATGGCATAAAATAATGATTTCCCTCTTGGCCATACTCGTACAACCTGTCATCAGCAAGAAGTCATTTCCACGTCGATTGCAGTGTCATCCGGAGCACTATCTAGCTCTATTAATCTGGGCCATTAGTTAGATGTAAGCTTTACAATATTATTCATACATTCTAGTATGGCGTTACATATATTATATTATATTATGTTTTGATTATGTACAGGTTATAACCAAGTATTGTTCAAATGATTAATGTTTATACCAAGTATTTAAAAAATTATCACCTTAAAAAATTCTCATTTGTATGGAATTAATATAAATATTTATTCGGGACATTCGGGACATTTTTGCACACACTGTCATCTGACTCCAAACTAAGCAAAGCTTGTACTATGGCTGCCAGAGACTGATATGCACACACACATCTATATATATATATATATATATATATATATATATATATATATATAATGTCCATTTAAGTATATATATACTTAAATAGACATTATCACCCAGACATGACATCTAGACCAAACACAAACGTTCATCACATGAATATTTGCTCTAGATGGAAATCGAACCCACACCCCCAAGCGCAAAAGGCAGGTTCGCTACCAACTGGACCACCAGGGCAGTCAGTCATTGGTACGCCGCACCTGGACATAATATAAGTTTCCATTTGTACGACCCTGTATGATACTTTATACCTACCATGTTCTGATAAATAAATAATTTGATTTGATTTGAAAAAGTGATTCTGTGGACCGGTTTTTCCATCTGTTCATTTGAAGAACTGGAACTCTTTGCGAAATAGTGATTTTGCAAATTCAGACCAATTAATTCCGAGAGTCAGCATTAACAGCAGACTTCTTTATTCTAATGCTGGATAATATATGCCTTTTTCTTGATGTGCCATCTGCCTCGATTGTACTCGGTGTGTTCCGAGAGTATAATATTTGTAGTCTTTCCCTGAATTTAGTAACGAGAGAAGCAGAATAAAAGTTTCGAAATTTAAAAAAAAACTACAGATTTTTTAATACAATATAGCGAAAAGGCGCAAACGCTATTATAATAGGTCGGGGAAAAAGTCTTTTCGTATTTTGTATGTATAAAGTTGTAGTAAAATCTCATCGGTTGTACTGTTTGTATCTGGCTGGTTTTGATAACATTAAAAATATGACATTTTAAAAAAGGAATACAAAAAGTAAAAAGCAATTTCCCGCCATTTTTCAATTGTTTTTTTGTCCGATAAAATGAGCGAATCTAACGAAGAAATTCGATATATTTTGAAGTTTTATTACAAAAAAGGGAAAAATGCGACACAAGCCGCGAATAAAATATGTGACGTTTATGGACCTAATGCAGTGCCATCAAGAGTAGCACAATGTTGGTTCAAGCGTTCTCAGTCCGGGAATTTTGATGTCAAAGATGCAGCTCGCTCTGGTCGCCCTGTTACGGATAAAATTGATGCCATTTCTGAAAAAGTGGAGCAAGATCGGCATATTAGTAGTTACGACGTAGCTGAAGAACTGGGGATCGACCACAAAACAGTTTTGACCCATTTGAAAAAGTCTGGTTATACAAAAAAACTCGATATTTGGATGCCACACGAGCTCACTGAAAGAAACCAAATGAATCGTGTACTCATTTGCGATTATCTGTTGAAACGTAACGAAAGTGAACCGTTTTTGAAAAGATCGATCACTGGTGATGAAAAATGGATCACCTACGACAAGAATGTGCTCAAACGATCATGGTCAAAGGGCAGTGAAGCACCACAGACTGTAGCGAAACCCGGATTAACACGTAATAAGGTGATGCTGTGTGTATGGCGGGATTGGAAGGGCATCGTTCATTATAAGCTTTTACCGCCGGGCAAAACCATCGATTCGGATCTCTACTGCCAACAGCTGATGAGACTCAAACAAGAAATTGAGAAAATACGGCCGGAATTGATCAACAGAAAGGGCGTGGTCTTTCATCATGATAACGCCAGACCGCACACATCTTTGGCCTCTCAGCAACAATTGAGAGAGCTTGGTTGGGAAGTGTTAATGCATCCACCATATAGCCCTGACCTTGCACCATCAGATTTCCACCTGTTTCGTTCTCTTCAGAATTCTTTGGGTAGTGTTAGATTAACATCCAGAGAGGACTGTCAAAACTACTTGTTGCATTTTTTTGATCAGAAGTCCCAAAATTTCTACAGCAACGGGATCATGTCACTACCTACAAGATGGCAACAAGTTATCGAACAAAATGGCACATATATATTATAATTAAATGTAATTAAACTTGAAAAAAATATGTCTTGAATTTGTTAATAAAATACGAAGAAACTTTTTCCCCGACCTTATATATCTCTTCATACATTTGAAGTCATTTTATTGTGCTTAGCATATTATTAAGTGTTTTAGGTCCCATACATTGCCTTTTGAAACTATGCGCTAGTTTGACCTTAGCATATGAATTAAACTCACTAAAACTGTAATAATAATTGTACTAAAGTATTTTTTCTTTGTTCCAGATGTACAAACCACGATGACACCCTGACCCAAGTTCACGCTCTCACAGACCATGCATCGAGAGGTGACTTGACCCCCTCCAGATGGGATGACTGACATGTCGAACTACACCTACTTAGACTCAGTATTGCAAGAATTAAAATGCAGACTGACCCCTGGCTCTGGATGCCAAGACAACACCACTTACGGTCTCAACTGCTCTGATGACCAGTCAACAGACTTCAACTGCGAGTTGAACATAGATCTCCAAAATGAAACCTCATATTCTTGTCACGCGTGCAATTTCAGTATGGACCTTAGCAGCAACAGTTCTCTATGTGGCTCTAGATTCAAGCTAAACATGGTTACTTTGATTTTCGAAAGTGCTGTAAAGAACTTATGGCTCAAATTGCCGTTCACGTCTTTCTGCGAGTGGGACACGTTATTCTGCTACGGTGATTTGAATCGGACGTTGTACGTAGATGTTTCTGATAATGCTTCAGTGAATGATGTGATAGATACTTTTCAGTGTACTTGGGAGTTTAGTAATGGGTCGGGAGATGTGATAAGCAATAAGGCAAAATACGACTGGAGTTTTCTATTTGTGATATTATTTATAATAGCGGGTGGTGTGGGCAATATCTTGGTGTGTTTGGCTGTGTGCCTGGACAAGCGGCTGCAGAATGTGACCAACTACTTCCTGCTGTCGTTGGCGATAGCCGATCTGCTGGTTAGCCTCTTCGTGATGCCGATGGGAGCGATACCTGGTTTTTTAGGTAAGGTCACTAGTTTATTTTACCACCTTTACATACCATGATTCAATATAAATATGAAACTACTTGGAACCATCGAAATGTTCTCTTAATGCCGCACTTACCGGTCAGACCTATATTTATCGCACATTTTAAACATTTTTGAAGATAAAAAATCATTAACATCTGCAGGGAATTTTGAAATGCACCCCGTTTTTGCATGTGAACTATTAGTTAGTTCAGTAATATTGCTACAAGTTTTGTAAAGAGCGCTACTACAAAATACAAGATTTTCGGGTATAAAACAAAAAAAAAATGCCATAATTAAATACGAAATTAAAAAAAGTAAACAAAACCAATCAAAAATGTTTATTATGTGTTGAATTTCACTAACTCTACTCTCAAACTTTCCGTCCGAGTGTTTTACAAAAAACTACTTTTGTAAAATGGGCATAATAAATTGATTATGTTGAGTTTTCAAAAATGTTGGGACATCTGGGACATTACTGCACACATGGTCACCTGACCCCAAACTAAGCAAAGCTTGTAATATGGCTGCCAGAGACCTGCTTGTTAAGTCGTTATTTTCAATAAATTAGTAGGCACAGATCTATTTATTACAGAAATTGATCTTACCATAGATCGTTCTATTTGACAAAATCAGAACGCCAAAAAATAGTTTTAAAACCTTTTTCCTTAAAAAAGTAAGTAAGAGGACTCTTAAGTGTGTATAAAAAATTAGAAAATGTTTTTCGTTGTGCAGTTTAGCAGTAGCGACAAGCGTGCTCTACCGTAAATAGCAGCGAGGTGGCGGTTAATCGCAAGCCTATTACAAAAAAAACCTAATTATTTAGCTCGCTGACGAATTTATAGAACAGCTAAACAAACACACGTACAAATAAATTTGTAGTGGTAGGACTCTTTTGCAGGAGTCCGCCTGGGGAAGTACCACACCTCTGCCAGTTATTCAACCGCCAAGCAGTAGTGTGCAAACACTACTGTGTTCCGGATTGAAGGGCAATGATTCCAGCGAAATTACAGGGCACACAGAGATTTGACATCTTATATCTCGGGGTGACGAGCGCAGTGCATTGCCATCCAGGGTTTTGAACTGTTGAAGTTCAAAATTCTGAGTGGCGTTGAGCTGTTATGGGCAAGCGTGAAGAGCCATCAGGCGAGCGACTTCGCTCGTCTCGTCACTTAGTATCATAAAAAAAAAAATGGTAGTCGTCAATGTAGCTGACTGTACTAGGATAATTTGTTGTAGGATATTGAATGTTACGCCTTATTCCTCATGCGTCCGCTCCGTGCTTACTACATGCGAGGAATTCGTATAATGCTTGTATTGGGAATATATTATCATATTTGGATATTGGCTATGTGTGGCTTAAAAAGATTATGGAAAAAGTTTTGTATGAAATTGTACTTTTATATAGTAACTTTCAACCTCAGTACCCTTAGTACAAGATTTGATAGTTTTCGAAAACTTTTTTCGTTCTCGTTTTGTTCCATACATTGCTGGGCTAAAAGCTATTCGAAACCTTCTTTCGTATTCGAGTGAAGCAACCTATACTGCCGATTACTACTAATTTTAGTTCTTCCGCGTTTCCGCTAGAGGCGCTTTGCTGAAATGTATGGAACAATACGAAAACGAAAAAAGTTTTCGAAAACTATCAAATCTTGTACTAAGGGTACAGATTACTATATATTATGGAGATGAGTTGACCACACCCTATGTTGGCAATCTATACATATAATAAAAACCTAGAGATAAAAAATCTGTAATAGCGAGATATAAAAAAAAACACACAGGGCGTCTAAAAATAAGTAGCTGTACATGATAAGACAGTTTTTAGAATTTTTGTCTGTTTGTTTGTTTGTCCACACACATTAAGACACGTTTAGCAGCAGCTGAACACGTTAAGTCACGTTTTTATTAGAATTTTTGTTTGTTTGTCCACGCACATCTCCTAAACCACTAGATGGATTTAAATGCGGTTTTCACGAATATGCTTAGCTATGACCAGATTGAAGTATATGCTATGTTATTTTGCGCAAGGGCCGGATTAAGGGAGGAAAAAGGGTTGAGAGTTCACCTATAGATACATGTAACGCCAAGGATATCAGATACGTCACCGACCAGAGATATAGTCTCTGGTTGGTGACGTATAAAAGCCGGTTTTGAGGAAGCCCATGTTATATTTATTCTAAAATGTCGCAAGAGCTCATTCCACATATTGAATGTGTGAGGCAAAAAAGATTCCATAAAACGCATAGTGTGTGACTTTCACAGATCTGTGAAATGTACCTATATGAGCTTTGAAGCGGTGGTGGCTAATGCGATGATGAAACTGCGACGCCGGTTACAGATCGAACTGTTCTACAGAACACCCCGTTATAAATGCGGCAAAAGATAAAGGTACAGAGAGACTCACAAACGTCTCTGCGCATGCTAAGCGGCTCTAGGTGTTCAGTACCCTTAGTACAAGATTTGACAGTTTTCGAAAACTTTTTTCGTTTCCGTATTGTCCCATACATTTTAGTAAAGCGCCTCTAGCGGAAACGCGGATGAACTAAAATAGGTAGTAATCGGCAGTATAGGTTGCTTCACTCAAATACGAAAAATAGTTTCGAATAGCTTTCAGCCCAGCAATGTATGCATCAAAACGAAAACGAAAAAAGGTTTCGAAAACTATCAAATCTTGTACTAAGGGTACAGAGAGCTTGGAATCGTTGACAATTCTGACAGCTCTACGCTGTCAAGATGCTCCAGCTGATACTTGGGTGTACTGTTCCAAAGATGAGAGCAGTAGGTACACTCCATGTGAGCGCAATGAAAACTATGACTTCTGATCATATTGGTAGATACTCGCATTTAAACATAGTATTGTTGGTTGTGCAGAGTTCATTAAAATAATGTTTACATTCAGTTTTTTTATAATGTAACATATTGCAGCAGTCAGAACTTAAAAAAATTGGACCGATTATGAGTATTTTATTTACATGTCGTGTAGTATATTTCGATTCTCTAAAATAACAGTGAATAAGTTATTATAAGTAATTGATTTTTATTGGAGTTTTCTTGAGCAATTGCTCAACATCTTGTTACGAAAACTCAAGAGGTTCAATTATTTTATTCATTCAAATAGCAAACATTTTGCTTATGCTCAGTCAATTATTTAAAGCTCAATGAGTTAGCAAAGTTGTTGAGAGTCAAACGCCAAAATATACTGAATATTTTTTACGTATAAACGACATTTAGAATACAATTTGCTCACTTTATTACCTAAATAAAAAAAATGAGCAAACCTCATTCCGTCAGATGATAGATATCGTTTTGTTAAATTTCGTTTCCTACAGAAATGTTTTAAAGAGACGTAAGCAAACTTCACAAATCACATTCATATTTGGAAATAACTGCTTTCGAAGCTATTCCCGTAATATGCCACTTTTCATCAAATTAGATAGAAAGATAGATAACTTAACAAGGTTATTTTTAATTAGCTTAAAACCTAAACTGTGACCAGAACCACCGGAGGATAGGCAACAGCGTTCTATTAGTACACGGTGAACGAATTGCGATCCCCAAGCTGCCTGTTAAGCGTGGGGATCAAGGCAACACCCTTCTCTAAGAGGTAGGCCTTTGTTCATTTGCGGCTCTGTCTGATGATGTGAACCTAAAACCTCTCTCTTCCCTACATAATACCTGACAACTTTTGTTCCATGAGTTTTCACAAAACTAAATACGTACTACAATTTTTTTTATTCTCTAATTACTTAGTAATGTTATCATTAATCATTCCAAACCGATCACAAACGGCGCATTTTTTAATTAGAACCAATACAGTGCAGAAATGTTATATGAAATCTCATGGTTGCACAGTTTTTCATTATTGCACTGTTTTTTTTATTTTTTATTTAGATATAATTTTACCACATAGTTTTAATGTCTCCCATTAAATTTAATATAAAATGTATGCATTACATCAAAAAGATACTGGCTGAATGAAAACCGACTTGGTGAAAATTTTGCTTTCAATTACTTGAGTTTTTATTTTGAGTAGGTATATTTTATCACGGTAAGTAGATTGGTAGTTGAAACAAAAGTAGATTGCGCACCTTGCTAAAGTTAGTAATTAATGCACTCGTGTTAATTTAGTGTCCTCGCATGCGCTCGGGCACCAACATAACAACTCACTTTACGCATGATGCAACATATTTTAAACTTTCTGCCTTGTATTTTTTTTGCTGCACGTTGGGCTCTGCCATGTATAACTTCACAAGTTCACGTTCAAGTACGTGATACGAGAAAAAATAGCTGTAAAGAAAACATGTCAGAAAGTTTTTTTTTAATGCAGTAATAGGCTTGTTTTTGACCACAAACTCGCCTGATGTGGTCTACGATCACGCTTGCCTAGAAGAAACTGATTCACTCGAGATTTGAAGACTCCCAGATTGACCCAATTTGTTTGAATGCGATTTTTCGCAGTTTGCTAGTAATTTTCATGAATGCTAAGTAACTTTCGTCGTGTCGAGGTAACACGTACTTGCTGCACTGCGCCTTGACATAACCATCTCGACGTGCTGAGGTAACTTCATCCTGATTCCGCTGAAACACGTTTCCAGTAAAATCTAAACAGCCAGTTTCAGAGCATCGTAAAATTCTAGCTTTAGGTACCGACATTTTATAGCTGCATTAAGGCTAACAGATGTAGAAAAATCGGCTAAGTGCGAGTCAGGCTCGCGCACTGAAGGTTCCGTACCACCACAAAATACAATCACACTAATATCGTATATGTGAAAGTTTGGATGGATGGATGGATGGATGGATGTTTGTTACTCAATCACGCAGAAATGGCTGGATGAATTTGGAACAAACATTGCTTATGTCCTGGATTAACACAGGCTACTTTTCATCATCATCAACGATTTTCATCACCACGTGGGTGAAACCGCAGGGCGCAGCTATTTATCACTATAAAAAACCGATTTCATAAAAATATCAGTACTGGATCAAATTATAATGGTAGTCCCATTATAATTTGATCCAGTACTGATATTTTTACACACAGGAAGCACCAGCTTTCAAATAAGAAAAGAATCGTGAAAATCGGTTCACCCTGTCGAAAGTTCTGAGGTAACAAACATTGAAAAAAAAACCAGTCGAATTAATAACATCCTCCTTTTTGGAAGTCGGTTAGTAAAAAATACAGATGGATTACGGCATACTGCCAAATTGAAGTCAATATCGCTTCCAAAACTAGGTACATTCCCAGTAATTACACGAGACACGCACACATATACGCATTCAAAACTACGTGAATTCTATAAAGAACAAAGTGGCTTCACTTTTCGTGTTCGCCGTAATCCATCTGGCTATTTTTGTTTGATTTGAGTGTGGTACCTATATATTGGCTACCAGCGACAATTTTTCCACTACATTTGGTCCAGTTCTGTCGTTTTTATGAAGTCGGTTTTTAGGGATCCGTACCCAAAGGGTAAAACGGGACCCTATTACTAAGACTCCGCTGCCTGTCTGTCTGTCTGTCCGTCTGTCACCAGGCTGTATCTCATGAACCGTGATAGTAAAACAGTTGAAAGTTCCGATAGAAATATGGGCAGGAGGGTTTTTTTTATGCATTCTCCATTTCCAGGGTATTGGCCGCTTGGCGTGGTGTGGTGCAACGTGTATGTGACGTGTGACGTCCTCGCCTGCTCTGCCAGCATCATGCACATGTGCTTCATCAGCATAGGAAGGTAAAGTTTCTTAACCACTAATTTAATGACTTTTCACATGACTGGAACTAGAAACTTAGCTCCCTGGGATGTCCTTGAAAACTCACTGAGTCATTTGGCCCCCTATATCAAAGGGTTGAGGAAAATAACACGTTTTGAATTCACTTGAACCTCTGAACCACAACAACAAAAAAATGCATTCATTGTAATCAGTAATTACCTACTAGTTCACTGCTGGACAGCCTCTCTAAAGGCACGCCCGGCCCGATCTTCGGCTTTTCTCTTCCAGCCACTGCCGTTTTACGTATATCGTCACTCCCTCTCTCTCTTTCTCTCTCTCACACACACACACACCCGCACACAAACACACACACCAATGTCATTTACACTTTACACGTCCCCCGATCCTCCCATTTACCCGATTCCTGATCATTGTGTACCAAACATATTACATGTTCCAAATTTTTTTTTCTTTATTTCTCCTCACATTTAGTAATCTCATATTCTAGTATTATATAATTCGTTTTTTTGTCTTATATTATCATGTTATTATATCATGATTGTATTTGTATATTGTCCGGCGGAGGGTATTGTTACGCCATAACACAGGTTAATTCCTAGCTTGGGTAACAAGGCTCTTCATCCTGGAGTAATATTTTTGTAAAAACAAATTTTTGTAAAAAATTATGACCGACAACGTTTGTAGACACCAAATATATTTTCATTTTCATTTCATCATTTTCAAAGAGTCTCTGGGCGTCCTACGTTACGTTTGCCGGTTCGTGGTCTCCACACGTCTACCCTAACGGTTATAGGTTCTGCGACAAATATGACCGGCCCACTGCCACTTTAGTTTGCTAATACACTGAGCTATGTCGGTGACTTTGGTTCTCTGGCAAATAACTTCGTTACGGATACGATCCCTCAGAGAAATGCCGAGCATAGTTTCTCTCCATTGCCCGCTGAGCGACCTTGAACTTATGGACCACTTCAACTGTAAGTGTCCTCGTTTCGGAACCGTAAGCACTGGCAGGTAGAATGCACTAGTTTAACATTGGATATATCATATCAATACTGTCTTAAAGTTTAAAATACTGTAAGATGACTAAGAACCCATTCATACAGCGGTAGCAGTTAATAGTCCTGGCTAGTCAAGATTTTAAACCTCAGACTACCGTCAAAATCAAGTTGCAAACAAAGACATTTTACCTCGTCTCAACAATCAAACCACAAAAGTTGCCAAAATAATTTTTCAAGATATCTAACACTTGAACAGTCTACATCTAGAACTTAACTGATGTTCAATACCTTCTTCAGACCTAAGTCAGAATTGATAGCCAACTTATGCAGGCTTCCGGAACCTAAGCTAGAACTTATGTTAGTCATCACTTCGCAGTTTAAGCCATTTGCGGGGTCTAACCCTTCAAGTTCAAGCTATCAAGTAAAATGGGGAATTTTTCTTATTTCCTCCATTTATCTGCTCTGAGACATACGATAGTGTGAAGAATCAGTGACATGATAAACATCAAATACTAGCCGCGTCCCACGTTTTCATCTTTCATGCTTGTTTTCTATACTAAGTATATACAAATACCGCTCACCAACAACGTCAGCATGCGATTAGCTTCACACAGGTACGTTTTATGCTTGAGCGCACCACTGAGTCAGTACCGTTATAAAGTTCTATTGGGCCAATCCATGAAAAATACATCAACGCAGTTTTCAGACATTTTTTTCGGAGTAAAATCTATTTGACCTTCCTCATAATCCAAATACACGTAATCAACAACGTAACTGTTCGACAGAAAATGATAAACACATGGAGAGTAATTTTTGTATAATATAATATACCTATAGTTGAAGATATTTCTTCGTCGACCGATTCGACGGTGATGCCAAATATTCTATAGTGTCATATGAATCCTCTGCACACCAGATAACAAGTGAAAACATGGCAAACCGGGCAACTAGTACTAGTATGAACATCACCCTAGCAATAATATATTATCAAAGCATAATGGAATCTGCAAGACTTGACTGTGACAGCCGAGCTACATGACCTTATCCTAACTTAATAAATGCCAAAGCCTTCACAAAATTGAAGGGGTAGAAATAGAGTTTGATCTTATGATAAAAACATTATGCGTGGTCATAGATACAGGCTGTATTGATAAAGTTATGTAATAGGCATAAAAAATGCGCTGTTTTTGTTATTTTTCGAGCCTTTGACGCCTTTCTATAAATAAACTGCCTTTGGAAGACATTAAGGATTTTGACCTGCGGAAGAATGAAGTGTCTATTGTACACAAAAAAGGTTTTGGTAACACAGGGCTTTTACCCATGCCGCGTCAGGGATTGTCAATCATTCATTGAGGCTTTATGGTTCTTGACAAGGCTATTTATAAAAAAGCAATAGCAATTTTCTTTTTAACAGAATGTTTTTTTTTCTTTTTTATGGAAACAACATAGCTTAGCTTATCCTTGCAACTGATTCCGTATCGAATTTCATGAAATCATTAGGCATTACGAGGGTTTAAATGTGTATTTATAAAAATAAAATAAACAATTCAAAAACTTTAATTTTGCTCTAAGTATTCTACCCTCTCTAAGTACCCTCTTCTGGTTTACAATATTCCAGCCCCTAAAACTACCTTTCAATCGGGTTCAATTATATAACATCTTCTACACTAATGATAGACACCCTGAATTGAAAGTGGTAGGACTCTTTTGCAGGGGTCCGCCTGGGGAAGTACAACACCATTGCCAGTTATTCAACCGCCAATCAGTAGTGTCCAAACACTACCGTGTTCCGGATTGAAGGGCAATGTTTCCAGCGAAATTACAGGGCACACAGAGATTGGACATCTTATATCTCGGGGTGACGAGTGCAGTGCATTGCCATACAGGGTTTTCAACTGTTGAAGTTCAAAATTCTGAGTGGCGTTGAGCTGTTATGGGCAAGCGTGAAGAGCCATCAGGCGAGCAGCTTCGCTCGTCTCGTATCATAAAAAAAGTATCAGTATCATAGTAGTATCATAAAAAAAACTACCAATTCAGTTATTGGATCACTTGCCGTAATTAGTGCAATATATTGAAATTGAAACATTTCTCAGATAAGTAGTATGCAGTTGCGATAATAATCTCCTTATCAGCACTGGATTGGATCACTGGACTGAAATTTGCTGGAATAATAAATTCTGTTGGAATGAGCAACTGCCCCGGGGCAGTTAGTAACTGCCCCGGTGTGAAATACCGCCTACTCTGGACGCCCAGCTTTTTGCCAGCTTTTTGGGTTACTACTGACCACCCTGTAGTATTGTCGTTCAAATCGGTACGATTTAAAGCTTTTATTTACAAGACCTTTTCCTTTTGTATACGTATACTTAGTTACTTATTATTTGGTTTGGTGTTAGTCCAACTAAATCTCGGCTTTGGCGAGCTTCGGACTAAATTGGGTGAAATACTGTCTGGGAGTTACAAATTGGAGAAAATAATGGGTTTTTTGAAAGACAGGTGGAAAAGAGGAAAAGCAACTTTACTTCGTACGGTATTAAATTTTAACTTGAATTCACTTTTATTTCGTCCCTAAACTTGAAACGATTTTAGTCGTTGTCTAAGTTCAATCAAGTTGGATTTATAGATACGAGTAGATGGATTGAAACATTTTCTGTATACATCAGAAATTAAAATTACAACCAGATAGAAAACACTTACGAGCTAGTGCCAGTAGGGAAATTAACGTAAGGAACGCTATGTTCCTACGCATACTCATTTCTTGAAATAATTACATTAAACGTAGATATTTCTACCTCTAATCTCTCTCATCTCAAAGTAACTGAGCCGTTGAGAAAGACCGCCCCATTCTGCCAGGCATCTGTATTCTTCGTATGTACTCGTACTCGTGTACTTAAGAGGCAGCAACCACTTCTCATGCTCATATTATAATAATTACAATACAATATCTTTTAATTACACACCGAAAATACAAATGAAACAAAAAAAAAGGAACTTTTTTAATTATAAAAATAAAATAAAATGAAAAGGCCTTCTATTTCTCATCCATCGATTACAGATTAGGAAATTAATTAATGTACATTATGTTCACCTTTATGTTGAAAATTTTCGGTGAACACCCAGGTCTGTGCCCCATAAGTGAGACACGGCAGTAAACATGAATCCATTGCAACCTTTTTAACCGCAGAGGGATGTCACTTTTGATAACTTCTTTCAATGACTAGTATCTGTTCCATGTCTTGTTAATACGTCTTTCTACTTCTTGTATGATATTATCATGAGTGAATGATATCTGTTTTTCTAGGTATATTATTAGATTGGACATGTTCCAGTGCTGTACCTTCCAAGTATATGTTGCTGGGTGTTTAAGTTTGACATCAGTTTCGTTTTTTCTAGATTCATTTCTAGACCAATCATCTTGCTGGCAGCATTGAGAGTTTCAATCAACTTTTGCATTGTTGATATTTTGTCAGAGAAGAGTATTATGTCATCAGCGAATATTAATTGTGTGAGCTGTTTTCCCTCTATTCTTACACCAAAGCCATTCCAGCTTAGTGTTTTGTAGACTAACTCAAGTACTGCTAGAAGAGTTTGAAGAATTATAACTGTGGTTTTAAAGCTCGGTTAGAACTGTCCTTTTCGCACATTTTTGAAGATATTTTCCACGGAGAGTTTCCAATGGAATTTCACGAACTTGTTCCCCCATCACCTTTTCATTATCGGTTGATCAGACAAACGGCGAAGAGTCACCCTTACTTTGGCGAAATCCCATTCATTCGCACCAAGCGTTTTATGCCTCCTCTTTCAGCAGCATTACAATATTGGAGTCAAATATTATAATTAATAGGTTAATGTAGCTGGCAAACGTGCTCCATCTTCGATCGCATCATTGCTTTCCATCAGGCAGGATCGCGGTCAAACGTTAGCCTAATCCGATAATAAAAAATATTTATATAAAAGGGCACTAAAAGCGGTTGTGTCCTCTTAAGCAGCTCGGCTAAAAATATGAGCAGAATTTTCGCGACCTCTGTCAGAAATAAGTCCGGCAATGATCCGGCTAATCACGGCTGCGGAATAAAACTTCATATGCTACAGAAAAATCTTTTTCTTGAGAAGGGAAACTGAATAAATAAGTGGGCAGGCAACTATCTTACACGAGAATAGAAAATAAGTTTCATTCCATGTAAGTGCTCATACCTATCTGCTTGCTATGATTTTTTTGTTGTTAAAACGCAGAATGGCCGATTTTCAAAATGACAACTGAGTCTACATACGACTAATTCTCAAAATGGTTAAAACTTACTTCAAATCCTAGTTCTCAAAATGACCAATAGGTTAGATGACTGTTTTTTTAACTGTCCTATTAAAATGTAGCCCATAAATATTGCTGATTAATGAAAACATCAGAGATTGATTGATGGGGAAGAAAGGTTCTTGAGTGGAGACCGCGAACCGGAAGACGCAGCGTAGGTAGGCCTCCCACTAGATGGACCGACGACATTGTGTGAGTCGCGGGCATCCAGTGGATGCAGACGGCAGGATGTCGTTCAGTGTGGAGGTTAAAGGGGGAGGCCTATGTTCAGCAGTGGACGTCTTCTGGCGGATTATGATGATGATGAATGAAAACAAAATGAGAATCTGATCAAAAATTATAAAAGCGAATTTATTTTATACTATGTAGAGATAGAGATACGAGGTATATATGACATAAGTAGTTCATTGTAATATTGACATCAACATTTGTGTTTCTATTGCTACTACGCAACTGTCAGAAGAAAATTGAATAACATTCTCGTCTGTGTTCATTTATTACCTGTGTGAAATGAACCTTCTCTTAATATTTCTGTGTACAATATTACGGCAAAGAGACCTTCTGGCAACATTTCCTCGTCATAGCGACCAACTTATATGTAAAGTTAGATGACGGAGCTACCATCGTATTTTCTAAACAAAATTGTGAAAATATTTAATTTCCTTATTTTGCCAACTGTACATATAAGTTGGTAGTGTACAATAAAGGGTACAGACTCCATACGCGTTTATTATCCGTGAATATGTCGCTCAAACTTGTCACTCCTTTATGAAGCCTGCCCCGTCTCCTTTATGAAGCCTGCCCAGTTCTCATCTTGTAATGTGCTGGGACGAATGAACTACTGGACAGGAACTAAGTAAAAGCATGCTTTTATTCCTGACGTACTTAATTTTTTCGGCCTTACTTATAATTTAAGCTGGTGTGGCAGTAGGCTGGTTTTATTAGGTGCTAACGCGAAACAGATTACCGTTGATAATATGTGTTCTAGAGAATAGACTAAATGAAAGTCAAATTGACAAACGTAGTAGTAGGTACGACAGTTTTCAGTAAACGATAGCGAAAAGTCAAAATTAGGCTAATTATCGTGCATTAGGATAAGTTTTTGTTAATATTAACATTTGTGATGATCATATTTTATAAGGCCTCACGCTCACTGGAGAGTGGATACAGCGTCGCAGCGTGCTAGCGACTATGAAAAAATCAATTCTTCTCGGTTCACTATCAGTTCAAAATGGTCCCGCCACCCTTCCGCGCTGCATCATGCCTCAACCACACCTTAACTGTTTTAAACTCTAGTAAATAAAGTACAATTTTAAACCTAGCGCAAACCGAAAAAAATTAAGACGTCATTAGAGAAATCCTAAAAATCAAGTGGAAGTGGGCCAGTCACATCCAAAGAGTAAAACCGGACTGGCGGCCATGATTTGTGACAAATGCCTAAATTGCAGCAGGCTTTTACTACTAGTAAAAGCCTGCTGCAATTATTTCCATTCTAATTCTATTCTAATTATACAAACTAATATAATTTAAGTAAATACTTATTAGCACAGTAAGAAACATACTTTTCCCCCCCGCTATAATCACACATTGAAACAAACACAACACACTCCAGAAGTGCGTAATTTCAAATATACAAATATAAAACTCTTTTTTAAATTAGTGTAAAGAATTCACAAAAGATTTTTTATTCTAAAGTTATATGATTATTTACGGGATATTTACCGTGGTAAGGTTGTGGAAGGAGCTTCCGATATTTCGGCGCAGTAACATGCACCATGTTCACGGGAAGACCCTTCCACAACCTTACCACGGTAAATATCCCGTAAATAATCATATAACTTTAGTGAACAACCGTGACAGTTTAAAACTTTTTTTATTCTACTATTGAGTTTTCCACGTTCACTCGTATGCCGCCTTGACTCGACAGTTGTATAGAAACAAAACAAAATCATTTCGCGTCCAGAGACTTACAATTCCAAGAAAATGTGATACCATCCTATGAAATTTGATACTGTCTGTCACGGCTTTTGTAAAACTTGGAGAAAGAGAAATTTTGTGCGTTTGAGGAAGGATAACTAAGATATCTACATGAAATACAAATGAAAGATGATGATCCCGAAAGCGGCATTCGTAAACGTCTTTTTGAATGACTTTATCACAAGGTCTGATATCATTTAGGAAGGGACCTGTCTCATTGTTGCAGATTCATTGACGTCGATTTTGAGGTACCTTTCTCTAAACTATACCACAGATTTTATATAGTACAAGTAACTATACGTGGTAATGCCGCCAGCATGCTGGGTACGCTGCCAACTGATAGTGGGCTTGAGCATTTGGATTGTCTTTAGACCTTCAACGGTCTATGGACAGTCCAACTGTTTATTTAGTGTTAGTTTTAGCTAGTATTTTGTTTAGTTAATAAAGGCACTTGCCCCTTCGTAACTGTCATCTAGATGTCTTTAATTTTAGTAACTATACTAAATTTGATAGTTCCATTAATATGCAGTGGTAGGACTCTTTGCAAGGGTCCGCCTGGGGAAGTACCACACCTTAGCCAGTTATTCAACCTCCAAGCAGTAGTGTGCAAACACTACTGTGTTCTGGATTGAAGGGCAAGGTTTCCAGCGAAATTACAGGGCGCAGTGTATTGCCCTCCAGGGTTTTGAACTGTTGAAGTTCAAAATTCTGAGTGGAGTTGTGCTGTTATCGGCAAACGTGAAGAGCCATCAGGCGAGCGACTTCGCTCGTCTCGTCTCAGTATCATAAAAAAATAGATGCCATTCTTTTCTGACTTATTGAAATGAAAAGAGTCGTGGCGTATTGAGTCCAGCCAGATTGAGTATTGCCGCGATTAGTGCGTCTGTATTTTTTGGTCGAAGTTATGTGCAGATACATTTTATACGCAAAATATATACATGTAAAATGTAAAAAAAAAAACTCGATTATTACCATGAAAACTGTTTGAAACATTTTTCGAGTGCGTAATGTTTTTTAGGTATTTTTTACCTTACATTACACCTTATGTAGGTATTACCTACATTATTCGCTACAAGCTCTGCGCTACATCAATCTTCATAATCTAACCGAGCTTCAAAAATGCTGGAAAAGACATCAATTTTCAATTTGCAAGCTACACCGATACGACCATGTTGCAAAATAATACACATCTTTTATATCACTAGCTACATCTGAAAGATTACGTCCTTATGAATTGATTCCGAGGAGTGTGTCGCAAATTGAAAATTAATTTTAACTGGCTGCAATGTGCAGCAAAAGTATTATAGTTGTGATAAGTGGACCAAAATTGTGTTATTTCCCTTATGTTTCAGAGTGTAAAATGTAAAACACTGTTTTAAACTACCACGGTTGTTCACTACAGTTATATGATTATTTACGGGATATTTACCGTGGTAAGGTTGTGGAAGGAGATCCCGATATTTCGGCGCAGTTTTTTAAATGTATTTTTTTATAAAAAATAGGCTTGCGTTTGACCGCCAGCTCGCCTGATGTTAAGCGATGGTGCGGTCTACGATGGAGCACGCTTGCCTAGAAGGAACCGATTCACTCGTGATTTGAAGACACCCAAACATTCACCATGTTCACGGGTGACTTCCCGGGGTGAATTAGTCATATAACTGTAGTGTAAAATGAGTAGTAATAGTGAATTATATTTTACTAGCTGCAGCCTGCGGCTTTGCTCGCGTAGTACAGAAGAAATCTACTTTACTCCCTTCCCGCCCTTTCAGTTTCGCCCACCCGCCCTGTCCTGCATCTGTTCTGTAGGTAATCCACTATACTACCCTTTCCGTTACAGGTCTGCATTCGTTCCGTAGTCCGAGTGGGGTCTTTCTGCTCGTTATATTTTATAAAATGTTCGTGAACGTGCTCGAGTGTAGGAAACTTATATAAAGAGGTGAAACTACTTTACTGGGCCATGACTTGGACTAGACCGTGATTTACTTTTCTTGACTTTGAGTATACCAGCCACTTTTAAGAATTAAGCTATTAAGTGACAACTCATCAGCATCATCATCAGCCATAAGACGTCCACTGCTGAACATAGGCCTCCCCCTTTAACCTCCACACTGAACGACATCCTGCCGTCTGCATCCACTGGATGCCCGCGACTCTCACAATGTCGTCGGTCCATCTAGTGGGAGGCCTACCTACGCTGCGTCTTCCGGTTCGCGGTCTCCACTCAAGAACCTTTCTTCCCCATCGGTTATCAGTTCTTCGAGCGATGTAGCCTGCCAATTGTCACTTCAACTTGCAGATTTTAATAGCTATGTCGGTGACCCTGGTTCTTTGGCGAATATCTATGTTCCGAATTTTATCGCGTTAAGAAACTCCGAGCATAGCTCTCTCCATTCCCGTTGTGTTTTTCCAAAAGACCAACAGTTAAGGACCACGTCTCAGTACCATATGTCATCACTGGCAACACACACTGGTCAAAAACCTTTGTCTTTAGGCACTGTATCTTGGACGAGAAGTGAGAACTGATCAAGGATTATAAATAGATAATTAATTATTGTACACCTATCTTGTAATTAGCAACTGTTAGTTATCCATGTAAAACAAAATAATATAAAAAATACGTGTTTGATGATAAATTTTGTATAAAATATCTTAACATATACTGTCCCACTGTTGGGCAAAGGTCTCCCCCATTTCCTTCCATATTTTATAATAATTTATAAATATTTAGATACTTGGCAAACGCACAGACGTGTGGCGCCAAAATCCACTCAGTAAAAAAAAGTTTTGTTTAGGAAACCTAAACCACCGTTTGAGGGTTCTGTACCCAAAGGGTGTAAACGAGATCCTATTACTAAGCCTACGCTGTCTGTCTGTCCGTCTGTCCGTCCTACTTTTTGACGGATGTATCTTTCGAACCATAACAGATAGCAAATTGAAATTTTCACAGAATATGACGTAATGCTACGGCGAATTAACTTATAATAATAATAAAGTCTAAAAGTTAAAACTAAAGGGTCTCCAATCGCCATACAACAAACGTTTTTTGACGTAATTTTTTGTACTTTAGTATATAACAATTTATGTAGTGGTACGGAACCCCTCAGTGCGCGAGTCCGAGTATTTTTATATTTTGTATATGCATCCTGCAAATAATCCGCTTTATCGCTTTTCCACTAGCGTGTCATTTATCCTCAAGCTTACAGTGGATTGAGGCTACCTTAAAAACTCATCAATTTCTTCGGCGGAAATGAGGTATTTCTATAAGATTAATGGTGAACACGCTACAATGCAAGCATGCACCGTGTGGGGAATTTATTATTTCTGTGACCCGATTCTAACCCTTTCATTTGATAGCCCCGTTAGCTTAGTTGGTAGTGATTCTGCCTTCTGTACTTGGGGGTGTGGGTTCGATTCCCACCTAGGATAAACATTTGTGTGATGAACATTTGTGTTTGTTCTATGTCTGGGTGTTGATATATATTTAAGTATGTATTTAATATATATCTGGGACATCTGGGACATCTGGGACATTTTTTTTTTCTGCACACACGGTCATTTGACCCCAAACTAAGCAAAGCTTGTAATATGGCTGCCAGAGACTGATATACATACATATATATTTTTAAATACATACTTAAATAGATATAGATAGATATATATAATTATGTATGTATGTCTTTGGCAGCCATATTACAAGCTCTGCTTGGGGTTTGGGGTCAGATGACCACATTTGCAATAATGTCCCAGATATTTATTTATTTATTTATAATATTTAGTTTGGATATGCCTTTAAACTTGAGCTAGTACCGAAAAAAGTATTCTCTTACTAGTTCTACAAACGCACACTTCAATATTGAGCCCACACAACTACAAAAGTTGATTAAAATATATGCGAATGGACGACCGAGGGGGATGTAAGTGCTAAAGGGGAAACTGTAGGTATAACACGTCCATTTATTTATTTATTTTGAGTTCTAACCACTCGATGTACCTATAATTACTTTTTACACAAGAAATGGCGTAATTGATATACATTTTGGGGAGTTTGCATCGGATCTGCAAGAACTAATTCCCTCCTGCCCATTTTTCTATCGGACTGCCAGAATGGGTACGAAAAATCGTACCTCTTTATGGTTGATATTCCGAAAACCTGCACTTTAATTCCACTTTTATTGTGCGAACTGTCAGTGGAATGCGCTGCCTGAATATGTTCCCCGATAGTAATATAGATGATGATACATGATGGTCAACAGCATTGCAATGTAATTTATATATTATTTATACATTTTCTTACCCCAATTATTCAGAATTTTCTTCCCTAAAAGCTACTTGTTTACTTTCAAAACACTTTTAGTTGGCGTGGATTGATCGCCAATCCAATTAATACGAAGCTGTTATGAAGATTATGCGGAAACTTTTACACCAATTAATTTTGCATTGAATTTTAAGAGACATTTCCAATCGAATCAGTGTTGACTTCAATTTCAATGATATTTCTGCGTCAATTAATTAGTAAAAGCCATTATTAACTAAAGAGGAGCGGACCTATAATAGGTTTTTATTTTTACAAGCTGTTGACTTCATACGCGAAAACTTTCATAAACTTTCAACCTACATTTGCCCCCATTATTCAGACCATTCGCAAAAAAATATTAATGTCCGCTGAGACCTCTATCATCATCATCATCAGCCAGAAGACGTCCACTGCTGAACATAGGCCTCCCCCTTTAACCTCCACACTGAACGACATCCTGCCATCTGCATCCACTGGATGCCCGCGTTTCTCACAATGTCGTCGGTCTGTGGTGTGTCTCATATAATAATACATAAATAAACATAATATGAAATCGAAATAATAAACAAATAAATCTAATAAATATACTTACCTTGAAAAGTAGAATCGCTCGCCGCTTCTGATTAAGCCGCTGCGCGCGCGTCGTCTAACTCGATGCGCAGGTCCACTGCGCATGCGCCGTGCCGCCGCGGCGGTGACAGAGTTCCCTACCTAACGGTTGCGCGTACTTATGCTCCGATATTATTTCATATTGTAAATTCAGTTTCCGTTGTTATTACGCAGTGTAGTTATAATACAATTCCTTGTAACATTATAAACTGTGTAATAAGATAATATAAACATTGAACATAAACTTAGTGGAGTGGTTTCCTTCAACAACACCCCAGGACTTACACCCATAACTGGTGACCCCGCTCAAGAACTAAAAGTGAGTCTAGGACAAAAAAGGAACTTATACGTGTCCTATGCAGTGCATATTGTGTGATATAAACAGTGCTAAATAAACAATTTGGGTAAAAAGGACTAATACCCTGGGGTACTTCGAAAAAGTGTGTGGTACAAGTAACAAGTCGAAAGTGATTTTATATATTTGCTGACGTGAATTATGTCGCTGCCTAATAAAGATGCAGAACGTGTTCCCACTGTCTCCTCCGAGTTATTCAGAGTGGGGATACGCGTTCCACCCTTCTGGCCTGAAGAACCTGAGATATGGTTCGCACAAGTCGAAGGACAATTTGCAGTATCGAATATTACTTCTGACGTGACCAAATTTAATTACGTCATTGGGCAGCTTGACCACCAATTTTCAAAGGAAGTTAAGGATATTATCATATCCCCTCCACCAACGGATAAATACCAGAAATTGAAAACAGAGCTCATCAAACGCCTGAGTGCTTCTCGTGATAAGCAAATGAAACAGCTTCTTATGCATGAAGAATTAGGAGACCGTCGCCCTTCTCAGTTTTTAAGGCATCTACAAAGCTTAGCGGGACCGAGCGTACCAGAAGATTTTATTAAGACCATCTGGACGAGCAGACTGCCACGTAGCGTACAAACGGTGATAGCAGCACAACCTACTGCATCACTGGAGGTACTAGCTGATCTGGCAGATCGGATCCAAGACATCGCTCCTGCCACGCCGCAAGTATCAGCTGCATCAGCACCTGGTTCGTCGCTGGACGCTATGGCCAATGAAATAGCCGAGCTTCGCAGGCAGATGAAGACACTGCTGGATCGCCAATCTCGCTCCCAGACCCGTCAAAGAAGCCGCAGTCACTCTGAAACTAGATCAGATTCCAACTACAGAAAGTTTCCCAACTGTTGGTACCACTCGAAATTTGGATCAAAAGCGAAGAAATGCGTGAAGCCTTGTAACTATCAAGCGGGAAACTCTCAAGGCAGTCGGTAATGGCGACTAACGACTGTCTTAACTCTTCTGGTCGCCTGTTCGTCGTGGATCGTAGGTCGAAGATGCAATTTCTTGTCGATACTGGAAGCGACGTTTGCGTCTTCCCACGAAGAGCACTACATGAGCATCGTGCGAAATCAAACTTTGAACTGTGTGCCGCTAACGGTACATCAATCAGCACATACGGATATACTCACCTGGATTTGGACCTTGGATTACGCCGCGACTTCCCATGGCGTTTCATCGTTGGTGACGTCACTAAGGCAATCATAGGAGCTGACTTCTTAAAGTTCTACGGCCTTCTAGTGGATATTCGCAACCAAAGCCTGCTAGACAACAAGACAACACTCTCTGTTGTTTGCTCGTCTGCACACTCGTCGACTGCGATTTCTTCAATCAAGATACCAATCGGCGAGTCTCGCTACGAACAAATCCTGAAAGAATTTCCTGAAATAACAAATCCATCCGGAAAACAAGCTGAAGTTAAGCATCGTACTGTCCACTTCTTAAGGACCACGCCAGGACCACCAATATCCTGCAACCCACGCCGCCTAGCGCCAGACAAACAAAAAATTGCAAAAGCTGAAATCGAGTCCATGCTGAAATCAGGTATCGCACGACCATCAGAGAGCTCCTGGGCGTCGCCGTTACATCTCGCACCAAAGAAAGACAACGGATGGCGGCCTTGTGGAGACTATCGAATGCTAAATGCTCGCACCATACCTGATAGTTATCCAATTAGACATGTGCATGACTTCACACACAGTATAACAGGCTGCGAGGTGTTCTCGACAATCGACCTCGTGAAAGCTTTTCATCAAATTCCTGTAAATCCTGAAGACATAGACAAGACCGCCATCACGACGCCGTTCGGATTATATGAATTTCCATTTATGACATTCGGATTGCGAAATGCTGGGCAGACATTCCAACGCTTTGTCGACGAAATGACACGCGGACTGGACTTTGTTTACCCTTACATTGACGATTTTTTGGTATTCTCAAAAAATGAAGTTCTCCACGAAGAACACCTTCGTATACTCTTCAACCGACTGAAAGAACATGGTATCGTCATCAACATTTCAAAGTGCAACTTTGGCCGGTCTGAAGTCAAATTCCTGGGCTATCATATATCAGCCAATGGAATCAAGCCTCTGGATGAGAAAGTTGAAGCAATAAAGTCATTTTCACCTCCTAAGACAGTCCGAGAGCTCCGCAGATTTTTGGGGATGCTGAATTTCTACAGGCGATTTATTCCCAACGCTGCTGAAGTCCAAGCACCACTACACGCTCTCATGACTGGTTCTGTGAAAGGTTCCCATCCTGTCGACCTATCTGGTGATTCTCTGAAAGCCTTCGAGGATTGTAAAGAAAGCCTCTGCCGTGCTGCACTCCTTGCACATCCAGATTGCCAATGCAAAATAGGTCTCGTCACAGATGCTTCAGATACAGCAATCGGCGCCGCCTTACAACAATACCATGATGGTAACTGGCAACCGCTTGCCTTCTTTTCGCGCAAGTTGAGCACAGCGCAGAGAAAATATTCTCCATACGATAGAGAACTCCTCGCAATTTATGAAGCATTGAAATACTTTAGACACATGGTCGAAGCTAGAGAATTCACAATATACACCGATCATAAGCCGTTGTGTTTCGCTTTCCATCAGCGCAAAGATAAATGTTCGCCGAGACAGTTTCGTCACCTGGATTTTATATCCCAATTCACAACTGACTTGAGACACATTTCGGGAAAAGATAACAAAGTCGCTGACACACTAAGCAGAGTCGAAGAGCTAGAACTGTCTATTGATTACTCTCAGCTTGCCAAGTCACAGGCATCTGATTCAGAGTTGAAAGACATGCTAGAACGAGGAACATCATTACAACTGGAGAAGATGAAGATACCTGGAACCCGTGCTGAATTATATTGCGACATCAGCACATCCATTTCAAGACCTTACATCACAAAGCCTATGCGCAAGCAAATTTTTGATAGTTTGCACGCACTAAGCCACCCCGGTGCCAACGCAACAATCAAGTTAGTAGCAGAACGCTACGTATGGCCCGGTGTAAAGAAAGACTGCCGAGAGTGGGCGCGTACATGTCTAGCTTGTCAACGTTCTAAGATAACTAGGCATGTATCTTCCCCTTTGGGTACTTACCAGCTACCAAGAGCACGCTTCATTCACGTGCATATCGATCTCATCGGACCACTTCCAATCTGTAATGGAAATCGTTATTGTCTCACCGCCATAGATCGCTTCACTCGATGGCCTGAGGTGATACCAATACCCGATGCGACAGCTGAAACAGTAGCAAAAGCCTTACTTTCTGGATGGATATCGAGATTTGGATCCCCCGTCGATATAGTAACAGACCGGGGCAGACAATTTGAATCTGCTTTATTTCAACAGCTATCCAAAATATCAGGTTTTCATCATAAAAAGACCACTGCATATCATCCTGCATGCAATGGAGTTATAGAGAGATTCCACAGACAGCTAAAGACTGCTATAACCTGTCATGCAACAGAAAACTGGATAGAAGCCTTACCTTTGGTGTTACTTGGAATCCGAAGCGCGTACAAAGAGGACATCCGAGCGAGCGCTGCAGAACTTGTGTATGGAGAACCACTACGCTTACCGGGAGAGTTTTTCGACCCAAGCACAGCTGGAACAACAGACGTCACAGATTACACTGCCCGATTACGCTCGTTCGCAAATAATTTGAAACC
The DNA here is from genome assembly GCA_949125355.1 of Agriopis leucophaearia. NCBI lineage: Eukaryota > Metazoa > Arthropoda > Insecta > Lepidoptera > Geometridae > Agriopis > Agriopis leucophaearia. The sequence goes on from OX421264.1 coordinate 15,115,423, forward strand.
CACACCTGCTTCGAGACACACCAAGCCATCGATATTTATTTTCAAAGACTTACCAACTGCCAGTCATGTATTCTTGAGAGAAGACGCATTAAGAGCTTCCTTGCAACCTGCATACAATGGTCCACACGCTGTCCTGGAGAGAACTGAAAAAGTTTACAAATTATTAATAAAAGGCAAACCTGTCACAGTATCAATAGACCGCTTGAAGCCGGCCTATATATTGGATGACAGCAGCAAAACTCCAGATAAATCTCCTGATGAGATACCTCCTCCACCTGAAAACATACAAAGAAAAACAAGGTCAGGACGTACAGTAACATTTCCAGATTATTATCGACCTTAAGGCCGGTCTCTGGAAGGGAGTAATGTGGTGTGTCTCATATAATAATACATAAATAAACATAATATGAAATCGAAATAATAAACAAATAAATCTAATAAATATACTTACCTTGAAAAGTAGAATCGCTCGCCGCTTCTGATTAAGCCGCTGCGCGCGCGTCGTCTAACTCGATGCGCAGGTCCACTGCGCATGCGCCGTGCCGCCGCGGCGGTGACAGAGTTCCCTACCTAACGGTTGCGCGTACTTATGCTCCGATATTATTTCATATTGTAAATTCAGTTTCCGTTGTTATTACGCAGTGTAGTTATAATACAATTCCTTGTAACATTATAAACTGTGTAATAAGATAATATAAACATTGAACATAAACTTAGTGGAGTGGTTTCCTTCAACAACACCCCAGGACTTACACCCATAGGTCTATCTAGTGGGAGGCCTACCTACGCTGCGTCTTCCGGTTCGCGGTCTCCACTCAAGACCTCTATATCTTATAAGAAATTTACCTGCCAATTTTCAACTTCTTAGGTCAAGTAGTTTTTAAAGTTTTGTGCTAAGTCAGTCAGTGAATTAGTGGTGTGTATTCATGTAATTACAGTATATTAATAACACAAAAACATAACAATAAGAAAGATTAAACGACACGAAAATCACATTTCTAATTTATATAATTCGCCAAAAGCTTTTAAAAATTGTTCGATGAGCCTTTTATTTCTTGCCTTGTTAATTTGGGTATAATATTTCAACTGGCAACTTTGAACAGTTGAACAAATGGAGCTGAAAGCTTGCATATACGTTTACTTTGGATGACAATTCACGGTTAGCTAAGTGATGTCATTCTAAATCAAATATGGCGGACTACCAAAGATGGCGGACCAGTTACTTTTATGCACCCCCCCATAATATGGGATGGGTATCAAGTGCTTGCTAAGAATACGAAAAATAAAATGACGTCACACAAAAATCAATATGGCTGACGCCAATTTTTTTTTCTTTTGTTTAAATTAATAATTTATTTAAGTCTTAAGAACTTTTTTGTTGCAGGTACTTAGGCATACGGAATCCATTGAAAAGTCGCCATCATTCGACGAAGCGAGTGGTCGTCATCAAGATAGCTCTAGTGTGGCTGCTCAGCATGTTTGTATCCAGTTCTATTACAGTTTTAGGTAAGCGATTTTTGTATTAAACTGTTGTTCCATACTTTAGGATTTGAATATGTTTGGGACCTGGAAAAGTTCTAGCTGAGTTATAAGTTGTATGTAGCAAGAATTATAGACGCCGTCGCCAATGCTTAGATTTGTTGCACGTTTATATTTATGCTGCGGACGTTTATATTCAATAAACGTCCGCAGTTTCATATCTATACATAGCTGTATACAATTTATATCGAAACAAAACTATTTTACCAAAACCAACCGTATATTTATACATTTACGGCTCAGTTCTCTAATGTCTCTTCTATTTGCACACCATCGTCCAAGCTCGTGAACCATCGTTGAGCAAGCGAGACGGCGATTATGCCTGAATCACAAGTAGGAACTTCTCTCCCGAGAGCAAGAGACAATTTTCCCTTTCTCTCCCGTTGGTCAGACGGTGGTTTGTCAGCCATGTTGACGTATCTGTTACGGCTCTTACGGTTTGTTAAGGCTTGTGCAACTATCGCGTGACTGTAGATCCAATTTGGCTGCGTATTGAGTGCAGCCAAATTGAGTATTGCCGCGATAAGCGCGTCATTGTGGCATCGTTGTATTTTTTGATCGAAGGGTTGCAAAGACAGTTCAAGTACTTGGAGGCCGACAGGAAAGCGACTGTAGCGGAAATAGCGCTTGGGGCATTTACCCGGATTCATCATCATTATCATTATATTCCCACTGCTGGAACACAGGCCTTCTCGCAAAAGTAGACAGAGGATGAGCTCTAATTCAGCATGCTGGCACAGTGCATGTTGGCAATATACGTTTATGATTTTTGGAGGTTCTTGGACATACCAATACCATCAGATCGTAATGCGCCCATGCTACCGCCTGACGTAGCACGGCTGAACGGCTTAACCGATCTCGATAAAATTTTGCGAGGTAATAGTATTGTATCATGAGGAAGGACCCTAAAGAATTGTTTGTTATGGCCAAAATCAGTTGAGGTGTTCCGAAAATATAGGGGTCACGAAGTCTAAGTTCGGGGCGAACAACTAGCGATATTGATTCAATACTGATTCTCAAGCTCAGCTTCTTTGAAAATGCTTGGAACTGCTTAATATTTCAGGTGACGTATTTATGGTGCACACGTCACCCCTACTTCCCTGCGAAGTTTATTCACGATTTACCTTAAAATTCACGTACATTTTGCTTGAAAACCGGCAGCTACCAATCACAGGGTTGGAACTCATCCAACTTTGCTGTCAACCTATGCAAGGACTGATGAAAAACAAATTGGATTTTTATAGAAATCTTTCAATTAACTGTGTTGCCTAAGATCAGATAAACAAGGGAAATATGGTAAGGAGGCGTGGCTAGTGCACGGTTATAAAAAAAAACAATTTATACTAAACTTGTCCAATAAGTGTGGAGGAAGAGGAGGCCTATATCTTAAGGTGAAACGTTTCACTTTGGCGGGAAATTCAAATGTCAAACAGTTTTTTTGTTCTTGTAGCTAGGCCGAGTAATTATTGTAAACGATAATGATGTTCGCGAAAATTGATTATTATTCTTTACAAACTCGCGTAAAGTTATTTATCTACAATGCACATTATTACATACATTTGTCAATAAACAAATTTATGCTGTTTCAAACGGTTTATTGCCAAATGTAAGTAATATGGTGAGTAACTGATTAATAGCTGTACATGATAATGTAAAGAACGACCAACAATTTTCGCGAACACTATGCCATTTCACCATAATTATCCAGCCTAGCTACAAGGACAAAAAAACTGTTTGAAATTTGATTTTCCCGCCAAAGTGAAACGTTTCACCTTAAAGCGTCATTACCACCACCTGCTCTTTAATGATACAATCAAAGAACCACATAACTTCTCTGAAATTCTTGAATCAAACGGGTTGTCATATTTCTTGTTCGCAGTTCTCGCAAGTCGAAAATTGACGGCAATTTACGAGTTATCAGGCAATTTTGTACTTCAGGGAACTTCTTAACTTTCCCACTCTCGGAATCGAAATATTTTATTGACGTCATTTAGGTTACTTCAAGTCAAAACGGTATTTTTTCGATCAGGAAAAAGTGTGAGGCTAGAAATCAAATTGCCTAAGTTTGGAAGTAAAAGCCTTAAATCGGAAATATTTGTATACTATGAATAAAACATTAACCTACAAATTGACAAAATCATTATATATATGAACTCAAAGCTATTTATTTGTCATAGCTATTATTCCGCCGTAACATTATATATTTTGTGTCAAAATGTCATTTGGCTATTATCTATTACGGTTCGATAGATACAGCCGTTAAAAAATATGACGGTCAGAAAATTAATGGCTAACCTGTAGAATGTCACACCAGAACATTGTCATTATAAATATTTTTTTAGGAGCTTTCAACACACTCACCTGACACAGAGTACTGACCGTGCGATCGTCGTACGGTGCCATTTATGGCACCAATTGAACGGCTTATTTTTCGTGACTGTACTTGGGTTCTATAGGTACTTATTCTAAGACAAAACCACAAAAAATTGTGTGAGGTAACCTAACCCAGAAACTATTTATAACCTAACCAAAAAACTTTTCTTTTATTCCCAGGTCTTATAAACCGTGATAACATAATGCCGACTCCAGATCTCTGCGTGATCAACAATCGCCTGTTCTGGATCTTCGGCTCTTTAGTCGCGTTCTACATTCCAATGCTGACAATGGTGGTCTCCTTTGCACTGACGGTACACCTGCTTAAAAGCCAAGCGAGGTTAGCTGCCACACCTGTCCCGGGAGGCACCCAGAGAAGGTAAGAGAGAAATTTGCATAGTGCATGTGAGGTTAGGAATTTATCTAAAACAGTCTGGGAGCTACGATGCCAAAGACAGTCATGCACACATTCACACACATATATATATATATACACACACACGTTAAACTTATAATACCCCTCTGTTTGCGTCGGAGGTTAGAAATAACATTGAAGGAAACATTCATAATCATTATTGTAATAGAAAGAAAGATTTCTTTACACAGTTCCCGAAATCTCTGGCCTTGACTCTTTAGTAGCACAGTATTTCATCCGATGTTATTGGAAAACAAACTACTTTATCCCCGCAGAAGTTAAATATGATTGATGTGGTGTACAACCTCAACTTTTGACAGTAGAAAATAAAAGCAGTAAGTGACCTATGATTATTTATTATATTTATTGAATCAGGCGTTGCTTTGCGGAAGTTCATGTTCAAAACTGATTTTATTTGTCGAATCTCTATTTTCTGTGCGGTGTAGCATGATGCCCACAGACTATACCTAAGATGGTGCCTGTGAAATTAGCCGAACGCCTTCCTGATTATGTAACTTACAACTCGTGATTTGTTTACTAATTTGACAGTTCAGTTATAGTTGCAAGTTACATAATAAGGGTACGGCTAATGTCACAGGTACCATGCTACACCGTACAGACTATAGTGGTTTAAAAATATATTTTTTCTAATTTTTGTTTCATGTTAGGTTCAATTAGCTTTATTGATAAACTAGCCGTCTGCCCCGGCTTCGCACGAGTGTAAGCTCGGCCTTCGGCCTCGCTACAAAATATAATATAGCCTATGTCACCCGGGGATAGTGTAGCTTCCCAAGAGTGAAAGAATTTTTCAAATCGGTTCAGTAGTTTCGGAGCCCATTCATTACAAACATACAAACATACAAAAATAGGTACAAATCTTTCCTCTTTATAATATTAGTGTAGATTTAATTTCTGTAGAATAAAACAAAAATAATCGACCCCAAATTGTAGTTAATGCGGCGTTTAAGCGGAAATACATGGGATATTTGTCAAAACAAGAATTTGATTATAATTTTTTTTTTGGCGCCAACGTGCAAGAAGTTAATTATGTTGTTTCATTGTATTATTTCCCAAACTTGTGTTTATTTGGATTACTATTGTTGATAATTATTGTGTTTGTGGACGTGTTCGAGTGTGGAAATATGATAAAACGAAGTGAAACATGTTTTTTCGTTTTGTTTCCATAACTCGATAGAAGCCTCTTGTAAAGCCACGTCCTTAGTAGGGCATTTAACTTGACTGTGAATTACTTTGCTTTACTCTGTCTGTAACTTGTTTGACGATATTAAATGAAACTTGATAATATTTCGATACTAGACAATGGCAAATGCACACAAAATGCGACGCCAAAAACTTTGAAAAAAAAAAAAAAAAATGTTATGTATCTTCAAAATTGATGAAACTTGACAAAATAATATCAACGAACGTGATATGACAATAGAAGCATTCAAAATCAGCAAAAATAAAATAGTATCTATAAAAAATTGGTCAAGGAAAATAAACTGTCTGAAATATACTTTTTATGTAAAACGTGAACCAATATTTTGTACTGTAAAATATATATTTTACATATTTTGTATATATTTTGTGAGGGGTTACTAAATGCTAATTGGTACATTGAACGTCAGTTCAAAATGTAAACAAAGCATAGTGATGGCGTACCTACGGTATTGGTTGGAAATGACGTGAGGTTAAGCGGAATCAGTGGGCGTGTTTTTTATATCAGTAGTAATGCCAACTGATGAAGTGTCTGAACATGCTCCCGGCGACGTTGCGCTTGTCGCCCAAAATCTAAACCATGTTGGCCCAACGCCTTTTGCGTTCACCAACTAGTCCGGTCAAGCTGTAGAGGCCGCAAGACCAACAGCAATAAGTCACATTAGAAAAAAAATATGTCTGAACATGTTCGCCCTGCATTAAATGTCTAGTTATATGAAGTCTTTGTACAGAATGAATAAATAAATTTATGATTTGTAGATTTTGTAAGTAGGTATCTATTGGGATTTGCGGACGTGCAATCGTAGTTGTAATGCGCCTGAAACTTCGTAGGCAATGTTGATGTTCACCCAAAACATCTCAAGTTCGAATTCTGCTGTTCGCCAAATTTTTAAATTGTTCCTTACAACGTTTATTGTAAGGTGAGCTACTGTTGCCGTCAATGTATTGTGATTATACAAAACTCCTATTGGATGGTGGCCAGAATCCAAATATTAGACTACATTGCGCTAATAAACCGAAATGGTATCTAAATTACTGAAATGAGAGGCTTTAATGCTTTATGTAGCCCTTCACACTCATTTAGGGAAGGTTTGGTGCTCGTAAAAACATTTTATGTACAATTAAGTGTCGAATTGACAAACAGCAGAGTGATGGCTGAAGGCTGACTTATGTGAATGCCAGACCACTGTAATATCATTAGATACCTAAGTGCTTACCACAGAAAAGAGAAGTAAATAGAACGGAAATGAGAAGGAAAAGGCATTGGCTAACATGCCAGGCATTATGACAGAACATTGATTGAACATTCTTATTTAGATCAACGCGTCGAACTCCGCGTCACAGTTGCTAACTGATTTCGAATGACTGACGTTTCGTTTATATGGGTGCAATCACTGAAGTGAGAATTTTTTACCCTTCTCATTTCTGTGAGTGCAACTGGCTACAACAAATTTCTTAGAAAAATGCATTAACAGCCGTTCAAATTAAAAAAAAAAAAAAACTGTGCTGCTTACTTCTTCATTGTTGAACGTAAAGTTTATCTCAGTAACTATGACGTATAAAATTTAATAAACGCCTCTACAATTTTAAAAATTTAATAAGCAACTCTACGGACCCTGGTCTGTTACTTTTGTTATACTGAACTACAATTTTGATAACTTAAACGAACTTACTTTAGTTATGCCATCGACAAATTATAGTGAGACTATTAATAGCGGTTCATTATGGCGTAGATCGGAAATATGCCAAAATAACGGATTAAACTTAGATGGCGCTACAATTTGATCGTGTTATAGGTTGTCTCGAACTTCCGTAAGCGCTACAGTCAGCTAGCGTACTAAAAGGTTCAACTAGTATTAGCAGACAAGTTTTGCAGCATTTCAAGAGAAGCGCAACGAAACCAGTAGATGGCGCTATTATTAGTTGATTGAATCAGGCGTTACTTTGCGGAAGCCCATTTTCAAAACTGTTTTATCACAAATTCCTTATTGTACTTGAAGCGACGTAGAAGCGGAATTACACTAGAAATTCATCAATAAAACAGTTTTGGCGCTATTATTATTTTTTTACTTCGGATGCCGCGACCAGCCTCGATATGTTTTCATAAAACCATAAAACTAAATTTATATTATATACATACAGTAAGTACTTGTGCAAAAGCATTGTATTTTTGTATTTTTTAGAAATGTTTCATTAACGTGACCTTTAAACATGCTCGTTCGCCATTCGGGGCCGAAGTCTACCTGTTATAAACGATTCAGTTTGAACCTTAATGCGCCGAGATATGGATTGCTTTTGCGCAACTTTTAGCAATCATCTAAAATTTGCCTAAACACGTGACGGTACGCGGCCCTCAGATCAGACAAACAAAGGAGATATGCTTTACTACAATAATTATATTTATTATGTTAGTTTATTAGTTCATGTTTCTGAAACTACCTAGTTATTATAATAAAGATTAGCCTGTTTTTCTAATAATTCCGGTTTTCTTCTGAGTATGCCAATTCTCAGATGGTCACTGTTGAAATTTCGAGGTAGTATTAAATTAATCCTACTAATCAATTTTGGTGCAACAAATACCTACCTACATTCCGTGTGGATTTGGTTGACCTCAACCGCCGTCTGACCAACAGGAGAGAGGGAAATATGTTATTCTCACTCTTTCTCTCCCGTAAGTTGGAAGGGGCGGCGATCTGTTCCACACGTTTTGTTACTTTATTTGTTACTTTAGGACCTAGGGCCTTACGTCCAACTCTAAACGCGGGCCCGAATAGTTGCAGTTTTCAAAATCACGCGAAACTTACCGCGCCGAGATACGGTTTGCGGTCGCGTGATTTTGCAAACTGCACTTATTTAGGCCCGTGCTTAGAGTTGGGCGTAAGGCCCTTGTTCTGTTGTGAAGGTACTAACTGCTAGTACCTATACCTAGTTGCCTCTACCAGACCTGAGGCCTGGCGCACTCCGCACTTTAGGTATGAAGCTACAAGTAGTCGTCTGCCAGGCTAGCATGCGCGCTGTGACAAAATGTTGACGACTCTTTTTATCGTTCCAAAGCGAGACAGGCTATATGAAACCGTAAGCACAAATAGGCTAGGCACCTTGTTACATTCTTGCTCTACGAGGTGACGACAAGATTTTGTTGCGGTGCGCATGCTAGCCCGGCTTGTCGGACTTGTGCCGCTGCCGCGCGATAGACAGAGATAACGCGACAAGAGTTACGCGATAGACAGAGAGGAAACTTCTAGGTTAATATAGAAGTAGGTAGCGCTCGCACGTCCTGAATTACGCTAAATTGTGTAGTAACAGTCCTACTTATTTAAATGATTTTGTCCGGAATGAATTCTAAATAAATTTTAAAGCGTCCAGAATTCGAGAAATGAAATAAAAATATTTTAAAACAATCAATATATTTTTCGTACATTATACATAACATAAGTATGTGCTTCGTAATCTATATCTATATTTATTTACATTAATATCTAAGCCTTACTCACTTTTAAGCATTGCTTGTTACTACAGATAACCATAAGGCTTAAAATGTTGTATTAAAGTCGCATTTAGTGGAGCAAGACCATGGCGCTTACACACAGTCGTGCGTTTTGCTACTTTTATTTTTAGGGTTCCGTACCCGAAGGGTTATGATAATCCACCATTATTATAAATTTCGAGCCTTACTTAAAAACGTTACTCAAGTTGACTTGCGCTTAAATATGCTCCGTCTTGTTTTCGCGTGTGACGATTGCCGTCAACTAGAAGTTGAGAGAGCATTTTAAAACATAGATCAACTTGAGTAACGTTTTTAAGCCGGTATACCACGGCCAAGAAATTTGATGAATAGGTATTTAGCAACTCTATTGCTGTCGCGCTGCGCCCTGACCAGCGAGCTATCGACGTGTGCGTGTCGAACAGACTGTGCGTGTGTGCGTGCCCGCCCGTGCTCCCGCACTGAATGCCTAGTTGCCTACAAATTCATTTCGCCTCGCAGTCTACTCGGCTAGTTGATATCGGGGTTTGCCGAATGTCGAGTGATTTTTGTTATTTTGCAATCTGCTCATATTTTACTAACCGACTACGCCAAATAGACCAGGGTCGATAATTTTTGAAACCAAAAAAAAACACAGTAGTATGAAACCCATTATTATGATAAAAATGAAAGGAAAAATAAATTATGGGCGATTTGAGTTCGGGAAGTGGAGGGGGGGGGGGGGGTTTAAGGGTAAAAATGGTTCAACTTGATTTCCAGTAGTTAATATAGTAGTAGTTAGTAAATATAGTTTTTGAAAAGTTTAATGGGAAAGTTGTAGGTAATAAAAATATCTATAACTTTTGTCCCAATAATTTTTACACATAACCTCAAAATTTATGTGAAAAAATCAAATAACCAAGTTTTTAGTTAAAATAATATACATACATAAATAAAAATATTAAATACATACATACTTATAAACTTAAAGCGAGATAATAACGATACAGTAGCTACTCCAAGATATAGTGCAGTTTCACACGACGCTTGAAAACTTCCTGTGAGGGTGCCGGTCTATAATGTGATGATAGTTACGGATAGGATTACCATGTACAATTCCTATGTGATAACTTTAACTATAATCTAATAATCTAAAGTAAAGTAGAGGTGTTGTATGAGGACTTGAGGAGATATCCGAGACCATAGATACCTCCGTAACATACTTCACCGTTGTTATGGGTGACTTCAACGCAAAGGTGGGACGCGGAATGTTGATGAGTTAAGAGTCGGGTCATATGGGTATGGACAGCGGAATTCGAGGGGCCAGTGGCTGGTTGACTTCATGGAGAAGGAGGAACTCTATTTGATGAACTCCTTCTTTCAGAAGTGACCATGCAGGAAGTAGACGTGAATGAGCCCCGATGGTTCGACCAAAAATGAGATCAACTTCATCATGACGACCAAGAAGCGAATATTCAATGTCTCCGTGATTAGCAAGGTGAAAACCGGTAGCGATCACCGTTTTGTCAGAGGCACATTGAATATCAACAAGCTTGAGAGGTCGCTTCTGGTGAAGTCCACGCTCCATTCTGGTCATACTCAAATCCAAAACTCCAAAGACTTCCAACTCGAATTGCATAATCGCTTCCAGAGCCGAAAGCGGAACTGTTCGTACTAAACAATAGGCTGGTGGAAACTGTCCAAGCAGTGTGGTCTAAGTTCTTTAAGACCCCACGCCGGAAAAGACCTCAGAAGCTCTCAGATGAAACCATTAAGCTAATGAAAGACCTGACTGAGATGAGACTGCAAACATCAGCTGATATGTCGCAATATGGCGAACTTAATTGACGAATCTCAAAATCGGTGCAACACGATCTGCGTTCCTATAATACAAGATGTATTAGGGACGCATTCGAGTGGAACCAGGGCTGGATAGTGTTCACAAAGAATTCGTCTATTGGGAAGAGCCAAATGATGAAGCTGAAGATCGAGGATGGTAGTATCATTTCATCCTCACATTTAGTAATCTCATATTCTAGTATTATATAATTAGTTTTTTTTTGTCTAATAACATCATGTTATTAAATCATGATTGTATTTGTATATTGTCCGGTGGAGGGTATTGTTACGCCATAACACAGGTTAATTTCTAGCTTGGGTAACAAGGCTCTTCATCATGGAGTATTGTTTTTGTAAAAACAAACTTTTGTAAAATTATGACCGACAACGTTTGTAGACACCAAATATATTTTCATTTCATTTTCATTTCATTTTCATTTCATTTTCATTTCATTTTCATTTCATTTTCATTTCATTTTCATTTCATTTTCATTTCATTTTCATTTCATTTTCATTTCATTTTCATTTCATTTTCATTTCATTTTCATTTCATTTTCATTTCATTTTCATTTCATTTTCATTTCATTTTCATTTCATTTTCATTTCATTTTCATTTCATTTTCATTTCATTTTCATTTCATTTTCATTTCATTTTCATTTCATTTTCATTTCATTTTCATTTCATTTTCATTTCATTTTCATTTCATTTTCATTTCATTTTCATTTCATTTTCATTTCATTTTCATTTCATTTTCATTTCATTTTCATTTCATTTTCATTTCATTTTCATTTCATTTTCATTTCATTTTCATTTCATTTTCATTTCATTTTCATTTCATTTTCATTTCATTTTCATTTCATTTTCATTTCATTTTCATTTCATTTTCATTTCATTTTCATTTCATTTTCATTTCATTTTCATTTCATTTTCATTTCATTTTCATTTCATTTTCATTTCATTTTCATTTCATTTTCATTTCATTTTCATTTCATTTTCATTTCATTTTCATTTCATTTTCATTTCATTTTCATTTCATTTTCATTTCATTTTCATTTCATTTTCATTTCATTTTCATTTCATTTTCATTTCATTTTCATTTCATTTTCATTTCATTTTCATTTTCATTTTCATTTCATTTTCATTTCATTTTCATTTCATTTTCATTTTCATTTCATTTTCATTTCATTTTCATTTCATTTCATTTTCATTTCATTTTCATTTCATTTTCATTTCATTTTCATTTCATTTTCATTTCATTTTCATTTCATTTTCATTTCATTTTCATTTCATTTTCATTTCATTTTCATTTCATTTTCATTTCATTTTCATTTCATTTTCATTTCATTTTCATTTCATTTTCATTTCATTTCATTTTCATTTCATTTTCATTTCATTTTCATTTCATTTTCATTTCATTTTCATTTCATTTACATTTCATTTTCATTTCATTTACATTTCATTTTCATTTCATTTTCATTTCATTTTCATTTCATTTTCATTTCATTTTCATTTCATTTTCATTTCATTTTCATTTCATTTTCATTTCATTTTCATTTCATTTTCATTTCATTTTCATTTCATTTTCATTTCATTTCATTTTTTCATTTCATTTCATCAAAGCCGAAGATTCTGAGAGAACTCGAGAGGTTTTACGGACAGTCGTACACATTGACGCGACAGCCTAATTATCGGTACAGTTCTGGACAAGAGAGCTAAACTGACCCGACACTACACTGAGGACATCCTAGACATCAGCTTGTACGAGATAAGAATGGCTCTGAAAAGCTTAAGAACAACAAGATCGCCGGGTGATGACGGAATCACGACAGAACTACTGAGAGCGGATGGAAAACCGGTACTTTAAGTCCTCCAGAAGTTATTTAATTCCGTCATACTCGAAGGTACTACGCATGAAGCATGGACTAGTAAGGTGGTGGTGCTCTTCTTCAAAAAAGGTGATAACACCTTATTGAATAAACCCATCTCACTCCTGAGCCATGTGTACAAGTTGTTCTTCAGAGTCATTACGAACCGTCTCGAAAGCAGGTTTGATTACTTCCAGCCTCCCGAACAAGCCGGTTTCTGTAAAGGCAGGAGCACCACAGACCACATACACACGTTCCACCAGATTATACAGAAGACTGAGGAGTATAATCGGCCATTATGTCTAGCGTTTGTGGACTATGAAAAAGCCTTGGATTCAATCGAGACCTGGGCAGTATTGCAGTCCCTCCAGCGTTGTCATATCGACTATAAGTAGGTATATCGAAGTGCTGAAGTGTTTGTATAGAAACGCCAACATGTCGATCCGATTACAGGACGAGAGCACGGAACCAATCCAATTGCAGAAAGCCGTGAGACAGAGAGATGTTATTTCTCCGAAACTGTTCACGAATTGCAGATGACAGGATGTCGATCACTATCAGTATAGAGGTTAAAGGGGGAGGCCCATGTTCAGCAGTGGACGTCTTCTGGCTGATGATGATAAGCTATAATCTAATCACTTAGCAACGTAATAACCTAATGTATTTAAATAAAATTTTGAAAAAATATCTCAACAAAATTAACTAATATTAAGAGAATTATTTATTTATAAATTTTTCCACTTGTTACGATCCTGATATTCCAGATACACAAGTCACAATATATTTTTTAATTCTTTCTTTTCGTACTTAAATGTGTTATGTGTGAAAACCACGTCAGTTTCCATAGTAAAAATAAATCATGTTGTGCGTCAACAATTTTGTCCAAATCCTAACTTGCCGGCCGTTGCAGTAATGTGCTAAATTCACTTCACGCACAAAACACTAACTAAAGACGAGAACCGTTACATATCGATATCGATGGACAGCACTAATGTGTCGATACAATTATCGACTACATGTCTCTTCTCTAACTGTATACGTATTAGACCGACCCTCCCCTGACCTCGAGCCTCTGCCCGTAGAGCGCAATAAGGACAACTGCAGCTCGGATCGATTTATACCTACGAAAAGTAGACAAAATCATCGTCTCTGATTCTTCTGTTTCCTCACTCAAAAATAGGCCGATTTCATTATTTTTTTCAATTAATTGTTTAAAAAGGATTGATCTCGGCTTCTGTCATTTATTTTTGTTTTACAAACTCATAAATTTTGTTTGAGAGACGTCTGAACACGGAGGTAAAAATTTGATATTTTTTGGGATTTTTAAAGGCTCATATTTCTTATAGTACTTAACTTACGAGAAAAAATAAATGACACAAGCCTGACCATAAAGGAGATAAATTTTATAAAAAAATAATATATTGCTCTAGCGGTATTATCCAGGGAGGAAACAGGAGAATAAGTTTGTATGGACTAAACGCTGTCCAAATTGCCCCTTAAGTAAGGCCCTAAGGTGATACGTTTCTTGTTTAGCGGGAAATTCAAATTTCAAACAGTTTTTTTTGTGTTTGTAGCTAGGCCTGGTAATTATTGTGAAATGACACAGTGTTTGCGAAAATTGTTAGTCGTCATGTACAGTTATTAATCAGTTACTCACCGTATTACTTACATTTGGCAATAAACCGTTTATAACAGAAAAAAATTGTTTATTGACAAATGTAAGTAGTAATGTGCATTGGAGATACGTGATACGAGATTTTACGCGAGTTTGTTAAGAATAATAATCAATTTTCACAAACATCATGATCGTTTACAATAATTACCCGGCCTAGCAACAAGAACAAAAAAACTGTTTGAAATTTGAATTTCCCGCCAAACGTGAAACGTTTACTCCAAAATACTCAGTTTAGGGAAGTAAAACAATGTTTAAATAAAAAACACAACAGTTCGTTTTATTAATTACAAAACAACATATAATTATATTAATTATTAAAGTACTTTTCAAGAAAAAAAAAACTAAATCAATTCATAGATAGATAGGTGACTAACTTCTGCCACAGTTATGGTTTTCATTGTTACAAAATGTGAGTAATGGCAGCTGAATTGATATACCAATAATAATCATACATTTATAATTCGATTCGTCACCTTCGACAAATATAAAGAAAATGGACATGCCATAACCATTAAACTTTCACAGTAAAAACAAGTCAAAACCGTCGGACATATACTGCAATACCTAATTGTAACCATGTACAGTAAATTTGTTGCAAAAAATAGATAGCTAATATAATAACTACGTGAGTAAAAGAGAACACCTGTGTTTGTCTATTGCTCTTGAACCGTTTGACATTCACAGGCACCAGGCGGCTAGACATGTTGAGTAGCGTTAGCAAAACCGATCGCTTATTCACTGCGTCTCGCCGTGGATGGACGTGACTGGTCACGTGACTAATAAATCAGTGTTTACTTCGCTACTTGAAAAACATCTTTTACTAAAGAAGGTGTAATAAGCGTAGGGGGGAAAGACATGTTGGTAAATAAGTTGGTAATATTATTATTATTCTGTTATTTTAGAGGGATGGGTACAGGGGTAAGCACAAAAAAAATTGTTTTAAAATCTACCGGCTGTGCCTATACATGTCAGCTGAGGATTAATTTACGCAAAACTTATTATAACTTAACCCTCCAAGTGTGTTACGGACCGCTTGTCGGCGTAAGGGAAAAGTGCCCGACGCGCGTTAGGCATGCGGTGCGTATGGGAATTGCTGCTATTCGTCAATTTATTTTCGATCGAATGAACGTTCCAACGACAACTTAAGTTCACTGACCTGTAGCTTATTTCAATCAGTACAGAATAAACACATCTTTGCTGGTTATGAAACTTATGAAGCTAAGTTTGTCTTTAAATATTTCAACTTCAGTTAGTTGTTTTTTTGGACTCGCGCTCTGAGGGTTCCTTCCAACGGAACCCTCAGAGCACGAGTCCTACTCCTACTCGTCCGGTTTTTTGTATTCGTAGTGTCTTATAAAACGGGTCAGACAAATAGACAGACCTGGCGAAACTATAAGATTTCTTTGTTGGACTACAGAATCAAGAACAAAAGAATATTTATCATAACTATTACCTGATGAGGTATAGCAGTTTTATTTAAGTATTTTTCGTCTTCCTATTTTCGTCATGTACATTTCATCGGGTGTAAAGTGGTTAGAACATACACGGGTGTATTTATTTGAAGTCCACTCTTCATCTCGTCTCACTGCCCGTATTTTTTCCAACCATTTCTTGTGCATGGCAACATCACTAGGAAATCTACAATAAATTATATTAAAAGTAAAAATAAAACAGTTTGAAAATAACATTTAACCGAAGTATAATTTGATAATTTACGAAATTAGTTTGCTGTCGGTACATTCGCCTCAAGTTCGGCATGTCCGATGTGCGGTGAAGATTGTCGAACATAGTGATGCTTTCCTTGTCTCACTAAGTATATGCGTATATTTCTATCCCGCAACGATGGAATAAAACAAAATGGGGACTAATTAGCGATGTTTGATGAAATTAATTTATGATCAATAAATACTCACCAGTGAAAAGTGACACCTGAACTTTTATTTTGTGTTTTTACACTTCCGGAAAACACACGAAGGCATATTTTTGTCAGATGTTTCGTTATCATGTAACAATAATCTTGTGTTGCACTTCCCACGGCTAGAGACCGACTGAAACTTGTGATCTTCAAAAATGTTCTTCTTCTGGGCATGTCCATTTACTTTATATTTGTCGAAGTTCGTCACCTGTTATTTTCACATAAACCCATTGCAATCAAGAAAACAGCTACTTCGATCAAATGTTGCCTACGTAGGTACCTACCTACGTTCGATTGTTATCCATGAAAAAAAAAACAATGGTGATGTGGAAAATCCTGGTATTATTTTAATTAAATGTTATTTACTTCTATTCTAAATTATTTCACTAAAACAACGGATTGTTAGGCATTTTAAAGTGAAATACAAAATCATTGCATACTATTATTTATAGTAAAGCGCCATCTATTTTATTTGACTTGTATTACTAAAGGCGCTAGCAACGTCGATTATCTTTAAATGCGAGGTAAGGTAAAGTTTTCGGTGCCATAATACTAACTATTACTGTATTCTGTGTATTAGTTCATTTTAATGTCTAATTGGACACTACTATCGCCATCTCAACGATCACTTTGGAGCTATCGAGAGCGTCTACGCAGTTTTCTCAGTGAATATTTATCCTCTCTAAGTACGTTACATCCATGTTTATGCACACCTTTGGGATAGGAAAGTAAGTAAGACCTTCTAGAGATCTAAGATCTAAGGTAATGATAACTTTATTCATAATAATAATTACATGTCAAAAAATATGCTAATTTAAAAAACTTCTACTCAGTCACTCCGACGTATTAAACATACCACATACACAAACCTTTCTAAGTACTCTAATAATAGTTATAGCTATGTAATGTTTCCAGTGAATTCGTTACTGGAAACAATTAGTTGGTATTCATTTCATTTATATCTTCATTTTATTTCATTTTTGTTGATAAATTAGTTGGTATTGTAAAACCCGCCGTCGCCTAATTAATGCTCACCTACCATAAATTTTTTTTCTGAGCAAAGAGGTATGCTGAAAACCAGCCCCCCGAGACCTTTCGGGACCTCGCAGTATGGCGCTGAGCATACCCCTATTGCCAGACATTGTTTTTACCTTATGTATTCATTGTTTTTGGCAATAAATTAAATCATATTCTTTATCTTAAAATATTTATTTTGGTTAAATTGTAATATAGATCTTAATTTTAAAAGTCAACTATATAATTAATTACTAATAAAATAATCGTGACAAACTACTTAATTCTAATTACAAAATATCTAGCCTAATCAAACAGCCCGCCCCGGACCGTTTCCGGTGCAAAAGTGCCCATACCACTGGCAGCATTCCCACGCTGAATTGCAATGGCCAATCTTTGCACCAGGAACGAGCCAGAGCGGGAGTCGCCACCGTTATCTCGTATTCTGCGGCCAACTTCTGAGATCAAGCTCTTGGCCGCAGTGCCCCAACTGCCCATAGTTTCCACGGCAATGGGTACAAAATAATACTGTGGCTCCATTTCCGCGTACTTCTGCCGCTTTCTACAGGCGGGATCCTCTGCTGCTGCTGCCGGTGTATGGACGGTTCGACTCAGGTGGGTCGCTGCGACAGTGCTGACGCAAGTAGCGTCCCACACTAAGCACTTGCCGTTTTTCCATGGCACCAGGGTCAAACCGTCTGGTCATTTACCATCGGATCTACTAAGACCCGGTGGCTCCAGGACACACAGAACGTTGGCAGAAATGAAGGCCCTTTGAACTATGTCGTTGAGGGCATGGTGTCGCGGAAACCTACCCATGCAGCGACGACAACTCAGGGCGTGGTGACCATCAGCCTCCACCATGGAACCGCAAGTGCATCTATGTGGTTCACACACTTTGCCATGCCTTGCCATTCTTAAAATTAAAATTAAAATTATCATATTAAAACTAAATAATAATAATAAAACAATGTCATTCTAATTTTACGTATATCGTCACTCCAACGAGTCTCAGGGCGTCCTACGCTACGTTTGCCGATTCGTGGTCTCCACTCTAAAACACGTCTACTCCAACGGTTATCGGTTCTGCGGCAGATATGACCGGCCCACTGCCACTTCAGCTTGCTAATACGCTGAGCTATGACGTACGTAAGACGGCTGGCAGTGGCTGGAAGATAAAAGCCGAAGATCGGGATGAGTTGCGTGCCTTGGGAGAGGCCTATGTCCAGCAGTGGGCTAGTATAGGCTGATTATGATGATGATGATGATTCTAATTTTAATTAGGCAATTTCATCCAGTTTTGTAATAAATTCCTCTACGCTATACGGAGCCATGTGAGTCAGAAAAACCTTAAGCTTATTTTTGAATGAATAAAGCGACTTGGCGTCCCTTATGGATTTTGGCATGCCAAATATTCGGGTACATTTGTGTCTTGGTCAGCCTTTGTATTGGCATAGTCAAGGTATCAAAATTCCTAGTAAATTTTTCGTGGACATCACCGAGTCTCACAAAGGTAAATGAAATTGGTCAATGGTCATGTTACTACTAGTTTGTGTGTATACCGCGAGCAGACCAAGTAACCTTTGGGTATGGAACCCTAAAAATCACAGTATCACACACACAGAAGCATAATCCATATAACACTAAGCCCCACCCTCATGTAGACACAGATCCAATATTAATTTCACGTTATTACCTCACTGTGAATATTCCGTATCTAGGCCAAATAACAATGAATTTAGTAATTTCTTTCTACAACTAAGTTCATGATATGACGCCTAAGACTCTCATTACGTTTTAGATGTCATTCTTAAAGCATCTCATAAAAGGCTCTGAATATAGAGTAATGCAGACTCATAATAGGTAAGACAGTTAAGCAGAGTTTACATTTGAATAGAAAGTCGCTAGCAGATTTATTGTTTCTAGCAAAATGTCGGGTTTAAATTCCTGAGGTTCGATTTTATTGATCGCTCTTAAGATTTCACATGAAAATATAAGGCAAAAGGAAAGATTTTCTATTGATAAAAACCAAATTCGATTTATGGTTATGATTATTAAAAAAAAAAGAAACGACTTTGGTTTGGAATTTTGTTGACAGTCAGTAATTTGCATGATTTCGAATGATATTATCGAGCGCAGTATTATAGGATCGATTCAAATTTGATTTAAATAGTTTTTTTAAGTAACCAGACCATTTGCCAATAATTTTATTGTATCAAAATGTCCTTAACTACCTTTGTTCTGTGGATAAGCATATTTTTGCGATACGATAATTCAAGAACCTGAATTAAACAAAATTTCCAAAATGTGATGTTCATACACTACAATAGGCAACCGGATAGTTGTTTGATTTGTTAAAAATAACAGGTTTAAAATACAAATATATATATGGATATGGATGGATAAATGAATACGTGTAAAATACAATTAAATGTTGTACAAATATACTGAAGTAATTATTTGAATTGGTTAGTAAAGTTCAAAAATATAAGCGTTTAAAGTTTTTGTTTGGTTTAGGAAGGGATGCTCTGTCTCTTTCCCGTAAGTCCCGCAAGTATGGAGTTTGTATGACGTACTCACAAGTGATGTTATTAGTAATTTCAGTGCGCGCTCTGGCTACCAAGACATTAAAATATATCTTCCTCAATTTTCGATTCTATTTATAGGTAGTTTTTTTTAATATAAAATTATCGGTAAATACGAGTAATATATGTATTAGTCACCAAGCCTATGTGAGAACTCATAGAGAAAAGCTAGTCGCTAGCGACTCAAACCTGTGTGAACCTCGCTTAATGTCAAAGGACAACGAGTTACAAACTCCACGAGATTAGCGGGGAACAAAGCTGTGGAAAAAAGTTTTTCAGTCAATCTGCTTACTTGTATTTATGTAAATAGGGCTCCAACACTTGTTTCGCCTTTTGAATGTAGCAGATAAAAATGTATATTATCTTCTCTTTAGACAGGTGGAATGAAAAGGCTGTGATAAGTAGGCTTAATTTAATAATCTAAATTTAGGGAGAATAATTTTGGTGCAAATTGTGGTGGATAAAAATGGGATTTTGTAAAGATTTGCGTAGATCATTTCAAACAAAAATGTGGGCTGTACCGTTTATAATGTAACCACAAACGTAGTGGCATGTAAAAAAATCGACAGCAGGAATTGAGAGAACTGAATGTTATTTAAAAATATGGTCTAAATTTTGTACTCCTATAGTAAGGAGATATTATGAGCGTGAAGCCTATTGACTGGCCCGGTGGCTTAGTTGGTAGTGAACCTACCTTCTGTGCTTGGGGGGCGCCCTAGGTGGGAATCGAACTCACGCGGGTTTGATTCCCACCTGGGGCAAACTTTCATGTGATACACATTTGTGTTTGTTCTATGTCTGGGTGGTAATATCTATTTAAGCATGTATTTAAAAATGTCTATGTACGTATATCACACGTGTACGTCTCTGGCAGCCATATTACAAGCTTTGCTTAGTTTGGGGTCAGATGACAGTGTGTGCAAAAAATGTCCCTGATATTTATTTATTACCCGAAAAATGGTACACATATCGGAGTAATAAGTTATCCTAAAAATTAAACAGGCCAAGTGTGAATAGAATTCGCTTCCTGAGGGTTCCGTACAAACTTAATAAATATGTATGTAGATAGTTCACCATCCCTGGAATCGAGTATCGATGAAAAAAGGTTAAAAAATCAAACTGACCTTAGTTGTCGGAAAACAGGTGCTCCCATACATACCAACTACAAAATGTAACTTTGTAATTGTAAATTTACTTTTTTAGGGGTCAGTACCGAAAGGATAAAAACGGGGCCTATTATTGAGGTTACGCTGTCTGCCTGTCGTTCCGACCGTCCGTCCTACCTTTAAACGGCTGTATGTTTGAAACCGTATTAGATAGCCAGTTAAAATTTTACAGAATATGTATGTTACGGCGGATTAACCAAGAAATAATAAAAAAAGTCAAAAATAAAAACAAAAGGGACCTCCCCACACAACAAACGTATTTTTTACGTATTTTTGTAATTGCTCTAATATAAAAATGGTAATACGTACAAACGTCTAACTTAGTACACAAATATAACAACAAAATAATAAATAATGTCAAATGTAAGTCGGTGACAAATTTCTGTTCATTAAATAAATAAATATTTGGGACATTATTGCACACACGGTCATCTGACCCCAAACTAAGCAAAGCTTGTAATATGGCTGCCAGAGACTGATATACGTACATATATATTTTTAAATACATACTTAAATAGATATTAACACCCAGACATAGAATAAACACAAATGTTCATCACACAAATGTTTGTCCTAGATGGGAATCGAACCCACGCCCCCAAGCACAGAAGTTAGGTTCACTACCAACTGAGCCACCGGGGCAGTCGAGCAGTCATTACCAAGTTATAACTGGTAATTTCGTTACTTGGACCACCTAATCATATCTTTCACCGAATCCAAATAACACACTTTATTAATGAAGTCGGTTTTTTTTATTAATAATTATGTAATTATTGTATTTTGTGGTGGTACGGAACCCTCAGTAAGCGAGTCTGACTCACACTTGGCCGGTTTATTTTTTGCATGTGGACTATTAGTTGACTTGTTGCCATTGCAAGTTTCTTAGTGTGCGTGAAAAATTAGTAAGTGTGCCGTACATATTGTTTGCGTTAAATGGTTTAGTGGTATAGTGGAATAATTATCAATATAAAAAAATGGACTTCATCAGAACTGGACTAAATTGAAATGGAACCAAATGGAAAGCACCAGCTTTTAAATAATAAAAAATCATTAAAATCGGTTCACCCAGTCAAAAGATCTGGTGCGTTACCATAATCTCAAAAACATTCTTATAATTACCTTACATTGACTTTTGTCTTGCTCTCCCATTAGCCGAGAGAGCGAGGCAAAGCTCAAGGTAAGATTATTTTACGAATGTTTTAGAGGTCATGGTGACAAACCCCTGAGGTAAAAAACATAAAAAAAAACTGTGGAATTAATCATAATCATAATATTTATGTATAAAAACTGATTTATCTTGTCTGGGACATAAAAAAAATTGATAACCTCTTCCTTTTTTTGGAAGTCGGTTAAAAAGTAAGAATTTACGAAACACGGAGACAATTAAACACGAACGATAGTTGGCATATCTCCCTAGTTTATCTGATTTGAGGCTTTGGCCTTGTAAATAAACAAATCATCCTGTAACCATTAGTTTCCGATTTTATGACACGCATAATCATAACTCGGATGAAACAAAGCGTAGAACAAACGATTACATAGATTTTATATATCAATATATACCGTACGTAACTACGTACAGACTACAGACGTTTACGTCAATATATTGTATTGAATCGTAGTTTATGATAGGCTTTTAGCACAATTTTATAGGTACAATATTGTTTGATCTGGCTTTTATTTGGTCTATTGATAGCGGTTTATCACACTGCTAGAAATATCCGTTGGGTGGATACGGAAGGTATCACGTGACTTTTACAGATATACTAATTTATATTAGTGTGTTACGTAATTGCAAATTGCTCTGTAGCTTAGAGTAAAAGGCGCCTCCGTCCCTGTGGATTGAACTATCTAAATAAAATAAAAATTTAACTAAATCGCAATACTATTATTGATGCGGAAGTATGTGTGCATGTGTGTAAAATTTCCGCACTCAACTCGTAACCCTGAACGGTTTTGGAATAAATTTGTTATGACGATGTCTAGAGATGGGTCAACTAGAGTTAACTCGAGTTCAGATTATTTCAAGTAACTCGAGTTAGAGCTTGTTACAAATCGAGTTAGCTAACTCGAACAAAAAAAAAAACCCAATTCAAATAGATTCACAAGCCGGTCAGACAAGTAGAACTTCGTTTAGTCAACTCGAGTTGGCTAACACGAGCTAACTCAAACAATCATTTTTTCAATTCAAATAATATTTTTTGTAGTACTCTGCAAAAGAGTCCGCCTGGGGAAGTACCACACCTTTGCCAGTTATTCAACCGTCAAGCAGTAGTGTGCAAACACTACCGTGTTCCGGATTGAAGGGCAATGTTTCCAGCGAAATTAAAGGGCACACAGAGGTCTGACATCTTATATCTCGGGGCAACGAACGCAGTGCATTGCCATTCAGGGTTTTGACCGGTTGAAGTTCAAAATTATGAGTGGCGTTGAGCTGTTATGGGCAAGCGTGAAGAGCCATCAGGCGAGCGACTTCGCTCGTCTCGTCACTCTGTATCATAAAAAAAAGATTCTCAAACCAGGCAGACCCAAGGCTAACTCGAGTTACTGATATTTCGAGCGAATATTACTCGAGTTAACTCTGAGTTCACCCATAATATCTAACGATGACCTTAGATAAATACATAAGCTTGTTATCTAGCCTACGTTAGTGGTTCGGGAAATCACGGGACAATACTAGTATGTGATTATTTACGGGATATTTACCGTGGTAAGGTTGTGGAAGGAGCTCCCGATATTTCGGCGCAGTTACATGCACCATGTTCACGGGAAGAAGAAATATCCCGTAAATAATCATATAACTTTAGTGAACAACCGTGATAGTTTAAAACAGTGTTAAATACAAGTATGGCCTGAGTATGACATAAAAAGTATAATGGACATTTGAGCAATAACTAAAGCCCAGTAACCTTAATACAAGTTTTGATAGTTTTCGAAAACTTTTTTCGTCTTCTACACTAAAATTGGTAGTAATCAGCAGTTTAGGTTGCTTTAGTTAATTACGGAAGTTTTTCGGATTGCTTTCAGCCCAGCAATGTAATGAAATGTTGTGTGTATGTGCAATGTATGGAACAATAGAAAACGATGACTTGCCATCCACTTCCCACCCACAAAGGCTGCTCTATATTGGCACCACAGGAGCAATATTGGCGTGGTTGGCTTAAGGCATCAAGAGGTGTGCTGCACGTTTTACGAGCGCTACTCGCGGCTTCATGCCTTTAAGAGTCGATGTGTTTAATTTCGTCAGCTCTAATCCAAGTTTTGCCCCTGCGAGAAACAGTGTTAAAAATATGCGATCTACGCCTGCAAGAAAAGACACGCACGAGTCGGCGCCCTCCTCAGAACTAAATAACAGAAGCGAGAAATGGTAAAAACTCCAAGTTACTAAAGAAATATTTTTATATAATATAAAACGAATTTACATTAAACTTAAATATACAAATGACTATAAGAATATGTAAAAACAAATTGTCAAGAACTTTTTGACTCGCTGAAAAAACTAAACACGTGTTTTAGTAGGCCTGTCTTCGGCGAATTATTCTATCGAAAAAAGAGTCACCAATCATATTCCCAATATTAAATTAACTTATTTACATACACAACTATTTTTGACCAAAATATGAATGTAGTACTGTTCGCTATAATCGTGTAAATTGATGTAACGCAACCCGAATCCACGACATATAAACTTTTAACTCTTCCACGCTGGAGCTTAAGGCTATGCTCTTGCGGTTTCAACCCCAGACGACCGGATAAGGCACACACTTTGCATCAAACACTGCGCATTGAAATACCCGGATGAATTCACTAGGTTTTTTATCCTTTATGGCACAATATTAATAAGAATAAGAGCAGGGTCCAGGCATATCAAGAGATTAGTTTCACAAATAAATCCTAATGTTATTACAACCTAGAAGAAATTTCCAATGATGATTTTGACGAAATTTAAATAGATCGTTCTGTTTGGACTATTGCCATACCCAAATAGAGTCATAATTATGTATTACTTTATTGAAACATAATAATCTAAGAACTTCATGTACCTACATATGTCTGCAATAAAATATTGAGCCTTGATTATTATGATACCGTGTTACCTGAATATTGTTCTTTTTCTTGCGAATAGACTTGAACACGAGGGTATGTCCATTGAATAAACTACCCTTTAATAAAACTGCTTGGATAGCAATTATCTATAAGAAATCAATTGAAAATTGCAATCATTCTTCTCATTTATTCTCCAATAATCTAAAAATAAATCTGATTAAAAACTTAATTTACATTGAGACGACCTAAACGATCATAAATTAAGATGTCTTCAACGATAATCAGAATCCACTTCCAATTTAGAGAAATTGAAATTCTTTTAGAGAATATACCTCATATCTTCGTTTGAAGATCGAACTCAGTGGATCGGAATATTATATCCCTGAGGATTCCGTTGATACCATACATTTTTAAAACTCGTTTAGATAAAGAGGCCCTTTGTAGCCCAAATCCTATGGGATGAGATTGCAGTATTGGATCTATTGAGCTTGTACCTGGAGGTTATCCACGGAATTTACTCGAGGCTTTGCTTTATCGTGTGAGTGCTCTTTGTGTTGGAATAATTATTATGTACCGCTAGCTGTGGTTTGGTGTTTTATTTGCATTATTTTTGCATTTACTGAAAAAATATGACGGTTTTTTCTTTGTTTTTAAGGTGTAAGAGGGCAAGCGTCTTTATTAAACTAAACAAAATACAAGCTGACACTACAAAAACAGTTAAACTGCCCATGTTACGTTAATTTTCAATTTATGTAATTAATATTTTAAATCAGGTTAGGCAAAATTAAACTCAATAAAATTAACATTATCAACAAATATTATCACAAATTCCTTATTGTACTTGAAGCGACGTAGAAGCGGAATTACACTAGAAATTCATCATTAAAACAGTTTTGAAAATGGACTTCCGCAAAGTAACGCCTGTTTCAATCAACTATAGATTATTTACTTTGTATTTGTGTTTGTTCCCAGCTAACTCCATAACAGATGTTTATCTGTTATAATAAAGCCTATAAACGGCTATAAAGTTTATAGGATTTATTATATATAAGTAGTTACAATCTGGGTGTCTTCAAGTCAAGAGTGAATCGGTTTCTTCTAGGCAAGCGTAATCCACCGTAGGCCGCATCATCGCTTAACATCAGGCGAGTTGGCGGCCAAGCGCAAGTCTATTAAAAAAAAAAAATTGTTCCTGAAGAATGACGAGTAAAACCATAGTGCTAGTTGCAAACTATGGGCCTTACTTAAAAACGTTACTCAAGTTGATCTATGCATAAAATACTCTCTCAACTTCTCGTTGACGGCAATCGTCTCATGCGAAAACGAGACAGAGCAATTTTAAGCATAGATCAACTTGAGTAATGTTTTTAAGTAAGACCCTATAATTTCGGACTTTCTCGTAACTGCTTAAAGCTCAGTCTTTGACGTATTTTTAAGAGTTATCGAATATCGGCGGAGTTACAGATTTCTTATCATGTTTCAATAATCCCCTGAGAACGTAGGCTTTGTCGATGATCGGATTGTGATTCTCTTTTGATGTCGACACAATTTTGCTTTGATTTTTCGTGACTTATCATTGTCCTTAGCCCATTTTATCAGTTATTGGATTGTTGCTCATTGCGGGATTCTTTGTGGCTCTTTTAATATGATATTATTTGCGCTGATTCTTTATCTTTATCGATTAGATATTGAATAAGAATTTTTTGTTGGTTGTTTGTCGATTTATCTGGCGTATTTTTTTGCAAGTGCCTTTATTATCTTATTAAATATAAATTATACTAAATACCTAATTTACTTAGCATTATTATACACAAGAAGAAATAGATTACCCATAAACCATTGAATGTCTAAAGACAATCAAAATGCTCAAGTGGGCATGAGTGTATCATTTGACTGCGTCCTCAGCATGTTGGAAGCATTACTCGTACCGTACTGCTTTCATATGTTAAGCCAGATTAACGCAAATTCGGCGCATCAACCGGCGCGCCGGTTGATGCGCCGATTTTGCGTTAAATCTTTCAAAGCGCCGCGGCGCTTTGATAGATTTTAGACAAGTGGATCACATTAAAAACCGACTTCAAGGATATATGAAAAACTTAATAAGTGCCTATATAATTTAAGGGTTGCCATCGATTTCCCTGGGATCCCATCATCAGATCCTGACTTGGTTACAATGGGACCAAATCGGAAGTTGGTATACTAAAGAAATTGTTTTGAAATCGGTCAACAGTTGGCGGAGAAATCGGAACACACATTTAAAAAAACAATGGAACATAGAACCGTCCTCTTTTTTTGAAGTCGGTTAATAATAGGATGAGCTGTCGATCACTAAAGACACAATGTTTCAACCAGCATAGCTATGATAGTACTACATAAAACATTGCGATTTTTTATGATATCTGATTGACGAGACGTACGAGGCATTCACTTAATGGTAACATTACTAACGATATGGTTGCCCAACAACAACACAAAATAAACAAAACAACAACAACAAATAAACAACATCAATTGCAGTGTTAACAAAATAATTTTGATCTTTCACAGTTAAAACTCTGTGTAGCACTGCACTTTCCTCTTACACTGAGACAAACTCGTAAGCTGTTTAATCTCTGTATGGCCTGCTTGTACTTGCAAAAATCACCTTAAAATCAGAAATATAAACTTTTACAATTTTTTCCGTCAGTTATTCTCCCATATTATACTTGACACAGCTATATTTTGATCCATAGGCAATGCGGGGGCTTCGACAATGGTCCTATTCAGGGTCGGCGGATGGGCGCGAGAAGTTCACCAGACCTGTCACCAGGGAGAACTGTGACCAGGCAACTTACTTGGAGAGTCACCAGCGCTGCCAGGTATTTACATTATATTAATATGAGAAAATTGATTTATTGCACAATTGAAACTGCGGGTTAAACTTTTGTAATAAAACTGAGATCGGTTTATTACAAAAGCCTTTATCCACATCTTCATCATCTGGATCCGAAAAAAATCAAGAGATCAAAGAGCTGGTGGCGGAGCCCAAAATCTTTAGTAATTTAAAGTTCCATAAACTTCGTTGGCTTGGATATCTCGAAAGATGGAAAGGATCGCGCCGTAAAAAGGACTTAAGGCTTCCAGAGAGCCGAAGGCCCGTCAGCCGTCCCAGGTATAGATGGAAAGATGAATTGGGCAAAGATTTGCAGAAGCTAGATGTTCTTGATTGGCATGAACTTGCGCAAGATAGAAAGAAGTAGCGTCTTGTGGTATCAGAGGCCAAGATACATTTTGGGTCGCAGCATCAGCATAAGTAAGTAAGTTATACATCTACATCAAACCTGTTCCAATGATGTAGTTCTGACCTGACTTTGACTATATCGTCGCCCCGCCTCGCTGATAGATGACCAACGTTCGGCTTGCCTTGCTTTGGCCTAACGAGATGTTTTTTTTTAAAGATATTTAATACCTAGTGTTAATGTTTTGACTTATCAAAATATCATTACATAAAATAAAAAAATATCCCTTTTTGGTCAGCAACCTGGTTACCTGACTATAGAAGGACCTGCAAGAGTTCTAGCTGCCCAAATAGCATGTAGTGTCCACTTTGCTCGTACTATTTAAGTGAGAATGTAAATTTGATCAACCAACGTCTGGTTACCGAAAAGTTATAATTTTATTCACCTCTATAGTTTTGTAACTATGTACATTGACCATCGAGTATAATCAATGCTTATTGTTTTACTCTTAATTAGTAATTTGCTGTTACCGAATTAATGGAAATGACAGACACTGCACGGAAAATCTGAGACGCTGAAATTTGATAAACAAATACTTGAGCGCAAAAGTGGGTAAATAAAAGCAATGTGATACCAACCCTGCTTGCCTTTTAGGTACTTTGGTGAATATTTAAAATAAGAGCTATCGTTACTTTTTAGGAAGCTCGTGGCCGTTTTGTTATGAATATTTTCTTCATAATTTATACGTACAACAAGGATGTGTTACGCGTGATTTGAATAGGTTTTTTTTGTTTTGAAGCAAGTTTGTCTTCTTACTGAAAGATGTTTTGGAATATATTGGAATGAGCTATACTATAGTCCCATCTAATTTCAGCACCAATATAAATGGCAGCTATGCAAATAGCGCCAATGCATTTCAATATAGCCTACTACACCCTGAGATTCGAAAAAGTGACGATATACGTAAAGAGTGACATGAACTGGGAGAGGCCTATTCGGCTCGTTCAGCAGCGGACGTTAGGCTAATTACTACAAAGATTCTACAAACAACACTATCAATTGATTACTATTTTGGTTTGGTTAGTGTTACCATTGAAAAACTCGTATTCTTCACTATAACATTCAACTTTCATTATTCAGAAATTGTATCGTGGTGCGTATCTCAATTTCTAAGCAAATATTGCTTTAAATATCCTCAATTTACACCGTTTCTAGTCAACCAGATACGTAGTAATTATAATCCAATAATTTAGAAAAATGATTCCAATATTATGAAATAAACCTATTCTTAAATTTCTCAGGGCCCAACGTAACAAAATAGGCATGAGCGTGTCCCATCCTCAATTAAGCTACATGAACGGTTGCGGCTCTGGTTCGAACTCAAGCAAGAATCGTGGGAGAGACGTGGCTACGCAGACTCCGCCCAGCATCATGGCTGAGACCAGAAGAGCCAGGCTGAGGCCGCTGAAGCTGATGACTGCCCCCAACGCACTTACTTTAAGGTAAGGAGCAGTATACAAATAGTTCAATCCAGAGCTGTGGACAGTCTAACCCATCAATATTATACCATTCGTAACCAAGTCTTTAAGATACTTTCATCCGAAACAGTTTTTGGGTAAATGTATCGTATATAAGTATCGTATTGAACAGATTTGGATGATATATATATCTGTTTGATCATAACGGAGATATGGGGAGACAAACGAAATCACAAACAAACTTTCACATTTATACAAGGTTACATGTTGCCGTGATACTAAGCCGAATAGAGATTATTGTAGATAGATAGATAACTCTTTATTGTTCGCACCAAATATTACATAAGTACATAATATGATAAAAACAACTTAAAACTACTGAAACAAATCGCTATAAGTGATGATGGTTTTGAGCACTTTTGGGTACCCTGAAATCGCATATAGAATATCGGCTTTTCCATCCAATCGCTCGCATATTGCTTATTGCTCTTGGCACTATGGCCGAATGTTGCATTATTTTTTTACCTATTATATGTTATCGTGTGTTTGTAAGTTGTGGTAGAGTTTATTTATCTATTTATGTACGTTGAGCGTAAATGACATTATAACATATTTTTTTCGCAACTACCCAAAAAAATAATAATATAAGTAATATTATATTTGATAATATTTGTGTGTATACATGTAAATGTGTGTATGTTTGTTTGCACTCCGCTCCTTAACAGCTAAACGGATTTGAATAAAATGTGGTTTGGTATGAGGCAGTTTATATCCTGGATTAATATAAATTCTAATTATTATCCCGTGAAAATTCATGACTGTAAAATAGCGGGTGAAACTGCGGGTCGAAATAATGAATACAACGACCTCCTTTCGGCCTAGTGTACCACCGTTTCGTGTAACCCGTTATTAGTGTGATAAAGCAGAAACAAAGATGTGTCGATGTCCACGCGTCCCTCTGGGTAACTGTGTCTCGCACTCGAAAAATTGATAAAACGTGCAACTGAGAGAATTGTGCTATCAAAACATGCGATTGGACAATCGGGTAGTCTCAAAGGTATCATAATAGGATGGGAATCTATACCAAAATATACTTCTATACTGTGACACTGTTACAGTTTGTCGCAAGAAAGAACAGACGTAAAGCTTTTATTGCATTAAACCAGTAGGTACAAGCTATGTAACAAAATATATAGATAATATATTTTCCTTAAAAAAAATAAAAAAATAAGAAAGGTTCAAATAAAATCTCTTCATGGTATTCCGAAAATCTCTTCAAATCGCTTTTATCCCACTTTTAATGTGCGAATCGCTAAGCTGTGGAATACGGGTTTGTTACAATCTGGGTTACTTCGAGTCGCGACTCAGTTTCTTGTAGGCAAGCGTGCTTCGTCATAGACCGCACCATCGCTCAACAACAAGCGAGGTAGAGGTCAAAGGCAAACTTATTATACAATTAAAAAAGTAATCTAAGAAAAGGTAAGCACAGAATAGCACAAATTGGGATTTTTTTAAATATTAAAGGGCGGCAAACTTTCATTCGGGCAGGTAAGCAGAGACAGCTGCAACCTGCAACACTAGCGGTGTTAAAGGTACTTTGCTAGCCCGGAGAGGTAATTGTAGATATCCTTTTTGAAACGCTTCATGTTGATGCTCATGCGGCGGGAAGATCTTTGGGGAAGGACATTCCACACCTTACAGGTCCACGGAATAAAGGACCGGAAATATCGGACGGTGTGGGAATTCCTGCTTTGCAAGATGTGGGGATGAGCTTTGAGGTATCACAATAGCCATCAATGTCCACTGCTGAACAAAGGTCTCCCTCTCAGAGGGGTTTTGCCATGGCGGCTTGGTGATCGGCTTTGAGGTATACCTATGAGTATTAATTAAAAGGTTCTTTTTAATTCACCTAAAACCTCACGCAGTCAGATTCCCTACATTATAGCTGACAAATTTCGTTTCATGACTTGTATTAATTCGTTTCTTACCAGCAAAGTAAGCTTCGCTGTTTCTTACGTATAAAAATAACCTTAAGTTTTTGACATGAAATAATGATTGTAATAGAACTAACGCAATTTAAAACCGTGAAGACTGATTGTTGTGTCACGAGAAACAATATTAATAATTATACAGTAAGCTTTATTAATTAACTACGAAACTCCATGTGCTCGTTTTCAGTGCGCGATGGTGAGGTCTAACTACGTATATAAAACTAGCTTCCGCCCGCGGCTTCGCCCGCGTTGTTTAAGAGAAATATAATCGAGTTCTCTGCAAAGTAGGTACTTATATTTTAGGACGATATAAGTATTTCATCCTGGCTATTGATGACCGGTATGGCTAAGTACTAACACATGTACCTTATGAGCAGAAGGCTTTTGGTTAGATCCTGGCCTGGCAGATGTTTAAATGGTGAATTTAAGTAAATATTTATATGCTTTGGGTCTCAGTGCTAGTTATCTCTGTTTTTTTTCACCTTTCCTTTCCACTCAAACTCGCGGGCCGCTTGCGGCCCAGCGAACCGCGCGATATCGAAAGTTTTTTTTTAAATTTTTTGTACGTCACCATTTCTTGACACTCAAACTCGCGGGCTGCTTGCAGCCCAGCGAACCAGGCGATATCGAAAGTTTTTTTTTACTTATTTGTACGTCACCTTTTCTTGACACTCGAACTCGCGGACCGCTTGCGGCTCAGCAAACCGCGCGATATCGAAAGTTTTTTTTTTACTTGTTTGTACGTCACCTTTTCTTGTTTCTTGACACTCGAACACGTGGTGCACTTGCAGCCCAGCGAACCGCGCGAAACCGTTTTTTTTTTTACTTATTTGTACGTCAACTTTCCTTGAGACTCGAACTCGCAGGCCGCATGCGGCCCAGCGAACTGCGCGATATCGTTTTTTTTTTTACTTATTTGTACGTTATCTTTCCTTTAAATTTGAACTCGCGGGCCACTTGTGGCGCAGCGAACCGTGCGACATTGAATGTTTATAATAGGTCGGGGAAAAAGTCTTTTCGTATTTTGTATGTATAAAGTTGTAGTAAAAATCTTATCCGTTGTACTGTTTGTATCTGGCTGGTTTTGATACCATTAAAAAGATGACATTTTAAAAAAGGAATACAAAACGTAAAAAGCAATTTCCCGCCATATTTCAATTGTTTTTTTGTTCGATAAAATGAGTGAATCTAACGAACAAATTCGATATATTGTGAAATTTTATAACAAAAAAGGGAAAAATGCGACACAAGCCGCGAATGAAATTTGTGACGTTTATGGACCTAATGCAGTGTCATCAAGAGTAGCACAATGTTGGTTCAAGCGTTTTCAGTCCGGGAATTTTGATGTCAAAGATGCAGCTCGCTCTGGTCGCCCTGTTACGGATAAAGTCGATGCCATTTCTGAAAAAGTGGACCAAGATCGGCATATTAGTAGTTACGACGTAGCTGAAGAACTGGGGATTGACCACAAAACAGTTTTGACACATTTGAAAAAAACTGGGTATACAAAAAACTCGATATTTGGGTGCCACACGAGCTCACTGAAAGAAACCAAATGAATCGTGTGCTCATTTGCGATTTTCTGTTAAAACGTAACGAAACCGAACCGTTTTTGAAAAGATTGATCACTGGCGATGAAAAATGGATCACCTACGACAAGAATGTGCGCAAATGATCATGGTCAAAGGGCAGTGAAGCACCACAGACTGCAGCGAAACCCGAATTAACACGTAATAAGGTGATGCTGTGTGTATGGTGGGATTGGCAGGGCATCGTTCATTATGAGCTTTTACCGCCGGGCAAAACCATCGATTCGGATCTCTACTGCCAACAGCAGATGAGACTCAAACAAGAAATTGAGAAAAAACGGCCGGAATTGATCAACAGAAAGAGTGTGGTCTTTCATCATGATAACGCCAGACCGCACACATCTTTGGCCACTCAGCAAAAATTTAGAGAGCTTGGTTGGGAAGTGTTAATGCATCCACCATATAGCCCAGACCTTGCACCCTCAGATTTCCACCTGTTTCGATCTCTTCAGAATTCTTTGGGTAGTGTTAGATTAACATCAAGAGAGGACTGTCAAAACTACTTGTTGCATTTTTTTGATCAGAAGTCCCAAAAATTCTACAGCAACGGGATCATGTCACTACCTACAAGATGGCAACAAGTTATCGAACAAAATGGCACATATATATTATAATTAAATGTAATTAAACTTGAAAAAAATATGTCTTGAATTTGTTTAAAAAATACGAAGAAACTTTTTCCCCGACCTTATATTTTTACTTGTTTGTACGTCACCTTTTCTTGACACTCGAACTCGCGGCCTGCTTGCGGCCCAGCGAACCGCGTGATATATTTTTTTTTTACTTATTTGGACGTCACCTTTTCTTGACACTCGAACTCACGGGCCGCTTGCGGCCCAGCGAACCGCGCGACATCGAAAGTTTTTTTTACTTGTTTGTACGTCACCGCGCCACCGTAACCGCGTGACATCGATTTTGTTTTTTATTCTATGTTTTTCCACGGGAACCGGGAACCATAATTTGTTACGGGATCAAAAGTATTGTGTATTTTAATATAGCCCATTGTATTTGCCCATAATCTTTATACTAAATTTTACTGAGCCGTTGTTGGTTATGGTATCCTACGGGAATAGTCTTTTTTTTTCGGTATACAAAGTAGCTATATCTACTATAGTCCTTGAACAATCTCAATAAAAAAACCACGTCGCTGGTTTGTTGCTGCGTGAAAGAAGAAAAAAATACCAATATATAATATTACTATGATTGTTATCCTACAGGGTTATTTTTGGTATCTTGGATTTATGAAGGTACATATTTTATTTGAGAAAACAGTTAAACCTAATATCTACGCTAAACTTGTACATTCTAGTGGCACCCTGTAGTTTTAATCGCGCGGTGATGTAAAATAGTGATAATGATGAGTAGTATTAAGTAGCCTATAAGTTAATCCATGATATAAGCTATCTGCATACCAAATTTCATCCAAATCCGTGCAGCCGTTTCAGCATGAAGGATTTACAAACATACACACTCTCACACACATTCACACAAACTTTCGCATTCATAATATTATTGTGATTTTCGCACACTTTGCGTTTTCTTGACGGAATCAAATCTATAGGTATCTTCCCGTTCACCTAGAATCATGAAATTTGGCAAGTAGCATTGTCTTACAGCAAGTCTTACAAAGGAAACATTCAGAAAACCGTAAATGCATTTATTAATTTTACACGATACTTCCATACCTACCTTACCTATGTTTATACGAAACCCTCGATGCGCGAGTCCAAATCATACTTAGGATTATTTTTATTGTAATTTTTAGATATAAGGGTGGTAAACATTACTTCGAGAATAAAAAAAAATATGCAAATCTTCCTCTACATTTTCACCCCTTAAAATCAACCCTGGCAAAAAAAATATTAATGTGGTATGTTTTTGTTTTAATAAAACCGGCAAAGTGCGAGTCAGACTCGCTCACCGAGGGTTCCGTACCTCAAATCTGCAGCAAAAGCGTTGTATGTTACCCAACACGTTTCTTGTATCACCCCCTTTAATTTTCAACTTAATTTTATTTTTAGTATTTGTTGTGATAGCGGCTGTAGAAATACATATTTCAAAGACAATTTGAAGTGACTACTTATTATGGTTCCAATATATAGCCCTGTGACAGACAGACGGACGGACAGCAAAGTCTCAATAATAGGGTCCCGTTAGCTCCCTTTGTGTACGGGACCCTAAAAAGTATATTGAGATATAAATTTCATCACTATAACTTAAAAAACAAATACTTTTCATACAAAGTTTCGTCCCCTATTTTAACCACTTACGTCATCCCTGTATTTTTTTTACAAAAAATAGCATTTTTTATTTTAAATGAACTATCCTAATACTAATTTTCACATCTGTAACATCAAAATCGTATTTTAAGGTTTTTACCCATTTTCACCCCCTTAGGGGTGGAATTTCGAAATACCCTTTCTTAGTGGGTGCATACACTTCACAACAAATACACCCTCCAAATTTCATGTCTCTATGACCAGCGGTTTAGGCTGTGCGTTGAATTTTATATATACAGATTATTCTTAACTTATTTCTGAGAATAAGAAATTTTAGCAAAAATCATTGGGTGAACTACATTGGCTATTTACCCTAGGGCCAAAAGAGCCATGGCCCGGGGCGCCAGGCTGTGAGAGGCGGCGAGAAAAAGAAGGGAGAGCCCTAACAAACACGTCTGTTAGGGCTTCTAGGTAGGTAATATGTAACTATAAACGTTTTTTCATTCATTATCATCTCAGCTTACGTCAACACACTATTGTCATAATGCTACTAGATTTTATTTTATACCTAATGAAAAGTTTTTACTTTTTTCCGTTAATTTATGAGGCGGCGAACCTTACGCCGAGGCCCAGGGAGCGCAATCTTAATATACGCCACTGGTGAACTACGAATATTCGATACGTTAAATACGTATAGCACATATAGCGGTAATAGCACGAAAATTTCGGGAAAACATGAAAATCGTCTGTAAAACTATACTGCAAGTTAGTTATAATTCATATTAATACACTTTTATTAGCTTGGTATGTATCTATGTAACGGAATCTTTGAACGTGATTTTCACCTCTTTCAAAACGACGGATTGATTTGAAACTTTGCGCACTTATTAAGGATCGATGACAATGAAATTGCAATTTAATTGTACCCTTTAGATTAAGAACTTTGAAGTAATGTCGAATAAAATTTATTTTCTTTCTTTCAATAATTTGTTTAGTTTGTCCCATGATCCTTACCAGAATTTTCAGGATAAGCGATTTAAAAGTGTTTTGGACTATACAGTTTATTACAATAACTTAAATAACATTCCAATATTAAAATAATAAAAATAAAAACGATATGTTTATACCTAACTACTAAACTAATCTATTAAACCGCTACCAGTGGGAATCGTCCCCAAAATGCTGGCCCCATTACCACGTTGTATGGCAATGCTCACTCTTTGAGCAAAGTAGAGGCTAGCATTCTGGTCACGAGTTGCATCAACCAGACGTGATGATAAATCTTTGAATAGTTTTTTGGCTCCTGATCCCCACGGGCCCATGGTTTCAACCCCAAAAGGCTCAAAAATGTACCCACTGTCCAAGGTACTATATTTGCGCCTTTTGAGGTCTTCTGCGAAATCAGCCGCCGCGCCAGCCCTACTCAGCGTTCTGGGAAGATGTGACGGCGCAAAGGTGTCTACACAAGTCGCGTCCCACACTAAGGGCCGCTCCAGTTTCCACGGAATCAGAGTCATCCCGTCCGGTCTTTTACCGTCGTCACGTACAAGGCCGGTCGGCTCAAGAACGGCCGCGCAGTTGGCGGTGGTAAAAGCACAGCGGATGATATCGTTAAGGCTGGCGTGACGGGGGATCCTACCTGCACTCCTTGTGCATGAAAGCCCGTGGTAACTGAACTAGTCGACAAGAACGCCACACTGGCAGTTTTTTAGTTTTTAAACTGCGAGAATTATTTTTACTAAGGCAGGATCTTAAAACCTTACCCACTTAGTTCAATTTGAAATAGTAGCGAAAACCAAACAAGGTTAGTCGCAATGTTGATCGTTTTGGGACCTATGAGTGCTATAAACGATACAATCCCTTTAGAGAGGACTGAGAATACTGATCGCCTGGCAGTGGTTAAAACCCATCGGGCTTACTCGATTGGTACAGCAACATGAAGTGGGTCTTGGCTTCAAATCAGACAAACAAGGTAGATTATGCCTTAGTACAAATACCAGTCGTGTTCAAATGTCTCCATTTTTCATAATTTTTGAAGTGAAAACTTTTTTAGGTGCGTAGAGCACTTTTTGGGTGAGTAAAAATGAGTAAAAGTGAAGGTGAACAAAATTCTTGGAACTCGCGCCATCGTCACGCTGTACCGTGTATTTTAAAACAGCGCCATCTCTTATAGAATAGGTGAATTACAACTTAAGTTTTCAGTTGTTTTTTCGTTGAGTTTAAACCACTCAACGCAAAAACTGTAAGTGCGGCACACTTTTTATTTATATGACACGGGAATTACTCACGCATGATTAAGCCAGTTATTCCGACCATAGTTTTAACCGCATTTGGCGGTTTTTTTAAAGGTGAATATGGTTAAAGCTTTAGTCGGAGTAACCAGCTTAATCATACGTGAGTAATTCCCGTGCCATAGAAATAAAATATGTGAAAACCACGTCAGTTTCCTTACGGCACACTTATTAATTTTTTACGCATACTAAGAAACTGATGGAAGCGACAATAATGAATAAATAGTCCACAAGCAAAACAGGACAAGGTCGTCTCCTGCGTAAATACGTTTAAGGGCATCAAATCTGATTTAGGCCAAATGCATTCGTACTCGCCATGCCACCTCACCATATCTCCTTTGGTGCCATCGAACTGATCTTAAGATAGAGCCAGAAAGTGGATGGATGAACTTTTCAAGCGTGTATTACATTAACAGAGCCATCTAGCGGGAAAAAAACCAATCATCATACCTATGGTGGTTGGTGTCTACTATTTTAATTACGTTGACGTTTTGACCATCTTTCCATCGCCATCCATGGTCACAACCTCAGACTAGTTATTAGTATAAGTACAAAATTGAAATCATTTAGATATAGTCAGTTTAGATTATGAATTACGCAGTTGCCCTGATCTTTATCTCAAATGAACGCGTGCTTACTACAATGGTAAATTACGTACTTCAGAATGTAGATAATGTAGATGGACCGACGACACCGTGAGAGTCGCGGGCATCCAGTGGATGCAGATGGCAGGATGTCGTTCAGTGTGGAGGTTAAAAGGGAGGCCTATGTTCAGCAGTGGACGTCTTCTGGCTGATGATGATGATGATAATGAATGTAGATAAGATTTCATCACCTAGATACAAGACTTAGTGTCACGCCACTTGATGATAAGAAATCATTGCCACCCTTAGGACCCGGAGCATTGGCTACCTTTAAAGACTCCATTCACCCGTCTTAACAAGCAATTGTGTTTGTTTTCTACAGCGTACCCACCATACTGTTAGCATGCTGGGTACGCTGCCAACTGATAGTGGGCTTGAGCATTTGGATTCTCTTTAGATCTTCAACGGTCTATGGGCATTCTAACTGTTTATGTAGTATTAGTGTAAGCATGTATTTTGTTAAGTTAAAGAAGACATAGGCATATGGACCCGGGTATGTCCTAAAACTGCGACCAGAACCACCGGAGGATGGGCAGCAGCGTCCTAATAGTACACGGTGAATGTACTGCGATCCCCAAGCCGCCTGCCAAGCGTGGGGATTATGGCAACACCCCTCTCTATGAGGGAGCCCTTTGTCCAACAGTGGACGTTATTTGGCTGATGATGTGATGATGATGTGAAAGAAGGCATATGCCCGTTTTTTTTGTTGTTGTTGTTTTGTTGTTTAAAACTTGTTTTCCAAAAAGTATATTGCAGTGTATTGTAAACTTATCAATTGGGAAAAATGAACTGGTGGGTTTCGATCTTGGTAAATTCTGAAAATGCTGGGAGGTAGAGTATTCTGTGACCGCAAACTTGATCCTCAAAATAAAATAAATAAAACAACCTCGGAAACATGTTTTTGAGTGCGGGTTTTCTTATCTCACAATGGAGATTGTAGAAGAACGTGACATTTCTAGCATTCACAACAGATTTCCCCAACCCGAAGCTGTTTCGAGCTTTTTGTGTCTCCGTCTGAAAATTGCTTTAACTATGCAAAAGGAGGATTCAGTATTAAAACGTTTGAAATATAATTCAAAAGGTTAAATGCCTATAATTGTTTTATATTTATTTACTACTTAGGGATATTTAAAGTTAAATTATTATTTACGGGATATTTCCCGTGGTAAGGTTGTGGAAGGAGCTCCCGATATTTCGGCGCAGTTACATGCACCATGTTCACGGGAAGACTGATTCAGTCTTCCATGTTCACGGGAAGACTGATTCAGTCTTCCCGTGAACATGGTGCATGTAACTGCGCCGAAATATCGGGAGCTCCTTCCACAACCTTACCACGGTAAATATCCCGTAAATAATCATTTAACTTTAGTGAACAACCGTGATAGTTTAAAACAGTGTTTAGGGATATTTATCTTCAAAATTTACAAGTTAAAGCGAGATAGCTGTGACTGAAAGCGTAATTATGGTTTCTCTTAAATTATATTTTTTAAATACGACGGATTATTTATTTATTTGCCGCAAATGGACATCGTTGATATAAATATTCCTGATGACAACGTCACCACGTCATGGTCGGTGTGTGACGTTAAGTTTCTTTATTATTTAGGTAGCAGTGATAACGGGCTTCAGTAACTTTCGGACTGACCCAATTTTGAATTTATCTTAAGAATGTTAATCATGTGCAGGTCTCAATCTCGTTCTGAACAACGTTTAGTAGTGTTCTAGTAGTGTTCCGGACAA
The DNA here is from genome assembly GCA_949125355.1 of Agriopis leucophaearia. Lineage (NCBI taxonomy): Eukaryota > Metazoa > Arthropoda > Insecta > Lepidoptera > Geometridae > Agriopis > Agriopis leucophaearia. The sequence goes on from OX421264.1 coordinate 15,155,708, forward strand.
TAGTTCCGCTATGACTGTAAACCCTATTTTACAACAAATAAACTTTATGTTCCAACGAATGAACCTCATTTTTCAAAAAATTTAATTGAACATCAACAAATGAATTAAATTGTGTTCATTTGTTGATGTTTATCAACAAATGAACAAAATTTTTAACCGACTTAAAAAAGGCGGAGGTTACATGTTGCACTGTATTTTTTTTATGAAGGTGTATGTGATGCACTTGTTCACCGATTTCTCCGTCAATATGGAATTGATTTTGATGATTATTTTATTAGGCCATATTTTAGGAGTGATTCCATATAAATTTCATCAAAATCGGTTGAGTAGTTTGGTTTTTAAATCAAAATAGCTAAAGAAAAAAAAACATGTAGTCTAAGTAAACGAAATTGCGTATTTACAAAATTTGGAGTCGGTTTTTAATGTCATGCACTTGTTCAACAAATAAACCATGTTATATAACAGAATTTCTTGTCCCAGGTTCCTGGCCAACCGGAAAAAAGGACGCTCTCTCTCCGCAAATGCAGTCGCCAATGAACAGAAGGCCACCAAGGTCCTCGGGCTGGTTTTCTTCACGTTCGTGCTCTGTTGGGCGCCCTTCTTCTTGCTCAACATACTGTTTGCTGCGTGCCCTGCTTGTGTAGTGCCAGGTAATGAAACATGCGACAATTAATTTTGTGATTTTTTTGCAAGGCATAAGTCATATATTTATATACCTAATACAATATACACGTCAATATTATAATAGTTAATGATCTGAAATTCATCGATCGGACCATCGATTCCATAGTGGTCTAACATAGCTGCTACAGCACCGTGGTTGGTCTCATCGAGGTCTTTGAAAGGCCATAGAAGATAATTGTGACCTGCTTCATGCCTTCCCGTGCTTCGAGGGTCTACCACACTACTTCCTTAGCCAGAGATGTAGTGGATCTTCCACTGCATACTGTCTTTCATCTTTTCGTCAGTTTTTTTTTTGTTTAAAATAGAACGGCTGTCAAGGCATTATAGTAAGAATTTTTTTATAGCCACTTGCACCCATATAAACCCATAGCAGCCTTGTTAGCAACTGTGACGCAGAGTTCGACGCGTTGACATAAATAAGAATGTTCAATCAAGTATCTGTCACAATACCTGTCGACAGAGTTTTCTTCTCATTTCCGTTCTATTTACTTCTCTTTTCTGTGCTCTATCCCTTAACGCTCCACATTCACAGTACACCGTCAGGCTATTTTTAAAGTATTGTTAGTTCTTGGGTTTGTTATATCGCTTCATGAGAAACGATGACGCACCCACAAGAAGTCCAGTTTAAAATAGACATAATAAATTCATGATGTGATGCGAAATAGCTTTAAAATAATCAAATAATGTTTGAGTAATTTATAAAGTTTTTATAAACACTTAGTAATACATTATCTTTATACTTCATTATTCTATAAATTGAGTGAAAAATTATCTTAGTTCATACGATGCTTGAACAACAATATTGCTCCCGACAAAATGTGCGAAAACTTTAGAGTTTTATTTTAAGTTTTATGGTTTGGTTCATGTCACAACATGTTTTTGTAAATACATATATGTATCTTCAAAGGAAAACTTCTTTATTAGTTAGATCCATATTTTCATTCGCACAGCGAGGGTCCAATTCTTTCCCGGACTTTGTTTTTCCCGAAAAGTACAATATTACCCATACCCTCAAATCGAGAAAAATTAGGATTCTTCTAGGTAAGCTTGCTCTATCCTACTCCGCATCTTTGCTTATAATATCAGGGGCCTTACGCCCAACTCTACGCGGGTCCAAATAGGTGCGGTTTGCAAAATCACGCGACCGCAAACCGTATCTCAGCGCGTTAAGGTTCGCGTTCGCGTGATTTTGCAAACGGAACCTATTCGGGCCCGCGTTTAGAGTTGGGCGTAAGGCCCCAGATATCATGTGGAAAAGAGCAAATGTATCATGAATAAATAAAAAAACACTAGGTAGGAAGTTATTTTTTTTATTATTGCAGAATAGACTTGCGCTTGGCCGCCAACTTGCCTGATGTTAAGCGATGATGCGGCCTACGGTGGATCACGCTTGCCTAGAAGAAACCGATTCACTCTTGACTTGAAATAATAATAAACTTTATTTCCGTTTAAGCCTTAAAAAAAGGTTTTTTTTTAATTGTAGAATAGGGTTGCGCTTGGCCGCCAACTCGCCTGATGTTAAGCGATGATGCGGCCTACGGCTACGGTGGATCACGCTTGCCTAGAAGAAACCGATTCACTCTTGACTTGAAGACACCCAGATTGTAACTATCGGGGAACACCCATTCTGGCAGTGCATTCCACAAACTAGCAGTTCGCACAATAAAAGTGGAATCAAAGCGCTTCGTATGGGTTTTCTGAATGTCAACCATAAAGCGGTGTCGATTTTTCGTGCCCGCTCTGGCAGTCCGATAGAAAAAAGGGCAGGAAGGAATTAAATCATGCAGATCTGATGCACACTCTCCAAAATGTACCCGATAAAAAAACCGATAGACTAGCAACTTTGGGCTGATGCTAAAGACTAAGTAGCTTAGTCTGAACAAGGGCTTCGTTGCTGATGAGCCTCTTGGCAAGCTTCTCAATTGACTGCAACGCCCCGAGCTGGTATTTAGCTGATCAGTGAGGTGAGAGCAGTACTCCACATGAGTACTACTTTACAGTTCGCACACGGTAAAGCCGTCATAAAGAATTAGATAACTATAACTACCTTTTAATCAAGAAAAGGTCAGACTCAAGGCAACCGGAAACCTAAGCCAACAATTTAAATCAAAGAGTGTTTGTCCGTCGGGCATTGCGTCTCGAGTTACAGATACGTTTTCCTAACACTTAGGGAGAAGACAAATATTGTGTTAGGACTCTTGGCACCTATTGTTATCTTCTTCATTCATTTACATACCTAGGTATTTATTATGTACCCTGGAGCCGTGGCTGCAGTAGCCAGGCAACATTAAGAAGCCGTATTCTAGGCTTCTTAATGTTGCCTGGCTACTGCAGTGCTTGCCAGAGCGGGCACGAAAAATCAACAACAGTTTATGGTTTTATATTCTGAAATCCCGTACGAAAAACGTATTGAATCGAATTTTATTGCGTGAACTGCTAGTCTGTGGAATGCGCTGCCTGAATGGTTGTTCCCAGATTACCATCTGGGTGTATTCAAACCACGGGCGAATCGGTTTCTTCTAGGCAAGCGTGCTCCATCGTAGACAGCATAATGGTTTAACATCAGGCGAGTTGGCGGTCAATGGCAAGCTTATTACTTAAAAGACGATTTAAAGTGAAATTTGGGCTTATGCATGATCAAACTTGGGGATCTAGTCACGTAATTATGAACCATCAATATATAATTAATCTTATAATATAACCTAAGTTGGCAGATAAAAAGACTACCTATAAAATACCTTAATTACTTTTCTTTGTAATTGCTTCAGTTCCCTTTTTCAGGAAAGTTTGTAAAGTCAATTATTTATTTCTTTCGAACAGGTCTTTATGAATCCGCATAATGAGAGCATTTTCGGGCTTTTTGATAGGGTGTGTAAATTTCTTCTCATTCTGTAGGTATTTCCCCGTGTCCTGTATTTTTTTCTTCATGCAAAAATTATAACAGACGTACCTACTATGACATATTTTTTTAATAGTCTATTACATTTCGACAGCCCCGTTAGCTTAGTTGGTAGTGAACCTGCCTTCTGCGCTTGGGGGCGTGGGTTCGATTCCCACCTAGCACAAACATTTGTGTGATGAACATTTGTGTTTGTTCTATGTCTGGGTATTAATATCTATTTAAGTATGTATTTAAAAATATATATGTACGTTTATCAGTCTCTGGCAGCCATATTACAAGCTTTGCTTAGTTTGGGGTCAGATGACCATGTGTGCAATAATGTCCCAGATATTTAAATTATAAATCCTAAATTGTGAAACACTTTAACATTATTTTACTTTCGAGACCTGCTTACGGCATTCGCTATTGGCACTTGTCGCTTTCAAAAAAGCAATATTCGCTAATTTGGCGGTGGCTAACAGTTGCGTGACTATTTCGGTTGACGATTACTACTGCCAGTCGCTACTATAGTGCCATTTCTTCCGTAATAGGCATGCCGATGCAATCAAATTTTGACAGCCATTGGAATCAGGGCCCCGATTCTACTAAACCAATTGTTTTTCAGTTGTTAATGAATTTCCTCATATTTTTCCTTTTGACACTTTATCTATACCAAAAGTGTCAAAAGGGCAATTTTGGAGGAAATCCATTAATAATTTAAAAACAATTGGTTTAGTAGAATCGGGGTCCTGGCAGCTGGTTGAGTTACTTTTGAGGTATTCATGCATCAACATTCTGTAAACAACCCTTGTATTCCAGAACACGTGGTGGATATCTGCCTGTGGCTGGGCTACGTGTCTTCCACCATCAACCCTATCATCTACACCGTCTTCAACAGGACCTTCAGAGCAGCCTTCTTGAGGCTTCTCAGGTGTCATTGTTCAAGGTGAATAAAGCTTATTGTGAATTAGCAGAGCTCAATGCTTTGGTCAGAGGTTTTTTATTTTTCTCCATCTTTTCTTCCATTTTTCTCGAAAAAAATAAAATGTATTTGAAGTTCGTCTTCGTGATGCACTTTCTTTTTTGCCAAATTACATCTAAATCAGTTCAGTCGTCATAATTGTGGTAACAAACAGAGATAAACCGACAGAAGGAACCCTGGCAAAGCGTACGAGCCTGCCCGAAGCACCTATTAAAAACATAGCTAAAAAATATATATCTTCCTACTTGCAAATTTTCATAGAGTAATTTCTCATTGAGTTTTTTCATCTAATTTACATTGTTTCTGTGTCACATTGTGTCTAAAGATATTATAGTAAAATGCCTTTCTTTTTTGAAAATGCAATTCGAATTAATCTACACAATTTCTATAAATCAGCGCAGATCTTTTTCACAGAAAGTCTACAAATTCAATGTTAACTACGTTTTCGTTTAATCCAGAGACTTTTATCTGGAGAGATACCGCAAGCACTTCAAGTTGTTTGATACAGTTTTCTTTTTTGTACCTAATTTAACGTCACAAGAGCTTAAGTTAACTGCTTAGGTAAGCCAACTGCTTTCAAAAAATTTTCTTTGGTGAAAATTAGAGGGTTTTTTATTGCAGTCAGACGGTTCAACAGTTTCTTAACGCGATAGAATCTGGAACGTGGATTTTTGACAAAGATATAGTCACCGACATAGCTATTAAAATTTGCAACTTGAAGTGGCAATGGGCAGATAAAATCGCTTGAAGCACCTATTATAACCGATGAGGAAGATAGGTGCTTGGGTGGAGACTACGAACCAGAAGACGCAGCGTAGGCAGGCCTCCCACTAGATGAACCGATGATATCGTGAGAGTAACGGGTATTCAGTGGATGCAGATGGCAGGCTGTCGTTCAGTGTGGAGGCCTAAAGGGGAGGCCTGTGTTCAACAGTGGATGTCTTCTTGCTGATGAAGATGAAGATAGACCACAGACATGAAAAGTGTGTAATCTTGCGGTGTCTATCTTCTGAAGGTCTGCGGTTTAGTCACGATGTTGACATAGATGTGTAGGTAACTATATGACAAATAGCTGTAACCCGCGACTTCGTCCGCGATTTCTTCAGAAAAAAATAGCCTATGTCCGTCCTCATGATACATACCATTGCCTCGCAAAATTTTATCGAGATCGGTTAAGCTGTTTAGCCGTGATTATGTAGCAAACATACAGACAGACAAAGTTACTTTCGTATTTATAAAATTAGTGTGAATTTTGATATATATACGTATATAGTGTGATGTAAAAGGTAACGGAAAGTGACATGTGTTGGTACGTCAAGCAAACAATCGCACGTGAGGCATACTTTGATTTTACTAGTTTACTCAAAGTACTGTTTGATTAACGTGGCAAAAACGTGGAGAAAATAATAAACCAGATTACACTGAGAACTAAGTGCACTTCGAGGCTTTACCTACAGGTTTCCAGTTTTCTTGTATTTTTAAGTTAAAAAATCCAATGTAGTTTTGAATTATTTTTTAAGTATGTTCACCGCTTTCTCCGCCAACTATTGACCGATATAAAAAAATCTTTTGATCGGTTGGGTATACTTCCAATTTGATCCCAATGTCACCAAGTCAGGATCTGATGATGGGATCCCAGGGAAATCGAGGGCAACCTTCAAATTGTATAGGCACTTATTATTTTTCATATATTTTTGAAGACGGTTTTTAATGTGATCCACTTCTTACCTATTTTTGTCTTTTTAATGAACGCTAAATGATTATTAATTTAAAGAACTGACTTCAAAATTTGTAAAAATAAACTATTCGTTTACTCGGATCAGATATTTTTTTCCCATTATTTTGATTTAAAATCCAATTCACTGAACCGACTTTGATGAAATGATGATTTTATGGGATCAATCAGAAAGTATATTCTTTCAAATAAAAAATTAAGAATTTTCCAAATCGGTTTTTAAATGACGGAGCTCTGAGAAATCTTACATTCTTTTTTATTTGAAAGGATATACTTTGAGATTAGTCTCACAGAAATTTAATTAAGATCAGTTCAGAAAAAAATATTTTTGGACTAAAGTCTAAATAACTTAAAAAAAAGGCAAAGGCCATCCAAGTAAATGAAATAGCGTATTCAAGAATTTTTAAGTCGGTTTTTTGATTGATAGTTATTTTTGTAACCAGCCAAAGTATCTCTTTTTGTATATTTGTGGTCTTATTTCAGTTTGTAGTGTTTGAAGAGCTTTGAACTTTGAGCTTTGAACTGAGCTAAATAATGACATAACTGGTCATTATTTTGCTCAGTTCATAGCTCCTAGACTATGTAAAACCTCCAGACAAAACAGGGATATTTCTCAGACTAATTTGAAGCTAGGACTTACTCAATTTATAGTTTCACTAAAATATTAGACAAAATCGTCTCCATTAAATCATTTGTCCCTCAAGAGTTGGTTTATTACGTCTCAGATGAACAAAAGCTTGCATCTAAGACTGAATGAAATAAATTCATCAACTTGAAATTGGAACCTTATAAGAACACGATTCGGTAATTATAAATCCCAATAAATGAAAAGCTATTTTATCTACGAGGGTGAACCGACTGACTTTATAAACCCTTAGAACCTAACAGAAACTTAGTAAAAACAGAAATCGGTCTTTATAAAATCATACCCGAAATAATTAGATTTAATAATTAAACAAGAAAATTTAGGTACGTATTTAGAATCATATCATCTTAGCGTGTGCGTTTTACGCGTTCCTTTTTGCCTTACACCTGCAATATGTGGAATGAGCTCCCTCCTACGGTATTTCCAAGTAGCTTTAATATAAGGTTCTTCAAAAGGGCTGTAAATAGAATCTTTGAGGGTCGGCAACGTATCTGTGATGCCCCTGGTGTTGCAGGTATCCACAGGCGACGTTAATCGCTTACCATCAGGCGGCCCGTCTGCTTATTTGCTACCTATGTCACAAAAAAAAGGAAATTTGAAATAAATATATACTGCACTCACAAATGTAGACGTTACGCGTAGGTATCGTCCCAAAATGCTGACCGCATTGCTGCGTTAGGTTGCAATCCTGACCCGTTGTGCTATATACCAACCAGCAATATGGTCACGGGATACGTCGACTAGACGTTAAGATTTAAAAAAAAAATGGTGCTCATCCCACACGTTTCTAAAGTTTGGACCCCAAAAGGCTCAAACATGTACCCTAGGCTAACTAAACCACCGCACCAGTTTTGTTTTGCGTACTGGGAAAGTGAGACCAAGCTGCCCTATCTTCCAAGGAATCAGGCATACTGTTAGGCATACGGTCTTACCATCTCTACGTACGAGACCGTTTGCCTCAAGTACGACCGCGCAGTTAGCAGTGGTGAAAGCCCCGCGGATGATGTTAAGGCTGGTGTGTCAGGATACTGAAAAGTGAGGATATTTGATCACGAACAATAATTTGTTCTAAAGCATAATATCTTCCTTGTTTGCTGATATAAGAATTATTTAATGTTTTTCCTTATTGCGAAGTACATACAAAACAACTCCCATTTTTACTGGAAATTAGAATAAAGAAAGAAAACACGCAAAATGGAATGTTAAGGAGAAACAACTATCAAATTACAAAATTTAACTTCTGAACTTTCCTTCCGTATTTTATCGTTCTAAATCATATTGTAAACATGAGGTGACCTTAGAAACCCGTGGAAAACTTCACCAGAACGCATTAGTCACGTAGATAAGACTGGATTGTCAGGAGTGAGGGCCTCGTTACCGCGCTGACAGGATTGGAGGGCGGCCAAAAGAGTCAATTAAATCGATAGCTGGATCTTGATATTGGGGCATAGCTTAAAGTTAATTTAGTATTTATAATGGTAGGTATACGGCTTGGTAAGCACATCAAATACTAGCACGAATCTCTTGAATCGGTAGACCGGGTGCTGTTCGATTTATACGCGATGAGAAGTTAGTGGCTAAGAAACTTCTCAGTCTAGAACACCGCTGTAAAGTAACACTGTAAATTTTCTATAGGCTTCATTTAGGAGAATATGCATCGGAGCTACAGGACCCTAATGAATGACTATTTCTATTTCAAGTCACGAACCGGTCAAATTCACTGCAAAACGATCTATTTACTGATACGAATTACAATAAAAGCACCCAATATAGACGCGCGGTCTTTGGGTGCTGTGTAGCTTGAATAATGATGTTGAATGTTGTGGGGCTTGAGTTTATACTTTTAACTCACAATCTTTTTCTTCGCCTCAATAAGAACTCAAACCACAGCGTAGGAAACTTTAAAAAAAATATTACGATTCTTTTTCGATTCGAAAAAAAAAACAGAACTTACAATTTAGCTTTGAAACTCTATGTATAATTTTACACAATATAACCTTATCTAATTCTTTTAAAGACGTGGGTCCTTATAACCTAACCCAATTCTTGTAAGAACATGGGTACGTATAACTTATTAATAATTCTTGTTAGGACATGGGTACTTAAAACCTAACCAAATTCTTGTAAGGACGTGGGTCCTTATAACCTAACTAAATTCTTGTAAAGACGTGGATCCATATAACCTGACCTAATTCTTATAAGGACGTGGATCCTTACAAGAATAATGTTAGGTTATTTAAATATTATGGACAAATTAAAAATCTAAATAACGTTGTCCTAATTTTAATCAAGATTTGTGTTTTTCTGTCGTTCTTTACTATTAGTATTTCTAACTCATATAAAAGCATTATGGGACTCATATTGCCTTAAAATTATATAGGTAGTAATTTTTTGTCCCATCATACATGTCCCCCCTACGGATCTAGGCCCTGGTACTTGTACTTTATGTATTTTGTGGCCCTGGGTGGTTTCAGATTAGTGATCAGAGGCATCACCTATGTTATCGACCCTTTTGAACTCTATTAGCTCGCCTGAATAACACCATGTTGTAGCTTCTCGGAAACACCGGGGAAGGTAATTCATTCCACATTTTGCAGGTGTGAGGCAAGAAAGATCGTGTGAATCGCACAGTGTGCGATTTATGATGAAACCGCGACACCGGCATCAGATCAAACATTTCTTCAGAATACGTTGTTAAATGCGATAAAAGATAGACAAAGAGACCCAACGCGTAATGATCTTCGACATCATCAGATTCATCATCATAAACACTCGGCTTTCGCTTCTGCCGGCTGATACAATCTTATACAATGATAATAACTGCCTATCGGAAACTAATAAAATACGCCCAAAAGAAAAATCGCTGACACACGTGTCGCTTGCCCATAACTTGTTATTACCACATCATGACCGCCCTCCGCTCAATGTAGGTAATTAATTCTCTTTTGGGAAAACACTTCTGATAATATGACTCACTTCTGTCACGCTTTCGGGTTTTGTTTTAAGGGTGAAACTACTAGATTTTTGTTTATCACATCACACTATATATATAGTCCAATCTTTCACATATATGATATGTTATATATATTTACTCGTAAGTATATATATAAATAAGATTGGATGGATGGATGTATGTTTCTTACTCAATCACGCAGAAACGGCTGGATAGATTTGGGTGAAATTTGGAATATACGTTGCTTATATCCTGGATTAACACATAGGCTACTTTTTTCATCATCATCACCGATTATCATCACCACGCGGGTGAAACCGCGGGGCGCAGCTAGTGAGTATATATTAATATATATATACTTAACGGTATATATATATATATATATATATATATATATACGAAACCGTGATCAAAATTCGAAAGGAGGTCATTATACTCATAATTATGAACAAATTTTCATCATCATCATCAGCCATAAGACGTCCACTGCTGAACATAGTCCTCCCCCTCAACTTTTACCATGGAACCAACTCAGAAATTTAGTGTGAATGTAATTTTTTGTGAATGGAACAGCTGATATTTTATTACGATATCAGGGTTAGATCCATAGTATAGTGAGTAAGTTCGTATAGGTTGTGGCAAGCCTTACGTCACGAATTTAATTCAAGCCTTATTGCAGCTGTCAGATAAAATAAATGCTTGGACTGAGTTTAATGATGAGTACCTAGATATAATGAGCTACTCACGGCTAAGTGAGAATGTTAACTTTTCAATAGCGTTTATAGTTTCATAACTATTTCACAACAGTTACTTTATGTCAATAAAGTAACTGTTGAACTGTTAAAAAATTTCAGTTATAGATACACATTAAAATATTTAAAAAAAAAAAAAAAAAAAAAACATAAAAATTTATGTTAATTTTTTAATTTACACATTAAAAATTTTCAAATATTTATCACCACGTCTGGTTGATGCAACTCGTGACCAGAATGCTGGCCTCTACTTTGCTCAAAGAGTGAGCATTGCCATACAACGTGGTAATGGGGCCAGCATTTTGGGGACGGTTCCCACTGGTAGCGGTTTAATAGATTAGTTTAGTAGTTAGGTATTAACATATCGTTTTTTTTTTATTTTTTTTTTTACTATTGGAATGTTGTTTAAGTTATACACATTATACTTGGTGAAGTCAACCTTTTATAGTTTTAGTTGTACACGTTGTATTGAGTGTTCTTTTAACCTTTAGTTTTAGTTGTACACATTAAATTTAGTGCACTTTTTTGTGGTCTACATGATGTACAAAATAAATAAAAAAGCCTTTTATTTCATGCAAAACAATTTGTTGGAATAATTTTAGGTATTATTTCCACTTGCAAGAACCCCTCCTCGGGTAAAGGCCTCCTCCAAGGATAGCTAATCTTCTCTAGACTGTGCTGTTAACCCATTGTATTTGCTACTTTCTTTATATATTCTTCCCATCTAGTATCTACACTTCTTTCTTTTTCCTAGTGGGCCTTTCCACGTTGTTACTATTTTGTCCATCTCTGGTCCTGAAGACGTCATACGTGAACAGCCCATTTCCATTTTAAAGTTAAAGTTGTTAAACACGATGCATAGTTTACTTTTAACCTTTAGTTTTACTCGTTATAAATTTAGTGCACTTTTAACCATCAGTTTTAGTTGAACACATTATATTTAGTGCACTTTTTCGTTTTATTATGTTACCCATTCGGTTATTCTCCTTAACAGACGTGGACGTTGCACCAGGTACCGATCCGTCGGGTCTACGAGGGGTGCTTCTCAGCTCTGCGCGAGATCAGCTCTGCCGCTCGCCATATCCCTGCGGCCTTCAGGCATGCAGTCCACACCGCCACCAAACCATGAGACAACGGAAACTGTGTTGATGGAGGCCCCACTAGAAGACTATAATATGAGGTATTAGTGTTACGTAGTTCCATGTGGACACGTGGATTCGACTAATTAGAGAATAGAACTGAATGTAAGCTGTCTAAAATTAAGTTTATCTATGTGGTAGGTATGTTCTGACATTCTTTTAAGTTATATACTGTTGGAACGCGTTGTTCACATTACAGACGCAGTTACATGCGTTCCATGCGAACAGTTTATTTCATTATTTTTCTATTTGTTTTAGCATGACTTTACTGTTATATAGGAGAAGCCACTGGCACCAAACACACACTCCCAGACTAGTTAAGGAGCCTATGCAACAACTATATTTTTTTTTAGTACTTACTACATTTACAATAAATAATTTTGTTTGTTTCTTTTTAACTTTAATTATTATTTATTGTTTATTTATTAAGGAACAGCAAACAGCCATATTATGAAATATTAACAACATGGATATAGATGAATAAACTTAGTAATAATACAGCCCACAGCACTATTCACAGATTACTTATAGAATTATACTAATTTACACACACTTGCAACACAAACTATAAAAAAAAGGGCCTAAAAACATTAAAAAAAAAATTTTATGCCTTTGAAAAGTTTTAACAACCAAAATAATAATAACATTATTGTTTCAAAATATAGAAGTTTGTGACAAGGAGAGCTTTTGAAATACTGCTGTTTTAAATTTACCAGCAGTACAAGCAAAAATTTCGATATCCTGAAAAGAGTCATTATACGATTCCACCATCCGACGAGTAGGAATGCGCAGGCCGGCGTTTGAGCGGCATACGCCCAATGCAAACAAGCTCCCTGCGCGCACCTCTCGTTTGTAAATTGTTCTAGGTACAACATAACATAAATCATTAACCAAATCTATACAGTCAAAGTTATTGTTAACAATTTTAAAAAGAGTAGCTTCAAGATATTTGCGTCTTGATTCAAGTGTAAGTATGTTATATTTGCTGAGCAGTTTAGTATACGACAGACATCTTTTATGACATCTGTAGTGCATGGCACGTAAATACCTTCTTTGGACTTTCTCAATAGCCTCTTTATACTTTTCGTAAAAGGGGTTCCAAATAGGTACAGAGTACTCAAGTTGAGATCGAACTAGAGTTTTATATAAATATGTAGAGGTACGTTTAAAATCTGAGGATGACCGCATTATAAACCCATACATTTGAAAAGCTTTATTAACTATGTTATATATATGTATATATCTGTATGTATATGTTTAGGGATAACTTAGAGTCGAGCTGTATTCCCAAATCCCTAAGGTTCGCAACATTTTTCAAGGTGACGTTACAAAGGTTGTAACGAAAGCATGTGATATTTTTATCTTCCTTTTTTGTAAAATTAATGTAATTACATTTGGGAATGCTCAACTGAAGTTTGTTTTTGTGACAGTAGTCTTCCATTGATTTGATAATTTTATAAGCTTTAAGGTCATCTGCATACATTAAAAATTTGGAACACTGAAAACAATCCTTGAATTATATACCTAGTAACTACTAAGGTTTTCGCAATAGAAAAATCAACTATTAGCTGCACTATTATTTCTTCTGTGATATTACTGGAGTACTGTTAAAATACCCAATGCGCGAGAGTCACAAACCGGTTTACGATTAAAGAAATGAAATCTGAAATCAGTGAGTAGAACGCATGTGCCCGCGTCAGTTATGTGAATGGGGCCTAAATGTTGTATTAGTACAAAAATTTGTGTGTTCGTAGTTATAACTTCCTTTATTTTCAAAAACCAGTTGTTTTAAAGTCATAAAGGGTACTTAATATTGTTCGAAAATGAATGCGAAACATTCGTTTGTTTTTCTTTCACGCAGCAAAAGAGAAAAACGTATTTTTTATATAAAGTGCCATATTATGATACTTTTTTATCGCAGAAAAATTTACGGTTCCTGTAGGAATGTTCACGCAGATGAAACCACGGGCTGCAACAGGAATTATGTATTTACTACGTATAAATTTGCGTTGGCCACCAACTTGGCTGTTGATAAGCGACGATGTGGCCGAAGATGAAGCGGACAGACTTAGAAGATACCTATTTATTTTACTAAGACTTCTATTTAATAGTAATTTCTTAGATTTTCGCGATTATTACACATTGAAATGAATCCCTTTTAACGGATTTTATAGCATGTATTTTAAATTATCTTAGTTCTTACCGTTACGAACACTTTGCAAACGTATTTTTGGCTAAAATTATTGGTAACAGTTTCATAACTGTTCTAGTGACACCCGTCATGTATTCTACCACCTGTGTCCTTAGACACTGCAGTGTTCAAAACACCTGGAATTAAAATAATATAAAATACACGCAATAAAATCCGTTCAAAGTGTTTAATTTCAATGTGACTTTTAGTAAGATTAATTCCAATATTTATATGTTTGTTGATAAATATAAAAATCCAATCTATTTGATTAACTGTACTGATTATAACTAAAATATTCAAAACAGGGAAAGGAAAGCTCTGGAGTATTAGTGTAAGTGGTTGTAGCAATAAAATACAGTGAGATGTGGTTTTATAAGTTGATATTGTAATACTTTGAACATAATATTATTTTTAAATACCTAGACCTACCTATAATTATAGTGAAAATCCGGGCAGGTTTCTCCAGCTCAAACTATATCACTTTACTGTTATTTATTACTTTGTGGTAATATCTGGATGTATTAGGTACTGTTTTTATGTATTTATTACAGTACAGAGACTGTTTTAAACTATCAAGGTTGTTCACTAAAGTTATATGATTATTTACGGGATATTTACCGTGGTAAGGTTGTGGAAGGAGCTCCCGATATTTCGGCGCAGTTACATGCACCATGTTCACGGGAAGACTGAAGAATGCGGGTGGTTGGTGAAAAAGTTCTAAGTTAGGTACAGACAAAACGATCTACCCTCTTTCTTAGTCTTTTGCTACGGTTATCACTGGAACTCGAACTCGAACCTAAGTCTCGACAAAACACACTCACAACATCCCGTCTTCCCGTGAACATGGTGCATGTAACTGCGTCGAAATATCGGGAGCTCCTTCCACAACCTTACCAAGGTAAATATCCCGTAAATAATCATATAACTTTAGTACAGACACTGGCGAACATCTTACAAATTACATTGACTACGCAATAAGTAGTTGTTTTTTGGATCTCATTGATGAACTGAATGGGGCTCCAGGTGATTTCGATAGCGTAAGTCCGCGAGATTAGTTGTAGTGTGTACATGTCACAGAAGCATGTGTACGACCGGCAACATTTACCCCAGCTTTTTTGCTCGTGATGTTTGCCGGGCACTACGACGGTGATTACCTAAATAATCCATATTGACTTGTAGTTATTACCAATTTGTAATAAATTAAACAGACTTTTGAAGATGCCAAATATTAATTTGTAATAAGTACTCGTACGGTTAACAAACAAAGATGCGGAACAGATTGGATAAGAAAAGCGAGAGGCAGAAATGTAGGTAAAGATCTGACCACACCAAAGAAACGACTACAACAAACTGACCTGCACGTAAAGCTGATTCCAAGCAGAGCTCTGTCAAACTCTGAAGAAGGTCAAAACTAAGTTCTAACTAAGAAGAGTCACGGTGATATCACTTCGTACAAAGGGCCGGTTTATGTTATAGAATAATCGGGGTGATGGCGACCAAACTAGCATGTACGCTTTACAATCTGACGGCACTTGGTTCAATCCTCAGCAAACCAATTACTTATTTACTACTTATATTTAAATATAATAAAGATGAAGAAAAACATTGTGAAGAAATCGGTTTGTCCAAAAACTTCAAATTTCAAGACATAAAAACATTCACCTAGTTGATTGAATCAGGCGTTACTTTGCGGAAGTCCATTTTCAAAACTGTTTTTTTGATGGATTTCTAGTGTAATTCACCTAATTATTCATTGGACCAGCAAGGTGAATGATAGCCCATCCTCTCTCTCTGAGGAAAGGCCCGTGTCCCAGCAGTGGAAATATGATAGGCTGATGATGATGAGAATAGTCGTGGCGCGGCGGAAGCACGACATGGTGCGAAAGCGCGGCAATGCAATTTAGTACTTATGTTAAAATGGGAAAAGTTTAATTTTCTACTGTCACTTTTAGGCTGTGGGCGTTGAGCCTAAATTACTTCCCGTACTTATTTATTTTTTATTTCAGTGGAATGCAGGTATTAAATGTACAAGGTACACATTTTGTACAGTCAGAATTAAATTGTTCTGTTGCAGTTGACATCAGGCTTTAAATAAGGGTACCTACACATTTGTACCTATCAGTATTAAATGGTTCTGGTGCAGTGGAAATCAGGCATTAAAGTACACATTTTCTACCTGTCAGTATTAATTTGTTCTGTTTATTTATTTAGTAAAAAAAGTCGCAGCTTATCTGTTGCAGGGGGAATCAGGCATTAAGGGTACACATTTTGTATTTGTCAGTATTATATGACTTGTGAGCTAAGCAAATCCAAATTATAGACTATATCCTTGATCGGTAAAGTTGTAATTAGATTTAGGTACTGTAAGTGAAATCAATGTTTTAAAAATGTAGGATTTCAAAGAATTTATTGTAAATACTTAAACTTAAGTAGTTATGTATGTACTTACTTGTTAATTAAGGATGATAAACTAAAAGTATGATTTTGTATTATGTACTTAAATGTTTTATCGTAGAAAACCATTAAATGTATTTTCAAACTGACGTGTTCTTATTTCTAGTAATCACAATCAAGACCCACAACAACTCCACTGCGATTTACATAGGTCTGTGTTATTTTGTATAAAAAAGGAGCTTTAAAATTATAAGGTAAAAATAAGTTCGTAGATAGTAGCAGCTTGGCCAGCCCTGGCGTCAGTTTTAGGTCAAACGATGGCTTCTGACATGACTTGGCGATTGTTGCTATATCTACTGTAGCTCAGTTCTAAATGCTACGTACGGTCCGAAGACTGACTAGTTCGTTGATTGCTTAACATCGGTATAAAATAATATCCTAAAGTTAAATGATTATTTACGGGATATTTACCGTGGTAAGGTTGTTAAAGGAGCTCCCGATATTTCGGCGCAGTTACATGCACCATGTTCACGGGAAGACTGAAGAATGCAGGTGGTTGGTGAAAAATATCAAAGTTAGGTACAGACAAAACGATCTACCCTCTGATACCGTGATAGTTTAAAACAGTGTTTAAAATAATATCCTATTTAAAAAATATGGGTTAATTCTGTAGTCGTTTGAAAATGTATTGTAGAATCGTAAAGAGAAGTACTTACATAATGACTCTGTATTATAACACTACAACATTATTGCAAAAAAAGAAATGCACTATGAGAACGCCTTGATTTCAAACGGTCAGTCTTGATATCAAATCGTCAGGATTAAAAAAACATCGAAATGATAGAGATGTATTCAGTATTAATTTCTATAGATTCACGAGCTTAGGCCAAACATTTGGGGCCGTCACTAAGACCATATTTAGTAATAAAATATAAAATATGGAATTTGTGTCAAAAATAATATTATCAAACTATTATACAGTATAGGATTAAAAATTTCTGGGCTATTGTGGTGAATTCTTGATGGTGTTGACCCGGTTTATGGTATGAGGTATCACTCGTTAATTAAGCCTCATGTCAAAATAGAGTGGCGGGTGATGACTTGTCACCCACTAAATTGGCACTGAAGTGCCAATATTAGCTTGGTTGCTCAGGGTATTGAGAGGCGTGATGCACTTTCACTAAATCTAACCCGCGGCTTTATGCTTTTAACACTTCCATTATGGAGCTTAGGTTCTTAGCTCTTGCGGTTTCCACCCCAGACGAGGCGGCCGGTTAAGGCAAGCTAGGGGTCGGCACCTTATTTAGCTCCGTGGAATCGGGGAATGCGGTGTCGCCACTCACCGTCGGGTCGCCACAAAGCCACCGCTGTGTTTAATAATTATTAAAATGACAGAATTAGATGGTAAACATAGGTAAGCTATAAATGATGGTGACGTTCCGGTGTTACCGTGAGAAAAAGGCTAATCTACAACTTGCCTTGTTGACGTTGTTATTATTTATTCAACTAATCATAATTATATACTTTTATATATTTGTATATTATAGTTATTTTAGGTTATTTAAGTATTAGAATGTGTTATTTTTAGAATGTAAGTAACATATTTTTCACTATTTCACGCCCCGCCTTCTACCTTCTGTATGAATCCTCTCCATCCTAAGGTTGCCTGGAAGAGATCGCTCTTAGCGATAAGGCCGCCGATTGTTACACTAGTTTGTTTTGTTTAAAGCTGTTTTATCGTGTTATATGTTTACTGTGGTGTGAACAATAAAGAGTTTATCTATCTATCTATCTTGTGGAATGAACACGTGGCAGTCTCAAATGGCTCGTTTCTGCCATAATTATGTTTTAGCCACGTACCTGCAGGATGTAGGCTCTCTCATTGGAGGCCTTCCCGCAGAGCTGTAACTCCTTTTAATGAAATGTTAACAAATATATATGTACTGGATAGTAGGCGACTCACTGATAACGCTTCAAGTGGGGTATCCTACGATTTGTATTTTATTTTGTTACTATGACTCTCATCTGGATCAACACAAATGCAACGGGGACAGAAACCATGTCGGGAATAGAATAACAGCCAGCCTGGGTCGTAATTTTCTGCTTGTTTTTAATTCTATTTTATAACAAGGTGGATCACATTAAAAACCGACTTCCATATATGAAAAACGTAATAAGTGCCCATAAAATTTGAGGGTTGTCATCAATTTCCCTGGGATCCCATCATCAGATCCTGACTTGGTGACAATAGGACCGATTATAAAAAATCTTTTGATTGGTGAGGTATACTTCCAGAATACCCTACCAAACAAAATATTTTTTATCGGTCAACAGTTGGCAGCGAAATCGGTGAACACACATTAAAAAAACCGTCCTCTTTTTTGAAGTCAGTAAATTAGTAAATACGCAATTTCTTATACTTGGATGATAGATAGATAGATAGAAAACTCTGCATTGTTCACACCAAAAATTATAAACGTACAAAAAAAACAACTTAAAAAACTAGTGAAACAGTTGGCGGCCTTATCGCTATAAGCGATCTCTTCCAGGCAACCTTCTATGGATGACATATTTTTTTCAGTAATTTTTATTTAAAAACACTGAACCGAACTACTTAACCGATTTTGATGCAATTTATTTGAGACGACATCTGAAGTATGGACTAACAAACAAAAAAGGAATCATCAAAATCAATTCAGAATTGGCGACGAAATCGATAAACATACATTAAAAAAAACTCTTTTGAAGTTGGTTATAAAAAAGGATATTCATTGTCTGGATAAGTTGTGTCACCATTTATTTATTAGTTCTCTATAGAGATCTCTTGTTACTTGCACCAAAAATAAAGGTTACGTCAAGTAACTTATCGAATAACTTTTATGGTGTTCTCCTAATAACTTAGGAATGTATGAGCAAACAACGTTATCCCGCGGAATGGATTCCTGAGAAGGATTATGAGGACAGAGATGTATTCAGGATTAATGTCAGGGGGGAGTAACGTAAACATTTGAGAATGAGACTAATTTTAAAAGTACTCAATAGATTTATCATTAAATATGGTGAGTTACATTGTAGTGACTGGTCCCAGGAAATGGAGCATGTAAAATGGAAGACAAGGGGGGAAATCCTTGCACAGCAATGGGAAGTAACAGGTTAGTAAAAAAATAAGAATGAGGGATCCAGAAATTAGACAACATTAGATTATTGTCATAAGAGAGGCGTTAGACGGGCAAACGTGAAAACTTGAAGCTCAAAGTCGAGCCATAAAAAAAAATTGAGACCATCCAAATAGAACTGCTTTCAAGTTTTCTAATTAATTTTCATTGTGTCCAATAAAATCGTACATTTAAGCAAACGCAGTAAAGGTATGATAAGATGGGGAAGAAAGGTTCTTGAGTGGAGACCGCGAACCGGAAGACGCAGCGTAGGTTGGCCTCCCACTAGACCGACGACATCGTGAGAGTCGCGGGCATCCAGTCGATGCAGATGGCAGGATGTCGTTCAGTGTGGAGGTTAAAGGGGAAGGCCTATGTTCAGTAATGAACGTTTTCTGGCTGATGATGATAAATGAAGGTATTCACGAAAATATCACAACAATCCTCGTATATATAATAACAATAATCGATACAGCCGTTAAAATGTAGGACAGACAGACGGACGGACAGGCAGACAACGTAGGCGTAGTAATAGGGTCCCGTTTTCACCCTTTGTGTACAGAACCCCAGAACTCCAAATAGGTACATAATGAAAAAGTATCGTTACATATACAGTCGATACCTTCGGTCGATACAGCAAACAATTGTGTCTACATCTACAAGGTTACGCCTGTAACCATGTAGTAAGCCGAAAGGATGTCATTGTTACAACATTATGAACAACTTTTACAACGGGGTCCTGAAATCGCAAAAAATCTGCCGTTTCAAAAATGTGTTTCATTCAACATGGTACGATATCAACGATCAAAACGAGCGGAGAGACCTTGTCTACGATGGAAAAACAACTAAATGAAGCAGAGTTAACTGTAGGTCAAAATAACTTTGAAACGTTTGAAACTTTGGCGTAATTACTCATAGTTCCAATAACTGCTCTACATAGTTTAACAACTCTAGAGCTCACCGTTCTATGAAGTTTATAAGTTGAGAGAAAGAGTTTTGTCAGTTTTAATAACAGTTCAAAGGTTGCCCCGCGTTTCAAGTTAGGATTGTTGATATGCCCACGCTTAGACCTAACTCCGTCACTGGATCAAAGAATAAAACCCGCACAAGTGTTGGTAATGTATTTGGGCACGCTCAAAATATGTAAAAGTACGATGAAAGTTGTGAACATCTGACGAGTTTCAGATTTATTTGAATGTTTTAATAAGGTGACGAATGTGTAACATAATTCTGGAATTTTCAACGCCTCAGATATTTCAGAGTGAGGTCTGAAATATTTAATAATATGAAGTTTTTATGATAATTTATTTTCATAGTTGATGGTGGTAGCTAAGTTTAATTAGTTTTTTTTTGGCACAGCGACCCAAACTCAGATTGACCTCTGATTCTAAAAGACGCTATCATTAGTAAGGACGAGGCGAATGAACTTTTTCATTGGTTCCGTACCAACTTAATGATGCCAAAAATATACGTCATATACCAGTGTGAAGTCAGTCGCGTCAGTTTTTGATGCACAACTAAACACATCAGGGTTACGAGGAAAGGATGTACTATGCCGAAAGGGGTTTGTTATACTCATCATTATGAACAACTTTTACTAATATTCCAAGCCTAAAATAGCGAAAAAATATCAGCTGTTCCATTCATTTTGTCGAGTACGAATGACCGTTTTGTGGATGTTATTGAGCTCAATGGTGGTTTTGTGTCAGTTTGATTAGTTTCTTTTGTTCAAGTAATATCTAGTAAATATAAATTAGATATGTCATAAATCATGATTTTCATGAAATATAGAAATAAACCGATTAAGTGCGAGTTGCGCTCGCGCACTGTGGGTTCCGTTCCACCAATAACAAAAACTTAATAATAACAACCAATAATTCTCAGACCCAAGACACCGTTTGCATAAGAAATTTTTGCTTTTTCGATTTGGTTTGTACACTGGTATGTATTTGGTATTGTATTAGAAAAATTCATTAAAAAGGCACACAGGTTCTGCGAAAAAAATGCTTGCACGTTTTAAAGTGATTACAGCGCCATCTATAGGCAATCATTTTGTAGTTATTGCGTTACGGACAGAAATTTGTCATCCGACTCGCATTTGGCCAGTATTTATAATTGTTTTGTTTAATTAAGTGTGTTGTTTTACATTAGAGCATCGACAAAAATACGTTAAAAAATTATAGTATGGGGACTTTTCAATTTTATTATCATTATTTTCTTAGTTAATTCACGGTATCATAACATATTCTGTAAACATTTTAACTGGCTGTCTAAAAGTTAGGACAGAAAGCGTAGTCTTAGTTATTATAAAGACTACGAAGTTACTACTAAGATTAATAAGACTTCAGTTGTCCTTTTTTCCTTTTTTTTATATGCCATAGGTGGCAAACAAGCAGACGGGCCGCCTGATGGTAAACGATCACCATCGCCTATGGATACCTGCAACATCAGGGGCATCACATATACATTTCCGACCCTTAAAGATTCTATTAACAGCCCTTTTTTAGGACCCATATTATAGCTACTCGGAAATGCCGTAGAGAGCTTATTCCACAAATTGCAGGTGTGAGAAAAAAAAGTTCGCGTAAAACGCACAGTATGCGATGTTCTATTGCAATTGCGTTCTGTTTACACCCTTTCGGTACTGAACTCTGTAAAGAGATACCTGTTTATTATAATTAGCTTATTAACATTGTGCATTGAAACACAAAATTTGATAAGGCTCTATATACTGAACTTGCATTTCAGGCGTTGAAAACTTGGGAACTTGTAAGTACTTAATCAAGTTAACTTGCTCAAAGTAAATCAAATTTAAGTGAACAAACGAAGTTTCGCTCGCATATTCCCTCAATTAGCTTACAGGATTACATTACTCGGAATACAAAGAGAGATTCAAGCCACCCTTGCACTTTAATGTGAAAAGCATCGGGTGCAGACAATCTGATATTTTTTACGAAAACTGATGTCGTTATTTTTTTACCGTTATGATCAAAACAAGTTTTAATGCCTAGGTACGTAAGACTTTTTACTATAATCTTTTATTTAGCTTGCACTGTTTGTCATCGTATCCTACGGAGTTGATTTTTTACCTGTTGGTTCAGTTCTCATGACAATGCATTTTTATGGTAAGCATGACCTGAATCGACATCCAGAATTAGCTTCTCTACAACAGATAAGGCAACTCTACAACGATCAACAGCACAGAAGAAAATGTTATGTACGCATTTTATTATGATAGTCAGGTTTATGTGTTTTCATGACAGGTTGCTGCACTCAGGGTTGAGTCCTGACTAGGGAACTTCTTAATGGTTAACAGCACATTACACATGACATTTTCTGTGGGAAAAAAAAGGTGACCGATTCCTTGCGCAATGCGTTAGTCTAGCAATTCAATGTGGCAATGCGGCCAGCATTTTGGGAACGATGCTGGTAGCATTTAGTAGATTAGTTTAGTTTTATATATTAGTGCTAGTAGGTATGTTTATGTTTGAATTAAAATAGCATTTGATGTTGCAAGTGGCCGATAATTAGTTGTCCGATGATCGAACTTATGAGACTTTTTCTTCTCAGTAGTTCGGTGTTATAGATGATCGGACTACTAAACCATTTATTTCGATGTCAAGTACTTAGATATAGACCATGAAAAAGAAAGCATTCCGGTAGTTCACAAGAGGAGTGTTCTGAAGAACTGTTCGATCTGATTCCGGCGTTGCGGTTTTATCATCGCTCTAGCCGCAACCGCCTGAAAGTCACATATTATAAGATATCATAGATCAGTGGAAATAGCACACAGTGCAATTCAAACGATCTTTTTTACCTCATACCTGCAAAATGTGGAATGAGTTACCTTATGCGGCGTTCCCGAGAAGCTACAACATGGTGTTCTTCAAAAGGCGAGTTAATAGAGTCTTAAAGGGTCGGCAACGTATTTGTTATGCCTCTGGTGTTACAAGTATCCATAGGCGACGGTGACTGCTTACCATCAGGCGGCCCGTCTGCTTGTATGCTACCTATGGTATAAAAAACTTAACAACTTCAAACTTACAGTCTCACCTTAATCCACTGAATTCTAAATCATATCACTGAAGTAACAAATTCTATCCCCAAACACTGGTAACCGGATTACACTCAGCCCCGGTTTAATTATCCACTTTGTTCAAAACATCATAAAGTTCCATGCTCATTTCACCTCCTGACCAGAATTGACACAACTTTCTAACTTTCCAGGCTCGACTTTCAACCCTTAGGCGCTGTTTCCACTAGCTAGAGTTTTTTTTTTACCGAAACAGTTAAATTGAGATGGAAGAAGCATATGATATTATGACTATTTTTATGGAGGGTAGATTAGTTTTTGGTAGCTTTTTTACAAAACTACCCGAATAAAATTATGTTATAGGCTTCCTGTATGTATGTGGGTTTCTTAATTCCACTACAACTCTTGAACGGTTTTAAAGTAACAAAAAAGTAAAAAAAGAGTTTATTCAGTTGAAAAAGTGGTGTCCTTGGAGTCCTTGCATTATTCATAGTAGGTAAGTATCATATATAGCGCTCATACGTGTACACTGCTTTCTGATTTCACACACTTGTTGAGAAACGCCCTTACTTCTAGTTCACAAAGAAAACATGTGATCGCGTACAGGAGTGGAACAAAGGACGCTTCATTTTGTGTGGATAGGTAGCTGTGGATTGGACGACAATCTCCGTCGATTTGCTATGGTTTTCCGCTACGCTGAAAGGAATAGGAAAGTGACAGAATATTAGAATAAACATGGGATACATTTAATATTTTACAAAGAAAAGTTTTGCTTTCGCTTTAAAACCACCAATGTATATCCTTCTCTATCAGTAACAAAGAAAAAAATAATTAAAACCTAAAATAACTTGAAATCCATTATTCCCTTGTATGGGACGTGAATAGAGTCGATACTTTGGTTGGCATCATCACATCTTGCTGAAACAAAAGATTAAAGTGGCGTATCGGCCAATTCGGCGGAGCAGCAAAATCGGCGCAAATATTATGCTAACCTCGGCAGAAGTTGCATACTTATTTAAGTCATATGTGGTTGGGACATTGGGCCCGTCGGGAGCGAAAGCAACCTCATTATCAAAAAGTTTCAGAGGGCCTGGTTATTGCGAAGCGTGGCCAAAATGTTGGCTTATTGCTGGATTATTGCTGGCTCAACGCATTACCATTGCCAGTTAGCGTGGTAATGCCGCTAGTATGCTGGGTACGCTGCTAACTGGTAGTGAGCTTGAGAATAACCAAATTCTCAAGCCCACTAAAGTCTCAAGTCTCTAGACCTTCAACGATCTATGGGCAATCCAATTGAATAGCGTCCGAGCTCGACTCGTACGCAACTTCACTTCATTCTTTTCAGTCGGATCTTGACCGATTCTCAATATGTTGTAGTACCAATAAACTGGCACTAAGTATCAATAAATGTAAATCAATCGTTTTTACTCGTAGGAGAAGTACAAGTAATTTCACATATTCTCTCTGTAACACTAATCTCGATAAAACCACAGTTATTAAGGATCTGGGTGTAACTCTGGATAGTAAATTAACCCTTGATATACATGTACCTGTACATGTATATCAAGGGTTAATTTACTAATTTAAGGGTTAATTTAATATTCTGTAGAATATTATTGCTCGTGGTTTTAAAATGTTTAACTTTGTAATGAGAACTGCAGATAAATTTAAAAATGAGCTTACCTATAGCATATTGTTTAAGTCACTTGTCCGATCACAACTTGAATATGCTGCGCCAGTATGGAACCCTTACTATAAATGCTATATTAAAGATATTGAAAGGGTACAAAAGAAATTCTTACGCTGTATGAACTAATGTAACCGTCGCTATATGTTATATGATGATTTGCTTAAAAAATATAACCTAATCAACTTGAAGTCAAGAAGGCTGCAACTTAGTGCTATGCTTTTATATGATACTAGCTAATGCCCGCGACTTCGTACGCGTACCGCAAAGTTATTAGTGGGCGGACGATTAGACTGACATAGCAAAATATAAATGTTACACTAACGAACACGAACGGAACTTTAAATAGGCACAAATCCATCGGATTATTTTTATACTGGATATTTCATACTATCGTCATAGTATGATTTTAGTCTAGTTTTAATTTGACTCGATACAGGTATCCCGACATGTCCATAGTTTCAAATATATTTCAAGCAAATAATATATTTTATTACTTTTACTGGTTAAATACGTTGGAAATGTGGGGCCATGGTGCTAATAAGGAAAAAAAAATTGGTATAAGTCAAGCGAAATGTCATGCATGACAAACGTTATTATTGAATTATTAGTAAACAGTAAGTAGGAAGTATATGGAGCGGTATCTATAATTAATCGCTGTTATTTAACATTACTCCGCGTAAAGACTGCCAATCAATGATGTCTAAATAATTTTTGCCCGCCTACTGCGCCCCTTCCAACAACTAAACCGCTTTCGTTCACCACCATAACATCCAAAATAGCTGCTAATCATAGATCAGTATCAGATTAGATGCCGCGAGTTCACCTACTTTGCATGTCTGTTATTGGTCTTAAGTTTGATCCTGGCAAAAATGTATTCATTTTAATCTCCGTCGACTTGGTATATTAGCACGTCAGAAGTCAATACAAAAATCAACGTACGTTAAATTACGCCATAATAAACTGTTAAACCTCTTCAAAAGCAGTTGGCCGTCCTGACAATAACGAACACAAAAAAAACTCTTTGGTGCAGTCGATCGGAAGTTATGCGGGTACATACAGTTCGGCGATTAGTTTTTTTATATATAGATTATATGGCAACAGCCGCTTCAGTCTTCCTACCTACCATGTCTGCGAGTAGAAGTCTATCATTACGACAACATTACTATAAAATAAGCTAGATGGCGTTATAACTAATTATAAAACAATATTGATTTTTTACTATTTATTTTCATAAATTAATATGCCCTATGTTTCAATCAGGTATTTTTTAAGCATATTCGTGGAAACTGATTTTAAATCCTTCTAGTGGTTTAAAAGATGTGCGTGGACAAACAAACAAACTGACAGCCGTCAGATTTTTAGTTCCATAGTTTGAAAATAGATAGCGTACTAAAACGATGTTTCGCGAAAAAAAATTATATATGCTTAAATTTTACAAATAATATTATTAAAAATGTAATAAAGTATTCAATCATTCCTAAAATAATGAGTGTAAATGGATCGTAGTTTCAAAAATATGAAAAGTGCGTCTATTATAGGTAAATACGACACTTTACCTGAATAACGCAAACGGCATTTTTTTGCAAGTTAAACCGATATCAGGTATTGCTTCTACTTAGTTAGAAGTCATGTGTGAAGAATGTGTGAAGGTATTTGATCTACACATTTATAATATGTAGGATAGGATTTGTCACAATCGGTTTGATTGCCCCGAGTTGGTGGATAAGCTTTATTACAAGATTCCATCAAGAATCAACTCACGAATTGAACCTAAGACACCTCGAGCGCACCAACTCGGGTGAGCGATCTTCATTGTATCGTAAAACTAAATGTTATAACGATCGTTTTAACAGTATCGACATATTTCATGAACGTTCTAGTGGTTTCCGGAGCTCAGTGCTGGAGGTTTTGGGTAGTGGTGACAGCAAACATTCCTCATGATGTATCCCTGGCTCTTAATTTAATGTATAATCTGTCTTTCCCAAGATGCCTTGGATATGTTTCCTCGGCACTACCCATGGTCTCTCTGCCGGCAACGGGATGTTGTGATAATCAGGCATAACTTGTTTTTTTTTCTCCTCAACTTCAACTTTAGTGGTTACCTACGGAATATTTTTAAACTTACATATTTGTTAAGCACTAGTTAGTATTTTGATGTAAATTTTTATTATTTTTCTTTTCGCCATGTTCATATCTGTTATATATTAACCCGTGGTCAACGATGCTGGTATCACAACTATATTTTATTTTCTTACTCTCTAGTTTTATATTTTGTTGCATACTGTTTGTTGATCCTTAAATAAATTGAAAAAAAAATTTTGCCTAAATTACGATGATGTAATATATAATTCTAATATTTATTAAGACTTTTTATTTCTTGTGATCTTTGTTTTGTAAGCGCGCGGTCGATGTGAGTGCCAACTCAAACAAACCGTGGTTTTTTGGTGGAACAAAAGATGATAAATTGTATTATTAAGTGTTAAAAAATGAACTAAAAAAAGAGATTTTGTATAATAGGCCAAATAGTTTAGGTATTTAGTATAAGTTTGCTTGTATTTTATTTAGTTAATAAAGTCACTTGACCCGGGTATGTCCTAAAACTGCGACCAGAACCACCAAAGGATGGGCAGCAGCGTCCTAATAGTACACGGTGAACGTACTGCGATCCCCAAGCCGCCTGCCAAGCGTGGGGATTATGGCAACACCCCTCTCTATGAGGGAGGCCTCTGTCCAACAGTGGACGTTAATTGGCTGATGATGTGATGTGAATAAAGTCACTTGGTAGCAAATTTTTTTCATCAAAGCCCGACTACGGTACAACAAAGGATTTGCATCACACCAAAATATATGCGTCGAATCATTCACACACATACATAGAATGGCAAATTATTAAAATAGAAAGTTGATTAACTATCTAACGCTTTTAGCAGCTTTAATTTTACCCGAGTAGTTAGGCAAAATGGGAGTCATTATTCTTCTGAAATTAAAATAGTTATTAATATTTAAGGCGGGAAGACGGAGAAGTTTGGTCATTACATCAATTTATGAGTCTGTGAAAGATGCTTCTCATGAGAAATTGGTCCTTATAAGGATGTCCCGAATGCGACCAAAGTCTCAAAGAAGGTATAAGGATTTTTTTAGAGTTATTGTGCACTTTTTTTTGCACGTATAAGTTCGGCTGTGTCCATCAACTTGCATGTTGGTTAGTGACGATGTGGTCGAAGATATAGCACGCAGGTTAGGTCGGCCTAAGTTTCAAAGTTAACTGAAGATCATTAAAGACTCTAAGTGATATATTGTAATAGTTAACTATACTTTATAAATGGTCTTTTTGAAGCTTGCTCACATTATATTTTTATGATCTTTAAACATTCAGATAGACACGTCTTAAAACAAGGGTTTGGGGCTGTTTAGATTTAAACAATGGCTAAGGCATGTCTAACCATAGACGAGTGCTAGACGTGGATTTGTGGTATGACATTTGTGAAACACCTGTTTAACACATGTCTAAAGCGTTCTTAAATCTTTTGTAGTAAGACTTGACCCTGTTGATTTGTAATCATGCAATATTATCAGAGCATCTAGTACATACCCTGAGTAAAATAAAAATTAAAGTAAAAAATCCCTGATTAAAAAGCCTTTATTTCAACCGGAGCCGGTCAGCCGCCGTGCGGACCGCCCTGCACCGCTCAGATAACACACTGGTGGCTGCGGTACGAGAGTGGCACTCCAGCCCTATACATCGCACGTGGAGGGTGTATCACACGCCTATCACTTAATTATCATAATGACTAGTCTTAATTTTCAATTTTTAATGTATGTAATCAAGTCATTATTGTGTTATTTAATCTTAATTTTATTTTAATGTGTAGTATAATTTTCGTATTTAATTTAATTTTTTACGCTATGGATGCAAATCTGGAAAATAAATTATTTCATTTCATTTCAACTAAACATTAATTTCATTAATTACACATTATTATTATTAATTACTTTTAAAACGTATTTACATAATTTACATGTTCTTTGTGCATTATAATATATCATTATCATTATTAGAGCCGAACGGTATTTCACGTGACGATGGCAAGAGGCCTGATGCCTTGACGTTATTTCCCTGGACTTGTGGGAGGCCTTTAGTATGGGACGCAACATGCGCTGACACGCTGGCTCCCTCTCACCTCCAGAGCACATCACGAGCGGCTGGTGCAGCGGCGGAAGTGGCGGAAAGCCTCAAACGGAGGAAATATGAATCTCTCGGGGAGGGATACATATTTTGTTTTTATCTCAATAAAATAAATAAATTTCTTCCGTTTGGAATTGAAACCATGGGACCGTGGGGTCCGGCCGCTCGGGGCTTGGTTAAAGAGCTGTCCAAACGCCTCGTCAATGTGACGGGTGATCAAAGAGCTGGCGCTTACCTTGGCCAAAGAATAAGTTTGGCCATTCAACGTGGTAATGTCGCTAGCTTTTTAGGTACCCTACCCGAAGAGAGTGACCTTAATGTATTTTTTTTATCTATAGTTTAATTTAGTTAGGTATTTATTTAACTACTTTAGTATATTTCGTTTATGTTAATTTTCTGTTTTTTATGTTGTGCGTAATAAATATATTTTGTTGAATCACAAAAAAAAATACATTATATTGTTTTTTCCCTCTGTTTTTGCCTAAGTACCTATTTAATAAGTATTTATGACAGTTTTTTTTGTTGTTTTTTATGTTACTATGTACGTATGTCATTTTTGGTGTGAACAATAAAGAGTTATCTATCTATCTCGACGATCTATCTTGACTGCCTCGGCGGCTCAGTTGGTAGTGATCCTACTTTCTGTGCTTGGGGGCGTGGGTTCGATTCCCATCTAGGACAAACATTTGTGTGATGAACATTTGTGTTTGTTCTATGTCTGGGTGTTAATATCTATTTAAGTATGTATTTAAAAATATATATGTATGTATATCAGTCTCTGGCAGCCATATTACAAGCTTTGCTTAGTTTGGGGTCAGATGACCATGTGTGCAATAATGTCCCAGATATTTAATTTATTATCTATTACTTGGTCAATTAATTTTTTATATACATATTAAGTCTTTGAGTAAAACTATCTTACCAGCTTCTATTTGGCCTTGAGTAGATAGTCAACAGACCGTGAGTAGTGGCTTTAAATAGTATTAAAATATATGGTAAATTATGGAACCGATTTCTTAAATTACTTTCAAGATTAAGGATATCAATTTGCCAGAATCAGCACCATATCACGGCGCAAAACGGCTGGTGAATGATACCAATGAGATCGTTATAAGAGTAACAAGAGTATAATAAGGTACTCATTCTAAACAACTTTAATGGGACCAACCCTAAAATCACAAACGAACACTCAACGAAATTAATGGAACAGCTGATATATATATTAGCGAATTCAGGGTTGGTCCCTTAGTAAAAGTCGTTCATAATGATGACCACAATAGCCTTACTTCGGCTAATTACATCCCGCATGCAAAACCCAGGGCCTCTATTCTGCACGGGCCAAATGCGCTCTATCGTGGCACGTTAAGTTAACCTCCTAAAGTCGAACTTTATTTCCTAAGCAATAGAGGCCAACTTTTTGAGGTAAACTTAACGTGGCCACGATAGCGCGCGTTTGCCCGTGCGGTACAAGTTCCCTGTTTAGTGCTGTGCTGTGTAGTGTGTGTACTGTCGCTAATTCGTAGTATTCATAGCTATACTGCGATGTCAAGCCACCATATATATAATAACGATTTAATCTTTTAATATATAATAAAACTTCTCAATAATTTGGTAGAAAAACGAGTAGAATGCACTCACCAAATACACGATACAATTAGTTCAATTGTTGGTCTAGCACCAATTCATTACTCTATCTAATTCCCGGTAATTCGACTTCGATTGGAATCAATTGGGTGCCACTAACGAGTATAAGGAGGGGTTAGTAATCTATAAATAAAACATAATTTGACAACGATCAATCTATAATTTCATATTATATCATTATATATTGGGGGTAGGCAATTAGAACTTACTTAAGTGCACGGTACGTACCTAATATTATTGACAATATCTTCCTTATTCGTATTCAACGCTTGGTTATTCTCGTCTGCTCGACTTGGCTGCCGCGATCAGAAGAAGGACTAATGTAAAAAAACAAGCTGTCGCCGCGCCCGATCTGTCGCCGATACTCGGGCGAACTCGGATGGGGACGATCGGAAGAACGAGACGACAGTACATGAAAAAGCCAAGTGTTGTCATTCGAAAATAATCAAACTACGAAGATTATTTGCATTTTAGATTACACTTAACCTTATTATCATCATGTAATTGTAAAAATATTCCTTAAATTAAGAATATAAATATTGAACGTATAAATATCTATAATTCCTAACAGCTCGGTCATTCTGATGTTCGAGCAAGTCCCTTTGCTCATGGTATGTTTGTGTGTCTGACAGTTAGGCACAGCAAAGAAAAAAAAACTGAAACGATATTAGAGGCAGCTTACGCCACGAACAAAAATTGAAGTTGACACAGCTTGTCGATAGATTTATAAACTTATTATTTCTTATTACATAATGTTGCTTGTAGGTAACAAATTATCATATTATGATAATCATTTACATTGATGTAGGTACATTATTAAATATTTTACATCATTTTACATTTTTTTAATATTTTACATTAATAATTACATCATAAATTTTTACATTATATTACTGTTCTATGTATATACATCATTTGGAATTTTTATTACGTAATGTTTCTATTTTACAATTTATCTTATTTTCGATAGTTTTATTATAATGAATTTATCACATAGATAATTTTATCACATTTCATGATATACAATCTAGCCAATAAACATTATGTTGTGAGTGATGGTTTTACATTTATACAATTGTCTGGTTTAGTTCTACAAAACAAGCCTAAGTGCCCGATTTTACTACAGATATTGCACTTACTAGGTGCTTTAGTACATTTGAAGCTTGCATGACCTTCTTCGTTGCAATTATAGCATATAACATTTTTAAGTATCTCGAATTTAGATTTTTGCGCGTTTGTCACATTTGAGTTTCTATGGTCTTGTTTCGTCCTATCAGTCACGTCCCTAACGTTTCCGGCTTTAACCGTTTTTAAATATTTTAGCACGTCTTCGGGCTCTCTAAACTGAGCAGCCTGGGCACCGACTCTGATGGCGCGATCTTCGATGCCATTTAGGAGACAATCAACTGCTTTTCTACCTTTAATACCGCATCGGTTAAGCAAATTAATTTTAGAATAATAATAATGTTCTAACGATTCGCCGTAACGCGCACGCTTAGCCAGCATCTCCGTTAAAAGTTCTGCGTAGTCGGTCCTACAGGGAAACGATTCAATAAGCTTCCTTTTCCATTCGGTCCAGCTGTATAGTACTGTATCTAGACCCCGATACCATGTTTTGGCTATACCCGACAATTTTGGTAGAGCAAAATGGATGATTTCGCGTTCATTCCAGGCATATATCTCAGCGCATTCTTCCACCTTGGTTAGCCATGTTAGTATAGTTTGGTCTTTGGAAATAGGATCAAATTCTGGGAGAACGTTTGTCAAAGAAAGCTTAGAGCTCGATGATCCCTTCACATTACACAAGATGTCTAAAAACTTCTTTAAGATACTCTTATCATCTCCTGTCATGTCCTTAGTATTGTCAGCTCTGCCTTTGGCCAAGTGCGAGCGGCTAGGTGAGAAGCGCCGTCGACGTTTAATTGTTAGTCTTGCATCATCATCACTATCGGAATAAGACCGACGTCGCTTCCGTCCTGCCGCACGCGCTCCGTCATCAGATGAGCTATAGTATAATCTACGTGAGCTGCTGTGATTGTTGCGCCTCTTTTTATAAGAGCGCAGTTGCAACCGGGATCTCCTACGATCACGGTACTCGCCATAATCCGAATCATCGTTACTGCCTCTTAACGATGCCAAGACTCGACGCCGCTGTCGTGATGACCAAAGCGACGACTGATGCTCATTACTACGTTGCGTCATGCCCATATTGGGACTTCGTGATTTAGAATTATTATAAGAGCGTTTGTGGACTTGCCTTTCGCGCTGGCTCCCTTCCACTCCCTCGCGGTGATCTCGCGAGCGCTTGTGGACTTGCCGCTCTCGCCGGCTCCCTTCCACTCCCTCGCTCGGATTTCGTACGCGCTTGTGGACTTGCCTCTCTCGCTGGCTCCCTTCCACTCCCTCGCTCGGATTTCGTACGCATTTGTGGATTTGCCGCTCTCGCCAGCTCCCTTCCACTCCCTCGCGCTCACGTGACACTGAAGTCCGCCTTGTTCCGCCTTCAATGCGGTCATCAGGCTCGCCTCCAGATCGATCTTCGTCAGTGTCTCCCATCATCTGGAACTTGCATCATGTTTCGCTTTAGATTTTATACGAAATGTATTTAAACTAAACGAGTTTATGTTTTACGAAACGGTATGAAATAGGCCATATATATTATGTCATTTATTTTTAGTAATAATAATAATTATCTATCATTCTATAGATCTGTTATTCCATCCACGAGTTGTTCACCTCAATAGCCCAGACTTTTTTTAATCCTATACTGTACAATAGTTTCATATTCCTTTTTATACATATTCCATAATTGTATTTTTTTATATTCAACAGGGCCTCTTGGTGTTGGCTTCGGCTCCACCAATGCCTACCAAATGTCCGGGCTAGACCCGAGAATTTCATTAAATAAAGTGTTATAATTATGTAATTGTTAGTAGTTGTAATTAATTTTGATTCATGATAATTTAAATCACTACTATGGACTGGTTCCGAAATAAAAATACGAGTACTTTAACCACAAAAGTATTTTCACTAAATAAAATAAATAAAAACTATACGAAAACGTCAATGATAAGTGTGAGGTACGAATAGAGTAACGAATAGTTCTACATCATACCTTGATCTCAAATAGTTTGGTAACGACCAATAAACTAGAATTTATTCGCATTATTCTCTATAATCACTCTCTTATATGTGTTTATCATTCTTGTAAGTATAATTTTAATATTATAATTTGTATATTAATATTTAGTAAAAGCATGTATTTATATAATTGTGTAATATAGGTTTCATTTTTGTTCTCTGGTTTATTTGCGTTGGTTGACCAGCTTTTTGTTTTTAGGGCTCCGTAGCCCGACCAGGAACCCTTATATATTCGTTCTATCCGTCTGTCCGATTTTTTGACTTTTCTTTTTTCTTCTACCTTCTATAATCGTTAGGATAAATGCATGAAACTTTGCATAATGACAGTTGTTATATACATCTCAATTTTAAGAGTATAAGAAATGTATAATATTGCATTTGAGGGGTGGCTCTGGTACATGTGAAATGGGGATAAAAATATATATTTTTTACTCCACCTACTCGTGTGGGGTATCGTTGAAAAGGTCTTTTAAAATATAGGTAAGGTTTCATACATCACTTTTTTTATAAAGTCTTTACTTTGCGAAATATGCCCCAACAAGGTGGCAAAAAGTTGGTTACCCCCCCTGCATTTCTAAAGTATGAGACATAAAAACTTGTAACTTACAATACAGATAGGTCATATTTAAAACCTTCATTAAACATTATTTCGAACATTATCTGATCATGACTTTTTGAAAGTAACAGCGATAAAACTGTAATAAATTCAAGGTGTTCTATCTCTAAGGTCACCTTTGTTGACCGTTTTGTAAAATGGTCTTAACAATTATGTTTCTCAATCAGTTTTATCTATGTTTAAACCATAAAAAGTATATGCTATGTCGTGATGGTACATCGCTGAAATTTGGCTAAGTCCACAGAGCTTCGTTCGTGCGATTTTTTTCTGTAACTATCAATTTCTGAACTATGACTACAATCATATGGCTGTGGTTACGGAACCCTACCATATGCGTGTCTCGACACGCTCTTGGCCAGTTATTGTTTTAAATTATAAGTATTTTTCATGCACGCCTACATACCATTTGTTCCAACCTGGTGGATGACTGGTAGGAAATGTTAAGCATAAAGTCCTCCATTTGTTCAATAAAGTATTAAATAAATAAATTATTTGCAGTTAAATCATAAAGGGGTTTATAATTAAATTTGAAAGGTTGCATTACTGCTTTAAAGTAGTTATTCTTATACTAACATAGCGTACAAACAACCACAATAGAAAGAAAAATGCAGAATTGTATTCAGTGATTTTCTACGTAGCTTATATTCACATAGTACATAGTACCCACGGATGTCACACATCATGATTACAGAAATATTCAATAGCGTACGGGTCGACTCAAATATTCACATAGGTACCCACGCATGTCGCACATCATGATTACAGAAATATTCAATAGCGTACGGGTCGACTCAACAAACTTTTATAATTTTTCATCGACCCCAGTCATTTGGTACAAAACTATTTTCACTTTCGATAGCTTATTTCAAAGTATAGCGCTTTACATCGGTAACGGTAAGCTACCGTAATTACTTAATGTTATATTACACACGGTACCACTCGAGCTTGGCTCTGATGCGCTCCCGCGCATCTAGATAATGCAGTGATATCACATCAATACGCCATTATAGAATAACACATTCATCCGTACATTGTAAACGTTGTTCATTTTGTCATATCATAAAGTTACAGCCAAGTAAAGGGGAAGAGAACAAAGCAAATTCAAGAAGTTTACAAATAATGCAAAATAAGCGAGGGTAGGTAATAGATACACATATATTTTACTTGATGACCAATTCACTATGATTGCTATGAAGCTAACATGGCCAAATACGAGCCTGCTTAGCTCAAAAGAAATTATCAAAATATGAGGAGGTGAAAATACAAAGAGGAGAGAAAAACATAAAAATATGAATAATTACCATGTGGGCATGATGGACGTGGGATTAACGAGTAGTTTCCCAACACTAGAAGAGAAGACACTCGTTAATCCCACTTCTGAGTTATAAGGAGGGGTTAGTAATCTATAAATAAAACATAATTTGACAACGATCAATCTATAATTTCATATTATATCATTATATATTGGGGGTAGGCAATTAGAACTTACTTAAGTGCACGGTACGTACCTAATATTATTGACAATATCTTCCTTATTCGTATTCAACGCTTGGTTATTCTCGTCTGCTCGACTTGGCTGCCGCGATCAGAAGAAGGACTAATGTAAAAAAACAAGCTGTCGCCGCGCCCGATCTGTCGCCGATACTCGGGCGAACTCGGATGGGGACGATCGGAAGAACGAGACGACAGTACATGAAAAAGCCAAGTGTTGTCATTCGAAAATAATCAAACTACGAAGATTATTTGCATTTTAGATTACACTTAACCTTATTATCATCATGTAATTGTAAAAATATTCCTTAAATTAAGAATATAAATATTGAACGTATAAATATCTATAATTCCTAACACGAGTTTGTTATTAAAGCTATTGGCCAACGCACACTCGTCGCTTTTTGTATCGCATTAAAATAATTTGGTATGGATGTTGATACAATCCTAATGATGTTTGTATATTAACAAAGAAGTTTCATCTCTTCAGCTCAGTTTTGATTCACGGTCTATTCTTCCTGCATCTTATATATTACTCGCGCATTTCAACAATACTGAAGATATTATACCGATCGAATGTGCTTACGTCAAATCTTAGCAAAACGAACAAAGAATATAACATCACAAAAATTTTATACAAGTTTCATTTTAAATTAAACAAGTTTTAAAACATGAAAAATTGAATAGAAAATAATTGTACTATAATTGTTTTTGAAATGTGTAAATTTCTTTGAATCAAATAGAAAAATTTACTGAATATAATATGTAATGTAGTTCTTTATTCGTTCTACCTACATTTTTGTAGTACAGTTAATCATTTTTATCTTGTTTTTATTTAAATGCGCGATCGAGGTAGAGTAAGCATGAAGCATAGACTCTTAAAAAAAATCGCAGGATCGATAAGCGCTGCATGTCTATAAGACATTTTGTAAATTGGAGATGAATTAGCAAACTTGTCGTAAAACACCCTGAGACTCGATGAGGTGACGATATCCGTAATGCAGTTGGCAGTTATTGGAAGCGAAGAAGGAAGGAAGGGAGAAGCCGAAGATTGCTCACAGTGGAGTGCCTTGGGAGAGGTCAAGTCCAGCAATGGACTAAGGTAGGCTGATAATGATGATAGTCAGAATGTTGCTTAATTAAAAGCATGCAGTATGCGGAGACCGAAGTGCTACTATCGATTCGCGTGATAATTGACAGTGCCAATACAATGGAAAGTGTATGGTGACCTCTATCAGTAAATTAATTTTTTCATCGAAATACTGTGATTTATATAATCGAATAGAAACTGATTATTTTAAATTTTATTGTATATAATTAAAAACCCAAAAGTAACTTTTTTAGCTTTCGTGATTTGAACACAACATGTTTTGAATGTTCGTCGGGACTTATCGCGCATTATTTTAATTAAGTTAATATAGATAAAATAAAGGTTTTATTTATAGTTTTGGATAGGCTAGGATAGGCATTCAGTTTAATTTAGTTTGGTATTTATTTAGTTACTTTAGTATAGTGAATTTCATAAAAAAATAATTTGTTTATAATATAAATAGAGGTAAATCAGTGGCGTAGCTATCGGAGGGCTAGGCGGTGCCGTGCACCGGGGGGCCCTCAAGCTCAGAGGGCCCTCGAACCCTGACCAACTAACCTCAAACTTAATTAGCTATTATTTTCCCTTCATACACATACATGTAGTAAGTAGCATTGATCACAATAAAGAGCTGATAATAAAGTAGCTTTGTAAGTTTAAGGTATGTATATTTTACTTGATAAAACCTAATCCAGTTTAGATAGGGCCCTATTTTTATTATGCACCAGGGCCTTTGATTACCTAGATATGCCACTGAGGTAAATACGTAGATGGTATGTTATTTACCTATTTTTACCTAGTTAAAATATTGCGCGATAAGTCCCGATAAACATTTAGTTACAAACTAATTTACTCATATGGTTCTATTTAAACTGGAACCTATTATTTAAACAAAGTTGTATCATTCTGATAATTAATTTACGATTTTATGATTAATTTTATATGAAAAAATTAAACAAAAATGTACACTTTTTACGTTTGGCGGGTCAAAATAGTGTACAAATTGCCACTTACAAAGCACACACCATTCTCTGTCAGCCATAGTACAAGCTTTGCTCAGTTTAGGGTCACCGTGAACGTGTGTGCAAAACTGTCCCAAATATTTATTTAATTATTTAATCAAACGTACAAATTAAGCGCTGAGTTGCCACATTCAATGTCTTTAATAATAACAAAGTACACATCTAATTATACATACAACCTACTTCTTGATTTCAGTTATGTCAAGAAAGAAGATAGTTGTCAAGGAATTTGTAAAAAACAAGCTTATTCTACCGAAGCAACCACAGATTAGGTAGTAGGTCTGTGGAAGCAACCGCATCATGATGTAAGTTATTTTAACTTTAAATAAATTGCGAAAGTAAATTTAAACACAAAACTTCAATGGTCAAAGTATGACCGAGTTCATGCATTTTTGAGACCAAAACCAACTTAAATTTAGGTAAGTACTTAACTCATCTTTTTTTCTACAATAGGTACTTATACTAGTCGAGTTGAGAAAACATTACTTTTACGTTGAAATTTCAGTTTTTTCTTTTAGAATTTAGAACATTTAATTAATACCCTTGCTGCTTATACAGCGTGTTTTTTTAAATAAGGACTTATATTATTGTTTCTGTCTCTAACTGCCAGTGTGGTATAACACTGGTCTGAGAACATGAATTTCCTTTATATCGGTTGTAAATAAATTTAGATTAGTGTTTACAGATTGTGGAAAACATATACAATCAGCAAGAAAAAATATATTTTTTTACTGCGCCTCGTTGCGTTGCGCACACTTTTGTACGCTTTACATTGCTGGTTTTCAACATTCGAAGCCACAAAAAAGGCAAATTATTTTTGGTGTTCGTTTTTTTTCAAAGGTTCGATAGCTAGTAAAGGCACTGCTCCAAATACAGGATGGTCTATAATAAAGTCTGTGGCATCAACATTTTACACTAGCTTTAAAATAATCTCTAATGCAGGAATTCTTGCAGGTCATGAACTGTGTGTTCTGTTACTCCTATTGGTTCGGCGTCATGGGTTAGTACTCACTTTAGATAGATACAAAGAAACATGGGAATACTATTTTAATTCACAATGTTGATGATATTGTTAAAATCAAAACAACAAAAATACAGGTTCCACCGAGATTTGAACTCGGATCGCTGGATTCAGAGTCCAGAGTGCTAACCGTTACACCATGGAACCGGTGAAAATAGTGAGCAAATTATACAATCTAGATATGAGCAACAACGGCAATTAAAATTGTTTAAAAAATTGATAAAATTAGAACGGCTGTCAAGGCATTTTTCTAAACCCATATAAACCCAAAGCAGTTTTGTTAACAACTGTGACGCGGAGTTCGACGCGTTGACATAAATAAGAATGTTCAATCAAGTATCTGTCACAATACCTGGCGACAGAGTTTTCTTCTCATTTCCGTTCTATTTACTTCTCTTTTCTGTGGTTTTAATAGCCTTTAACATGATGATGTCATTGCACTTGCACTTGTTTTTATTCCCAGTAGATATGTCCTACTAAGATAAAGATAAGTCATGTTGATATTATTAATAACTAGTCGACCGCCCCGGCTTCGCACGGGTGTAAGCTCGGCCTTCGGCCTCGCTACAAAATAGTATCCTATGTCCGTCTCCTGGTTCTAAGCTACCTCCCCACCAATTTTCAGCCAAATCGGTTCAGCCGTTCTTGAGTTATAAATAGTGTAACTAACACGACTTTTTTTATATATATATAGATATGGTTAGGTACGCATATAGACTATAGTAAGCCGAAAGGAGGCAAGAAGCAAGGTACATACACAAGGTACCACATGTAAAGAAAAACTACAAAGGTCGTTAAGTTAACTCACATCCTACTAATAAAATGCGAAAGTTTGTGTGTGCGAATGTTTGTTACCACGTATCTCCGTAAAAATAAACCGATTTTAATAAAATTTGGAATGTAGATAGTTTAGTTTCTGGAATAACACATAGAGTTCTAGGTATAGGCACTTTTTAAGGTTCCGTACCCATAGGGTAAAAACGGGACCCTATTACTGAGCCTACGCTGTCTGTCAGTTTGTCCTTCTGCCCGTCCAACTTTTAAACGGCTGTATCTTTGGAACCGTAATAGATAGTCAGTTGACATTTTTAGAAAATATGTCGGTAATGTTACGGAAAATTAACCAAGAAATAATAAAAAAGTCAAAAAGTAAAAAAAAGCAGTAAAATTTTTTTTACCGAAAGGGCGGGACGGTTTTAAAGTGGATTTCTATACCACGCGAGTGAAGCCAACAGCTAGCTGTTGCCCGCGGCTTATAAATGCATAGTAATAAATGCATATATTTTTTTCTAATTTACACCCTCGCACGGGTGTAAAATAGAAAAAAAAAATATGCTAGCCGCTAGTCGTTAGTCCTAAATAAGCGACTTTAAAGCGTGTTTTTTAAACTGCGAAAATTATTTTAAGGAAGTACCTAATGTGTTGTGGAAAATGACGTTATGATTTTTTTCATCCTTGCATTTTCTCTCAGCCGAGAGAGCGAGAAATAAGTCAATGTAAGGTTATATAAATATTATAAGAATGTTTTTGAGATAACAGTAACCCACCTGATATGTTATACTGTCTTAAAACTTTAATAATCGCTAATTGTAATCGTTTTCAGATGGCTGGATCAATAATATCATACGAACTGACGCTAAACAGTTAGACGATGGCGGGTTAGTGACACGATATCCGTTTTAACCTCTAATATCACAAGCTATAAGTAGTCTACGTTTATCATACGCACGCACCATTTCTGTTATATGGCTTACAATGCAACTAATGAAAGTATTTTTATTGGTAGGTACCTACCTACTTTTGTTCCATGGTACAGAGTTAAACAACTATATTTAAAATCACTTAGCTCGTTCTGAAATTTCTTTTTTGTAATACATATCTGGGGCTTTACGCCTAGCTCAAAAAGTTGACCCGCATAGGTGTTATTTGTCTAAACGGTACCATCAACTACTATAAGCGGTAGTTGTTTGATAGCCGCCAAGCTTTGCGATTCTCACGCACACACGCATAGTAAAACGGATTTTCTTTCATTCAATCTGTAGGACTCGGTACCTCGGGCATGATATACACAACACACCAAGATTCCAGACATAAAGTAAAGATTTTAAACCGCCGTGCATCCAGTCAGAGACAAGTTAGACGCTTTTAAACGGTGCAGCTTAAATGAGTTGGTTGTCGCAATAATCGTAGGTACCTATCAGGTACCTACCAAAAGTTGGCTCGAAAAATAGAGCTAGGGGTAAGGCCCCTGAAGTTTCTCGTCTGGCCAATTAAAAATAACATTGCAAATAGTAGAAGTCAAATTTTGTGTTGATATATAATAGAATGGCGGGGAAGATAGAAAAATACTCGAAAAGTAGTTTTATTCTTTCTCTTCCGGCATTCTCTATAATATAAACACGAAAATTGCTTTAGGTATACTATTTGAAGTATTATTCTAAAGATAAAGCTTAATCGTCTTTTTTTAATGATGATTCAGTGATTTTAACAAGCTTTTATTAGCTTGGTATGTATCTATGTAACGGAATCTTTGACCGTGATTTTCACCCCTTTCAAAACTTTGGATTGATTTAAACTTTGCAAAGACCGATGACAATGCAATAATTTAAATAGTTTGTCCCATTATCCTCACCAGGATCTTCAGAATTAAGTATTTTAAAGCGTGTTTTTTTTAGTTAGTTTAACAGCGAGAATTATTTTATCTCAACAATTTTGTAATGTGCCAGGGAGCTAGCCGCGCGCTTTTACGTCACATCGTACCAGTGTTACGTTCAAGCATAGACAAACTTTATCTATGGTTCAAGTAAGCTATAAATTTGACAGTTTCGCAAGCACTATCCTTCTTT
Organism: Agriopis leucophaearia; assembly: GCA_949125355.1. Classification (NCBI taxonomy): domain Eukaryota; kingdom Metazoa; phylum Arthropoda; class Insecta; order Lepidoptera; family Geometridae; genus Agriopis; species Agriopis leucophaearia. Next base: position 15,198,000 of record OX421264.1, read on the forward strand.
ACATATTTTTTAAATATTCTATGGTTACAAACTACTACATCATATTTAACTTCTATCATTATAAAATTATACTCGTAACATTATATTAGTACATACTTAAATAAAAACATCATGAACAATAATCATGTCTTTTATTTTATGACACATGGGCATTATTTCGAATGTCGATGATATCTATCAGAATGTCAATAATTACGGTAGCTGTAAACAAAATCATAGTGCAATTACCCCGCATATTTAGTAGTGTCAATTATCATGGAATTTGAACGCACCTCGCACACCAGACCTAAAATGGTAGCGGTCTATAATATTTTTTTTGGACTGGGCATAGAAAGAGATTCTCAGATTCTAATGGGACAAGTTGGCGTTTTGGCTGTTTGTCCATAGACAAACCGCCAAAACGCCATGTCTAAACGAGTGTCTAAAGTTAATCCAAACGTATGCATCAATTAGAGATTAATAATTATTGTTGCTTAGAGAATGTGTTCAACAGCTGCAATATCATTGTTAAGGCGGTCTTACAGTCAAAAAGGCTTCACAGAACATTTTTTTAAGATAATGTATTCATTTTGAAGCAGTAAAAAAATTATGTGTTAATCTTGATCATATATCTGAGTGGACCATTGGATCCAAAACACGATTCCGATAAATTTTCTCGATAGAAAAAAATCATGAAATAACCTCTAAGCTTGAAATTTGCCTAAACGCATACAATTTTATCTCGATAATTTATAAACAAATCTTGACAAAATTTACAAGAATGATGGTAAATATTGTGACAAATAGCATCATTGTTTTTGTTTATCGATAAAAATTCGATTTTTTTAACTATTATTTAATTTAATCATAACTTGGCTCGAACGCGTCGAACGAAACGTCGTGCCACCGCGGCGTCTTTTCACTTCTCTTTTATTTTTACGCGATGTGACAGAGACCGCTGAGGCGCGCTGCTAGACGGACGTGTGTCGCTTTGTTCCGCTGACCGCTCAAAAATATAATCTCAACTTTATGACACAAAAACACCTTGATGGAAGTTGTAAAGTAAGTAACTACCTTATCTGCATCGTTTTCTTGGATTATAAGTACTAAAAAGGCAGGTGAATGAAAATTACATTTTGTAACGATTTGTTTGTATTATGAAGCATAATTTCACCACAATTGTCATAGTCCAGTTGGCCGAACGGTTTGACGTATTGGATAAGTTCTCTGCGACTGAGTAAGCGCCGGGTTCAAATCTCACGTTTACCATTTACTTTTTGTTATTATTCTAATGTTTTTGAAATAATTCGCCATGTGCGTGACTACGTACGAGCGTGCATGCGTGCGTGCGTGTGTGTGTGTGCGTGTGTTTGTATGCATGCGTGTAATGTTTTTTTTATAGACTCGATTGATTGACGGGATTTTCACTGTCTGATAACTGATGTTATGGGGAGAAAAAAAAATCGGCAACTTTTCATCATCATCATCATCACCATTTTTTCATTACTACGCAGGTGAGCCTGCAGAGCACAGTTAGACTACTTTTTTAGGGTTCCGTACCTCAAAAGGAAAAAACGGAACCCTTATAGGATCACTTCGTTGTCCGTCTGTCAAGACCCTTTTTCTCAAGAACGCGTAAAGGTTTTAAGTTGAAATGTATACTAAATACTTGGGTCTACGGTTTCTTTCGGCTGTAAAAAAATAAAAGTTGTAAGTCAACGCAATCAAAAGATATGAACGTTTATGTCGCATATTTTGCGATTTCACAAGGAAATCAAAACCTATAGGGTACTTTCCATTGACCTAGAATCATGAAATTTGGCAAAAGGCAAGGTCTCATATCACATTAATGGGAATAAATCTGAAAGTTACAAATTTGAAGTTATATCATTTAAAAATAATTATTTTGCTATTACAAACTTACATTTTGTAGTTGGAATGTATAGAACAGAATGTATACCTTATAGTCAACTACAAAGTTAAGTTTGTCTTTAAATATTTCAACTTTAGGTTTTGGACTCGCGCTTTGAGGGTTCTGTCCAACGGAACCCTCAGAGCACGAGTCCTACTCGTACTTGTCCGGTTTTTTTATTTAATGTGCCATAGGTGGCAAACAAGCAGACGGGCTGCCTGATGGTAAGCAGTCATCGTCGCTTATGGATACTTGTAACACCAGAGGCATCACAAATACGTTGCCGACCCTTTTACGATCCTATTTTACGATATAAAGGTTAGAAAGTTCTAAACAACTTGAGATGGACAGACAGATATACGGATGGACAAAACGTACTTATATGGGTTTCTTATAGTTCTACGGAACCCTAAAAAGGTGTTACATTCTTCTTTGAACGTTCTGGATTCATTGCATAGTGATACGGTTTCTTTACGTGTAGTTACATTCCGGACCTACGGGTCCGGTCAGCTAACCAAGATTGGCTCTACTCAAATCTTGGTTAGCTGACAGGACCCGTAGTCTTTACGGTTTGCGCGGGGGAGGAGGGCGGAGTGCGTTTTAGAGGCATAATAATTATTTACTTCCAAGTATCGGTGGCCGATGTATCAGAGCAATATAAACAACCGAGTTTTATTGTTTTAGTTTTCTACATCTACACTTCGACCAAAATAAAATGAATGGACGGGCCCAGTAGAAGAGCATTTTTGAAGATTACAAAATGAGCGCCAGCTCTCATTTCGTTTCAGTCGGTCTCTAGCCGTAGGAAGTGAAACACGAGTCTATTGTTACGCGATAACGAAACATCTGACAAAATTATGAATTCGTATGCTCTACCGAAGTGTAAATACACAAATAAAACCGATATCTATTTTTTGTAACATATATACTGTACATTTTTATAATTAGGTGTTGAAGTATATGTCCGACGGTTTTGACTCGTTTTTACTGATCAAGTTCAATGGTTAGGACCCGTCCATTCATTTATTTTGGTCGAAGCATCTACACTAATATTATAAAGAGGAAAGATTTGTACCTATTTTTGTGTTTGTATGTTTGTAATGAATAGGCTCCGAAACTACTGAACTGATTTGAAAAATTCTTTCACTGTTGGGAAGCTACACTATCCCCGGGTGACATAGGCTATATTATATTTTGTAGCAAGGCCGAAGGCCGATCTTACACTCGTGCGAAGCCGGGGCGGACGGCTAGTAGTTTTATACAAAGCGAGCGAGCGCTTTGCAGAGGTCACACCAATTCTACTGTCAGCGACGTTTCCATACAAAATAGCTTTCCGTCCAGTTTAAATAGACACCCACCTACCAGTAGAATTATATCCAGCTCATTTACGATGTACAAAATAAAGCGCTCACCCTTGCTTTCTTTGGTCAGGCAGGCTTCAAGTAAGTTAGTACTAAACAGGCAGGCGAATGAAAATTACATTTTGTAACGATTTGTTTGTATATATTATTTTATGAAGCATAATTTCACCACAATCGTCATAGTCCAGTTGGCCGAACGGTTTGACGTATTGGATAAGTTCTTTGCGTCTTAGTAAGCGCCGGGTTCAAATCTCACGTCTACGTACTATTTTCTTTTTGTTATTTTTCTAATGTTTTTGAAATAATTCGTCGTGTCCATTTTGATGGGATTTTCACTTTCAGATAGCTGATGTTATGACGAGAATTTTTTGCCAACTTTTCATCATCATCATCATCACATTTTTTTCATTACTACGCAGGTGAACGCGCGGGGCACAATTAGTCTACTATAGAGGTTAGGAAGTTCTAAATAGCTTGGGATTAGGGCATGCAAAACTCGGGTAATTTAAAAAAACCCGATTTTTTCGAGTTTTCAATTTCAAAAACCGGTTTTTTCGAGTTTTTCGGGTTTTTCGAGTTTTTCTTTATTTAAGCCTTAAAAATATTGTTTTAGTGTGTGCAGTGTAAAGAAAATGCTAAAATGTAATTATATATGTATTTAGACTTTCGTATTCTTATTGTTTAGCTCTAACAAGAGATTAATCAAGTAACGTTTGGTATAATGTTGAGACTTCCAGCCTCCCGAACAAGCCAGTTTCCTTAAAGGCTGGAGCACCATAAGCCCCATACACACTCTCTGCCAGATTATACAGAAGACTGAGGAGTGTAATCGGCCATTATGCCTAGCGTTCGCGGACTATGAAAAAGCCTTTGAGTAAATCGACACCTGGGTAGTATTGCAGTCCCTCCAGCGTTGTCATATCGACTATAGATATATCGAAGTGCTGAAGTGTTTGTAAAGATACGCCACCATGTCAATCCGATAAAAGGAGCACGGAACCAATCCAATTGCAGAAAGGCGTGTGACAGGGAGATGTTATCTCTCCAAAACTGTTCACGAACGCATTGGAGGTTGTTTTCAAGCTTAGACGTAGACTTAGACAGCTTAGGAACAGATTCGGCATCAACATCAATGGCGAATACATCACTCACCTTCGTTTTGCCGATGATATAGTTATCATGGCAGAGTCACTGGATAATCTCAATACAATGCTCAGCGACCTCAGTAGCCTTTCCCAACAGGTGGGTCTTAAAATGAACATGGACAAGACAAAAATCATGTTCAATGTCCATGTTGTACCCGTGCCGGTAGTTATAGAGAACGATACTGTCGAAGTTGTTGACCATTACATTATATATATCTTGGTCAGATTGTTCAGTTAGGTAAGTCCTTAGGCAAAGAGGTCGCCTAAAAAATCAAACTCGGATGGGCAGCATTCGGGAAATTGCGTGAAATCTTCTCGTCCAAGATACCACAGTGCATAAAAACAAGGGTCTTTGATCAATGTGTGATGACATATGGTACTGAGACGTGGTCCTTAACTGCCTTTTATAGAAACTCAGAGTCACACAACGGGCAATGGAGAGAGCTATGCTCGGAGTTTCTTTGGGCGATAGAATCCTGAACGTGGATATTCGCCAAAGAACCAGAGTCATCGACATAGCTATTAAAATTTGCAAGTTGAAGTGGCTATGGGCAGGCCACATCACTTGAAGAACTGATAACCGATGGGGAAGAAAGGTTCTTGAGTGGAGATCGCGAACCGGAAGACGCAATGTCGGTAGGCCTCCCACTAGATGTACCGACGACATCGTGAGAGTCGTGAGCATCCAGTGGATGCAGATGGCAAGGTGTCGTACAGTGTGGAGGTCAAAGAGAGGCATATGTTAAGCAGTGAACGTCTTCTGGCTGATGACGATGACGATAGATAGCGGGAGTCACTAATTAGTCTACGTTGGGGCATGTTAAACTTTTTAGTGTAAAAAGCCGCGACGGATTATTCAATAGAACTGCCTGTCATCTCCAGCATTTTATTACATTCTTAACCCTTGGAGCTGCTTCCTTCCGTGGCATGCAATGATTAAAACCACGCTGATGATTTATCACAAGCAGATTTTTTATACTCTATATATTTTAATGTTGCTGAATCGGCACTGGCAGTCCTCTTATTTTTTTTATCTCTGTTGATACGAAGAACTAGTATAACGTACGCTTAGCAAAATATTGAAAATAATAATAGGGATGATGATGGTTATTGATTTAGCTATGTTAACACAAAAACATAAAAATTGAGAAAGAAAAAGACTATACATTAAAATACGTAGTATTAGATTTTTTTTCAAAAAATCATAGAAATACCATACAATAACACTTCGTAGCACTTAGTAGCGCTCACGGCGCCTCACTCAGGCAACGTCAAACCAAAGCTTAACCATATATTACTCCCTAATCCCTAATTATTATTATAGATTGTGGTCAAACTGTTAAATTTATTCGATCAATAGAGAAGAAATAGAGAAACAGTAAGTTTTTATGAAGTTTCATTGTTTATTAATGTTCTACTGGTAGTATTTAACATAAACAATCGTGAATAAAAAAAAACTCGAAAAACCCGAAAAACCCGGTTTTTTAATCCTAAAAACCCAGTTTTCAAATCAGTCGGTTAATCGGGTTTTTCGGGTACTCGGGTACCTGGTTTGCATGCCCTACTTGGGATGGACAGACAGACGGATGGACGAACGAACTTATATGGGTCCCGGTTTAACCCTTTGGGTACGGAACCCTAAAAAATAGGTACTTTTCATCATTATCTTCGTCCTCACCATTTTTCATCACTGCGTGGGTGAAAGTTCAAATAAATCAATAAATTGGGACGGACAGACAGACAGACGGATATACAGAACGAATTTATATGGGTTCTTTTTATTTCTACGGAACCATAAAAAAGTGTTACAGTCTCTAAAAGGAGATTCGTGTGTGTGTGTGTGTGTGTGTAAAAGGTGATGATTGTGTGTATGTTTGTACGAATGAAACCTACATATACGATACCCCACACGCCCCCTCGTTTGCAGCGGGTTAAATACTTTTTGAGGCTTCCGTATCTCATAAGCAAAAAAAACAGAATCCTGATAGGATCACTTTATTATCTGTCTGCTATAAAAATTAGAATCCAAAAATATCTACACCCGATCAGATTTGAACCGTAGGCCCACGGCTCGCTAGCGCAGTGTTGAACCGCTGGGCCAACAGAGCTTTGCACTAAGGTGACGAAATTACATGTGTATAAGTAAAAAACGTCGCGCATCTGCCAGATTCACGCGGGGCGTCCCGCAGTAGGTGGGACTAGTCGGCCGCCACTTCATCTGCTTCACCCCCTCAAAAGCATAAAAGTCAGCCAGTCACAGCGCCTTAACAAATGAATGAAATGAATGAAAACATTTTCTTTTCATATTTTACTGTCGTAAATTGTCTATCTAAAAACTCAGAGTCACACGTGCAATGGAGAGAGCTATGCTTGGAGTTTAATTGCGGGATAGAATCCGGAACATGGATATTCGCCAAAGAACCAGATTCACCGACATAGCTATTAAAATTTGCAACTTGAAGTGGCAATGGGCAGGCCACATCGCTCGACGAACTGACAACCGATGGGGAAGAAAGGTTCTTGAGTGGATACTACAAACCGGAAGACGCAGCGTAGGTAGGCCTCCCACTAGATGGACCGACGACATTGTGGGAGCCGCGGGCATCCAGTGCATGCAGATGGCAGGATGTTGTTCAGTGTGGCGGTTTAAAGGAGGAGGCATATGTTCGTCTTCTGGTTGATAATGAAGTTGTCTACCAGCTACAATCGTATGCTCAAAAAGCCAGTAAAAGGGATCAGAATTTATTGTTTTCTCTCAGCTATTTACAACGTTATCGGAACTATCAAACGCATTCTTTTAGTGGCTGCACTTTAATCGTCGTATCTCTCGCTCGTTGCGACTTTAACAGTACTGAGCTTATTTTGGCAACTTTGTATTTACTGTTGCGGAAACTATTTTACTACTGAAAAACTAGCATAAACTAAGAGCGAGTTTCGCGTAGAATGTATTCAAGTGTGTATGTAATGTACGGACGGTATAAACATGTGTTTAAGTAAATAATTGTTAACAGAGTTTTTTTGATGACGAGTCTAGTCAGTTTCTAGACTACTTAGTGAATAGTGCAAAGTGGAGTTTTCAGATCACAACAGCAAGTTGTTTGTCTCAGTTAAGGAGAAGAACAATAGACGGCAACGGTAACAAGAAAAGCGGCTACGGTTTCTACTGTCAGCGTAAGCATATGGACTAATTGGTTACTCTTAAAATAAACTAAATGTTAATTCTCAACAAGATGGCAGTGAAGGAAAACATCGTTATGAAACCATAGTATGGTAGGGCACTTATTAGAACCCTGTTGGCTAGCTACTACTCCTAACTTATCTATCACCAAGCAAGGCAATTCTGTTGCGGCAGCGTCACATCACACACATCATCAGCCAATTAACGTCAACTGTTGGACAAAGGCCTCCCTCATAGAGAGGGGTGTTGCCATAATCCCCACGCTTGGCAGGCAGCTTGGGGATCGCAGTACGTTCACCGTGTACTATTAGGACGCTGCTGCCCATCCTTTGGTGGCTCTGGTCGCTGTTTTAGGACATACCCGGGTCCCGGGTGCGGCAGCGTCACTTGAAGCCAATTCTTGGAACGAGAATTGTCTCTCGAATGTGGGTCTATGGTCGTGTTTACCATCGTAGACCACACCCAATAATAACGTTTATTTGCTCACTACAAGCTTATAAAATAGGTACAAAGATATAGTTTTAAGAATTAGAGGGTAGGTGACAAAATATGTACTTATTCTAATAAGGTAGCCCTGAATTTCACACTGGGTGGTCCTCCGTCGTGAGATTCAGTGCCTTCCGTGTTCATATTAGAATTATTAATAGACTTACAAAATAGATTAGTAGTTACTTAAGTGTTTTTATTTATTATTTAAAAATAACTCCATACATCGATAAAAACAATTGAAAGTCTATTTAGAAAATACTTATCTTATACTTATCTGGCAATAAATTCGCTCTACCTATGTTGGTTTTAGATAGAGCATTTAGGAACATGAAAGGGTGTATTTTTTGTTTCATCGAATTGCAAAACAATCCATCGTATTGCCAAAGGATCGTATTTTGTCTATATTTTATAAAAACTAAGTACACTTTAGTAATTGCTTCTAAACATGCGATTAGGAATGTTTTATTTAATGAAAATGAAAGTTTTCGTGTAATTTTGTTAAATGCTTCAATTTCCGTGTAAAGTGCTGAAATGAACAGTAAGTAAAAAAGTAGTAGAAGTATTTTCAATTATTGTTATTTGGTGATAGTTATAAGTATTGGTTTCCTTTCAAGAACCTAATATTACAGTTTACGAGGTTCTTTGACATATCTACAAGTTTTCTTTACTGTGTAGTTCTGTGTTTACCCAAAAATTTCGACACATCGGTGGTATAGAAAACGCTTGTGATAAAATAGGAAGCAAAATTTGAAACGGTTCAAATGTTCAAACTAATAATCTAATAATCATGGTGTAAATTTGAGATAGGTTTCTTGTTTCCTTGCTACCTCAGGTCAGACAAACGAGGGAGATATGGCAAGGTGGCGTGCACGGTGTGAACGCATGAAGCATAAATCAGGCTTCATGTCTTTAGAACTCAACAGGCAGACCTTGCTGCCCCCCTTTTTTAACCAACTTCCAAAAAGAAGGAGGTTATCACTTCGACTGTTTTGTTTTATTTTAAATGTTTGTTACCTCAGAACTTTTGACTGGGTCAACCGATTTTGATGATTCTTTTTTTATTTAAAAGCTAGTGCTTCCCATATGGTCCCATTTGGTCCTGTCATTTTTATAAAGTTGGTTTTTTTATATTGATAATTATTTGCATGGTGTACTATTCGTTCACTGGTATTGCTGCAAGTTTCTTAGTGTATGTGAAAAATTAGTAGGCCGTACTTTCCGTTTTTCCGTTTAGTGGTTTAGCGGTATACTGAAAAGAGTGGATACATTTGACAGAGTTTATACACGAACAATCGTTTTGTACTAAGGCCTCCATTGTTTGTTTGATCTGAGATTGCTACCAGTAGGATAAAACAATATCAATTCTCGAATATGTTGTTTATTGTTTGTGTGATGAACATTTGTGTTTGTTCTATGTCTGGGTGTTAATATCTATTTAAGTATGTATTTAAAAATATATATGTATGTATATCAGTGTCTGGCAGCCATATTACAAGCTTTGCTTAGTTTGGGGTCAGATCATGTGTGCAATAATGTCCCAGATATTAAACACTAGTTATGCCCCGCGGTTGCACCCGAATTTTCGCAGGAAACGTCAGTTTTCCCAGATTAAAATCTTTGACTTCCTCTATACAAATCAATTCTTTCTAAATTGCTATTAAACTCAGGTCGGATAATGTTTGGAGTACTGTTGTCACCTTTGGAACAACTTGGTTAAATACCAGCTTTAGTTTTACGATTAAATAGAAAAAACAAGTGGCATCGTCAATTAAGCTCATTAGCGACAAATCTTTGGTTGTAAAAACCTGAACCACTGGCGTAAAGTTGCAAGCTTATTGGTTTTTATAGGATTTTCCACGGAAAGTATACAAATACAAAATATCTCTATTTACCTTAAAATGCAATATAAGTGTACAGTTTCCGTGTAGTCCCCACACTAGGGCTAGCCTGTATCGCGGGAGACTGTGCTCGATAACAAAATACTATGAATAAACAAGAACTTAGTACTATTTCGATTACTATTAATGTTTTAGCACAGGTTTTAGGCTAGTGATTGTATGCGTGTGTGTGGGTGTGTGTGTGTGCGCGTGTGGGTGTGAAGTATTTACGTAGTATGCAATGGAACTTTACGAAGTTGTTCACTATTTCCATTTCATTACCGGACGTCTAGACAAACGACTAAACATCGCCCTTACATGCTTGAAATGCCATTCATTCGCACTAAACGTTTTGCCTCCACTTTTATTAATTATAACGGCAAAAGAATGGATCGCCTTGCGGTCTGTATTGCCTCAGCATTACAATATTGGTGTGCTCAAATCTAGAGTTCATCGTTATCATTATCAGGCATCGAAATAAAATACCTATAGAGTCACAATCGTGCCAAAAAAATGTCTAAACCAAAACTCGGCGCACGCTACGCATTGCTCCGACTTTACCTATGGTTAGTTGTAAGGCAACCGCGATCCGACTACAACGCCACCCGATGCCGTTTTCGACCGGAGGCACCGGTTGACCTGAAGTGATCCTGCGACCGCGCGCTCTCCGCCCTCTATCTCGAAAACGGTTCACCGTATTAAAAAAAAATTAAACAAAATTTGTAGAGAATTTTGTATTCTACAATATTGATAATAAATATAAATAGCAAAAAACCCATAGGAAATGAGGTATTTACAAAAAAGCGCAAAAAAACTATTTTTGTGACCTTTGACCTTGAAATTTAATAGTTGCGTACACCCTACTATATGTAGGTTTTGAGACAACTTTTAGGGTGTCAATATACAAGTATTTACAGACTTACAGCTGGGTATCTCGAATTCCGAGGTGAACTTACTATAATGACTGGACTACCAGTGCTACGACGGTCTAATGGACAAGCAACGTTGAAAACTTTGCAAGCGACATACTTGTAACGTCTAAATTGAATTAATGTGGCATTGTACCTCAATGTTATCAGGCTATCATGTTCCCACTGCTGAGACACAGGCCTTCTCTCAGAGAGAGAGGATGGGCCCTGATTCAACATGCTACCACAGCGTATGTTGGTGAATGTCATATGCCTTTTGAACTTTTGAGGTTCTTGGACATACCGGTTTCATTACGATTCTTTTACTAATTTAGAGCGATGAATGCGTAACTGCATATCATTTATTTCGATAAAAAATATGTTATACGTGCAGGGCCGAGTAATGAACCGGGTGCCATCAGATTGTAAAGCACACATGTTATACTACTCGACCACCATTGCTCTCAAGCCTAGGGTTAATAGGTAATTATTAAGTAAACGTGTCTATCTATCTATCTATGTCTATTTATCTTTGACGTCATCGCTTTCCATCAGGACAAAAGTTAGCCTAGTCCGATGTAAAAAAATAAAATAAACAAACACATTTTGCTCTTATTATATGCATTGGTATAATACATTTTATTTTCTCACAAGAAATTTTATTGTTCAAGAAGACAGTTCCACAGTTTGTTTTTGTCACTAATTAATCGTTTTGATTTAATTGCGTATTTGATTGAAGAACTTGTTATTTTCCAGTGTCGCTAACTAGCTAACTTTGCAAGCACTCGTGATACAATGAACTTAAATACAAGGAAACGTAGCTTTCAAGAGAAGGACGATGTAAGTTTTTAGCATAACACTAATTAATGTTAGCGTAGTAGTTCGCGTAGCAAAACTAGCTGTTTTAGCTGATCTAATGTTAAGAGCCACTTAGCTCTCCACTACAACTATCCCTTTCACTAATTTCAAACATTTATGAAAGAAAAAAAGCCCATATAATAAGTGCCCATAAAATTCGAGGGTTGCCCTTATTCCAGCTAATGTTGGCAGTGACTGCCTTATTACAGTTACTGGTAATCAGTTAGCGCGGCTTCAATACGACAAGACCAATGACGATGTAACCACTTGACAGCTCAGCTTTACCCCGCGTGATGAAAAGGAACTGAATTTTGAGCCTGACCTTTTCCGAGGGGGCCAATCCTAAGCGCGAAATAAATTAATGACTTTTATTTTCTCCAATCACAAGCACCCGGCAACCGACGTGGCTTACATCGTGCACAAGCAAATTATGACTCATGCTCAATCAAGCGGTTATATTATCTTTGGTCAAAACAAACTTCAATTTTGTTCTACGTCGTATCAAAAATCGCTATAAAAAAAACAGTTGTTTCATATAGGTCTCTTGTCAGGAGTGAATGTTTTTTTTTGTATGGAACGGCTGACTTTTATCCGCGAATTTCGAAAAGTCATAGAACAAAAATTGTTTGTTTGAAGTACTGAGGCCCCCGAATGCTAACTGATTATCAGTAACTATTTACTTTTATCACTCCAACGAGTTTTAGGGCGTATACTACACTACGTTTGCCGATTGTGGTCCCCAGTCTAGATAAATTCTACCCCAACGGTTATCAGTTCTGATATGACTAGCAAACTGCTACTTTATCTTGCTAATACGCTGTGATATTTTTTTTTTAAATTTATTTCATATATATACATAATAGTTTGGACAATACGTATAGAAAAACTAAGATGTTTGTATCGATACTTACCTTCACTACGCACTGAAACTATAGCCAATGACTTTGGTTCCATGATGAAAAAATATATCACCAAGTGGGAAAAAGCACTGTTTTTTTAAATAACTTTACAAAATGTTTTAGAAAAAAAAACATCAATTTTCATCTAAAATCACTTTTTATGCATTTTCAGGACTTTCTGCCTACAATAAACAAGATATTTTCTATGGCTCGATTTATTGGTATCACTGCATATGGTTTGAGGATTGCTTTTCTGTGGACCATCTGTTTGTTTCTCGTGCTGTTGGCTATCGTGGTGGCTTCAATTTGGAAACTGGCGAGGCTGCTTGGAGGTTTAGCGAATAACCACATTGCTGGACGTAAGTATGTATATATGTATATATACGAAAAACAAGTGGATTACACTAGAAACCGAATTAAAAATATATGAAAAACTTAATAAGTGCCTATAAAATCTGAGGGTTGTCCTCGTTTTCTCTGATTTCCAGATCATTCGCACGATAATGCCGCACTGAATGGCAATGCTTATGCGTTGAGTCAGGAACACGCTAGCATTTTTTTAAATATTGACGTTGTATTATGACCGAAGCACATTATTTAATAGTAGACAGCCAGTTTATTAAGAACTAGTCACCCGCCCCGGCTTCGTATGGGTGTATACTCGGCCTTCGGCCTCGCTACAAAATATAAACTACTAGCCGTCCGCCCCGGCTTCGCACGAGTGTAAGCTCGGCCTTCGGCCTCGCTACAAAATATAATATAGCCTATGTCACCCGGGGATAGTGTAGCTTCCCAACAGTGACAGAATTTTTCAAATCGGTTCAGTAGTTTCGGAGCCTATTCATTACAAACATACAAACATACAAAAATAGGTACAAATCTTTCCTCTTTATAATATTAGTGTAGATGTCACCCGGGGATAGTGTAGCTTCCCAACAGTCAAAGAATTTTTAAAATCGGTTCAGTAGTTTTTTAAGTTATTTCGTTACAAACATCCAAAAATCCATAAATACAAATCTTTTCTCTTTATAATATTAGTATAGATAAAAAATAAAAACGCTAACTAGATCTTTACATCCGATATCCTCGCCCTTAAACGACCTCTCAATATCAGGCAACATAATATTATGCAGACAAAAATGTATTTGTCAGATAAGACTTTAAGATTGATGGTTGCAAAAATATTCCATCCTACCTACGATACTAAAATCCTTTGAGAAATGACGTTCTCAAACGTTTTATTAAATGCAATAAATGCAGTTTTATAGTCGACAAGGGAATCTAAATAATGTCATCTGACGCGTCTGGTAAAAGGATCTTGTTTTATGGTTTTATACGGTTTAAAAGAAATGGCCTTCGAAAACAATGTTGGGTTTTTTATAAACACTGTACAATGTTGTTCAGTACATTTCCGACCATTTGCGATACGTCATCATTTTTTTATCCGACATAAACGCAAATCCAGGAGCATTTGTATAATTAACGGGAACTAAATACTATAAATATAAATATATTTTTTCATTCCCATTTCACATGCACCAGAGCCACCCCTAAAAAGCAATATTATAAATTTTTTATACTTTTAAAATTTAGATCTATATTACAACTGTCATTTTGAAAACTTTCATGCACCTATCTTAATAGTTATAGAAGTTAGAAGGTTCTAAAAAACTTGGACGAACGGACAGATGGACGGACTTACAGACAGACAGACGAATGGACAGAACGAATTTATAAGGGTTCCTTATCGGGCAACGTCACTGACGGACATACAGACAGACGGACGAACAGAACGGATTTATAAGGGGCCCTTGGGCAACGCAACCCTAAAAAACGATTTCATACTATTCTTTACTTTTCAGGAGGCTTTGTAGGACGTTTATCAGGGAGTATATTCTATGGCAACGCGTTCTTTTCACTACTACTAACAGTACGATTCGTCTCTACTTGGACAGATCTCTCTGTAACCTGGCTGAAAGCTAACACTACCACTGGACTGAATCTACCTCGAGATATCAATATTAGAAGGAGGGTCATCTTTGTCACCAGTTTTATTACTACTTGTGCTTGTCGTAAGTATTTGTCAGCATCATGATCACCGATGATCTAATAGTCCACATGCAAAAAAGAGCGCCAATAAGATCGTCTATTCAAATTCAAATTATTTATTGAGAATAAAAACGGACAAATTCCACTAACATTTATCTCACATATTAACACGTTAGCTGCGGCACCAATTTTTGCATACTTTCCGTTCCTGCGGCACGAGGTATAATCGGCCCGTACCGTGACCAGACGTTAGGGCGACACGCGGTCTATTAGACCCCACCTCCTTTTACAGACTAAAATCCATTTTCTGGCGCGAAATCAAAGATAAATGAGAATTTTGGTCCTTATTGATATAGACAGTGAATTGATGAACCCTAATCCACCGTCGCCCCGGGATCTGATGGCTAGTTTAGGAATTATTAGCAAAACAAAATATGGGATCTTATACACCTCGTAACGCACTGAAATAGGGCAAATTTTCGCTGCGATTAGTGATGGGAAAAATAATATCGACGTTTTTAAACTGTCTTAACTACGCAACGACTTGGCCGATTTTGATCAATTATATCTCATTAGATCGTTTTAAGGGCAAAACCTGGCAAAACAACACAAAGCTATCAAAGGATACATTTTTTTTTAAATAATCTAAATTGTGCTTGAAGGCGCCATAAAGAAAAAAAAACCGGCCAAGTGCGAGTCGGACTCGCGCACGAAGCGTTCCATTCTATACCATTAAGAGGCACCTATTACAGACTTATTATTGGAAAATAATGGATTACGGTTTATGCATAAGGTTTATCTTTCTATTTGTATATGAAAATCTTAATGCGGTTCACAGAATAGAAAAAAAAGGCAACCAGAAGTAGAAAAGAAACTGTCCTATTTATTCTGCCTCGGGCTTTAAAAATACAATTATTAGAACTTGAATTAACATTAAAAAATCAGTATCAATGTACTTTTTTTATAAAAATCTCAATATATATGTTGTACTTATTTATGAGTGTTTTTCAAATTAACTTTTTCCGACATCGTTTAGACATGTTCGGCGCTGTAGAAGGACGTGCTCTCCAATCGACGTGATGCACAACACTGGTCGCGGGAAGCTCGCGTTGAGTGCGGTACGAGGTCAGGGGGGATATGGGACGTTTTAGCCTCGTTCCGCACTGCATTAAAATTATATTAATTCAGTGCGGCACGAGGCCTAAGACATCCGGTACCAAGGTAGGTACACCACCGAGTCCGGAACCATTAGTGATCTCAAATATATATTTATCTCTTTCCTACACTGGACCAAACCAAAGCTATGCCATTCGCACGACAGAGAAATTCACTTTTTTGCTTGCCGCACCACAGGGAAGTTGCATCAGGGGTGATTTAGGCCTCGCTTCGCACTTAACGTGTTAAACTAAAATAGATTTCCTAGTAAAAATAGGAATAATATTATAAAATTACTATATAATAAATACAACAAATTGCTGTAAAAATATGTCAACATAAAATGAGTATGTCATACAAATTGTCATTATAGTCAACGGCTTTTTTGCCCCTGTCCCATTGATCAGTTAAATTTTCACAATAAGTCAAAAAAACTTTCGTTACATTTTTCCAACTGTCACAAATAATATCACAATCAGTGTTGGTAGCAAGGAGTGCATTGAAGTGGCGGCGGGCGCGAATCAGCGGAGACATGGAGCGCGCCACGGTGCGGCTATGAGCCACGTGGAAAAACTTGGGCAATTTTTCACGCCTATTAGCCGGAACCCCGGGTTTATCTGGCACAAACAAAGTGCACAATATATTGTGCAGATGCAAGGAGTCAACTGATCCTCTGAGCACCTTGCAGTCTATATACAGAATGAGTTCAGCATTGTTTTTTTTCAGTGGAACACATGATGAGTATGATGTCGGCAACTGGTTTTGACATTACACCAGAAGAGTATTTTTACCGGTATATAATTACCTCCCATGGGTTTCTTATACGCTCCAGTGAGTATGCAAATAATCGAATCGTATTTGTGTAATTGACTTCCTATATTTGCTATACTAAGACACGCTTTGCGGAAGAAGGACAGAGCATTCCCTTTCAATCTCCACCAATAACTTTAAACGGTTATGTCTGAGAAAATATGTATCGGGCAATTTCAATATTTTTTCATTATGTCTAAAGTATATATTCTATACATCTATATCTATACATATAATAAAAACGTAGAGAAAAAAATACACAGGGCGTCTTAAAATAAGGCGCTGAACACGTTAAGACAGTTTTTAGAATTTTTGTCTGTTTGTTTGTTTGTTTGTCCACGCACATTTCCTAAACCACTGGATGGACTTTAATGCGGTATTCACGAATATGCTTACCTATGGCCAGATTGAAGTATATGCTATGTAATTTTGCGTAAGGGCCGGATTATAGAAGGCAAAAAGGGTTGAAACTTTATATGAAAATCTACGTGTACGAAGTCGCTGGCAACAGCACTCGTTTGTAATAAATGAAACATTACGACACGTACCTATTAGAGGAAAAATATGTTTTCAGATGAATACACGCTATGGATAGCAGTACCAATATTTGTTATCAGCAAAGTAGCCACTTTGCTCTGGAACTTCCAGGACCTGCTGATCATTCTGATCAGCATGGGTCTGGCGTCCAGGTATCACAGGTTGAACATGTACGTCAACTGTATGATCATGTTTGAGCAGAGGTCTAAGGATGTTCAAATGGTTAGTAATAAAATAAAGGCCTTTGCTTTGATAATTTTTCATCTTCCCATAAAAAATGCTAATCTAAGTTTTCGGATACTACTTACTCATTCGAGTTTAATGAAACTTATTAAGTACATTTATACAGAAAATACATATTCATGAATTAAAAAATCACAACTTTAATCATCTCACTTACCTTAATAACTATATAAGTCAGAAGTTTCTAAAGAACTAGGATGGACGGACAGACACTAGACGGACGGACAGAACGAATTTATAATACTTGTTTTCTTGCTACCATTCAAAAATGGCCCGATGCCCGGAGCACTGTTCTTTGTTAGACTGTAGACTATTTTTATTTGTTAATCTTCACAAAATATCAGAAAGTATTTGTGCTTTGAAAACACGTTACGTTAATATTATCTTCTTTGGGCAATCCTTACATTTCTGCTTATTTCACGTATGCAGTCATCCATCTAAGAACGAAGACTAAAATCTCTAATATATGCTAATATACAGGGTTACATGGAAAGGATGTACTAATCCGAAATAGGGTAACACGGAAAGGATGTACTGAGTACTGAGCCGAAAAAGGTGCTATCATTATGAACAATTTATAATATGGGACAAACCCTGAAACCGAGAAAAAAATAAGCTGTTCCGTAAAGTTTGTTCATTTTGTAACCCAGTATTTATTGAGATTGTTTATTAAAGCAACTGTACATAAAGTGCTAATCACGTTGCTTGTTTGTCGTGCAGAATTTATTTATACAGGGTTAGTGACAAATTAGCAAACAACATCTTGTAGGTAGATTCTTGACGTCTCTCTTGACAACTTTAGTTTAGATTTTTATTCTGAAGTACGGCATTTTTCTGTCGTTTTACAAATCGTAGTAAATTTTCATTTGATTTTTTTTAGTTTTATCTTTTGCAGGTGCAAGAATCGGCTCTTAAGCTTCGTTACTAATTTGAATCAAAGCAAAATAAATGCCTTTTAGAGCCTTCATTTGAAAATGTTTGTTGTTATAATTATGTGAGAAAAAAATAATTAGTTATTAATATTCATGGAACTAAAATAGTAAGGGATATATCGAAGCTGCCTGTGAGATGTTGTTAGCCAATAACCCTGTACACTCTAGAATGTAACATAGTAAACGGAAACCCGTTTAAAGTCTATAACATGACGTTAAATGATGAATTTGCATCTTTCAGCTAGGAACAGATCTGTACATCCAGTTTCAAGTCTGGCGGAGGCTCAGAGAAGCATATGTTCGTCAAGCAGCGTTAGTACATCAAGTTGACATAAATCTAGGAGCTTTGATTCTTCTATCAAACATTAACAATTTTTATTTTATCTGCTTGCAACTTTTTTTCGGGATTGGGTGAGACATTTTATATAGATATATTTAACCGACTTCCAAAAAGGAGGAGGTACTCAATTCAACTTTTTTTTTATGTTTGTTACCTCAGAACATTCGACTGGGTGAACCAATTTTAATGATTCTTTTTTATTTCCCGTGTGGTCCCATTTTAATTTGGTTCAGTTCTGTCATTTTTATGATATCGTTTTTTTATATTTATAATTAATATGATTAGTTTAGGTTAGGTCATATATTTAGTGAGCGGGTTTTCCTTAAGTTAAGTTAGTCGTAATGCGCCGTCCAGGCACATTTAGTGAGCGGGCGATTCTTCAACAACTAGGCCAGTTATTGGTTTGTTTTTGTGGGCCAGCTGCATGTGTCCAGCCGTAATCTCCTCCAGAAGGTCAGCAGCTAAATAATGCCAGCTGGTGCAGACGTGTCGAACTTTCTTTGATGAACCGAGGAGCAGTCAACCACACATGTGAAACAATGTACTACACATGTGAACCAGTGTATCAAGCTTTTAGAGAAATTTTAACTCGTAATTTGAAGATACTCAGATTTTTACTATCTGGAAATAGGCAGCGCATTCCACAGCCTAGCGATTTGCACAATAAAAAAGAATTATTGCATAATAAAAGTGAAAACAAAGCTATTAAATAAATAAATAAATATATTATGCATATAGTATCTCATTCATCAACCATCGCATCGATTTATTTTGGATGTGAGTCTATGCATGCAAGAATCAATGGCAGGATATCTTGCGTTCGCTGTCTTAAGAATGCCACTTTACTATATTTAATACTAGCTATAGCCGCAACTTCTTCCGGGATTTCTTCATAAAAAATAGCCTGTGTCCGTCCTTATGATACATACTATTACCTCGCAAAATTTTATCGAGACCGGTTAAGCCGTTTAGCCGTGATTACGTAGCAAACAGGCAGACGGACAGAGCTACTTTCGCATTTATAATAATAGTGAGATATATAATATGTACAGTGTGGAAGTGTCGATAGATACTTATGAGAAAACTAATTTATTGCTAGTTTGATTTCTATTTACATATTATTCATTTTTCTTGCCAATAAATTCTGGTACTTATTATGTTTCAGCCAAGAAAGAGGTTCCCTTATCAACCGCGCCTACTACTTCTTTTCTCTGGGCTGGCTTCTGTTCAGGGCATGTAGCGTCGTGGTAGCTGCTTCTGACGTCCACGTTCATTCCAAACGAGCGTTGCCCTTCTTGTACACTTGTCCAGGCTCTGGGTACAATATTGAGGTAAATAGCTAATCATCATCAGCCAGAAGATGTCCACTGCTGATCATAGGCCTCCCCTTTTAACCTCCACACTGAGCGACATCCTGCCATCTGCATCCACTGGATGCCCTGGATGAGGAGAGATAGAGCTACGTTTTAAAAAGAGAGCGGTTCTCTTTGTTAATATAGCAAGTGGTATCCAGTGCTGTGCGAGTTAAGTTGCTACTTTGTTGTCTCGTAGATAAAGTCCTTATTATATTTCTTTGCGGAGTGAACTTTCTGCTCTCTGGTATACACGTTCTGGGATTTTACTATGATCCTTCTTTGACTACTTAGTAAATTAAATCGAGATAAAATACTTACAAGTACCTTTTTCAGATAAAAAGACTGATAAACCAATTAGCTAACGACAACGTATCACTCACTGGACTGGGATTATTCAGCCTGAATAGAAACCTGTTGCTTCAGGTGAGTCTCAGATCAGATAAACAAGGGAGATATGCCAATAGTACAATTACTGTTCATGTTCAAATGCTTTCTTGGCAAAAAGTTAACGGGCAGCCTGATGGTAAGCGATCACCGTCACCTATGGATACCTGTAACACCAGGGACATCACAGATACGTTGCCGACCATTAAAGACTCTACAGTAATTTTCAGGAACCCTATATCATAGTAACTTTTTTTTTCCACTGAACAGCTAAACCGCTTAAAGATATAACTGTAATTACGGCTCACTTACAATTTTTTTACGTACACTAAGAAAATTGTTGCCATACCATTGAATTAACTGCTGATCCACATAAAAAAATGATGACAAGGTCGTGGGTGTTTAGCAATGAGCAAAATGAATGTTTAGCAAAAAGCTTCAAGCCTGATTTAGGCCAGATGAGTTCGTTATTGCCACGCCACCTTACCATTATTGCGACTATACTGTAATGACAAAAAAATAGTCATTTTATAAACTCCATAACAAATCTCCAATACCAACCACATCACCTAGTGAAATTTTGGTGGACCATAACCCTTTATCACAGTAAAATTGTAAGAAAACCCAGCATCTCACTATTTTTTCCTACAACGATATCACGAGAGAAATTTAACTTCATTCGAAGAGTTTCTACAGTTTAGGCGCAATTTAAAAAAATATGTATTGACATCTAGTATTTGACGTGCTACTGCCAAGACGTTGGAGATCAGACTGAATTATGCGACGATCTAGTTGGAGCATTGATCTAACTTAAGACAGGCCACAGACATGCAAAGTAGGATGTGCACATGTAAACTCGCGGTGTCTATCCGTTGAGTGGAACAGTAATACCAATACTAACAGTGACTCCTTGGCCTTGCTTCGTTATTTTAAGAAGTTCAGCAGGATTGGGTAGAATGCCTGGAAGAAATGTACAGTACACCTTTAATTGTATCTAAGCATTGTACATTTCCCCCAGCTACTAGTCAGTGAGGTGTCAGTGTAGGTATCATCACTCTCACCTAAAATTAGATGATAATCGCACTCATACATATAGAAATACTAGCCGATGTTGGTCTGCTCGTTGCAAATGCGATAAAATACACAGGGATTCAAAGTCTCTGTGCATGCTAAGCGGCTCTAGGTGTTCAGAGAGCTAGGGATCGTTGACAATTCTGACAGCTCTACGCTGTAATGGATCAAGAAGCTCAAGTTGTTTAGCATTCTAAGGGCCGATTTTTCAATCTACAGTTGAACTGTCAGATAGTTAATGTTTTACTACGCAGATAACCTCTAACTGACTATTGAAAAATTCGAAATCATGCTATCAGTGGAATAAATCCTATCTAATTCATTAACTGAGGATTGAAAAATCGAATCTAAGTTATTTAAAACTTGTTTTTATCAGAAATTCTTAATAAACAACTGTATTGGCAAAAACAAGCATTCTACTTCATGTTTTCTCGCAAAATTACAAAGTGGGGCTCTTCTTTAACTTCGGCTCTTAACAACTTTACAAACTGTACTTACCAATTTCTAACTAAATTCCGAGTAGGTATAAAATTAGCTGGCCTCTGTTACATAATGGCGCAGAAAGTTAGGGTCAGGCCATACGATGCATTGCGGTAGCAGCGTGTCACCTAGGGCCACAGACCTATACCTTCGAACCCATTTAACGGTTATTTATTTATTAATTCTTTACAACTATTTTTACAGGTTAATCGTAATACAATAGTGTAGTTTAAGTCAACATTTTAAGAAATTATATTAATTAAAAAAATACTTGATTACTTAGTCAATAGTTAAATTATAATACATGCAATACAAAAAAAAATATTAGATTATTCAATTATTATACAAATATAATAGAAAACCTTAGTTACTTTTGCATTTACACCAAGAAATATTATATTAAATAACACCGACCTTCGAATGCAATATAAAGAACTGAAATAATTAAATAAAGTCCGTTTTATTTTATTTTCAGGTGGCAGCTGCGATTTTAAAATACGAGCTCGTGTTGATACAGTACGATTACAACTAAATAAAGTAATTATGTTTATACAGGGTGAGTTGCCTGCTCTGATGTCTGAGTTTTAGGCCACCTAAGAGCCTCTGACTGAGTTACAATTAAATCATTTTGTACCTTTTTGTAAGCTTTAATTTAATTATTATTGTCCTTGTTAGTATGAGACATATCTTGCAACTGAATTTTAAAACAGTCACGAAACCACGAAATAAAGACTTTTTATTTCGTGCCTCCAACTGATTGAGCTGAAATTTTGCATACACGTTAAGTTTGGACGTATGGTTAGGTAAGTGACGTCATTCTAAATTCAATATGGCGGACACCCATAGATGGCGGACCAGTTATTTTTTATGCACCCCCCCCTATTGTTTACGTAACGATAACTTTTTCGCAAGCGCTCGTACTAAGGCCAATGACGTCATCGTTGACTGCTTGTTTTTAAGATCAAGAAGAAGGTAGGTAATACAGATCTGAATATAAATTTCATTGTATAGAGAAAACTTTCGGAAATATATTAAAAGCTTACTTCATCAACAGGATTGACGATGATGATGACAATTATTAGTTTATACGTAACTTTCTTGTGAAAATAAATATTTAGTATTTTTTTTAGGGTTCCGTACCCAAAGGGTAAAAATGGAACCCTGTTACTGAGCCTATGCTGTCTGTCTGTCCATCCGTACTACCTTTAAACGGCTGTATCTTTGGAACCGTAATAGGTATTAGATACTCAGTAAAAAAATCACAGAATATATAATATTACGGGAGATTAACAAAAAAAAAAATCAAAAAGCTAAACTAAAAGGGGGGTCCCCATACAACAAACGTTTTCTTTAAACGTATTTTTGTATTTCCTCTAGTGTTGAAACGGTAATAGGTAAGCGTCAAACTTGGCATGATTATAGTAGGTAAAGTATAAGCATGCCACACTCTAAAGTAATTTTTTTTTATAAATAATGCAAAAGTGCGTATCGGTGACAAATTTGCAATGTCGGGCTTGGTTGGTTCTTGGATGAGTTTGCGCCTGGGCGTGATGTTGTCTTTTCACACTACTTTTTGTATTAGGTTAGGTTAGGTTAGGAACCCTCAGTGCGCGAGTCTAACTAGCATGTGGCCGGCTTATAAATAATAACGTCTGTTGGTAACGTTATTTTAAATTAGTGACCCTACATTTCAGCCATACATTGATTAGGCTACAATTGACGCTCGGAAAGTTTCGAAACTGCAACAGCAACGCGACGTTGCCATAATAATGATTCACAATATGACAAACATGAATAAACAAAATTTCGCGTTATCGTTCAACATGATGAGCAAAATTTTACGTAGCAATTCATGGCTAAAGTATATAGCAAAACTGTTATCTTAATTGTATTTTCTAATATGGGTACTGAAGGGGTCTCCAGAGTATGATCAAAGATTACTAATGTAATCCCATATCGTATTACTACAGCCAAAGAAGATAAATCTACATCGGCAATATTATCCTTTATCTTCAGAATCAATCAGTTAAATCCACTTGTAAGTCTTTATGAGCAACGAGAGTTTAAGCCATTTTTCCTTTGCTAAGATTTTTTACTCTCTTAATAAATAAAAATATGTGGTTCGCATTCGCTTAGTGATAAGAAATGGTTTAGTATAACAATTAAATACCTTAAAATATACTGTACGAAGAAAAAAACATGCATACCAATATTAACCATGTATTTAAATACGATACATTATCTTTTGTTTGGACCTGCAACGCTAAGAATAGGAGGATCAAAATAATGGCGTTGCAAATTTTATGACACACTTCCGATAAACAGTTTCTACAGCGAAAAGATTGGGGTGAATTTCAAAGTAGTGTTATTTCCATCAGAATCGACGTTAGTATGTAAGTATCTCATTTTATTTATCTTTATACCTATTTTCCTTTTTTTATTGTTTCTAACGCATGGTATCAAATGATACTTGCTTGTTTGCAATAGTGGAAATGTGGCTTAAAACGCCATATTCACGGAGGAACCATTGTTGAAATAAATCCTCCACTGATTTTGCTTAATATGTGGTTTTGATTTGGGTAATTTGGAGATCAGAACTGATTTTGATACTCTTAGAGGTACGTAATAAAAGAAAAAATATATAAATTTACAAACGTTTTTTTTACTCGTGTATTACCTTACAGTTCCTGAGCAACCGGTAGATAAAACAGCTTGGTATTTAAAATCATATCTAAATACACAATTTCATCCAAATCGTTAAAGCCGTTTCCGAGATCTGCGAAATGAATTTATACATTATCTATAGTGCCCTGCCCACTGCGGCATGTTTTTATAGCACGCAGAACAGATGGCCGATGGGGCAGTAAGGTTCTCAAATGGAGACCACGGATCGCTAAGCGCAGCGTAGGACGTTCAACCTCAAGATGGAAAGACGACCTAAGAGAGACCCTGCGGTCTCTCCTGCGACGTTCCCCTTCCAACCGGCCCTTTTGGAGATCGATGGGGGAGGCCTACGAGTATGTGCAGTCCAGCAGTAAATCTACCAAACTGAAGTCTGGTAGGTTTCCAACTCGGAAACTTGGCAACACTTTTGAATTGTATTTGAGTTAATTTAATTATAGTTATTTGTTGTTGACGTTCATAAGTGTACACTAATGTACCCATTTGAAGAAATAAATGAACTGAACTGAACTGAACAGTGGATGTTCTATAGCTGAAATGATGATGATGATGATACAGGGTTACGCATATACCCTGTATTAAGCCGAAAGGAGGTCATTATGAACAACTTTTACTAAGACTCCAACCCTGATATCGCGATAAGAAAAATCTGCTGTTCCATGGATACATTTTGTCGAGTGTCAATGACCGTTTTCTATGGAATAAAAAGTTCCCATAGTTAAAGTTTTTCATAATGATGGGTATAATGATCACCTTTCGGCTCAGAACAGGGTATACTATGCGTAACCCTGTATACAAGAATTGCTCGTAAGTTTTTATATAGTTAGATACAGAACATGTCTATGTGAAGTTATAATCACAAATTATTTTGGTTTATTTTAAATTATTACTTCAATCAAACATAAAAAATTGTAATGAAGTTTATAAATTATTTTACTGAACTATGACTTATTAAGTCTGAAAATAAAAATACATAACCAGAAAAACAAAATTTAGAAATCATTTATCTGAAAGATAATTTTGAATCATTTTGACATTGACCTAGTTCCTACTTTTAATATATTTTTGCAAATGACTCTGAAATGTCCTTAGAACTAAATTGGTGCTGACGTTGGTGAGATTCCTGTGAACTGCATGAGGACCAGTTCATATGTGACTATGGTCCCAGCGATCTGTAACAAAAATTTATGATAATTTTTCTAATTTCTAAGGCCTTGTGACATCACCAAGCCAAGCAGTAGTGTGCAAACACTACTGTGTACCAGATTAAAGGGCAATGTTTCCTGCGAAAGTACAGGGTACACAGAGGTTGGACATCTTATATCTCGGGATGACGAGCGAAATGCATTGCCATCCAGGGTTTTGAACTGTTGAAGTTCAAAATTCTGAGTGGCGTTGTGCTGTTAAGGGCAAGCGTGATAGCCACCAGGCGAGCGACTTCACTCGTCTCGTATCATAAAAAAAACACGATGGAATTTTGTGCCAATATTATCGCTATGCGAAAAATTTCGCGACTATAGGCTACGTACATTGCAATACCGCGAATTTTTGCATTATCGCAATGTATGAGCCTCGCTAGCATTGATGTGTTTATTTGCTTTTCAAAGTTTATCTGCTTCCGGACCCAACGTTTGTTCATTTCTTTTTCGTGTTATTTTAATCACTTACGGTTTAGATTTTTTTTATCACTTACGTTTGAGACCCGTGATCTAACTCAAATAAAAGTCAGACCACTGCCCCTGAAAGTCATACTACTGGAACACTGTGGTCCAACTAGTTACTACCAGCCTGTACCAAAAATTGTAACATGCACATTGATAAGAAACTACAAAACTTCAAGATTTTGCCTTGGGATGAAGGTTTCGAAAAAAAACGATAAAAAAAAAGGTACATTTACTTTTCTAGTTCTGTTAGTATGAAAACTAATTTATAAATGCTTTGAAAGAGCTTGAAACATAATTATAGATTATATTATATATTACGTTATTTTATTTTATTATATTAGAAATTACGTTAAATTAGGACGACTGTGGTTTCAACCACATTCGGCTGTGTTTTTCAAGATGAGTGCGTGCGCGCGTCTCCGATTCGCTTTGTTTTTTTTTGTACACGTCAGTTTCCATCATGAGAAAGAAATATACTTATCGTACGTAAGCATTTACTAAGATTGCAATATGGTTTACAATCCAAGCAAATAATCAGTATTAAATATTAATCCATTCAATTACTTCTAGCAGAACTTCGGGAAGTTCCTCTAAGTAATTTTGATATAACTTCAAAGCGATACAAATTAAGTTCCTTAACCGCTGGTAGCGAGACAAAGGAATACCAACAGAAACCGCATCTTCTAAGGACCAAGTCACACGATGACTTACGGCGGTGATGCGGCACCTGTGAAGGGACTTTGTGGCACTCTACATGTTTTTTATAGTTTGATACGCCAGTGGCCTTACGCCCAACTCTAAACATGGGCCCGAATAGATGCAGGTTGTAACATCACGCGACCGCAATCTCGGTGCGTTAAGGTTCGCGTTCGCATGATTTTGCTAACTGCACCTATTCGGGCCCGTGTTTAGAGTTGGGCGTAGGGCCCCAGGCGTTTCTGACTGATATATCATAACTGTAATATAAGAACAGGAGCTAAAAACAAAACACAACAAATCTAAAATATTAAAATAAATATAGAATAATAATTCAGGTAATCTACATTAGTCTAATAGTCAGGAATTCGCTTAAATCTGTAATAATTTAGTTTTTTTTTTGTTTATTATGAAAGATAGCATAATTTGACTCCTTACTCCTCTTTGACTGGCAAACAATATAGCTTTAAACAGAGATATATTGAAAGAGAATAGGGAGGCCTTAGCCCTGCAGGGGAACATAACAGGCTAAAACAATAATAATTATTGTGGAAACTGACGTGGTTGTCATACATTTCAAAACATAATTTTAAAGATTGTACTACTTTTTTACTCGAGTAAGTTTTGTACGCGAGCCCGACTCGCACTTGCCCGGTTATTTTATTATATCATGCTGTTACGTCACACTGTCCGTGAAACCGCCAACCCGCGCGCCAACGTCGCAACGCATCGTGAGCCTTAGCCCTCTACTTGAGCCTATTCATCTCTGAACAACCTCAAGTAAAGGGCTAAGGCTAATAACTAATATTTACTTGCAAAGCTTTTGACTGGCTGCCTAATGATTTAATAAATAAATAATGTCTCCTATTTCCGCATGGACTTAGTGGTTAGCCCCAGTATCAGAGACCGGTTAACTTTATTTTTCGTAGGTCACCTGTCAGCGTCAACTTTTTACCCTCTCTCACTTTAGCGCTAAGATCTACGCGAGTGTGTTGAGAAGGGTGAAATAAGCTGCTCGAAGTGGTTCACTGTAAAAATTTAACGTATGTGTTCCTAGAACTCGGCATTCTTCATAAATAATAAAATACCAGGAGATGACGGCAAAACTTGGAAAATAAATTTTAGATTTCCGTAGTCCTACAAGGAACCCTTATAAGTTCATTCTATCTATCCGTATGTCTGTCTGTCCGTATGTCCTGATGCTCTTGAAAAGGGCTGTTAAGGGTCTGCAACGTATCTATGCCTCTGATGTTGCAGGTATCCATGGGCGATGGTGATCGCTTACCATCAGGCGGCCCGTCTGCATGTTTTCCAATTGTAATTGATACTCGATAAAATGTATATTAAGAGCTGATATTTTTTGCAATTTTAGGGTTGGCTGCATAGTAAAAGTTTTGATGATGACTTCAATGACCTTCTTTTGGCTTAGCACAGTCTGTATGCGTAACCCTGTATGATTATTAAAGGGCTATCCATATGCGAAAACTATAAATATATTAGTGTTTTAGTAATCCCAGTATGTGTTAGTATAATGTCCCAGATATTTATTTATTTAATCTAGATGTGTATGTTTTCCGAATAAAATAAAATTTTATTAATATTAATAAAAAAATCCGTGGCAAGGTTGCGGATGGAGCTACCAATATTGGCCGTGACAGCTGTGATAGTAATAGTGTTTTTTTATGGTTAGCTTTACAACCATTCAATGGTTAAATCAAAACAGGTGGGATCTGGGTTTGTGCTCAGAAATCCGTGCAACCAACGAGTCCGATGTCATTATTTAATTACGAACGGCTCAAGCAAAGCTATCCGTTGAGACTTTTCAGGATATTCCAGATCTATCAGCATTCAGCTTGTGCTTGGGGCTAAATATAATTATATGGAACGTATTTTTTGCCTCTTTTTAGTATGGAAAAAAATCTCTTGTTCCACATTTAGTTGAGTGGAAACGACATGTTTCTAAGGAACAACTGTTTTTCGCGACTTCAAGATTGAGCCGTTTATTATGATGTGTACAATCATATTCTCAAAAATGTCCGTTGTTTAAATATATGCCCCGTGTAATTGGTCACTTTCACTGAATGAACATAAAAAAGTGGTAGTGAGTAGAACAGTCGAAAATGTCAAGCCGAGAATCAGATTCATCCAGAAATGACAAATTGAATCAGTATTTGAGCAGTGGGCAAGGTGTCATAAACTTTGGTTGCATGATCATCGGTTTATTTGTGTACAGTAGGCTAGTTAACTATTTTACTATATATATGGCTACTTAACTATTTATTCATGCTGAGTGACGGGCCTAGAGAATCCTATCCGTTCATCCATAGGACTAGGTTGTCTGGTTATAATGCTGATGCTGATGATGAAGCAGCACGGCTGTAATCGCATGAATAGCTCGGTAGCCTGGATCGAAAATGGTACCTCAAAAATAAAAAATAATATACATTTTCTTTGCTGTCATGCCATTTTTAGCTAATTTGCTTTTTGTTGGAACTTTTATCGGAATGGTAACCCTCAGCGGAACTCACCGTACAAGTTATGAGAGGCTAATGGACGATTTAGAATTTTGAAGCGAGTTTGTGGTAATTATCAACTTTCGTTTTTGAATTATATATCTAAAAAACTTTGCAAACCGTCGTGTATCTTTACACGAAAATGTTAGATGAAAAAATAATTAATGGCCAATAGCGAGTCGTTCGCTTCCGTAGCATAAGCCATAAAATTGTGTAAATTGGTGGTTATAAAAAAATCTAACGAACGCAGCTCAGTTGATTTAGCCAAATTTCAGAAATGTATCATCCTGATATGATATATACTTTTAATAAGTTCAATACTCAATACTCAATTTATTTATTGCGATATATGTATGCATGCAGACCTTAAATAACATGTTTTTGTCTTAACACATCTTAAATACATGTAGTACATATAACCCTGTTAGGGTATGGCAACAGAAAGAACAGAACGGTCTATTTGTAAATCATCGAAATTATCCTTGAAAAATTCGTCTAGGGTATAGTAACATTTTGATTCTAGGAAAGTTTTGAGAACATTAGTGAAGCTGGGTTCTTTTTCTATGTCTTTTATTATATTTGGTAGCTTATTGTATATTTTTACGGCCATAGTTGTAGGGCCTGAGCTATGAATTACTAGATTAGATTTCGGTTCGATAAGTTTATGTCTATATTGTGATCTGATTTTTCGCGGCTTGTCAATTGCTCTTTTAAAGAAGTCGGGGTATTTTTTAACGAATTTGCTTATTTATAATATGTAAATTAATGTCAACGACAGGATTTTAAATTCAATGAAGTAGGGCTTATGAAAATTTGTTATAGTTATATCAGGGGATTTTATATTGGCCAGAATACGGATACACTTTTTCTGGTCAATGAAGAGATCTAATAAGTTTAGTCAATGACTATATAATATTTATTTGTATTTGAAGAATAAACAAGTTTTTTATTGAAAATATATTTTTCTTACTAAGCTTTTATGATATTAGTGATCGGAACAGTGTGCTCCTCAAAATGAGCCTAAACACTGTTAGTCTACTATAATCCATCGAGGAGTGCCGTTGTCCACCGTCACCATCATCAAATCAGCTCGCTATCAGCATAATAATTAGATAAATTTATTGTATTGTGATATGAACTTAACAAGTACTTATGCCAAATTTCAGCTAAGGAGACAGCCCCTAGCCGGGACAGGTGAAACTAAATAAAAGCATGTAAAAATAGTAACTTTGAATTAGTAATCCGAGATGTCCTTTGCTTTGCTTAGACCAAACGCCCTAGAAACCTTAGAAAGTATCTGCCAGGCTATCGTATAAGGCTGCCAGACGCCGCAGAATACATACCATCTGTATTCTGTAGAGCTAAATTTATTACGAGATTATGATTTTCTCTTTTATCCTTTATGGTTATGACTAATTTGAGAAACAGTGGCGGCAATATTAATTTAAATTTTATGCCCCTATAGTTGTCATAATTATTTAAATTATTTTTGAAAAGATGAAGCCTGGATGACATATTGTGGGTTTGAATACGCCTTTTCACAGTTATGCAAATTTAATTAAAGATACTGATACTAAAATATCTATTACACATATTTACATATTTCATAAGATTTATACTTTATTAACTCAAAGAATTGAAGGTTAGAATCGTCCTCGACAATCATATCAATTTACAATGCAATGTAGAACCCACGATAAGTAAAAAAAAAAAAAAATGTGTATGTGCAACTCAAGGACTTTATAAAATAGGTTTTATATCGTTCTTGGTGCTAAAAAAGTCCTACTGTCAAAGTTGTCAATGCCGATCATGTCTCATTAAACCAGTCAAAAGCTTTTTAAAGTGACAGCATGTTTTTTTTGGAAGTGCTATAATAAACGAACTAAAATGTAACATGCCACAAGAAGATAACGAAATGTATAATTTGAATGCCATAGCCTAAAATTTTTGTTTTTTGACCCGAAAAAACTTGGGATGTATACTTTTGTAGTTATAAAAAAAATAATGCTCCATACTTTTTTTTGGAGAAACTTTGAAAACAATAATTTTCTGTTAATAGAAAAAGTATTTCTGTAATTTCGGCGGGTTAAAATTACACCGTTTAAAAACTTACCGACAGAATCAGCCCACGTTTAACATGAAAAAACTGAAGCCCACTCATTGAGACAGCGTCACCATGTATTTGGTCTAAAAATCTTTGAATCTGCAAAACAATGTGCAAACAATACAAATTACAAACAAACCTAGAATTTAGAATGATATATATATATATATCATTCTAAATTCTAGGAAAAAATTTTAGAACAAACTCTTGTAATAGGCTACTTATTATTAGATATTTTATGGTAATCCCAAAAAAAGTTATGTTAGTGCAAGGTCGGTAACTATATAGTTACCGACCTTGCACTAACATAACCTTTTAAAATAATAAAAAAAGTTATGTTAGTGCAAGGTCGGTAACTATATAGTTACCGACCTTGCACTAACATAACCTTTTTTGGGATTACCATAAAATATCTAATAATAAGTAGCCTATTACAAGAGTTTGTTCTAAAATTTGTTTCATAATACCATTGATGTAAATATCAAGATATGCCCATCGCTGCATATTTGCGCCCGAGATGTCCAGCCATCAATTTAGCACTATCTATAGAAATCTTTACTAACTACGTCGCCTTGTAGATAGATAGATAGAAACTCTTTATTGTGTACACCAGAAATAAAAATTACATACAGATAGAAAACCCTTACGAGCTAGTGCCACATGTGGCGGCCTTATCGGTAAAAGCGGTCTCTTCCGGGCAACCATTTTACTCGAGTACGACGACTGCCCAACAAGTCGAGGTGCAACTAAGTTCTCACTGGTGTTCTTTATTTTCAAAGTTCTATTGGGCCGGTCCTTAATACATTATCTCAATGCATAATACCTACTATGTGGCCGCAAAGTTCGTCGTCGGTGCTTGCTAGCGCTACTATGGTATCCTATCTTTTTCTGATAATGAGGGAAACACCTACTTTGAATGATATTGGGCAAAATCTTTCATAATCCGTTTGCACTTTATTGCCCACCGTGGGCCGGCCACATTGGAGAAGAACCGGTCACTGGTGGGATAGACGAATTCTAGAGTGGGCATCATTATTCAGCCAAACTTATTGTAGGACATCCTGCTGCCAGGTGAAGTGATAGGTAGAAAAAGGTGATGAAATGGTTTTAAAGCAGTGCTAAATTTCTTCGTAATGGGTATACCAAAACGTGACATGTATCAAACGTAACGTAATTGTTCGTGTTTTTGTAATTTTACTAGATTCAAATACGACTCTAGACTCGTATTACAATTTTTTCTGTAATAATGTTTCCACTACTTTACAGTTGTAAATATTATTAGATAGAGATGCAAGGCTTGGACTTAGCCGTGGCTTGTTTTACTTGACTTGAGATTGTTGACGATTTCTTTAATTTAATTATTTATTACAACAATAATGTTCTAAAATAAGTATTTTTGTATTTCTATTTACCTATTATCTCGATATGTGAGGATGTGGTTTTATACGTGACTAATTTAAGTGTTTTTTTTTAAATGTAGAGGAAGTTCTCGCGGTAATTTCACATAAATTTCATCAACTGGCTTAGTCGTATAACCAACTCCAATTTTTTCGAGCCAATGATCGTATTAACGAATAGTTTTGATTAGAATGAATTTAGAAATTTCAATATAACGATATTTGATGTTGATTTTGATTAAGCAATAATTTTAATCAAGCGCTTATTAATTTTGAAACTTTTCAAATAAAAAAAAACAATTTTAAAATTATTACAAATATTTTAAAAACATAAATAATTCGCGCTGTTAAAAAACACGCTTTATTGCATTGTCATCGGTCCTTGATAAGTAAGCAAAGTTTCGAATCCATTGTTTTGAAAGGGGTGAAAATCACGTTCAAAGATTTCGTTAGATAGATACATATCAAGCTAATAAAAGCGTGTTAAAACAGCCAAATCGGTTCATCCATTCTCAAGTGATGCGCTTATTACCATCGAACAGCATTTAATTGTCATTTATACAGATTTATTCATCATCATCAGCCAGATGACGTCCACTGATGAACATAGGCCTCCCCCTTTAACCTCCACACTGAACGACATCCTGCCATCTGCATCCTCTGGATGCCCGCGACTCTCACAATGTCGTCGGTCCATCTAGTGGGAGGCCTACCTACGCTTGCGTCTTCCGGTTCGTGGTCTCCACTCAAGAACCTTTCTTCCCCATTGGTTATCAGTTCTTCGACCGATGTGACCTGCCCATTGCCACTTCAACTTGCAGATTTTAAGAGCTATGTCGGTGACTCTGGGTCTTTGGCGAATATCTACGTTCCGAATTTAATCGCGCAAAGAAACTCCGAGCATAGCTCTCTCAGTTGCCCGTTGTGTGAGTTGAGTTTACAGATTTATTACCTCTACACAATAACTAGATGAAGACACGTCGTACAAAGCTATGGCCGGCGCTTTACTAGCTGTGTGCACTCTAGAAGCAGCTATCGATACTGCCACGGATCGCAACACAAGGAAGCCAAATGAGAACACAAAGTACACTGCATGCTCATAACCACGGAACGGTCTGAAAAGATAATATCAATTTTAAAAACTGAATTCACATAATTAGAATTTGAGAACTCCCCTTTCTAAATGTTGGTTAAAAGAATAGAGAGTCAGAAAGGAATAGTAATCTGAAGAAAGTTTTTTTTTTATTAAGTGCTAAAAAACAGATGGGCCATGTCTATGGGTAACTGTTAATTAACTGTTAACGGTTTAGCATTGATTTCTGATTAATGCCGAGATGGACCCATTCAGATACAAGTATTTTAAAGCAATATCGAATAAAATTTATTTTATTTCTTTGTTTTTTTGTTACACCAGAAGCGTTGCCGTTGCTTTGCTTACTCTTCAGGATAACAAATTTGTTTTTATATTGCTTAATACCCACAAAAATTGTTAACAAAATCCTTCTGCTACGTTTATTATTGGCCTTCCTGCAAAATTAGAACTTGGGGAAGTTCTAGTTTTGCGTGGGAGAGCATTCCACGTCCTGCAAGTACGCGGCAGAAGCATAATGCAAAAACGAAACGTATCCACAAGATGTGGATGAGCCTTTTGAAATACATACCGTATATCTGCTTCATCAGCATGGCAGCGAGATGAGGCTTTGACTCCATCTCTGCAAGGTTAAAAAAAGTAAAAAAAGCAAAGTATTGATTAAAACTTAACACATCGTATCATCAGTAAAATACGCGCAGGTAAATGTATCTCTGCAATAAAACACAACATAGTTCACTGAAGAAGCAAATATTGAGTTTCATCTGATGATAAAATAAGTAATTATCTAATATATAATATAGAGTTTTATTTTGGAGCTTGCACTATATACACAGTATTACGACAACATATTACCGTTTTTATGATAAAGCAAAAACAAATAAAAAAACATGAGGGTTATGTTTTTTTGTTTTTGTTCATTTTGCGTAGTCGTGTAAAAACTTAACCTTCTTTTGTTAGGTTATACACCTTATTAACACAATTTTTATGAACATTTCAACCTGCTGTTACAATTCGAAAGCTACAGCTCTCTAAAGATAAGACCAATAGATCGTTTTTTATGCTGATAAGTTGGGTGTTTGGTCACAACATGAGCTGGTACCCTTTGAATACGGTACCCTAAAAAGAAGGAACAATTCCTCATCTAGTAATGTCTGCAATCTTACATGAATTTTAGATATTCGTTTCACTCAAGCTTCGTATAGAGTGGGACTGAAGGTAGACGCTAACAACTATCCATTGATCCACGCGTACTGTACTGACTCGTCAGAGTGACTCTTGTTTTTACAACGACCACAGACTATAGATGACAGGTGCTATCAAACATAAATATATAGTTCGTTTATAACAGCGAAAGCGAGGCAATATATAAAAGCTAAATATCACTCACTCACTGAAAGACTGACTGACTGCCTCATCACGAAATCTCAAAAACTACTTGATCTACGAAGCTGAAATTTTGCAGATATATTCTTTATAAGGTGTGGTTCGGCATAATTTTGCGAAAGGGTCGAATTAAGAAGAAACATAATATTATTGAGGGTTGAAAGTTCATATTAAAATCTACGCGGACGAAGTAGGGGGCAGCAGCTAGTATAATTAAATGCGTATGCTGCTGCTGTGGTAATTTTGGACTTGACGACTGGAAGAAAAAAGCTGAAGCAGTTTTCGCTAATATTTCCAGAGTTACAGTAAAATCATGTCCTTTTAGTAAATTTCAAAAACGCTCAACGCTATATTAGCACCAGCTGTTGCAGGTTTAGTCCTTATCTAATTTCATCATCAATTTAGATGGAACTTATACGACTAGCGGTCATGCTATTCAATGTAGTCCATGACACTCAAGATTAGAATTGATGATGTGACGACATACAGTGGAAAGTAAAAAAGCGAAGATCGGGCTGTTGGCGTGTCTTGGAAGGGCTTATTTTCAGCAGTTGACTTGAATTGGCGGGATTATGTTGATGGTAATGTATTAAGATTTCTATGACACTTCAAAATTTGAGTTTGATTAGTTTGATTTGTTTGGCTCCATAAAATGCCCGGGGATCAGTTAAGTTAAACAGATTCTAGTCATGCACTCAATACATGCTGAAGAGTAAAAACTTACGCCAAAGTATGAAGCAGCTGCAAGCAGACGAAGAATAAGTTGTTAGCGAATGAGATGAACACCACTCCACCTATGATGTCGTCTACAAGTCTCACTAGACTCGTGATCCTATTGTAGTCTTCTCGCATAGTGCGCCAAAATGCAGATGGTACGAACTGAAACGTAACATACAGCGTCATCTGGGGGACATTGAAATGTAGTAAATTTCAGAATTAAAATTAAAATTAAAAAATATAAAGTTAAATGATTATTTACGGGATATTTACCGTGGTAAGGTTGTGGAAGGAGCTCCCAACCTTACCACGGTAAATATCCCGTAAATAATCATTTAACTTTAGTGAACAACCGTGATAGTTTAAAACAGTGTTTAAAAAATATAATATTATTATTACACACAATATCAATCTCGATATAAATTACTACAGAAAATTACATTATGTTAATTTATTTCAAGTGTACCCTGATGTGGTGGTGCAGGATGGGACAATTAAATCTATCAGTGACTGCTTTCAGAATGCTGTTGCCACTCGCACGTGGTCACGGTCGCACGAGGCGACCTTTTTGGGCATGATAGCTGCAAAGTCATCAGTGCGACCTTCCACAAACATGGTGGACGCACTACAGAACCGTGTGAGCCGCATCAGCACCCTGAGCAGAAGTTAGCTGAGTAGTAGCTTTACCTATTCTTTGGTTGAAATAGTCAAGGATTTTCTATTATGGGGATAGGAAACAAGGTCACGTGATGTGTGGTACGTTAATAGCTCATATATTATTTAGGCACAGTAGATATATTATAAGCTAAAGTTTGACTCGGACGTGTCCTTGAATACAATGCCTACTGTCAGTTACAGGGTTGCTACTATCGGGTTTTAAGAAATTTTTAGTCAATTTGTACGCTGCTTCTACGCTGACGACACACATACACGTGACGCGGTGAGCGCGACTGTCACTCTGAGAATAACGTGAAGTATCGTCACAGAAAATAGAAGTAAATAGAACGGAAACGAGAAGGAAATCTGTCGCCAAGCATTGTGACAGAAACGTGATTGAACATTCTTATTTAGATCAATGCGTCGAACTCAACGTCACAGTTGCTAACTGATTTCGAATGACTGACGTTTCGTTTATATGGGTGCTATATTTCTTACAAAAATGCCTTGACAGCCGTTCTAATTTAAATAAAAAAATATCTCTGAGTATCATAGCGGGTGGGGGAAGAGGCGCTCGTTTAATTACGTCATTCGCATCGGGGGTTTGTTTAAATTCTAAATATTACTTGAGCTTGCTTGTATTATCTACACTGTGGTCTAAGGATGTTTATTGTTTTTAATAGCTAATGTACCGCATGGCAAGATGGCCGCTGTGTGCTACTAGGAGATCTTAGATTATGTTACTTTCTGGCACGTCCTTACTGTGTTGTTTCTGTGTACTTCTCGATTTTAAAACGTATAAATTTTAATCTCATATAATCTGGATTTAAAGACGTCTTGATTTAAAATGATTGCTATATAGGGATCAAAAGCATTAGTACTAAGCCCAAAGGCGGTTAGTGTATTCATTATTATAAACAGCTTATACTATGGCACCAAAATATATATAGCTAATATTACCAGTTCCATTGAAAAAAATAATTTAAATTCCCCGAAATATTTTGACCAGCAGTATTTTTTTATTTTATTTTAGGGTTGACTCGATGGAAGAAGTCGTTCATAATGATGAGAGTACAACGATCCTTTTTAACTGACTTCAGGGAGGAATTTTTCAATTTGGAAAGTATTTTTTTAACGTTTTGGCTTAGTAGGTAACATCGTTCCGTGTGCCTAAGTGCACACAAAATTAGATTATATAACTACTTTTGTCTACAGATAAATTTATCCAGGCGATTAAATGATATATCACCTGGCCGGATATTCTTGTGCATACGATGTTGTTTCTGTCTTCGTCACACTTAGCGTATGTGAATATAAATAAGAGTGACAAGTGATAAAACTAATATCGCAAGTCCAACTAATATGGCAGGTCCTGGAAACCCACATGTGGAGTGATAGTGTGACCAGTATTATGATAATTAAAATTATAACCTGATGAAAAGGTACCAAGTGCCTGTTCATTTTAGTCTTGCAAAAATAGACTTGAAAACAAAAAGGCCGTTAAACTGAAGTGGGACTGGACCGGCCACGTTAGTAGATTATCAGATGAGCTGTGGGCTTTATAGCCCACAGCAATTCCGTAGTGGTTATCCACTACGGAATTCCTGCGGCATGCCATACGACCACTCGGAAGGCACAGAAACATTATTACTAAATTACTATTACTAAATAAATAAAAATACATATATAACTATGGCGAAATGAGCTGTAAGAAAGAAAGGGAGGCCTTCGTCCTTCAATGGGACGACCACGGCTGAAATAACAAAAAAATTACGACTAGACAACACCGAGGACGAAAAGGGTGGTAATAAGCTTAGCGTGAAGTGGTGGCTTTTAAAATATGAGTAGCTTTTGCCTCGTGGATGAATAGATCCCATGGCTAAGAATACCTTGTTTTTCACAGAATTTATGCGGAGATTGACCTGGTCAAGTCGTGACGCCAAGTATATGCTTATGCAAATAACAAACAAGTCCGCAAAGTTC
Source organism: Agriopis leucophaearia (assembly GCA_949125355.1). Classification (NCBI taxonomy): domain Eukaryota; kingdom Metazoa; phylum Arthropoda; class Insecta; order Lepidoptera; family Geometridae; genus Agriopis; species Agriopis leucophaearia. The sequence continues at coordinate 15,236,851 of OX421264.1, forward strand.
CAGTTAAATGTGCATTGGATGTTGGTTGCCTGGAAAAAAAGTAACTGTTGAAAAATTTAAAAACACTTTGAACTTCATAATCCTAACAGTTATGTGATCATTTACGAGATATTTGGCGTAATTAGGATATTATTTTTGATAAGGATAATTTTTTATTCAAGCAACTTCAACCCGCCAAAATTACGAAAAAAAAGAAACTTGATATAATTGACAACAATGAATATCATCTTACCAGTACAATGAATCCAAATAAATGATTGTAAGGTATAAATGTCCACATCCAAGGAAAACTTCGAATTACAAATCCTTGAAATATGTTCACATCTCCATCGCATTCAAGGACAGTTGAAATGCCTGATATATCTGAGAGTGTATGTTCAACTGAAAAATGACAACAAGATAATATATTTTTTGTATGTAATGCTGCGAGTAAATAAGTTTTGATCAATAATTGGCAACCTCTACTCCCAGTTGAGAAGCTTCCATCAAAATGCTCAGTGTGCAACCGTTGGAACACTGATGGGAAAACAGCAGATACTGCATGATTTGTGTTGCACCATAGTCACACAGTACAGAATCCACGTTGAAATATCCCCACTTAACCATATTGAACTTGGGGTCTGAATGCGTCGCCGCCAGACTTACGCAATAAGACTCCTGCAGTGGTTAACTTGGGTCCAGAGTCTATTTAGCGGCTTCCACGTGGACCACGTTAGATCTTTCTACGCTCCTATATGATGTAAAATGTTGCAGAAGTCTAAATAAGAGAGGTATCGTCGATATACAATCATTCTACTAATAACAACAATCAGGATAGCTGTAATGAGAGGGATTGAATAATGTAAGATTGCATCCAGTAAAAAATTGGTAGTATTGCACTCCTAGTCTCTGCATCAGCTTTTTCTTGGTTTGTACCCTCTACTCCTCACAACAATGATTGCCATGCAGCGTTGTCATCCTCCTCCAGCATGCTTGGGTTGAAGGTGAAAGACCACAGTTTCCGTTTTTTTTTTTAAAGAAATTGTTCTGCTTTTACCCACTGACTCGTATGATGGCAAGCGACGGTGTGGCCAAAAATAGGACACAGCTAAAAATACAATTTGTTCTGAGCTTGAAGCAGATTGTAATTTTTAGGATACAACGAGGCGGCAGGATTCTTGGACAGCTCACATAATGATTGTGGAACAAATTCTTTGCGTAAGAATTTTTGGAATTTCCACAAGGAACGGGTCGTAGTGTACCATCTTTCTATACTTGTTCTTTAGCGAAAGGCAAAGAGTGGGATACTCGTAGTATCATGCCAATATCGAGAGCCTACACTTGCCGAAATGTATCCGGTCTAAAATAGTCAGTCATAAATTTAGTAGGCTCTAACTGCAGGCAGATGATACTGATACTGTATTTGCTAGCATCAGGAGTAAATACCAATGATCTAAGTATAACTTACTGGCAGCCAAACCGAGGATAATCAAACATGACATGTTGCATTTCCTAGTTAATCCAGTGTCCATGTTAGGGTCTGCTGCTTCGGTTCTCGCTATCTGCTTGCAGAGCTTTGGCCATTTAATTGCCATTCGGAGGAAAATTATCGTCGTGCAGGTATTTGTGAGGTAGAAGACGATGTTTGCTAGAAATAATCATATTTTATAATATAATCTACCTGCGAAAGTATATTTGTTTTTTGGTTTATTTCCAGTGAGACCAATTAATGAACTAGTAGCCCACATGCAAAAAGGGCGGCAAGGTTATCTTCAGGGTGATTTCAACTAAAAGCATCAAGCCTTATTTAGGCAAATGCCTTTGCACCCACCACGCCACCCGTGTTTCTCCCTTATTTCCCTTTGTCGGTTGAGATAATTAGGTGCCAAAAATTTGTTTAGTTAATCGGATTCTGTTAGGGATCATTTACAAATTATACATGGGGTTCTTCAAAAGGCGAGTTAATAGAGTCTTAAAGGGTCGGCAATGTATTAGTGATGACTCTGGTGTTACAAGTATCTATAGGTGACGGTGACTGCTTACCATCAGGCGGCCCGTCTGCTTGTTTGCCACTAATGGCATAAAAAAAACATGTACTTACTATTTGAGCTTAGAGATGAATTATTTTCTTTCATCTCCTTCAGAAAGCAGAGTAGCAATCCTATACATTGCATAGTTATGGATACTAGTGTGTAGAGACACCTCCACGACCGGAACGAAAATCTGCAAAATAACAGAGTACTATAAATTTTACGCCAGTTTTTTTACGCATAAAGCTTTGAAACAGTCGAAAGAAAAGACTGGAATTGGAGAGTCAGAAAAAAACGCGGCGTTTAAGGAGGTTACCGCTGAGCCAATTATCATGGTAGAGACAAAAGCTCAGAGACTGATAAGCCATGATAATATGAGTAGATAAGCCACCTGCTTACAATGGAGGAGGATCGAAATCTCAAGAAGGCGTATCTTGGAGTTCCCAATGGCCACCAACCCACCGGCCTAGATATGGCTGGAAAGTTGGCGTAGAGTCGGGCTTGGCACAAGCTCTTAAGTTTATTCATCTATTACTTTTATTTATGGTGTGCACAATAAAGAGATTTATCTAACTTACTTTTACTGTAGGAATAACCCTGAAAAGCCCCCCAAAAAAAACAGCTGTTCTAAACCTTACATTTCACATCATCAGCCAATTAACGTCCACTGTTGGACAAGGCCTCCCTCGTAAAAAGGTGTTGCCATAATCCCCACGCTTGGCAGGCGGCTTGGGGATCGCAGTACGTTCACCGAGTACTATTAGGACGCTGCTGCCCAACCTGCGGCGGTTCTGGTCGCAGTTTTAGGACATACCCGGGTCAACCTACATTTGATTGAGTGTAAATAAAAAAAAAACATGGAATATCTGTTTTTTTTCTCGAGATTTTTTGTTTATTTCTGCAGTTATAGTTGTTTTATATAATGTGTACAATATAATCTTTCGGTTTATTACCATTTTTCCTTGTAAATCTGTATAGGAATCTAAATAAAAAATAAAATTCTATTTCTATGCGTGAAAATTATATGCTAAATAACTATCATACCGCAGTCGAGAAGCATCTGGTTCACAGACTCCAAGCACAGGGTTCAGCCCAAAGCACTGTCCGGTCACAAGCGTAACCTTCATGGTTTCTTGGAAGGTGACACGTTTTCCCACAAACTCGTTTTCTGACGTGTTGTGTGGATTCTGAATGACGGGAACTAAAACAACACAAATGTCTTTTTACGAGCTGTTTTTTAGTTTCACCTGTCCCGGTGTCTGTCTGTAATCAAATCTTGCAAGTTAAATTTGAACCATTTCCCGCTGTTCAATTGAGCTGCAATTTGGCATAAGAGTACTTGTCAAGTTCCGATGACAATACAATATTATGGTTACAGCGAGCTGATTTTATGATGGTTACGGTGGACAAAGGCACTCCTTGATGGAAATTAGTAGACTGGCAGTGTTTGGGCTCATTTTGATCAGCACACCGTTCCGATCACTAATTTCATAAAAGCTTGGTTTGAAAAAGATGTTTTTTCAATAAATAACGTTTTTTTTGAAAGACAAACCTGACGAAGGTATTTCCGGCAGATCATAATAATTTGCACATTATACAGATATACTTAACCAACAAAATCTATATTTATATATATACGAAACCAATGTGTGTATGTATGTTTCATAATATGGACTCCAAAACGCCTGGACTGATTTTGACGGAACTTTCACTGGTAGATAGCTGATGTCTTAAGGAGTGATCCACATGGGTGAAATCGTGGGGCGTAGCTAGTACTATATTAAAGTTAACTAAAATTTTCAGAGATCTATGTAATGATATCCTACTGGAGTGAATCTCCTCTGAGTATTTTTACCAAAAAAAAACAAAAAATTTAAGCTAAACTTAAGGTAAACTTTAGTTTCTTTTTTCATCCCTAATTCGCAATCTTATGTTTGATGATGTCAACTGTCCAGTGGCTCTATTTTTGAATCACTCGTAGGACTTATTTTATTCGCACACGCAAATAATCACTGGTGATTTCAAATACGAGTTTGGTATTTTTGAATCGCTCGAATTCTGTGTTGCCGTAGTTCTGTCAGACTTTCTATCGATCACTCGTAGAGTTACGAGTGATATGACTTGTTCAATAATACGACTTTTGGGATTTCGTTCGCAAGTATATCACATCGCATGAAAAAAGACCTACGAGCGATTCAAAAATAGTGCCTCAGCTCACTTGTAGGCCTGGATGCTGCTGGTACCAACAGAAGACCAGCGTTGGTTGTGCACAACCGCTATCATGCTTTGTATCATGCTTCTGTGGTGGGGCCAGTTTGTGACATAAAAAACATTGTTGTTATAGTTTCCTCTTTTTTACTGTGTAAATAGGCTGCGTTTGACTCGCCTATAATTGTTAAGCGATGATGTGGTCTACGATAGCGCACGCTTGCCTAGAAGAAACCGATTCTCTCGCGACTTGAATACATCCTTATTGTAACTATTGGGAAATGTTGTCAATTATGTGTTTTTGTTCTATCACAAGTACACGATGACTATGTCTAGCCATTCCGTCCACAGAAAAGAGAAGTAAATAGAACGGAAATGAGAAGGAAACGCTGTCGCCAGGTATTGTGACAGATATGTGAATGAACATTCTTATTTATGTCAACGCGTCGAAATTCGCGTGACAGTTGCTAACACAGGTGCTATGGGTGCAAGTGGCTACAACAAATTTCTTACAAAAATACCTTGACAGCCGTTCTAATTTAAACAAAAAAATCTTTTCTGTGATTCCGTCCATTGACCAATATTGTATTTGATACGAACTGTTTTTTTTAACAACTACGTAGTTTGTGTCCCTGCTACACTGTAATTCTTTCTCTACTGTTATAAAATCATCTGATAAATATAAAAAAGTACATAGTTAAAATGAATGTACATCTGCACATTGATCAGTCATCCGTATACTAAATAGGTACAATAAAACGAAAAAGTCACAAGAGATCCTGCAGGGTACAGCAAATAAAGCCAAAATAATTTACGAAACCAAGCTCTTATTTCTATAATATGTTTGCCAAGTCACGGACTATGCGAAATGTATCAGCGGTATAGCAATATAGCCAGCTCAATGTCATTTTATTTCACACTAGCCGTCCGCCCCGGCTTCGCACGAGTGTAAGCTCGGCCTTCGGCCTCGCTACAAAATATAATATAGCCTATGTCACCCGGGGATAGTGTAGCTTCCCAACAGTGAAAGAATTTTTCAAATCGGTTCAGTAGTTTCGGAGCCTATTCATTACAAACATACAAAAATAGGTACAAATCTTTCCTCTTTATAATATTAGTGTAGATTATTTCACACTAGCCGTCCGCCCCGGCTTCGCACGAGTGTAAGCTCGGCCTTCGGCCTCTGTACAAAATATAATATAGCCTATGTCACCCGGGGATAGTGTAGCTTCCCAACAGTGAAAGAATTTTTCAAATCGGTTCAGTAGTTTCGGAGCCTATTCATTACAAACATACAAACATACAAAAATAGGTACAAATCTTCCCTCTTTATAATATTAGTGTAGATATCTTTTAAGTAAGGAGTGCATGGGTTGGATAGATAGATAGAAACTCTTTATTGTGTACACCAGAAACAAAAATTACATACAGATAGAAAACACTTACGACCTAGTGCCACAAGTTTAGTTTGGATTTGGTTTACAAGTCTTTTCTTTCTTTCAAAAGGTTAAAAACTTGTTATCGGTATTTTTCATAGACCAAAAATTTTTTTTGCTATGCTATAGACCAACAAAGCGTGGGAAAGGGATCAATGTTAATGAAAGATTCAATACCTATTTTATTTGTACCCGTAATTAAAAATTTGGGAAAGCAATTCCAACAAAAATAATAATATGTGACTTTGATAATATTTAACTTTTATTTTAAATTTTGATATCATTGCATAAGTATATTTTTATGGATTAAATTCTCACCAAAAAGATTGGTATGTTCGTACGTTAGTGTGCGATCCGCCTAGCTCAGCAGCTTTATAGTGGTTTTTATTCTTTTTGACTCTGTAGCAGTGTTACTTGGAACAAGAAAACAACTCAATTATAATTGTGATGCGATTATGTTTATCGACAAAAACCCGGAGGACCATATTTTGTCATAGGCTATCTTTGACATCCTAATTGTATGGTATTTTTTGCGGATAATATATCATAAACAGTCTACTTACAAACAAGTACTTTTCAATAAAAACAAAACATAAAACCTGACAAGAGGCTGATGATATTAAAATGGCTGAACATATTTTCTTAAATCATAGCTAAGAACACTCTTGATCAAGTCACCTTTCAAACAAAATCATTCTCGCAGTTTAAAAATACTCAAAACACGCTTTATTGCATTCTCATCGGTCCTTAGTAAGTATGCAAAGTTTCAAATCAATCCGACGTTTTTAAGGGGGTGAAAATCACGTTCAAAGATTCCGTTACATAATAGATAATAATAGACGGCCTGGTCTATTATTATCTATTATGTAACGGAATCTTTGAACGTGATTCGAAAAACGTAATATTACATGTTTTTGGAGTAATTAAAGTGTAAATTTTAATAAATAGCTTAAAATTGTATATAATAATTAAAAAAAAAAATCGTTTTCGAGTTTTTTGCATTGCATTTTCTGAGAAGATTTACTATATTAACATATATTATTTTTTTCACCATCGGAAAGTAGAGATTTCAACAAACAGAAAACATACCAATTTTTTGAAAAAAGCTAATATTTTGACGGGTGAATTTTCGATTGAAAATTAGGGTGCTTTTTCGATATTAATTCAAAATAAGGTGAAAAAAATTAATATTTTTAATCAAATAAATTACAGCGTATTTGGGATATAAAAAGGTAAGTTTTCACCAAATTTCGTGAAAAAAACAAAATTTATGTAAAAGATAAAAATAAAAAACCAAAAAGTTGGTTTTTTGAATTTTTCACATAAATTTTGAGGTTATGTGAAAAAAGTGTATCGATAGAAATTTTAGATCTTTTTATTACCTACAACTTTGCCATATAACTTTTTTTCATAGGACTTGTAGTTTTACCGGATATCGAGATAAACCATTTTTTACCCTTAAACCCCGACCCCCCCCCCACCTCCCACTTCCCGAACTCAGATCGCCCGTAATTTATTTTTCCTTTAATTTTTATAATATTCCCCTCTTTTTCTAATGGGTTTCATCCTACTATTATTTTTTTTGGTTTTAAAAATTATCGACCCTGGTCTATAAATAATATAAAAGCTAATAAAAGCGTGTCTTGACGGAGTTTTTACTTTGTAGTACATGTTTGTTTATTCTCGTGTGTTTTTTTTGTGTTTTTAGTGAACCAAATAAAATCACATAAACCTAAAAAAAGCGTGTTAAAAATAATCTAAATTAGTGAATCGGTTTGGGACCTACGATGCCATAGACCTCAGATCAGACAACCATGGAGATATGGTGAGGTGGATTGGCAGGTGTGAACACATCTGGCAATCAAGCTCTTAATGCTTTTACTCGAACTTACCCAGCAGACTAAAAGGAGTCTGTCATTGTCATATAACATATATTTTATTCCTGGCAGCAAATAGGCGCTGGGGATGTCTTGCGACTTTGCTCCAGAAAGGGTAGGAACCATTTTAAAAATAGTAGAATGTCACTATTTTCAGCTTTATAAACAAAACGATGTACTTAGATTTACATTTAGGAATTTATTTTGGAATAGTAAACAAATATAAAAATCAACATTAGAATTTAGAATTAATCGGATATCTAAATACAATATAATATTTGTTACTCGTATCTGTTGAACGCTGCATCATGATGGTCACGTCATACGCGCTGACTCGTTCGCACTCAAGGAATACTTCCGTAAACAAGAAAGAGAAAGGAGATGCAGGACACCATTTTGACGAGCATTCATTCTCACGAAAGCGGCGGAACGCGCTGGTTCGCGAGAATCACAATTTTTTTAATTTCCTTCCAATTTTAAGAAGATGACTTGAAGAAAATTCCGCAGTTTCCCTCCGGGAACGTTGGAATCACTTATAATTGTTACTAACTAACTAACACTGTTATCAAATCTTGGAAGAAGATTTTAACCCACTTCTATTTTTGTCGTATCGATTCGAAATTAAGAAAGTATTTGTTTAATTCGGATGACAATGCAATAATGTAGTTCCATTAAACTGTTTTGATGAAGGTGAAATGTATAGTACTCTTCAATGGTGTGAATTTTACCGACAATACCAAGGCACAACCATCCAGCGGAAAAGCGATCCGCGCTCTCTCCCGTCTTTTCTCACTTCTAAGTGCGGGCGAGTCACACGAAGCGTGTTTTATCACACTAATATTATAAATGCAAAAGTAACTGTGTATGTCTGTCTGTTTGCTACATAATCACGGCTAAGCGGCTTATCCGATCTCGATAAAATTTTGCGAGGAAATGGTATGTATCATGACGACGGACATAGGCTATTTTTTTCTGAAGAAATCGCGGACGAAGTCGCGGGTACAGCTAGTATTTAATATAATTATTTTAAAATTAATATAAATGAAGGTATTTATTTAAAAAAAAACAATTTGATTTCTAATTTAAAATTTAGTTAGTTATAAACATAGACAAATTCATCAAAATTTGTTGACAATATGATTTCTATAGTGCTAAAATGATATATTAGACCTTTTATTCAATTATTTTTCCAACTCCACAATCCAATTTTTCTACAGAATATACGAATATAACAATACAAAAAATTGTCTGGAATTATTTCGTAAGAATAGAATAAAAATTTTTTTTTCAAAGGTAACGACATACCTAGTGGTGAGCACAAATACATTTGAACTAATAGCACGCTGTTTTCATATGAGCAGTCTTTGTACCTACATGAGAGCGATGCTACGTAGTTTGTAGAGCTTTTGACAGACAGCGCTATTTCAAGGAAACATATTTCAAATCTCGTTTCAAATTTAGTTTTATCAAGGACTTTTGAGATCTTATCATACACATATTATTCTCCAAAGAATCGCCGTTATTTGTCAAAAGCTCTTTGATGTACATTGAGGAATACACTATTCATAAAAAAAAAGGAATTTTTACGCCTTTGTTTTTTATTTATACTTCTTGTAAATATTTGTTATCTTAGTGTAAATCATAGATTAATTAAGAAATGTCTTAGTAAAAAACTGTAAAGTTAATTATTTTCTAAGTAAATTAAGCATTGAATTGAATTATGTAATATTATATTGCAGACATTTTACTAGTTCAATTACAGCAACGTGTGATGCGAGAAAATATTATCATGTCCTGAATTACCACATAGATTATTTTTGCATGGATTTTGCATACAAATGCATGGTAATTGTAAAACAGCAAGAACCACCGCGAAGTGCAACTAGTACCTAATTAATATTTTTAATAATAGAAATTTTGATACGATTTCAAAGTATAAGTTTAAATTAAAGTATCTGGTGGCAAGACCCGACAAGAAGGGCAATTTTTTCACGGTCGAGATTGTACATGACTGCTACGCCCAAGAGAGATTATTCTCTCTCACTGTCTCTTATAAGAAATTTCATGGTAACCAGACTCAGATGCGTTTATCTTTAGGTGATATATATTATTTCAGTTAATGGTCCATTAAAGCAGCTTTTTCTTTGCAATCATTGGAAGAAGAAGAAACACGCGTGTTATATATTCGTGCGTTTTTGGTGTCTTTTCGTTTTGATGTGTCTGTGAAGACAGTTATTGCTATATCAATTTCTAACGATACAATCATAGTACATAAGGTGAAATTTTCCCACTTTTAAGCAAGGCTTGTTGCTACATTTTGTGGAGCAAAAAAAAAAAACATAGTGCTTACACACAATTGTGTTTCGCTCCTCCTATTTTAGGAGGGTTTCTCATATTATTCGAAAAGTATAGCTGTAATGTAAAATGTACCTTGATAGTTCCCCCTATAATTAGGAAATCTGTATACTAAGATATCGTAGACATAATTTAGTAAACAGGTGTTTGAATGAATCCAAAAAAACTGGATGAAAAGTGCAAATCGTGTCGTTATTTATATATATATGGTTTGCTAGATAAAACATTTAATTATGATATGACACCATTTTTATAATTTTAACCATGGAAGTAGACTAAAACTAGAATAACCAAAACTGCTAAAAGTGATAAAAATGGGCCTTAAAATATGTATTTGGCTATGAGTGACGAGGATAGAAATAATGGCCCTAGAATCAACTCTCAGGTTTCAGATAAAATCTTCAAGAACCTAAGGCAAAAGTTAATCAGACTATCAAAGTGCTTTCGAGTTTTCATTTGAAAGAGAAAACACTTTTTACGCCTTTAATCTCTTAGTTCGTTGTGTTTTAACTCAAGGGAACAATAGATCTCTAGAAGTTGGTAGAAAGATTGGAATAAGCAAACGTGGATGAGAATTAAATTTATTACTTGCCTACAAAATTTGAAGAAGTTCGATTGAACGGTACGAAAGTTATCGTCGAAAAAATATACTAAACTCACAAACGCACATACAAATGCCGCTACACATGTAGTGGTAGGACTTCGTTTAGGGTAGTACCACATCTTTGCCAGTTTTTCAACCGCCATGTAGTAGTATACAAACACTACTGTGTTTTGAAGGCAATGCCTTCCGGATTGAAGGGCAATGTTTCTTGTTTGACAAAAGTTTCTGACTGACAGACAGACAGACAGACAGACAGACATACAGACAGACAGACAGACAGACAGACAGACAGACAGACAGACAGACAGACAGACATACAGACAGACAGACAGACAGACAGACAGACAGACAGACAGACGGATGGACAGAACGAATTTATAAGGATTTCTTGTCAGGCTACGGAATCCTATAAAAGATCAGTGCTCCAATTTAATTGAGTTTGATAGTTTGAGTCGTTTATACTCTTGTTTATTAGTGTGTCATATCCACTTCTTTGTGAATCCACGAGGTTTAAATCCCACAAAGAAACGGCACCTCTTGTCTCGCAAGCTATGTATCTACATTAGCTGAACAAACAACTCGAGAAAAACTAGAGAATTTGAACCTTATTTACATGGTTTAAGAACTGTTTGTAAACCACTAAATATCTAACAACAATATTAAACAGGCAGTATTGTCATATAGAATGTACAGGGCCCCGATTCTACTAAACCAATTGTTTTTCAATTGTTAATGAATTGCCTCAATTTTTTTACTCTTTATAAAGTATAAAGAGTAAAAAAATTGAGGCAATTCATTAACAATTGAAAAACAATTCTGTTTTTCACTTTTGACACTTTATCTATGCCAAAACTGTCAAAAGGACAATTTTTGAGAAAATTCATGAACAATTCAAAAACAATTGGTTTAGTAGAATCGGGCCCCAGGTGTATTGAATAACGTTAGAATAAATGCAATTTTTAAAGCCTGGATGTCTATTCTGCAAGCTAAGTGAACGCGCAAGAGAGGTGATAAGCTAAGTGAACGTGTATTTTTCTTGTCGATTACAATAGAGAAATGTCCAAATGTCGAGTGATCACCCTTGTCTGTAGTCCCTTGCCCTTATAATTCGATTTTTTGACATTTATCTGTAGAAATAGGCAAGAAAAAATCACATTCATTTAGCTTATCACTTACTTCACTTGCGCATTCACTTAGCTTGCAGAATAGACCGGCTGGCCGCACTTCGTGTTGAAAACGATATCAAAAATATAACGAAATAATGTTAGTAGTTTGAAAAGTCGTTGAATCTATCTGTATTTATCGCATTTACAACGGGAAGTGTACTGAAAAACTGTTAGCCGGCGTCGCGGTTTTCCGCCACCGTCTGAAAGGCTCATCCACATATTATTATTATCATAGATCACTGTGCGATTCACATGATCTTTTTGCCTTACACCTGCAAAATGTGGAGTAGAATGTGGATAATCAACATTTTTTTTCAAGAAACTAAAAATAAGTACAAATCAAGTACCGATAGTACAGTCAGCATCAAATAGTTGGTGACAGCCAAGGTGTAACACACGAACAACAATTAACAATTACGAAAAATACAAAAAATGGAAAAATGTCATGTTTTATAATTGGATACGAAATTTATAATTTTTTGTAGCTGGTTATGAATTTCTGATGTACGAATGTAAATGCAGGGATTTTTATCGCGATACCGCTAAACCGCCTAGCACAAAAACTGTAAGTACGTGTCACTTACTAATTTTTCATGCACAATAAGAAACTTGTAGCGGCACCAATTAACTCACTAATAGTCCCCACGAATAAAAAAGAAAGGTAGCTGCCACAAGGTTTGCTATGCGTGGTTCACAAGGTTTGTTTGTGGTTTGGGTTTGCTGGGTGAACTCGACTAAAGGCATAGAGCCTGATATAGACCAGATGCGTTCGCACCCGCCACGCCACGTTACCATATCTCTCTTGTGTGTTTGATCTGAGTTTCCAACTTATCTTTAAGTCTGTATAACCATTTGAGTGCAGCCACCAAAAGAAGTAGGATAATTGGTCCCCCGTTAAGTAGGTAGTACTCCAAGCTCGAGACTGCTTTGATGTCTCGGACCTTTGTGATGCTGTAGACCTTTGTATTTCTGTGCATAATTTCTTGAAAGAAAAGCGAAACTACTCACGATTTAAGCCATTTTCATACGTTGTAAGAATAAATCCGGCTAAGTGCAAGTCGGGCTCACACACTGAGGGTTCCGTACCACCACATAACTTGTTAGCTACTAAAGTACAAAAAGACGGCATCAACGTCCAGGCGGTCACCCTTCCAAGTTCTGAGCGCGCCTGCGTTGCTTAACTTCGCAAATTGTACGAGATAGATATATAGATAGATTACTCTTTATTGTTCACACCAAAAATTACATACGTACATAGTAACATTAAACAACTTAAAAACCTAGTGAAACAATTGGAGGCCTTATCGCTATAAGCGATCTCTTCCAGGCAACCTTATGAGAACCGGTGGTGAGCAGAAATTGGTCATCGACTCGCACTTGGCCAGGCTATTTATATTTTTTTTGTTTTACTTTAGTATATACTATAATCATGCCAAATTTCACGCTTGTTCGTATTACCGTTTTGATACTAAAACAAATACAAAATTACGTAAAAAAAAGAATTTTCTATGGGGGAAAATTGTCCCCTCTAGTTTTTAACATACTTCTTGACTTATTAATTCTTAGTTAATCCCTATAAAACAAACGTATAAGGTCGGGGAAAAAGTATCTTCGTATTTTATAAACAAATTCAAGACATATTTTTTTCAAGTTTAATTACATTTAATTATAATATATATGTGCCATTTTGTTCGATAACTTGTTGCCATCTTGTAGGTAGTGACATGATCCCGTTGCTGTAGAAATTTTGGGACTTCTGATAAAAAAAATGCAACAAGTAGTTTTGACAGTCCTCTCTTGATGTTAATCTAACACTACCCAAAGAATTCTGAAGAGATCGAAACAGGTGGAAATCTGAGGGTGCAAGGTCAGGGCTATATGGTGGATGCATTAACACTTCCCAACCAAGCTCTCTAAATTTTTGCTGAGTGGCCAAAGATGTGTGCGGTCTGGCGTTATCATGATGAAAGACCACACTCTTTCTGTTGATCAATTTCGGCCGTTTTTTCTGAATTTCTTGTTTGAGTCTCATCTGCTGTTGGCAGTAGAGATCAGAATCGATGGTTTTGCCCGCCGGTAAAAGCTCATAATGAACGATGCCCTGCCAATCCCACCATACACACAGCATCACCTTATTACGTGTTAATCCGGGTTTTGCTACAGTCTGTGGTGCTTCACTGCCCTTTGACCATGATCGTTTGCGCACATTTTTGTCGTAGGTGATCCGTTTTTCATCACCAGTGATCAATCTTTTCAAAAACGGTTCGGTTTCATTACGTTTCAATAGAGAATCGCAAATAAGTACACGATTCATTTGGTTTTTATCAGTGAGCTCGTGTGGCACCCAAATATCGAGTTTTTTTGTATACCCAGTTTTTTTCAAATGGGTCAAAACTGTTTTGTGGTCAATCCCCAGTTCTTCAGCTACGTCGTAACTACTAATATGCCGATCTTGGCCCACTTTTTCAGAAATGGCATCGACTTTATCCGTAACAGGGCGACCAGAGCGAGCTGCATCTTTGACATCAAAATTCCCGGACTGAAAACGCTTGAACCAACATTGTGCTACTCTTGATGACACTGCATTAGGTTCATAAACGTCACAAATTTTATTCGCGGCTTGTGTCGCATTTTTCCCTTTTTTGTAATAAAATTTTACAATATATCGAATTTCTTCGTTAGATTCACTCATTTTATCGAACAAGAAAACAATTGAAAAATGGTGGGAAATTGCTTTTTACTTTTTGTATTCCTTTTTTAAAATGTCATATTTTTAATGGTATCAAAACCAGCCAGATACAAACAGTACAACCAATGAGATTTTTACTACAACTTTATACATACAAAATACGAAAAGACTTTTTCCCCGACCTATTATTTATTTATGTCTGTTTGCACTACTCTTTTGTACTTTATGTGGTGGTAACGAACCCTCATTGCGGGAGCCCGAATTGCTCTTGGCCGCTTTTTTGTTTCGTCAGTAGAAATCAAACAATACTTTTGTATTGTATCTGTTTGCAAAATACAAACGTTATTTTACAAATTATTATGGTTCCAATCTAAAAGTGTCCTAATAATTATTTTGTGTCGAAGAAAAATCTCGTAGCGAATTCGTAGTATGTAGTCTTCGTAGCACTTTGCTACAAACGTGCTACGACTAAGCTCTACAAAGAAAGCCGAGAGTAGAGCAAAATTAAAGTTAATATTCTAACAATATTACTGAACTATTCAAGCCGCATATTTTAAGGCCGCTAAAGTGGGCTAAGAGATTAGTGGTAACATATAATTCATATTTGCCATCGAAAAATATTAGGTTTTTTTATGATACTGGGTGACGAGACAAGCGAAGGCGCTCGTCTGATGGCTCTTCACGCTTGCCCATAACAGCTCATCGCCATTCACAATTTTGAACTTCAACAGTTCAAAACCCTGGATGGCAATGCACTGCGCTCGTCACCCCGAGATATAAGATGTCAAATCTCTGTGTGCCCTGTAATTTAGCTGGAAACATTGACCTTCAATCCGGAACACAGTACCGTTTGCACACTCCTGCTTGGCGGTTGAATAACTGGCAAAGGTGTGGTACTTCCCCAGGTGGACTCCTGCAAAAGAGTTCTACCACTACAAAAACTAGGTACCTAGGTAACTAGGTACTCCAATATTACTATTGAAGTACTACCTACTATTTTACTGAAAACTGATAAGGCATGCACTAAATATGTCCCGTTTAAGGTGGTGAAAAGCGTTTTTCTACTTACAGTTCCAATCATTTTTGTATATTTGAAATGTGTCCATATCCGCCATCCGCGTGTTAATTCGAGTGTTGTTGACGTGATGATGTGATTGGTGTTCGTTGTTTACTCAAGATCAGTTGATTTTGATTAGGTGATAAGGGTGGGTTCCTTGTACGAGTAAACAAATTAAATAATGAATTACTTATAATATTTTTAATGATTTATGATGTGTTTTGAATGGAATGTAGGCCGTCATTTTAACATAAGTATTATATTTATGTTCAATTAACTTTAATATTATAAATGTGAAAGTTTCATTGTCTAGAATTTCCACGTTGATCAATTAACACTAATATTAGAAACTAGCGACTCGCTCCAGCTTCATACGGGTGTAAGTTATATTACATAATATATAAACTTTCCGTAAAAAAGTAGCTAACTGATAATGAAAACCGCATCAAAATCCATTGCGTGGTTTGGAAGGAGTTAGTAGACATACAGACAGACGCGGAAAGCAAATTCATTTTATACTATGTATTGTAGAGATGTAAAACTTTCATCATCTTGAAGTTTTACGATTAACATTAACACTAATATTATAAGTGTTAATAATTAAGCGTGTAAAAAAGCTATGTGGTAATTTATTTGAAACAAAACTCGTTCAGTTAAGAGACAGAAGCAATTCAAGTATATTCAGTCATCGAACTATGAATAACAAAAATCTACAGAGAAAAATAAAAAAATCTTCAGACAATAAAACTGCAGTTCAGTTCAGTACCGAGTACCTACTACCTACGTACACGTGTTTCATTTGTATTCCATCAGCTCCTGGTAGCACCAAAATATAGAAAGTATGTCCAGAATTTTAAAAATACTATATTCAAGTAAATACACGTGAATTCAACTGCGAAGGCAACGTGGGTATGCAGTCAAATGCATTATACAGTTTGTTATTTCTTACAAAAACGTATTCTAGTATCTACTACCAGTCAGTCTCGTAGTTCTGACATAGTGGAAATAAAGACAGTAGTGGTGATTGAGATATTTTCACAGCCGTTAGTTAAAGTATTTTTTTTTATCCTGAGTGACGAGACGTGTGAAGTCGCTCGCCTGATGGCTCTTCACGCTTGCTCATAGCAGCTCAACGCCACTCAGAATTTTGAACTTCAACCGTTCAAAACCCTGGATGGCAATGCACTGCGCTCGTCACCCCGAGATATAAGATGTCAAATCTCTGTGTGCCCTGTAAGTTCGGAGGAGTTGTGGGCAAAAACCACTACTACTAGATTTCACAATCATACAGCCATCTGGCAGGTCCAGAAACTAGCTGGACAAACTTGACTTTGATGTACGACAAGGCTATCGCAGGATAGATAACAGTGGAAGATTAAGGTAATGTTCCGTAGCCAAAGCCATATAATTGTAGTCACATTCATACTCTAAAAATTTATAGTTATAGAAAATTTCTAACGAACGAAGCTCTGTGGGCTCAATCAAATTTCAGAGTTGTATCATCCCGAGATAACATAATACTTTTTATAATTTTACTAAAAAGAAAACTTCTAGGAAAACATTCTTGGTTAAGATCATTGCATGAAAAGTTCAGTGACTTTTGAAGTAGAACGTCCTGAATTTATTAAAATTTAATCGCTATAACTCAAAAAGTAATAATACCAGTCAAAGCTTGCATATGGATATATTTTTTCTTTCTCGCGAGATAAAAATGACGGAAAGAATAAAATTTGTGCATGGCCAATGCTAGGCCTAAAGGACCAAATTTTTACGACTTTGGCAGGCTACATTTCGCAAAAGATACACTTGATCATAGAGTGAAGTGTGAAACTTTATCTTCATTCTAAAAATACCTACCTACCCTTACCTTCATCCAAAAATATTTTCATCCCCATTTCACAAGTACCAGACAAGTAAAATGGGGATGAAAAAAAATTTTTTTTTCTGCACCTCCTTATGTGGGGTATCGTTGAATAGGTCTTTTAGAATGCAAGTAAGCCATCCCTTAAACGCAAAATCATATTTTTTTATAATTTTCAAATTGAGACCTACACTAAAATTATAGTCTTGCAAAGTTTTATGCACTTATCTCAATAACTATAGAAGTTTTAAGGTTCTAAGGAATTAGGTCGGACTGGCAGACGGACATACAGACAGACGGACGGATAGTCCTTGTAATACTACTACGTGACCCTAAAAAGGGAGACTTTTGCTTTGCAATTCAATCCAAGACTTTGTTAAAATATTTATATTTAAAAGAAAGATTTAAAATTAATAGTTATTAAATTGTAAAGTAAGACGGGTTGGAAATTATTTTAGCTGAATCTCTGATTCTGCCTAGAGTATTGGTGTTTTCATATTGAGCTGAATTCAGTTTATTTTGTGAGAATGCTGAAAGTTTACTTAGTTTCAATTGTGTCTGTTGGTTTGTACATACAAGTTAGAGTACGACCAGAGAGCAAAATATTTACTTACCTTCTCGCGCTTGTCCATTCGGCTCTTGATAAAGACGGCTACGTAGTAGCTATACTAGTCTGTGGCTCTTGGTAAACAATACCGAAGTAGACAGTTACAACTGATAAATTTCTTTTTTTTTAAACTAGCTGGTATTAACTCAAACGAATTTTAACCTTTTTGTTTTTTTTTCCTCTTGTTTTATTCCCGATCTTCGGTTGTTTATTGTCAGTTAAATTGTAATTATGTTTTAAGTTCATACAAAAATCTCAAAAAGGATTTAATTTTTTCCCTAATTCGAAAATTTTCCAGGAAACTTTTCTTATTTTTCTTTCCATAAAAACCTAATTTGGACTATTACTAATATCTATACATATAATAAAAACGTGGAGAAAAAATATCTGTTATTGCGAGATATAAAAAAAATACACAAGGCGTCTTAAAATAAGCAGCTGAACACGTTAAGACAGTTTTGAGAATTTTTGTCTGTTTGTTTGTCCACGCACATCTCCTAAACCAACGCAGTTTTCACGAATATGTTTAGCTATGACCAGATTGAAGTATAGGCTATGTTATTTTGCGCAAGGGCCGAATTAAGGGAGGAAGAAAGGGTTGAAAGTTTATATGTAAATCTTTGCATACGGAGTCGCGGGAAACATCACTAGTTTAAAATAAAATAGAGCCAAATCAGTCTAGTCCTTCTCAAGAGATGTGCTTACCAACGATCAGCATATCATTTTAATTATAAAGATTACAAGCAGTGTTTCGTTGTTTTACCCGTTATTCTACAAGAACCATGAACTTTTCCGGGATAAAAGTAACTTATCCAGGAAACAAGCTACTTCCATTCAATCTTTCATTCAAATCTGTTCAGTTGTTACGGAGTTGATTGTGGACAAACACACACACACAAACAATCGTATTTCGAATATTCGTGTGAAGTGTGGTTATATCCACAGCAAAGAAAAACTTCGAACAACTAGAATAAATTGAAAACGTCCAAAAACACCCGATAAAAGATCTGGTAATCTTAAAACGAGTGGTAAAATTTTCTTGAGAGAAAATAACGCACACCATGTGATAAAAAAAGTTTATAAAACTTAATGTAAATCGAGTACTAGATAAATTGAGACAATTTATCTAGTAGACCCGAAGACAGTGACCTTAATGCAGTTTTTTACCTGTAGTTTATAGTTTTGGATAGGTATTCAGTTTTATTTAGATTTAATTTAGGTATTTATTTAGCTACTTTATTATTTTAAGTTTTAGTTTTTAGTTAATATTTAAGTTTATGTTAATTTTCTGTTATTTAAGTTACCTTTGTTTCAATAAATCTTTTAAATTAAAAAAAAAAAAAAAAAACTAGTACTCGACATACGAAAAAACTGCAATAGGTATTTATTTCAGCAGAAATATTAATCTCAACTTGATTGGGTTTCTAACTTTAGTAATTTGAATTCATAATTTTATGCTCCTTTAAATTTCATTTATTCCATAATTTTGCAATCTTAATTCATCAAACATATTCTACAAAACATTAAATTTTCTAAAAGCTATTAGAGCCGGGCATTTTCTTACAAATTCACAAAGTATTTTCTAACAAAAAGAACATTTTATATTAGGGATTCTTGAATGAGTCCTATGAAAGTTGGTTTTCTCAGGCAAATGCGTTGAATATCGTAGACCACAGTAATGCCGTTGTCAAATAATCTTAAGATTACCAGATCTTGGGTGTAAACATACGGGAGCTAATTTGAAAATTTTGTGAACAGCGTTACAAATTAATTTTCCTTTTAGAATTTTGAAGTTTCGTCAGACTAACCCATTGAGCTATTATTACTGCGTATAGAGAAACTATCCTTAGTAAAGGTTATGTCCATTCCAAAAAACAGTTACCTAAAGTTCGCTCCAGCGCTGAAACAATAATTATTCGTCTAATCAATAGACAATAGACAATAGACAATAGACAATATTTTATTTATAGCAAAAATCCACACACACTTAAAGCTACACACATATTAAAAAAATAAACTTTGGATTTTTGCCACAAACCGGCCCCAGCTCAGCATGATGCCGTTCGTTACCAACCGGCGCTGGTCTTCCGATGGGACCGGAAGGTGACGTCACGCACTGCACGGTGAGCGTGCAAGTAATTAAATTATACATGACAAAAATTATTAAAAAAAGAGAACAAAAGACAATAAATGCTATAACAAGATAATAAATAAAAATAGTTAAACTGGGAAAGTATTGTGCTCAAGATGTGCTCAGACATCCAAATGAAGTTAAAGAAAAAAAACAAACAACATCAACAAAGTGAGTAATGTACCTACTTAGTATAGATTGACTTGTAGTTTAGTAGTCTAAACAGCGCTTGTATCATTTCTTAAAAGTTCTTCGCCCTTTTGATGATTATAAATAAATCTTTTAAGATGAAATCTAAAACATTGTATAGTTTGCAGGTCAGCAAGCATTGCATTGCAGGTTGCAATCAGATATAACCTTGCAGCGCTAGAACGCGGTAACGCTTAAGGTGTAGTTTTCCCGCGACTAAGACGTCGAAAGCGCCGTGATTTTAATGGTGCGTAATGGTATTTGTCTCGTTCAATAGTGTTGTACGTTCAGTTAAGTCTGGCCGGACGGTTGCTGCATTTAAACGGAACATGGAAGTGATGTGGCGTCTTCTTTATGCGTAGTAATAAATAGCTCAATGGATTAACCACAGTTTTCCTCTAGAACCAATGTGTCTTGCCCAAAATGACATAATTACGGTGCCGAAACGTGGACGCTCACCAAGAAGAGACTTTGCACAAGATGCGAGTCTACAACGGGCTATGAAGCGGACCATGTTAGGCATCAACTTACTCGACAAAGTTTGGAATACGAAGACCAGATGAACGAGCATCGAAGAGAGAGCAAGAGAAAATATCGAATCATCATCATCAGTCCAGAGACATACACTGCTGAAGATCGGCCTCCCCTTTAGAAGTCTCCACTTAAGAACCTTTCTAACCCATCGGTTATCGAGCGTTGTGGCCTGTACATTGCCATTTCAACTTGCAAATCTGAGTAGATTTGTCGGTGGCTGTGGTTTTTCGGCAAATATCTTTTTTACAAATTCTATCGCGCAGAGAACAACCATGCCTAGCTCTCTCCATTGCCCGCTGTGCAACTCTGAGTTTTTCCAAAATATCGGTTTGCGGTTCAACGATGCAATATTTGGATTTCCGCGTTACATCCTAATCTCCAGAACAATAACGTGATGTTTTAATACCAATAATAAATAATTATTTATATCAACATTACATACCAAACCAACTCGTAATATTTATCCTCTAATTAATGTCCTCGTTTTATACGGCAAAAAAACATTATTTTGTGTCACAATACGAACGCTTGTATTCCCCAAAGAAGCGCGACAAACTTATTAAAGGTAATGCTGCCTTAATCCACGATTATTGAGGCAAGTGTACAACTTTTAATGAATCTGCCGAGGAACCGGCCGCTGAAAGATTCTCACAACTTCATATCGACTTTCAAAATATTGCCACTTTGAGACTGTTCTTGTTTGCTTGTTACTTTGGCAGTTGCAAGCTGTTGGAAGAACAGGAAACTAGCATCTACTTGCTGTATTTATTTTAAAATTTGAATTTTTGGTATCTTTTTTTTATTTAATTTTATTTATTTAATACCATTAATGTACAAAATTCCAACATCATAAGTTGTCTTAAAACCTAATTAAGGTTTGACTAGACAACTAGATCTTGCCATTTACAAATTTAAATAGTCTAATTAACGCACTTAAACAATGTTATTACAAAATAAAAACATATTCTGAAACAGTTATAGTATTGTTTTACGACGAAACAAATAAAGTATTTACTTTCGGGGTTATGGTGTTTCATAATATACACCAAATAGATTAAAGCCGCAAACAAAAATTAGATTAAAAAATAATAATTAGGATCTCGATTTTTTTTACCGATTTTCAAGATGAAGATTCTTTATTTATTAATTTACCCCATACACCAAGTGGAAAAGATTTTGGACACGATTTATGCTCAAATAAAAGTTCGTTCGACCGTTCACGTGCGAAAACATACTTTACTGTCAAAAACAATATAAGAAAAAATCTATTTTAACCAACTCAATTTGGTATAAATTCCAGTGGCTTCAGGGTAAGGTTTGAGATGACATGATTTACATTAATAGACGTGGCATCAAACTTATTTGCTTTATAATTAAAACTTTGTTTAATGATACAATAAAATTTAGAATAAGCTTTTATTATGGATGTTATCGGTAAGAGTGTAGAGCCATGCCTTTCGATTTCATTGAAACAATTCACCAACTCCTGGCCGCAGCTTCAATGGCCATCTGCCAGACTAGTTTGAAAATACCAAGGAAGCCAAAGCCATCCGATATTAGCTTTATGCCGATCAGACCAGTGAAAAAACGTTTTCAAGCTAATCTACGTACCTTAACTGTACTAATGAGCTAAAATCTAATACAGATAACTTATATTTCAGCCAATTAAACACACTTCATACACATATTTTAAATGCGAAAGTATATAGGTGAACATCTTTGTATGTACTCAAATCTTTGATAGCTGTTTAAATGAAATTTGGTATGAAGGTATACACATTTAAACATAGATTAAATTTAACACAAATTCAGTAGAATAGCGGGTAAAACCGCGGGCGTTACTAGTGTGTACTAATACATAAATAAAGTTGTCGTGTTACGTAATAAAGCCTTAGCGTAAAAATCAGACAAATAACATAGATGCATGGGGGTGGCAGTTTTAGGACATACCCGGGTCCACTCCCGGGTGGACCCGGGTGTGTCCTAAAACTGCGCCCAGAACCACCGGAGGATGGGCAGCAGCGTCCTGATAGTACACGGTGAACGTACTGCGATCCCCAAGCCGCCTGCCAAGCGTGGGGATTATTGCAACACCCCTCTATGAGGGAGGCCTTGTCCAACAGTGGACGTTAATTGGCTGATGATGTGGGATGTGTATATGTATGGGGGTGACATAGGTACTAAACGATGATTGGCCGCTTTCGGTCATGAATGATACTAATACTGGCGTGCTATTGGTCGGTGGAGCATTCTTAAGGAAATTGTTGTGCCAATGTGTTGACTGAAAGTGCTCAATATGAGGTGGGTAGTCTTGATTTGAGGCAATATCATACAGTGGCCTTGTAATTGTTCAATACGGCTTGGCTTCTTGCCAATAAATGTCGAACTTGGTATCTATTGTATAACGTTATTACTCATTTGGATATGATTAATCAAGGTCTCTTTGGTTAAAAGTTTTTGCTCAGTATATAATGTGTTTTTTGTATTGGCACCTACTACATATAGAAGTCAAATGCAAAATACGTTTTGCTTCCAACTTTTCTATTTCGCAAAAGTTTCGAGTAATAGTTGATTTGGGACTTCTTTTTATAGTTTCAGCGCGGCTATTTATATAGGATACTTTACTCATCAGAGTTTTTAGGCCATGCACTTAATGATTGGAATATATTCTGATAATTTCAGTTTTAGAATAAACCACAAACTTATTCACAAGGAGGGCCTTGTACGATATGCCATGGTCTCGGTCATATTAGATCAGCGTAGGGACTTTGGTCCCTTTTGTCTGTGTAAGTTGCCTTGTAAAACAGGGCTGGCATAATCGCATAGAGACTAAACAAAATTAGAATAAAAAAAAAAAACTCCATCTGCTCGACAATGTCTAATTACATATCATGCAACCTGTACGTAAAGCATTATCTTAAGATATATAAAGTTGTATGAAACTCCCCAGGGAATAAAGTAATTTAAATTTGGAACGTTAAATTCGTGTGGAAACTCGTGGAAAACGCTTAGTAAAAAAATTCCCATATGGCATTGTAAAAAGGTTTGTTCGAAAATCGAACGGGCCACTATAAGGAGAACTCAAAAAAAAAATTGTGCGTTTACAAAGAATGTGAAACAAAAGACTGTGTTTGGTGCTATGATTTTCAGTGAAACCTGGCTCTTTATTGACTCGCAGAATGTGTAAAAAGTAGAGTATGCTTCTCTGGAATAAAGCCTGTCTTCGTCTTGAGCAGCTTGAACCCCTCGCTTTACTCAGGACTATATAACTCTAGAGTCCTTCATTACGCTCAGGGTTCAATATGCCACCTGCCACGTAAGACACTGCTTTATTACACTACTATTATAACGATTTTTGATAGCTCTACCATAGTAAATCTGCCAAAATTCGTAAAAATGTATCAATGTAACTGAATCTTCGAACGGGATTTTCACCCCTTTTAAAATAGATTGATTTGAAACTTTGCACAGTTATCAAGGACCGATGACAATGCAATAATTTAAATATATAGTTTGTCTCATTATCATTACCAGTATCTTCAGGATAATAAAATTATAAATAAATAAATGTTCGGGACATAATTTTTTTGCACACACGGTCGTCTGACCCCAAACTTAGCAAATTTTGTAATATGGCTGCCAGAGACTGATATACGTACATATATATTTTTTAATAATACTTAAATAGATATTAACACCCAGACATAGAACAAACACAAATCTTCATCACATAAATGTTTGCTCTAGGTGGGAATCGAACCCACGCCCCCAAGCACAGAAGGTAGGTTCACTACCAACTGAGCCCCCGGGGCTGTCAAATAAAGAGATATAGCTATTTTTAGCGTATTTTTTGTTTTTTAAACTGCGAGAATTATTTTATGTTAAGTTTAAATGTCCCAACGGGCTGCTGGATACATGTAAATATGTGAGGCGGCCGGTAAGTTTGTTTGCCACCTATGGCAGTTTTTTTTTAAATAGGGGGTAATTTTCACTATGGTATTACACTCAACACTCAATATTTTATTGCAATTATGTAGGTAGGTATATGATGTTCTTGAATTACATGTTTCGATAAAGTAATATATTATAACTATTTATTTTGGGTATGGCCATTAATCGGCACGAAAATATCTATTTAAATATAGTCAAAAAGATTCATTGTAGGTATATTACTTGAAAAACAAACCTCATCAAATTTAGCCATTAGATTTAGCATGAGTTCGTACTGGGAAAAATTGCGTCTTTTATTGTAGAAGGCCAAAATTCACATTAAGGTCATCGCCACCACCCCATTAGGTACATAAGTTTTTGGTTACTTACAAATAATTACATCAAAATTATTTCCAGCAGTTAAAACAAATATCGTTGTATTATTTATGATTCCATTACATGTATAGGAAATCCAAAACAATACCATCTACATCAATCAATCTGTCGATTATGAGTAATAGGAAATGAATGCGCGCCAATCAAAATAAAAAGTATTTTATTATCAACATGTAGATCAGTAAAGGATTATTCAGGTTGATTTTTTTCACAGAACAACATTGTTTACTAACCGAGCTAAGCAAAGGAATAAATCGGTGTTTGTTTATGTTTCTATAACTGTCCAGAAATTATTTTAATTCATTCATTCAACATTTAAGAGCGTAGCTCTTGTCGGTGGGGTAACTTATAGTGACGTACCATTAAATAAATTATTTACGTACCATTAATTAATTTTCTATCTTCATGAAATGTTGTGGAAAGGTAGTTCAAACAACATATTATATTTAGTTCAAATGTTTACCCATAAATTTTTATTTCTACTTAAGCTTAGGGATGTCAAAATTTTACCATTCTTTTATTTTATTGTAATACCATATAATTTTTTTTGGGTACCGTTACCATTGGTTGGGCTGTATCTATTGAACCGTTATTGAGAGCCAATTAAAAAATTACAGAATATGTAATGTTACAGCGGAGGGTCCTAATGCAACAAATTAAACAATTAGGCTTGGTTGTATAGTAGTAGTTAAAGTTAAGGTTTATGATAAATTTGACAGTAACAATAACGCTGAATTTAGCAGTTACTGCGAATTCGTTGCACCAGCGTATTCACTAGCATAGTTAAAGTTAAGTTGCAAGTCAAATGAGACCTTATTTACCCCAGATGCATTGCAGGAATATATTATATATTTTATGCATCTGACAGGTATTTAACATAAACATTAGCACTAACCAGCGGAGCGTGGGCAGTTACGGTTAAAATTAAAGTAATGACATCATTTAACAATTGTTAGATGATGCAACTAATTTTTCACGCAGCCGCTACTTTAACTGAAATGTCGATGTTTGTTAAAGCTAAAGTAAGATTGTGCGACCCAACCTTAATAGTTTGACTTGGCCAAAAGGAGAACTATGTCGAATTTTAAATAGCAATCCACCTCTGCCATCTGAAAAATGACAAACTGCGCTATCATGAATATTACATTACATACGATGATAGTACACATCGTGTTGTTTTGTTGAGTGAATTTTCGGTTTATTTATTGAGATAATTGTCCATTTAACCACAATCCAAGTCAACTTTCTTTCTGAACAGGGCCCCAATTGGCCCCAATTGGTTTAGTAGAATCGGGGCCCTGAGTCTAACACCCATTGACTTTGATATACTAACAACATATTTTTATAATGGACAAACAAGTACAGTTAATAATCAAGGTAAGCTTCCTAAATATTTATGTTACGACTGAAAAGCGGCCGACATGACATGTCAATACTATCCCTTTAGTTTGCTTGTCTCTGTGACAGTTCACAAATAATAAAGGTTGAAACACGTAGTTGTACGTCAGAAGTATTTAGAATGGGGCAAACTTGTATAAATACCGCTTAATCTATTGACTACTTAACACGTCTGTTGTGCCAGTTGTTTTGGGGACATACATTCTCACACTCTCCTGAAACTCCCTGGAGTTTGGAACTACAATGAGCGTAAGTCCGAAAGTTTGTTACTCTGATAGTTCACGAAACCGAAGAGATGATAAAATGTACTGTAATTGGTTTTATCTTATTCCATTTTTATTCTTTATTTCATTGCGAGCTTACAAGTAGTTATTCCACGAGCATCAATAATAAAATACATTAAAACGAAAAAAACTCAAGATGTCTTAAGTATTATTACTTAAATACCAGCGGGCTTACTCTAAAGAAGTTGTCATTGTGTCTGTTTTCGTCACTCCTTTTTCGATCTCAATGAGAGTGACAAGTGACAGAATCTTTATTTTCTGAGAATAAGTGCAAAGTTCTTTTAATGTTTGAATCAAGATTAAGCTGTGGGATGAACTGAATATAACCCACCCTGGTCCTTAACTGTTGGCTTTTGGAAAACACTCACATAGAATTCACAGACATGGCTATTAAAATTTGCAAGTTGAACTGGCAATGGACAGGCCACATCTCTCGAAGAACTGGTAACCGATGGGGAAGAAAGGTTCTTCAGTGGAGACCATGAACCGGAAAATGCAGTGGAGGTAGGAATCCCACTAGATATACCGAAGACAATGTGAGAGTCGCGGGCACCCAGTGGATTCAGTGTAGAGTATAAAAGGGCCTCCTCCTTTGAACTCCACCTATGTTCAACAGAAGACGTCTTTTGACTGATGATTATGACTAAGAAAGTTTAAATGATGGATTTCCCTGGGTTTTCAGAATAAAGTTATCATGAAGAAAAATCCTAAACGTAAAAGAAGACTATGTGAACTACACGCCTGTTTGAAACATATTTTAAGTCTGTGTCGGTGGACTGGACACTTTCCAGTTGAATCTTTGCATAACCCCAGGGCCATGAGGTTAGTAAGTGTGTGATTAGTGCTGCAACAGGATTGTCTTTAGAAAATACCTAATATTTTTATGAACGGGCATGATACTATTCGTCACCTCATCCACTGCTGGGACACGGGTCTTCTCTCAAAGAGAGAGGGAGAGAGAGAGTAGGCGCCATAATCCACCATGCTGGCCCAGTGCATGTTGATCGTATGCCTCTGAACTTTAGAGGTTTTTTATGCCATAAGGGGGCCAATCAAGCAGACGGGTCGCCTTATGGTAAGCGATCACCGTCTCCTATGGATACCTGCAACACCAGGGGCATCACAGCTACGTTGCCAACCCTTAAAAACGTATTAACAGCCCTTTTGAAGAACCCCATATTAAAGCTACTCAGAAATGCCACAGGTGGGAACACATTCCACAAATTCACATATTGGTTTTCTTACGATTTCTCTTCACCGTTTTCGAATGACGTTTAATGATGACATTTAAACTGTACATAATTTATTTAAGTAGGTACTAAATAAGTCATTAGTGCAAGGTTGATGATCGAACGTCAGATTGTAAAGCGCACATGCTATCGCTAGGTAATGCCATAGATGGCAAACAAGCAGACGGGCTGTCTGATGGTAAGCAGTCGCCATTGCCTGTGGATACTAGTGACACAAAATACTTCACAAATACGTTGCCTACCTTTTAAGACTATTAACTCGCCTTTTGAAGAACCCCATGTTGTAGCATCCGAAAACACCGAGACAAATTACGTTCATTTTGTTTCCAGGTTTAACCTGAAGTCAATGTACATGGCATACTATGTTTTCACCTGGATAGCATTAGCACATAACACTGCTGTAAGCATCCACAAATATTTTTTCGTAAGACCATATCATAAAGGTGACCTTAGTAAGTTTTATTCTAATATTATTTGTTATTAAGTTAACGTAAGAAAAAAGTCTGTCTGTATATAACCTACAGAATTCTCCCCATTATATTAGATATAATCTGATTTTTATAAGGAGGCATATAATATGTGTGAAAGTTTGGATGGATGGATGGATGTTTGTTACTCAATAACGCAGAAACGGCTGGATGGATTGTGATGGAGCAGACGACTCCGGCTGCGCCTACCACCAGGCCAGACCTACCTAGCCGAAAGCACGCCTGCCACACCCAGTTACTATGGAGAGGAGCAGTTGAGGAATACCTATCCTAAATATGATTATAAAAACACACTTCACACAGTCCACAAGTTTAATAAATCTAGAGTTCCTATTACACGACCACTTGGAGTTTTTAGTTCACTTACATCAGAGATAAGGCATGAAATTAAAAAAAAAAAAGATATAAAGACACTTCCCAAATCGCAATCGCAACGAGCGTAGAAGAGTACTCGTAGAAGGACCCCGCAGGGGTCAACGAGCGTGGAGGAGTACCCGTTCCTTGAGCAAGACTTCTTCAGTTTAAGCGTCGTCTTCAACAGGGATTCAAGTCCGACTTCAAGACAAAGGATTTAAGAAAAAACCTCCAGGGTTTTTATCAAGTTCAGCACGACCGCTCCGTTTGAGCGCCTCCAATCGAATCCCGTCCAGTAATAGTGTTCCGTGATCCCGTCTCGGTGTTCTTTTTTTCGTTTCTCTCAAATTCAAAAAATTATGGATATATTTCATATAGTATTAGTGGTCTGTGAAAGTAAAAAGTTTTAAATGTAAGTTAAAATAAGGTTGAATGAGAAATGAGAATGATGATGAGAAAAGATATACTACAGGATATAGATGAAATTTGGAATATACATTGCTTAATATGTCCTGGATTAACACATAGGCTACTTTTCATCATCATCATCACCAATTTTCATCACCACGCGGGTGAAAACGCGGGGTGCAGCTAGAACATAATAAAACACACTTGAATACATACATACATACACCTGAATACATACTTGCACACGCCTGAATACATACCGACCCACACTTGAATACTTAAATACTCCTGAAAAACATTACCCTCCTTCTTAGATAGAGTTAACGTGTGATATTTGCAATGTATTTCAAATGATATTTTGTTTCACAGCTAGTGATATGGTCAATTTGAATACCATAGTCGTGACAGCTCTAATGTATAGAATGGCTAAACACTGGTCTGCACTGGTACAAGATGCAACTGACACAGAACAAAGTATTGGTAACATAGTAAAGGTATCAAGTCACATGCATGTGAAGTGCACAACGCTGTCTTATGCTGTCGCTGGATTGGGCTTTGGTAACATTTTTTTCTTAAGCTGGCAATACACGTTGGTCATAGCTACGGTTGCCATCTCTAAAATTTCGCAACCAGGACAAGACACGTGTCAACTCGAATATGTCAACGGATTTTTTAAAACATAGTCAGTGTAAAAATTGCGGCGAGCGAGTACAGTGCGTGTGTCGCGGGCGGCCCAAGACTTTAAATTTTGAAGCCCGTACTATAAATGATGCCCCGCCCGGACGCTCCCCGGGTTGGCTAAACCATAAAAAGTATTATGTTATGTTGGGATGATACATGTCTGAAATTTGGATTAGTCTACAGAGCTCAACACGCTTGAACTTTCCTATAGCCACCAATTTAATATATTTTGGGTTATCAGAAGGGTATATGTTTTGTTAAAAATTACATGCTTAGTGAAAAACGTAATTAAATGTGATAGGTATACAGATGTAACTATTTAAATTAGCTTATAAAGATCTGGGGTATCAGCGCTTGAAGTTTTCGGTCGGGTTAGAAGAGGATCCTCTGTCCCGCAAAGTCATGGCTGAAATGATGATGTTGATGAAAAAAAAAAGATGTTTTTTTTTGTGAGACAATAAAAATTTATCAGTCCGGTAGCATATTATATTTATGGTTTGGCTTCGGAACTCTACCATATGTGTACGCTCTTGTCCAATTGTTTCGTAACTTTTGTATTAGACCTAACATCCAGTTGTTGTAATTATATGTTTTTAGTAGACTACGATTATAATAAGTACTAATAATTTAACTTTTTTAGTGGAACACCTTTTTTATACGAATTTCAAGTTGCAAGTGGAAGTGTTTTGCTCAGGCCATGGAGAGTTGAACATGGAAGTTTTCGACAGATTTTTGAAACATCACTATTATTCGGTCTTTGATTACTTGCCTTTTTACAGATGGTTGGGTATTTTAGCGGAGGTAAGCTTTTTCACTAACTTTATAAAACGTGTTCAGAATTTCCTTTGTTGTGTATTCAACTGTAATTTTATTAATCTGTGTTTGCGTGATGTTTCGAAAGAAGTATAATTTTTTGTGCCATAGGTGGCAAACAAGCAGACTGGCTGCCTGATAGTAAGCAGTCACCGTCACCTATAGATACTTGAAACACCAGAGGCATTACAAATACGTTGTCGACCTTTTAGACCATATTAACTCGCCTTTTGAAGGTTTCATGATGTAGCTTTTCGGTAACACCGCAGAGGGTAGTTCATTCTACATTTTGCAGGTGCAAGAAAGTTCATGTGAATCGCACAGTGTGTGATTTCCACTGATCTATAATATGTGGATGAGCTTTCAGGTGGTAACGGCTAGCGCGTTGATAAAACCACGACGCCGGCATCTGATCAAACAGTTCTTCAGAACATTCCCCGATGTAAATGAGATAAAAAATTCAGAGAAAAAACGTGTCTGTGCATTTTGAGCGGCTCTTGGGTGTTCGGTGAGCTTAGGATCGTAGATTTTTAACTAATTAAACTCAAAGAATAGTCAAATAGGCATACATAAGAGTTTTTTTATAAATAAAGATGCTTTGAACGTGCTCTATGTTGGTAAGATATACTAGGTAATCGTCCGGCGTCCGCTAGATCATGCAATATTTATAACCTACTTATAAACGCAATAGAGGTACCTCAAATCTTCGCCATAAAACTTTGCAAAGGTTCTTGTAAAAGTGAACCTTATTGGTGAAGATAAAGCAAAGCAAAGTCCATAAACATGGGTACTGTACGTCACTAGTTTCAGTATATAATAACGTTTGTTTTAGTGCAATGATGTTGGCGAATTACCTATAATTATAAAACTGGTTGATGCTCGCAACTTTGTTCATGTATTAAGGAGTACCTAATCGGATTTTTACTGTAAACTGCCTCACGAATTTTTATTTTTTTTGTGATAAATACTATCTTTAAGCAAACTTGGTTATTATAATCCAATTAAAATGATGTGAAAATAATGTCAGTTTACATTTCCAGTTTTTGAAGTTCCAAAACAGTATAATGTGGAACGTAACAGATATTATAGGAATGTGCTTTAGTATCTATCTCAACTCCTATTTTTGTGAATTGGGGAAAATAATTAAATCTGACATGCCTAAGGTAAGCATTGAACAAGTTTTTTCTTTATTAAAAGAAGTTCTTAAGTTAAATGTGTTGTTAGCGCATCATATTTCGCAAACGGTAAACATTCGAACCAATAGATAGATAGATAGAAACTCTTTATTGTGTACACCAGAAATAATATTACATTCAGATAGAAAACACTTACGAGCTAGTGCCACAAGTGGCGGCCTAATCGCTAAAAGCGATCTCTTCCAGGCAACCAATGGAAAGAATATCAAATATAAATAAAAAAAATATTAATCAAATATGATGTATCAAACCTCATTTTCATTTGAAAAGACCTATTCAATCCACCATATTTATAAACGCACCAAAGGTACCTCAAATGTGCTTATTTTGCTAAGGATCCTTTTTTGGTCCTCCCTAAGCCCCCCCTCCTCATATTTAACATTGTTACTGGTCTCTCAAGGCTCCCTCATTCCACCTCAAATGAGAGCAAAGTGAGACATTATGACATAGATGTTGTCATAAGATCTATGTCGACACTCTTTGTTGAGGTAACCTTAATAAGGGAACCTTATTATATCGATACAAATGCCAAAACACGACATAAGAACCATCAGGGTGGGTGTAGAGAGAGGTAACGTCTATAAATATGCGGGTATGGGACGTCACAGAGTACAGATAAATTTATATTTCCTTCTCCACTTGTTGCCTCATCTTTGATTTATGATGACGTTATCTATTTAGTGATCATACCTGAACATATAGAAATCTATTTATACCTAATTTATCAAAATTTGTTGACGCATTTATTTTTAAAATACAAACAAACATATACTTTAAACAATATACCCTCCTTTTTCAAATTTTAAAAACCAATGGCGGTTTCAAACAGAGGAACAAAAGTGACTTACTCAAAGCTGGTCCGGCTCAACTAAGTGTACGTCACATTTCAAATCATCACTGGCCGGCAGCCTACGCTCGCTTGCACAAAAATATTCTAGCATCTCACTGTATCCTTGTTATCTTAGAGCCTTGTTGTTTTAGTCGGGGTGTTTCGGAACCGTGAATCTATTCGTGCACCGAGACAGTCCTCCGTTTATATCCATCAGACGTCCACCTTGGTACAGACCGAGTCGTCAACCTTGGTAGAGACCGAGTCGTCAACCTTGGTAGAGACCGCAGTTAGGTGTTTACCTAAATAGTCAAATAAGTAGTCAAATCTGCGGTTGTAGGTAGAGTGGCGGCCAGAGCAAACTGGAAAAATGAATCAAAAACTGCATAAAGAGAGTTGCAAAACTGAGGTGTAGAAGCCTAATAGTAATGATTTAATGATTTCAGGACTGGGGAAAAATCAGAGCTTGCTACTCTCGTCTAGTCGTCCTGTTGAATCTGATAAACGAACAGTTGGCTCCTTTCATTTTCCTGACATCACTTGGTAACTTGTTCTTCATTTGCAGGCAGCTATATAGCAGTTTACAGTAAGATCATTTTTTTAAAATCATCATTATCTATAGCCTTCTTTATCTCAATGGATTATTATCTCTCTCATTTAACCATACGTTATTCCTATTTCGTTATTGGTTGTTTCAAAATGGGAAATAACAAAGATTGGTGATCTTAAAGTAAGCTTGATTTAATGGAACGCACCGGTAGTTTACGAGTTTTTTTTTAATAGCTACCTAGCCCCAGTTTTAACCATTTCAAGAGAGATTAAACAAGAGGCCGTCGAGTTGTCAACCATCCTGCCAAGTTTTAAAACAAAAGTCTTTAACCAGTGTATTAAACCTGTCTGATTTGACATGACTTACGGTGCCAAAACGTAGACACTTACATTTGAAACGATCCGCAAATTCAAAGTAGCACAGCAAGCTATGGAAATAGTTTTGCTCGGTGTTACTATGAGAAATCATATCCGGGAAGGAGTAATTTGAAAGGATCAAAGTCGACAGACTATCAGCACTGACCGAGATTAGCGTTTAGCAAGCTGAAGTAGTAATGGACCGGTCAAATCTGTCACAGAACTGATAACGGTTGGGATAGATATGTTCTAGAGTGGAGACCTAACTCCCGTATTCATAAACGCAATAAAGGTATCTTGAATCATCACCTTAAGTTAAGTACTCGCTTATCTAAAGTTCTCTTTGTTTTTTCTCCAAACGTCCCATATTTGGCTTTATTAGTCGTCTCTTAAGGTTTCAGTCACACCTTAACTAAGGACATAGTGACACACAAAGACTTTAGCTATACCTAGTCTGTGGTGACACATTACGGCATATATGACGTCATAAGATCTGTAAACATATTTTGTTGAGGTAACCTTAAGGTTACCTTATTACATCAGCAAAAACATGACTTGAGGAAACGTTAAGGCTGAGGATAGGATATAAGGGATATAAGGAACGACTATAAATATAGAGGTATCGTTCGCGCAAAACTTTATGAGCCCTCTGAAGTTAGGCGCGAGGCCTCCCCGACGCCCTGTAAAGTCCCTCGGATACCTATAATATGCGTACTGCGCAGCCACTGGGCCTAACTTCAGAGGGCTCATAAAGTTTTGCGCGAACGATAGGAGACGTCACAGGGTAGCAATAAAATTTATTTTTTCATCTCCACTATTCGCCATCTTTTATTTTATGATGACCTTAAATATCCAGTGACCATCCTTAAATATAGAGGGATCTATAGACACCTCATTTTTAGGGTTTCGTACTCGATTGGTGTAAACAGGAGCCTATTACTAATACGAGGTTACGTCTATGAATATAGAGGTTTGAGTCAATGAAGTGACTCCTATTCTTAAGACAATTGGCAATAGCTGGAAGTGAATAGATGAAGATCAGGGTGTGTGGCATGTCTTAGAAGAGGGGCCTACGTCCAGCAGACCTAGGCAGCAGGCATAAGATACGCTGATTAAGATGACAACCTTATTTTTGAATACGAAGTATACTAACTAGATGTTTAGTTTTATTTTCAGTGAAGACGTTTCGGACCAAAAAATTCCTGAATGTGACAAACATTTTGACGAGTAAGTAGAGAATAAATACTTTGGTTATTCAGAAATGTTCGTTAAACCTATTAGTTAAGTTTATAATCAAAAAATTTGACGATGAGAATACAAAACACAATACTTTTGTTAATCAGACGTTTAGATATCATCATCATCGTCATCATTTCAGCCATAGGACGTCTACTGCTGGACATAGGTCACTATGGACGTCACGGTCACGTGGACATTCCTAGTTATACTTTATGATAATCAAAGGCATTATTTTGCCTTCACGTTAATAATTAAAATAAAAAAATTGCAAAACAAACATGTTTCCAATGTAGTGTTGTTTTTGTCTTCTTCTTATATTGTTTTTAATTTTTTTCTTTTTTTTACTGGATGTATTGTATTATTTTGTTCTTAATTATTCATGGTGAAAGTTTATAGCATTTTAATTATACAGTAAAATGTAAAATTATTAGGTAATTTAGTGATTGTATATTTTCAGTCGTCCTCTGGGCAGAGCATACTTACTATACTACGTGTTTTCATTGCTGTTTCTAATTATAAGATCTATGGGTTTTGTTTATATGGCAACTAATGTTCACACATCAGCCAACCAAGCTATGTTGCCTCTGTTTGAAGTTCCATCTTCGGAGTACAACAACGAGGTTGGTATACAAAATACATAAAGTATTTCCATGAACTTTTTATGTAGTATGTTCATGAGCTTATTAAAGATTATTTTTCACTAGCTGCGCCCCGCAGTTTCACCTGCGTGGTGATGAAAATTGGTGATGATAATGATGATGAAAAGTAGCCTATGTGTTAATCCAGGACATAAGCAATGTATATTCTAAACTTCATCCAAATCTATCCAGCCGTTTCTGCGTTATTGTGTAACAAACAAACATCCATCCATCCATACATCCATCCAATCTTTCACATATATGATATTAGTGAGATTACCGATTATGACAAGAAAATTGTTCCTTCCGACGCGGTAGATGGCAATATAACCAAATATAAAAATTTAAAATTATCGCCATCTAGTGAAACGCAACGGAAGAAGGCTCTGTAAAGCTTTCATTCAACATTCTCAAACGAGGGGTTTAAATACGCCACGTTACGTACGTGAAATTGGAAATGTCGAGTTTGATAACGCGATGAGATTAGTAACGCGTTGGTTTATAAAAAAAAAAGTGGAGCAAGCTAGTGCGTTTTGTGCATGTTTGTCAAGAGAATATATAGTACCTATCCAATAGGAAGACGTGTTAAATTCGTTTGACGCGTTTGAATTTTGTAACCATGGTTGCTGTATTATTTGTGACCATGTTTCCTATGTTATAACACGTTTACGGTGTGCTAGTGGCGTGTTTTATAGTTTTGTATAGAATTAGGGCCCAGATGTTATTTGACGGCTGGAGTGTAGTAAATTCTGTAATCTTTTGTATGAAATACTGTTTATAGTGTATGATGTGCTTTTCTTGAAGGTGGAGTATTTTCAAATGCAACTGCGTTACACTACGGTTGGGCTGAATGGAATATTCTTTTACGTTGAGCGACGTACCATTTTACGAGTGAGTAGTCTTTCCAAATTACAGACCAAAGATTAGGCAGCAGCAGCATAGCTAGTAATACAATTATATTGTGTGTATAAAAACCCTTTTATACGTATTTTTGTATTTGCTCTAGTGTAAAAACGGTAATATGTGCAAGTGTCAAACTTAGCATAATTTGTGTACTAGTGTAGGTATTTTTTATATTGTACATTCTAGTTTAGTTTGTAAGCAACATACTACATTGTGGAAATAAATAAATAAATTATAATAATAAATGCCAAGTGCAAGTTGGTGAAAATTTCTTTTCACCACCGCGGTTCTCGTACGAACACTGAAGTTATAAGCAACGTCGGGCGCAGTCGGCACTTTTTTATAATTAAAATATCACTCCACAGACACCGGGGTCCGTAACTTTTGTTATACTTTACTTCTATTTTGTTAACTTTAACGAATTTACTTTACACAATACAGGGAGAGGATGCAGTCGGCACTTGGATGGGTTACCCCTGGGCGTGATGTCTTTGGCACTACTTTTTTGTATTTTAGTAGTAAAAAAAACTAAGTAGATTAGGGCCTTAAAAATGTGTTTATTTCATTGAGAAATAAGCCAAATAAAAAAAAAAAGTTTTATTTTAAGTTTTTGTATTTTATATACCCTCAGTGCGAGTCTGGCCTGCCAGTTTTATAAACCACAATGTCATATTCATATTCATATTCATATTCATATTCATATTCATATTCATATTCATATTCATATTCATATTCATATTCATATTCATATTCATATTCATATTCATATTCATATTCATATTCATATTCATATTCATATTCATATTCATATTCATATTCATATTCATATTCATATTCATATTCATATTCATATTCATATTCATATTCATATTCATATTCATATTCATAATAATAATAATAATCCTATACTGTACAATAGTTTCATATTCCTTTTTATACATATTCCATAATTGTATTTTTTATATTCAACAGGGCCTCTTGGTGTTGGCTTCGGCTCCACCAATGCCTACCAAATGTCCGGGCTAGACCCGAGAATTTCATGAAATAAAGTGTCATAATAATATATTTATTACCAAAATATTTGTACATTTATATAGATTATCAGTGATCCCCAAACTAGGCGAGGAAGCCTGTGTTTTGGGGTTCTGAGCACGAGTTGTGTAGGTACAATTGTAAGCTTAGCGTATTTACTAGGTTATGTTATATTATTACAGCTATTTGTAAATATAAATGCAAAGTAGATATTTAATAGTTAAAGTTAAGGTTACAAAGAGTTATAAATTAGATTTTGTAGTTGTGTGCTGTAGGTATGTGGGGTGTGAATGGATTGTATATAAGGGATGCATGCTATGATGTATAGAAAGATGTTAATGTGTATGTGCAATATGATTTCTACTGATTTTACAGGAAAGGAGACTTGTACAATAATAATTTTTCTGTTTTGTCATACGAGAGCGTAAGGAGCCAGTTTCTAACCATGCGTTTGCATGTTGAAGCGTTGCAGCCAAGAATGACGCATACTCTACATACATTGTTATAGGTATTGGGGTGCGCAAATTCTGGGCTTCTAAGACCTAGTAGTGAAGCGTAATTAGGGATAGGCATTCTGAAGGCTCGTCGAGCCATCAGGTAATTATAGTCTTCCCGATTTAAAAGGGCTTTATGAGTTTTGACTGTGGCTGTTAAAATGAAGAGTTGTCGCACCCGTAGTACTTTAAACTCTTCATAAATGCTGTTTGTGGGATATCTAAATGGATGTTTCAGTATGACTTTAATAAGTGCACGCTGGGCTCTCTCTACTTTTAACATATAAGTTTTACAGGTGCTACCCCATACTGAAACGCAATACTGTAGAATTGATTGGCACAGAGCCAGATATACCTGTCTAATAATATCAATTGGAGTGCAGTCTCTAAGCTTCTTCATTATAAAAATAAGTTTTCTAGTCCGACTGGAGAGATCAGTGATGTGATCTAGGTAGTTTAGGCGTTCATCAATTATCACTCCCAGATATTTAATAGAACTGGTACGGTCTATATAACTACAGGCACATCCATTATAATTGAGGGAACCAAAATAAGAACAAGTATGAATTTTTAAAGCAAGATTGTTAGGAGGACTGCCTACGCAGGTTTTAGAGAAAGTAATGTATTTTGTCTTTTTTATATTGAGTGTTAGTAGGTTCCCATCCAGCATCGACGCAACATGCGCCAGTGCTTGCTCAGCAAGGTTAAATACTCGGTCCCAGGTTTTTTCATAAAACAATATTACAGTATCATCAGCGTATGTTATAATTTGAGCGTTATCAATAGAGCAGTTTACAATGTCGTTGATATACATCGTAAAGAGAGGGGGACCGAGAATACTGCCCTGTGGCACACCATAATCAATCGTTAAGTCCCCACTGGCATGTGAACCTACTTTCACATACTGCCTACGGTCATTTAGGTAACTCCTAAACCACTTTAAAGCCACACCTCTTATACCCATAGACTCCATCTTCTTAAGAAGCAGGCCCACCGAAACCGTGTCAAATGCCTTGGCCAAGTCTAGAAATACTGCTATACATTTATCACCAGCTTCCACTTTAGACGATACTAGATTGACAAGGAGAGAGACAGCGCCTTCGGTGGACCTACCCCCAC
The DNA here is from genome assembly GCA_949125355.1 of Agriopis leucophaearia. NCBI lineage: Eukaryota > Metazoa > Arthropoda > Insecta > Lepidoptera > Geometridae > Agriopis > Agriopis leucophaearia. The sequence goes on from OX421264.1 coordinate 15,275,932, forward strand.
GAAAACCAAATTGTCTTTCCGACAACAAATTGTGTTTATTCAAGTAAGAGGTTAGGCGAGCGTTAACTACCTTCTCAAGCACCTTTGAGACAGTACTTAACAGGGCTATGGGCCTGTAGTTGTCGGGGAGATTCTTGGGTCCGTTTTTATGTATTGGTGACACTGCGGCAATTTTCCAACAGTCCGGAAAGATTCCAGAAATTAAACTACAGTTAACTATATGTGTTATGGGTACTAGAATTGAATAAAGGGACTTTTTGAGTAGAGAGACAGTTATCTTGTCTGAACCCGGAGCTCTATCAGTTTTGAGTTGGAGAATAAATTTAGATATTTCGTAAGGATCCGAAGGTACCAAGAAAAAAGAGTCAGCGATGGAAACAGCAGGTTTGTAGGCTGAAATAATTGCATTTTGCGTAGTAGATAGCTTATCAAGTATCTTGTCAGCTAACTTATTACCAACAGAGGCAAAGTGCTCATTGCAAAATAGAAGTGACTGACTTGGGTCATTTTTAACATTGTACAGGAGTTCGGAAGAGTCACTATTGTTAGGCGTCGATTGACAGATGTTTTTAATTACTTTCCAGAGCTTTTTTGTGTCATCTTTGCTGTCCTCAATTTGTTTTGCGTAGTACTCGTTCTTTAATTTCTTCAGTTGTTTGCTACAGAAGTTGCGATATCTTGTATAGACTATTCGGCGCACCGGGTCATCAGGATAAGATCGCAAATCCAAGTGCAGCTTATCTCTATGGCGCATGCATCTAAGTAGTCCCATAGTTATCCAAGGTTTAATGGTGACCCATTTTCGCCCAAATTTTACCTCTCTTGTATGCCTCTGCATTATGCTCGTAAAAGTATCAATAAATTCTTTGGCGGCAGAGTTAGCACAGTATTTTAAGGTAACGATAGACCAGTCAACCAAATTAATTTCAGCTACCACTGCGTCTTCGTCAATTTTATGTCTTACTATTTTTTTAGGAGATAGCTGACTAGAAAAAGACGTGCACGCTATAACCATGTCATGGTCTGTAATAGAACTTTTACAGATAACACCAACAGAGTGAGAGTTTGACTTTATAAAAATATGGTCAAGACAGGACTTTCCCCTTGTTGGGTTTGATATAGCAGGAAGTAGACAATGAGACGCCATGAGACACATGAACTCCATAGCCTGCTCGTCTGTGTCGTCGCAGATGTTTATATTTAAATCGCCCGTAACTATTATAGACGAGTACTGTTTTAGTGAGTGAAGGGTATAATCTAGGGAGTTAAAAAATGCAGTAAAGTCTTTAATGGATGGGGACCGGTAAGAACCTAGGAGTACAATGTTATTATTAATCGTAATTATTATTGAGTCAGCATCAGCAACTTCTGTAAGTATCACTGAAGATGTTAGCGAATTTTTGATATAAATGACAACACCACCGTTTTTATTTTTCTGTGATTTTGACCGGAAACTGTTATAGCCTGGTAACTGCTCTATTATCTGGCCATCAGAAAGCCAGCACTCTGACAACACAATCGCATCTACATCCAAATTTAAACGCTGCAAAGTTACCGCAAACTTGTCAAAATTACATTGCAAACTTCGAATGTTAAGGGCTAGAACTTTAAACTTATAATTAGCTCTCGTAAGGAAACTATTGCATAATTCAACCGACTCAAGTGTATGACACTTAATTGATACGAATTCATCAATTTCTTCGGCAACATTAAGTAAAGCCATCCTGATAAAAGTGAAAGGTAATAGTTATAAATCTCTGAATTGTGTGTGTCATTCTGATCATATATAATATTATTATGCAACTTCTATTATAAAGTACAGCATGGAGATATACTAGTGTTAATTTTATCTTAGAGTTAAACGAGCCGCACCTGTGTGAGTGTGTGTGTTGTGTGATTTGTAGATGTGTTTGAAATTTTAGATGTTTTTGTAACCTCTGGCCTAATATAATATTAATAAAAAAACATATTGAAAATATTAAACATGCTATAGTATTAATTAATAGCAACCTCCAAAATAATAAGATATACCGAAAAAGATAGAGTAAACTAGTTAGCACAAAATAAATGTTAGAAATAGCCGGAAGTTTTATCCAACTGTTATGTGGAGGGCCCAAGTTGGCGCTCGAGATCGTCCATACTCTTGATGGAGATGGCAGGGTTTCCCTCTCGCTTGCGTACGTATATAGTACCTCCTTTGACCCAGCAGAACTTATAGTCTGCTGACTTAGCAAATCCTCAATTCATATTCATATTCATATTCATATTCATATTCATATTCATATTCATATTCATATTCATATTCATATTCATATTCATATTCATATTCATATTCATATTCATATTCATATTCATATTCATATTCATATTCATATTCATATTCATATTCATATTCATATTCATATTCATATTCATATTCATATTCATATTCATATTCATATTCATATTCATATTCATATTCATATTCATATTCATATTCATATTCATATTCATATTCATATTCATATTCATATTCATATTCATATTCATATTCATATTCATATTCATATTCATATTCATATTCATATTCATATTCATATTCATATTCATATTCATATTCATATTCATATTCATATTCATATTCATATTCATATTCATATTCATATTCATATTCATATTCATATTCATATTCATATTCATATTCATATTCATATTCATATTCATATTCATATTCATATTCATATTCATATTCATGTTCATGTTCATATGCGTGTTCATGTTCACGTTCACGTTCATGTTCACGTTCACTTACTCACTACATTCACAATTTATATTCATTTATTTCATAAAAATTAATGACATGTCAAAATTTTAAAAAGTATAAAGAAATATTAATAATCATTAGGTATACAAACAATTAAAAAATTACAAATAGTATAAATTAAGTCTCTGTACAATTGTACACTAATTACACTATTCATGATTGTATTTCACATTCAAGGAATTCCTTGAAACTGTAGAACGTTTGATCTACAAGCCAGCGCTTTAAACGATATTTAAAGCGAGCCATGGAAGCGGCAATGACGTCATTCGGTAGTTTGGTGTACACCATCGGTCCCATGACATGAGTGAGCTTATCTGACATCGCCAGGTTCCTAGGAATCTGCTTAAGCGTCGAGAAAGACGTCATGTCAGTCATGTGTCACAACTTAATGTTATTTTACTGAAAATTCCTGTTAATTTAGTCAAAAAATTTAACATGCGAGTGTTATTACATGTTGCGTGAAGCTGCTCTCAAAAATATAAAAATGTGTTCATTGTTACAGGTTATCGCGACCATAGTGACCTACGAGTTGGTGCTTTTGCAATTCAGTTTGCCACGGAAACCAGCTAACTTTGATTTAGTTAATAATTTAACAATGCAATTATATCGTGGCATCTTCTAAGTTGAGAGACGACCTGCGTTAAACGGCGGGTAAACAGGGCGTAGGGACCTACTGACCGAGCACATTGGCGTACATTAGGAGAGGCCTATGTTAAGCAGTGAACAATAAAAGGCTGGTGATGATGATGATCTTTCAAATTAAAATTAACGTTTGAAAGTAGCGTTTACAATGTTTTTCATGTATCGAATGACAAGACAAGCAAGTTGTTTGCCTGACGATAAGGTTCACAGTTGCGCTGACTTAAAAAAATACTCAAATATATAACAAAATATTATATTTTACAAGCTCTTACCCATAGCATAGTCTAATTTATCTATACTGAATAATGATAAGGTGAATCAAGTCTAATAAGTACTGTACCTAGGTATTAGTACCAGGTGAGCTAAGCATACCCCTTTCACCTTTAAATCACTTGGATTAATCTGGCCTTCTAAGTAGAGTACTTACTTTAATTTACCTAGGTGATAACTTATAGTTATCCAATTCTCTGCTAGCACCTGCTAGCATCAGATACGCTAAGCATACCGCTCTCACTTTTAAGGTGAAAGGAGCGCATTAGTGGCGCCCTCATTGAGGTATTACAGGTAGGTATACTATAACTTGACTAAAGTTGAGGGTTGAGGGTTCGGGACGGTGCTGAAGTGGTTTTTGAACTATTATTTTTCGTATCATGGGGTATCCTAATATAGTTATTAAACTCATTACCGCCAGAAACAGCCGTTTTTAGCTAATCTGCGTTTTATAAACTATGTAATTCGTTGTGATGTTGGAAGTAGAACTCCGAAGGTGCTTCATTGCATTTTGGAGCGACTATCGGAGTCAAATTTTTATTTTGTCTTTTAGTATGCCTGTTACGTGCGTGCTGCGCTCTCTTTACCGTAAATACATGGGTTAATCTAGTCTATTAAATAATGTACTTCATCATCATCTTAATCATCAGCCAGAAGACGTCCTCTGCTGAACATAGGCCTCCCCCTATAACCTCCACACTGAACGACATCCTGCCATCTGCATCCACTGGATGCCCGCGACTCTCACAATGTCGTCGGTCCATCTAGTGGGAAGTCTACCTGCGCTGTGTCTTCCGGTTCGTGGTCTCCACTCAAGAACCTTTCTTCCCATCGGTCATCAGTTCTTCGAGCGATGTGGCCTGCCCGTTGCCACTTCAACTTGCAAATTTTAATAGCAATGTTGGTAACTCTGGTTCTTTGGCGAGTAGGTATCTACGTTCCGAATTTTATCGCGCAAAGAAACTCCGAGCATAGCTCTCTTCATTGCTCGTTGTTGTTTGTTTATAATGTACTTAATTCGCTCAAACTGGTGCTTAGATCCGAAAACAATTTGTAAGTTGCGACACGTCTAGACTTCAACCAGACTCTGTGTAATCTACTCTTCCGCTGGATAACCCCAATAGTATCAGGGCAAAATTGGTCGAAGGGTTAAAAAGATACAATCGCGAGGTCTTATTTGGGGGCAAACAAAACACTATTTCTATTCTTCTAATTTCTCTGACAGCTACAATAACATTTTAAAAAGCTGAACTACATCAGATACCTGCTACGAGTACATACAGTCCTACGCTCAAAAACCTTGCGAAAATGATCAGAATTCGTTTTTCTTTTCTTTTTACAATGTTATTGCAGCTGTCAAAGCAAATATGTACTTGGACTGAGTTTATAGTACTAGTTCAAAGGAAACATGATGGGAATCTACAAAATCGGGTCCAAAGGCTGTTCAATATACAGCAAAGATACCTTATAAGTTCTCAGTTGAAATATTTAGATCACGTCGCGTCCCGGAAATCACGTTTCAGTCATCACGATGCTAACTAAGCTTTGAGAATGATAAAATTTGGTAATTAACCAGGCAGTTGTGGATAATATTTCGTTTTGGAGTGTGAAAAGAGCAAGTATTTAGAAACTGTGGAAGGCACTGGATCCCATGACACAGGAGATCTCCTAGTGTGGGATACAGGGTTCTCGAACACCAATAAAATAGTGTGAGCCTACAAATTAAGAAAAAGTTAGTTATAGCTCTGTAGCATGTGAACCTATAGCTGTAATCACAATTGTATTAACTATTTTTTGCTCTAATAAAGATTTATTATTCGTGTCTTAAAATCAGCTACAAAATTATTAATAAACCTTACTTACCGCTTTTGTAAACCTTTTAGACTGATCTTAGCCTTCTCCATCTATCGATTTTCTATTGCTCTAGTCTTATCTAGGGGTAAAATAATAGAAACAATTTCTTTTGGACATTGATTTGAGCAGTAGGGAAACGTAGAATAAAACATCCATTCAATCTTTGGGGTTCATTAGACCCTCAAGGTGTCTAGGTGGACGTTTTTACCATTCTTTCCCCGTATGGAGGAATATATTTTGCTAGACGCTTTACAAACTTATGTTGTCAACGGTGTATGAGGTGTCAAAAAGCGATTAACATAATGGACAGACAATAATAAAACAAACATTTAATATAACACTTTATTTAAGTACGGAGCAGAAAACAAAATGGGTAAAAAGACCGTCAAGATTTCCCAAAAGATTCAATGTACTTAATGAAAACAATTTTAAGAAAATAGGGCACAAATTGAGGCAAATTACAATCGTTTTTACCCTGCCACTTCTTTAACTCTTTTGTTTCATTTGATGAAAGGTCGGCGTTTGTTTGACAGTATGATCATCCTTAGTTTAACTGATTGGCATGTAATACTGGTTGGTTTTTCTACAACGATTTCTATGCACTAAATATAGCACTGAAATGAAAAATAATAATAAAATTCAGAATGACAACACACAACAACAACTTATTAAATTAATTCTCATTTTTGGTCGAATCATCGGGACTCATCCACGTCCACTCCTTTATGCTCGCTTTTGAAAGAAGGAGTTCATCAAATAGAGTTCCCCTTCTCTATGAAGCCGACCAGCCGCTGGCCTCTCGGTTTTTAGGGTCCATACCCATATGAACCCACTCTTTACTCATCGAGATTTCGTAATCGTATGTTTACCTATTTACCTTAAGTTTTATAAAAGCCCTTTAATCTCTGAATAATACGTTTGATGCGATTTTGCCACGATTTGCGCTTGCAATCGTAGTTTTTTTATTATCATCTGCCTCCACAGACTTTGAAGATTACAGCCGGTCTATTCTGCAAGCTAAGTGAACGCTCAAGTGAGGTGATAAGCTAAGTGAACGTGTATTTTTCTTGTCGATTACTATAGAGAAATGTCAAAATGTGGAGTGATCACCCTTGACTGTAGTCCTTTACCCTTATAATTCGATGTTTTGACATTTATCTGCAGAAATAGGCAAGAAAAAATCACATTCACTTAGCATATCACTTCACTTACGCGTTCACTTTGCTTGCAGAATAGACATGCAGATCTTCAAAGTTGAATGCCCCGGTGGCTCAGTTGGTAGTGAAACTATTTTCTGTGCTTGGGGGCGTGGGTTCGATTCTCATCTAGGACAAACATTTGTGTGATGAACATTTGTGTTTGTTCTATGTCTGGGTGTTCATATTTATTTAAGTATGTATTTAAAAATATATATCAGTCTCTGGCAGCCATATTACAAGCTTTGCTTAGTTTGGGGTCAGGTGACCGTGTGAGCAAAAATGTCCTAGATATTTATTTATTATTATTTATTTATTCAAAGTCTGTGGAGTCTGACTCAATGTTCATGCTTCCATAAAATAGCGGTTAAAAGTAAAATGGCAATCAGCACTACGATCATCAGCCTATCATGTTCTCACTGCTGGGACACAGGCCTTCTCTCAGAGAGAGAGAGAGAGAGGATGGGCCCTAATCCACCAGACATGGCCCAGCGCATGTTGGTGAATGTCATATGTCTTTGAACTTTTAAGGTTTCTGGATAAATATCGGTTTCCTCACGACGTTTTCCTACACCTGTTGAGAGATGGCATTGAAACTGCACATCATTTATTAAGTCATTGGTGCAGGGCCGAGGATCGAACCGGGTGCCATCAGATTGTAAAGTACACATCCTTACGCCCGGCCACTATCGGTCTACCATCGAAAAGACAATGCTTAAGAGGCATTGATTATTAAACAAAGACGGATAAAAAAGCATGAGATTCGAGGCTAAAATTAGTTTCAAACGCATGTACGTGTAGAAGTCTCGATGATCTTAAGAAATGTGGTCATTGCACGAATTTTGACAGAGTTTATGTGAAGTCAACTTTTTTACAACTCGAATAACTTGTTTATGGAAACTCCCATCTTCAAGCTGACACTTTGAAAGATCAAGGTGTCAAATCGACCCTCGAAGCCAGATAAAGTTCACGCCTACTCAAAAAGAGCCGACTCCACAACTCTGGAGAGTCTTTCATCAAGAGTTGAATTAATTTCTGAAGCCTTTTCTTGCGCAATTAATGTTTTAAGTGAGCTATTCCAGGGTTTTGTTTGCTCAGTACTTTTTAACATTTTTAGCATTTTCATTCTGAGTGAAATTGATTATTTCACCCTTTTAAACGTTTTCAAAATGCAAGTAAAAAATATTATTAGTTATCTTTGGTCTTGGGAGCCTAGAATAGTTTATTTTTATTATTAGGAACTCATAACAGATCGCAAAAGATATACACAGGGTTGGAACAACCTGCCGGCTTCCTTGTTTCCTGAGAGATATAACCTGGGCCTTTTCAAGGCAAAGGCAAGAGTGAATAGGTATCTTCTAAGTCTGCGTGCTTCATCTTCGAACACATCGTCGCTTACCAACAGGCGAGTTGGTGGTAAAACGTGGAATTATTCACGATAAAAAAAATAAGTAAAATAACATGTTAAGAATTTTAGTATGGTTAATACCACGATCCAAAGTAAGGTTGCCTGGAAGAGATCGCTTATAGCGATAAGGCCGCCAATTGTTTCACTAGTTTTTTAAGTTGTTTTTATGTACGTGTATAATTTTTGGTGTGAACAATAAAGAGTTTTCTATCTATCTATCTATCTATCCAAATTTGATAAAGGTGCAACTATTAGGGGTCGTGCACTAAGGGTTCCGTAACACAACAAATACTATAATTATATATATTTAAAAAACCGACATCAAAATTATTAAAATGTGCAATTTCGATTCGGTGAAAGAAGTGATGAGGTCGTCCAAGTAACTGAATTACGTTGATTAATTTGGTAATGAACAGAAATTGGTTACCGACTCGTACTTGGCCATTATTTATATATATATTTTTTATATTTAAGAGTGTATACCTACTTATAATAATCATACCCAAGTTTGACGCTTGTATACGTATTACCCTTTTAACATTAGAGCAAATTCAAAAAATATGTATAAACATACGTTTGTTGTATGGCCCTTAGATTTTAATTTTTTGGCTTTTTTATTTCTTAGTTAATTTACCGAAACATTACATATTCTGTGTAAATTTCAACTGGCTAATCTATTACGGTTCCAAAGATACAGCCGTTTAAAAGTAGGACGGACGAACGGACAGGCAGACAGCGTAGGCTCAGTAATAGGGTCCCGTTTTTACCCTTTGGGTACGGAACACTAAAAAACTATATCGTTTTATGGTGGACATTCCAAAAATCCAAGACATTCCACTTTCAGTCTGTGAATCGCTCGAATGTGGCATGTGCTGCCTGAATGGGTGTTCCCTGATGGTAACTATCTGGGTATATCTGGCAAGCGTCCTCTATCGTAGACCAAAGCATATACCAATAAAAAACTTAATAGTTATTTTTACTTACAAATATTTTCCTTACAAATCGCCCTTCTAGCATGACACAGATTAACGAAATACTGATACCCTCTTTTGTACCTGCTGAACATCATACAGACTGGTTCTTCGTCGTTTGGGTTCAAATCGTCACATACGTGCCTGCATTCTTGGTGGTAAGTCTGAACGTGTAAAGATGATTCTAACATCTTATCACGAATGCCTAACATTACCTCTGTAAATATACGTCACAGTGACATGCCTAGAATGATTCAAAAAGCACCGATTCTACTAAACCAATTTTTTTAAATTGCTAATGAATTGCCTCAAAATTATCACTTTAGACACTTTACTTTTTGTTTTATTAGAATCGGGGGGGCTGTAGTCTGCAATGTAGCATGGTGTCCGTGACATTAGTCGAACCCTGATTATGTAAACTTTAACTCGCGATTTAGTCGCAAATTTGACAGTTCGGTCATAGTGCAACTGTCAAATTTGCGATTAAATCGCGAGTTGCAAGTTACATAATCAGGGAGCCGTTCTGCTATTGTTCTGCAGATAAATGTCAAAATATCTAATTATAAGGGTAAGGGACTACAGTCAAGGGTGATTAAACGACATTTTGACATTTCTTTATAGTAATCGACAAGCAATATACACGTTCACTTAGCTTATTACTTCACTTGCGCGTTCACTTAGCTTGCAGAATCGACCGGCAGATACATTCGTCGCTTAACACACAAACGGCCTCACACATCACAAAAAAACGGTGGAACTCCTTACCTTCAAACAAACTTAAAATTATCAGCGAAATAATAGTCATATACATCTCGGCTTCAGTTTTGTCGTAAAATATTGTTGCGCCGTAAAAGTCGCTCAGTTGGAAAATAATGGAACCTAATCATAAAAATATTTATGCTCTATTGAAATAGTGTTCCAAAAGTTGTTAAACTGAAAATACTTAAAATCTATATCAAAAAGTACGTAGTACATATATATTGATAGGTAAAAATCATATTTTTTAGCTAAGTCCTTAACAAAGAAATGTTAGCGTGAGCACAGAAATGAAATTTATTTTTTTGTTTAAATTAGAACGGCTGTCAAGGCATTTTTGTAAGAAATTTGTTGTAGCCACTTGCACCCATATAAACCCATAGCAACTGTGTTAGCAACTGTGACGCAGAGTTCGACGCGTTGACATAAATAAGAATGTTCAATCAAGTTTCTGTCTTGTGACAGTATTGTTACTTGGCGACAGATTTTCCTTCTCATTTCCGTTTTATTTACTTCTCTTTTCTGTGAGCGTGAGTTTTATCAATGTCAAAGTATAAACTCAGGCTTAATAAAAAAAACGGGACGAATGATAAAACAAGATTATGACATAAAATATTGGAAACGATGAAGAAATTGACGATAGCCAGCAATTTCACCAATTCAAAATTCAACTACATTATTTAATTTTATTTATAACTAGTTTTTTTGCCCGCGACTTCGTACGCGTAGATTTTCATATAAGCCTTCAATCCTTTTTCCTTCCATTAAGCCGGTCCTTGCGCAAAATAACATAGCCTTTACTTCAATCTGGTCATAGCTAAGCATATTCGTGAAAACCGCATTCAAATCCGTCCGCATTTTCTTCCAGGGGTTTAGGCGATGTGCGTGAACAAACAAACAAAAATTCTAAAAACTGCCTTAACATGTTCAGCTGCTTATTTTAAGTCGCCCTGTGTGAAGTATTGATAGAAGCATAACAGTAAAAACACCACAGCGCAGAGCATGTTTTGAAGTTTTCTTTTTGTCTAAACCATAAAAAGTATATCATGTCATGTCGGGATGATACATCTCTGAAATTTGACTGTCCAGCTTCGCTCGTTCGAATTTTTCTATGACCATGCAATTTCTGAACTATATGAATACGACCACAAGTATGGCTTTGGCCACGAAACCCGGGCATATGCTTGGCTTGCAAAATGCATTGGATTGAATCACCAAAGAGGTTGTAAGGCCTATGTTTTTATAACATCCTTGATCTACACGTTCATTCATCTAAGAAGGTTAAGGAACCTTCTTTAAATTTAAACTGATTATCTGAATGACAGTTTTAAATTTTTATAATGGCTATGTCAATAACATTCTCTTTACTTTGGACCTCCTTGCTTGATGCTATGTGACGATCCTCATATTACGTTTCGGGTAACGAAGAAAATAGTCATTGATTTTTTAATTTCTTTTATGTAATAATAAATAATTAAAATAAATGATATAACATAGCCTATGTTTTAATCTGGTAATTTCAAAGCACATTCGTGAAAACCGCATTTAAATCCGTCCAGTGGTTTAGGAGATGTGCGCGGACAAACAAACAGACAAAAATTCTAAAAACTGTCCTATCGTGTTCAGCTACTTATTTTAAAACGCCCTGTGTGTTTTTTTTTGTTATCTCGCTATTACAGACTTTTTTATTTCTACGTTTTTATTATATGTACCTTTACTTTATATTTGTCGAAGTATGTACCTATAGAAAGAATAGATATGGATAATGTAAAAGTATTCAAAATTCAATTGTTATTAAATTGTTAATGATTTTTCTCAAAAATTGCCCTTTTACACTTTTGGCATAGATAAAGTGTCAAAAGTGAAAAACAAAATTGTTTTTAAATTGATAATAAATTGCCAAAAAATTACCCTTTTGACACTTTTTGAATAGATAAAGGGTCAAAAGTAAAAAAAATAGGCAATTCATAAAAATTTGAAAAACAATTGGTTTAGTAGAATCGGGGCCCTGGTAGGTTGTACCTAAAATTAGTTTATAAAATTAGCATTAAAAGTAAAAATCTAATTTGACCTGGCTATTAAATTTTGAGCCTTCTCACAGTTTTGACAAAAAAAAAACAACTATAACTAGACTTTTGTCGTTCAAAATACATGAAAATATTGTTTTAAACTATCACGGTTGTTTACTAAAGTTATATGATTATTTACGGGATATTTACCGTGGTAAGATTGTGGCAGGAGCTACCGATATTTCGGCGCAGTTACATGCACCATGTTCACGGGAAGACTGAAGAATGCGGGTGGTTGGTGAAAAAGTTCAAAGTTAGATACAGACAAAACGATCTACCCTCTTTCTTAGTATTTTGCTACGGTTATCACTGGAACTCGAACTCGAAATATCGGGAGCTCCTTCCACAACCTTCCCACGGTAAATATCCCGTAAATAATCATATAACTTTAAATGAAAATATCTATAGAAAAATCAATTTCTGTAATAAATAGATCTTTATTTAACTAAAAATAACAGCTTCTAATTATGGACAATGTGAAATTATCAACTTATTGACCAGGTTTTTTTATATAGAATAGATCTACGTTTGGCCACAAACTCGCCTGATGGTAAGCCACGGAGTGGCCGAAGATGGAACATGGATGTTTTTCCCCTTTTTCAACAACTTCTAAGGATTAACGAATGTGGTGGTAATTTTGCAATGATGTAGAACACCAACTCAGCATGTCTATTCTGCCGATCTATTCTGCAAGCTAAGTGAACGCGCAAGTGAGGTGATAAGCTAAGTGAACGTGTATTTTTCTTGTCGATTACTATAGAGAAATGTCAAAATGTCGATTGATCACCCTTGACTGTAGTCCCTTACCGTTATAATTCGATGTTTTGACATTTATCTGCAGAAATAGGCAAGAAAAAATCACATTCACTTAGCTTATCACTTCACTTGCGCGTTCACTTAGCTTGCAGAATAGACCGGCTGGATGTTCAAATATTAGAAAGTAGCTTAGAAGAGAGTAGGTTTGACAAGTAATTGTCCAGAATTCCTACGTTCATAATACTTACTCTTCTTTGTAAATAAAATCCTCAACTTACGTACGCAATTAAAAATGCTTCAGAACATATATACTTGTTTCGTAAAAAGTAAGTTAAATAAAAATCCCAGGTTCACAGTTATCCCTTTGTTTCAAATTCCAGTTTTTCAGCGTGGAAACTGAGTTATTTTTCTAAACAAAACAACAAGGAATGTTAATGAAACATTTTTCACTTTATTATGAAACCTTGTTTATTTTCATTGTATTTTTTATCAACTTATTTCTTTTGCTACTTGGGTTTCTCGCATTCTATTAGTATATTTTATTCATCATTGCTAAATTGTAGAAGAACAAGCTCGTAGGTAACTATTGTCCCCGCAACCTGTAAAAAATAGCATTTTCACTGTTACGATAATTTAGGCGATTGTGAACTCAGTAGCAACTATTATACAAGTTGAACCACCATCCCATACCGAGGTTCTAGGTCTAATAATTGTTTTGTACAGGCATGAAAAACTTGGATCAAACTTAGAATAATCGCTTGGAAGGGACAAGCGCAATAAAGCTACAATCACTCTCTCAGAAACGGCTGAATGGAATTGGATGAAATTTGGAATATAGATTGCTTATGTCCTGGATCAACACATAGGTTACTTTTCATCATCATGATGATGATGATGATGAAAAGTAGCCCATAGCGTGTAAAATAAATAGAAACAACAAATTGCATAAACATGCTATAATTTGTTATGTGGAGTACGGCAAACATATAAAAAATGCGTAATATTAGATTCGTTAGCTTCCGTAATTGTGGATTGAAACGAAACGATGAGATTATGAGTAATTTCGCTCTAACAGAAGTTATTGGTTTCTTTAAACAAACTCCCAGTGTTAGTAATATTCATATAGAACAAATAATTATTAGTATTTATCTTTAATACTCACAGTTAGAACCAGATCTCTCGTTACGTAAAAAAACTGAAGGCCAGTAAGAGCTACATTGTCCTCATTAACTTGAATTATAAATCTTGAAACCTGAAAACTGTGTGTGATAAGTGGAATTTATGTGCATAACTACGAAATATACCTATACTAGGTGTACGGGAAGCGCCAAACCAAAACGCTATTCTACTATTATACTATCTAAATACAACCATTTGCCTTATACTTGTAGTTTTAGTGTTTTTGTTGTGGTTTTGTGAATCTAAATTTTGCAAACCAGCAATGTAAAGCGTACAAGCGTGCGCATGGCCAGGCCTGGCGCACTCCGCACTTTAGGTATGAAGCTACAAGTAGTCGACTGGTCGGACTTGCCGTGCCCGCTGCCGCGTAATAGACAGAGATAACGCGACAAGAGTTACGCGAAACACAGAGAGGCAACTTCTATCTAGGTTCTTCTTCTATTTCTAGGTTAATATAACAGTAGGTAGTTAGCGCTCGCACGTCCTGAATTGGACTTTATTGTGTGGTAGTAAGAGTCGCTACTTATTTAAATGCTTTTGCGGAGTGAACCTTCTGCATTTGTACTTTATGTATTCTGTGGCGCGGCGCAGGTCATTCGTTGACATCTAGCGTCAGCTGATATTTTATTTGCATTGCATGCGATCATTAAAAATAATAAAAATCTTTTTGTGGTATCGTATCAATAATGACCAATGATGAATGAATGCACTATCGTATTTGTTTCCCTTACATCCGGTATAGTCTAGTTCTCCATATGCTGATACGCTGGAGTGATGGTAAAGTTTTGAGATCATTAAATAGGTATTAGAATTATATAGTTTGTCATGGACTACATCTTTTCTGAAGTTACTTTTGCACTAGGGGGCGGTGATCACACTCTTTTGTCCGACGAGTTAGACCGCAGGCCTTCAGTAGCGGTACCTGGTTGACTAGGTTAAAAACTGGACCAGGAAATACCGAAAGTCTGTATTCTGCCTTTTTTATTTCTTACAGCCACGAAGGTAATATTATTCTTAGTAACAAAACAAATATTATTCTTATAGAAAATGCAAAAAAAATTACGACCGAAGGATTTTTTTTATAGAATTGTCTATAACATTACCACCCGCATTATTCAGTCTTCCCGTGAACATGGTGTATGTAACTGCGCCAAAATATCGGAAGCTCCATCCACAACCTTATCACGGTAAATGTCCCGTTAATAATCATATGAAACACCCAACTTCTTTAAAAAATAAAACCCAACTTCTTTACTATGAGTATAACAGTAATTTTTTTGCGAACCTCATCAGAATATGCTGAGGAAGGCACGTTATACAGCGCCGGCGCAGGCACCAACGAAGCTGTGTTCACGCTCGCAGCCACCAACGAAACGGCCAGGGCTCTTGTAAGTAATAGTGCAGAGGAAAACACTAAGTATACCGAATATTCGTATCCGCCTAATAGTCTGAAAATGAGTTTTGTCATAAAGTTAGGAATTACGACAGATTAATATATATTCCTAATTAAACCCCCTTAGGGGTAAAACAGATAGCAGTAAGGCCCCAGCTCTCTTTGTAACTAGATTGATGCACGCCAACAAACAATTCTCTATACCCTCGTAGATAACTTGTAGAAATTGCTTAGCATTAGATAAGTTCTTTATTTTTATGCGTTTATACTTTATTTGTAAGTGTGCATAAGTAGGTGTTTAATAAATAAAAATTACGAGTAAGTATGTCAATTTTGTCTTTGAGCGCATAAATAACTCTTCATTCCGAGTTTTGCTTCGCAAAACGCTTAAATATGTGAACTGGTGATGAGACTGGCATCTAGACAGGTTTTGCTTTGTTCGATGGACGTGTAACTGACGGTTTTTAGGGTTCCGTAGCCCGACACGGAACCCTTATCCGTCTGTCTGTTTATCTGTCCGCCCGTCCGATTTTTTTTGAACCTTCTAAACATCTATAATTATTAAGATAAATACATGAATCTTTGCCAAATGACAGTTCTAATATACATCTCAATTTCAAAAGTATAAAAAATATAATATTCTATTTTAGGGGTGGCTCTGGTACATGTGAAATGGGGCTGTTATTTTTTTTTTCACTGCACCTCCTCTTTTGTAGTATCGTTCAATACAACTTAAAAGGTCTTTTCAAATAAAGGTAAGGATTCATACATCACTTTTTATACAGTCTATTTCTACGAAATATGGCCCGCCAAAGTGTCAAAAAGTTGGTCCCCCCCGTGCATTTCTAAACTATAAGACACAGAAACTTGTAACTTTCAATACGGATAGGTAATATTAAAAACCTTCATTCAAAATCATTTCGAACATTATCTGATGATGACTTTTTGAGTAACAGAGTTAAAACTGTAATAAATTCAAGGCGTTCTAGCTCGAAGGTCATTGACCTTTTTATAGAATGATCTTAACAAATAATGTTTTTCAATAAGTTTTCTCTATGGTTAAACCATAAAAAGTATATGCTATGTCGGGATGATACATCTCTGAAATTTGGCAAGTCAACAGAGTTTCGTTCGTTCGAATTTACTATAACTATCAATCTTCAGAAATGACTACAATTATATGGCTTTGGTTACGGAATCCTACCATATGCGTGTCTCAACACGCTCTTGGCCAGTTATTTGATTTTTTTATTCAAATTTGATATGTTCCCCGCAGTTTTATTCAAATAGACAGGCGTTGAAAGCTCTCTGTCATTTGATTTGCAACCGCATAATGGAAAAAAGGTGTATCTTTGCTTTTAGGAGTTTATTCCAATTCACATCAAATGCTCGCGGTACTCTGCAGATATATTTGATTTAAAACTCTTGGCACACATACCTGCCTGTCTATCTACATACTGTCTGTTCACATATTTTGTTTGTGTCAAATCAATCATTTTTATACCATAGGTGGCAAACAAGTAGACGGACTGCTTTATGATTATTGATCACCGTCGCCTATGGATACTAACACCAGACTTCACCAGAAGCAGCACAAATACGTTGCCAACGTTTCGAGGGGCAGCTAAACGCAAGCGGCTACCCTACAATTTACAAAAAGTTGAAAAAAATACTTGTTTTTTCCGTCATCCTATAAAAATATCAACACGAAAATTGCTATATACTATTTGCAACGTCATACCAAGGATTATAGCCCAATCGTTTTTTTTATACTCACTCATTAATTTATTATCTTCAAATCTTTATGTTGAAAACTTGCAACAGAAAAAGTTGAGTGCAGCCTGGAAGACTATACTATATTTATTTCTATTTTGACGAAATAAATATATGAAAAAATAATAATGGTTCATTATAATTATTTAAATAGCATTTTAAAGTAACTTGCAACACCAACAAACTACAAGTATTTGGTTCACCATAACTCTCACTCGTATTTCCAGAAATAAATACCACTTAAATTTAATAATGATAATAAATAATACGTACCCATGTGATTGTCTGGCGCAAACATTTTTTGGGTTTTGAGAATCAATTCCATGCCTGAAAGAAACCATTCAGCAAGTCAGTTCAAATTTTTACATAAATAAGATCAGTCAAAACTAGAACAGAATCTATTAGTTTCAAATAATTAGAATTTTGACGCCAACTGAAAAAAATATGTATTTTTTTGCCATTGGCTACAACAAATACATAATTAATTTATTGGACACAATAATAACATGCACAAAGTAATTTCGAACCCATTGGCTCCGAGCTAGTTTTCATTGTGTTTCAGAGCCAATTGCCTCTCCCATATCCATAACACAGTAAACATTATGTCAAAACAAAACAGTAAAATTAAAAAAAAAATGTATATGAAAAACGAAAATCTAAAATAAAAAATTAAAAGCATAAGGTTTTGAAAATCTTTGCATTCTACATTAGCCTTAATTTTGTGAAACTAACAGTTTAACAAAATCGTACAAAAAAGTGTACTTTTTTATATTATGCCTGAGTTAGCAGTATGTAAATAAAGTGATAAGCTAAATACCTCTAATATGTTAATAGTTATTTATTTATCTCTTACATATGTTACATAAATTTCAGGCAGTTAAGGGGTTGATATTTGAGAGTGGGTAAATTACGGCCTAGCAACCTGCGGCACGTCAAATAACATTTTCTTTTAGTATCTCGAGGATGACACTTACACCAAGATATTGAAGACTTGAAGACATATGAAGAACAAGTTACTTGCAAATGATGTAAAAACTAGACCACTGATGACGTTATCGAAAGATCGAACCAATCTCGTAGCTCTGGTGTAGTCTTCCCGTAATTCTCTCCAGTGAGATGATGGTAAATAGTGCTAGAACAAAAGTCACGCACCACACCGTTGTTCATTTAACTGCATAATAACGTTAACAACTCTCGAGTTGATTATCAAAAGAGACTAGATAAAAAGTGTTCCATAGATCAAAAGTGACATTGTTATTATTAGGCCATTGAAATTAGAAAACATCAAATTTTTTCATATATATGTAACATTTGACCAATTTTGATGCGCATTAGTATAGGAACGGGTGGTCCAAAACATATGTTTCTGGCCTAATTCAATACAGAATTTAATGCTCTACAACTATTACCAAAACCATGTTTCGATATTGTGAGTCCTTTGCGAGATATTATCGTAAAACCTCAAAAATACCCCATCTGGGGGTACATTTTTACCTTCCACCACTTATGCACAACTTCGCCGAGGAGGAAAACCTAGGATAATCATATTGGGCTATTAATGGACCCAATAAATAATAAAAACTTTTGTAGCAATTAAATCCGATTTGTCTAATGTTTTGGTTTAATTCTAATGGCCTATATATTTATGGTAGAAATTCTACTCAGACGTACTAAGCGTTGTTTATAAGCGTTTCCAATCCACTTTTTTGAACCGAACAGCAGAGGTGTGGAACTCCTTACTTGTGTTTGTCTTTCCAAACTGGTACAATCTGAAGTTGTTCCAGAAAAAAGTGTAGGCAAGCGTGCTACAAAAAAACGTACCTCAAATACGCAAAGACGCATTAAAATGAGACCCTGCAGTCAGCTAATACAGGCTGAGAATTTTAATGAAGACAGTAAAAAGATGGTAGATAATATAAATACAGTAGTCTGAGAAAACATTTCAACGGTTTGCGAAGATATTTTTAACGATATTTACGGATTTGGATAAACAGTAGTCCAAAAAATCTATGGAATGTCTCGTCATACCATTTTCAATAGCGAAAGTAAATTGTCCCACCCAATATTTCTCAAAACTGCTTGGTTTGATTTGGATACCTCTTTGCATAATGATATAGTTTAAGTATATTGTAGTGGTAGGATTCTTTTGCAGGGGTCCGCCTGGGGAAGTACCACACCTTTGCCAGTTATTCAACCGCCAAGCAGTAGTGTGCAGACACTAATGTGTTCCGGATTGAAGGGCAATGTTTCCAGCGAAATTACAGGGCACGCAGAGATTTGACATCTTATATCTCGGGGTGGACGAGCGCAGTGCATTGCCATCCAGGGTTGTGAACTATTAAATTCAAAATTCTGAGTGGCGTTGAGCTGTGAGTGGCAAGCGTGAAGAGCCATCAGGCGAGAGACTTCGCTCTTCTCGTCACTTAGTATCATAAAAAAAAAACCCTTCACAAATACAACAACCATATCGTGTTTTTTCAGATTACTCTCTATTCAAATTTGCCCAATTTAAAAGCTGTTTTTGTGATGAATCTCTGGTGTAATTCCGCTTCTACGTCGCTTCAAGTACAATAAGGTATTTAAATTAAACTTAATTAAATTAACTTCATTAAAAATATCTACCGAGTAAAATTTACCCCAAATTCCTTATTGTACTTAAAGCGACATGAAGCGGAATTACACTAGAGATTCATCAGGCAAAACAGTTTTGAAGATGGACTTTCACAAAGTTCTGACAGTTCAATCAACTATAATATTGCCCAATTTACTTTTTTGTGTTTTTACTTCGATGTAGACTTGATGTTAAACAAAAGCTAACTAGGTAACTTTATCAGTGATAAGGGTCTTTTTACTAAAATGGTGAGAAACAGTGTAGTAGTGACTGAATAGTGTAGCGCATGTTCAAAACCGCCCAAACATTTTATGGGCGTAAAAGTGCCAGTAGGTAAAATACGAATATTCGTTAGATATCAAATTGCATTTTTTTTTTTTTTCCCAACATTTTAATTTATACAGAACTAGCTGGTATCGACGTCGTACGCGTAGATTTTCTTAAAATATTCTGACCCTGTTTTGACTCACTTAATTTGGCTCTTTCGCAAATGCTTTTCTTAGCACACCTCTACACCCCATAAAGAATCCATCTGAAAAGTTTCAGCTCTATATCGGTTGTGATTTTAATTCGTGGCGATGTCAGTCATTATGCTTTTGTTTATAAAGATTTGATACGTACCTATTTTACGTATCGAATATTCGTAGTTTGCCCACAGATTTTAAGTAATAACCTTTTTCTTTTTATATAGAATAGACTTGCCAACTTTTGTGCACCATTTTTTTGCGATTCCAGCTTTGGTTCCATAGTAAAAGTTGTGCTTAATGTTGTCTATAACAGACCCCTTTCGGATTAGTACATCCTATCTGTGTAATCCTGTATAGTTTTACCTTTTCACTAGTCGAGATGATTTTTGCATTGATTTTGTTAAGCAATCCCGCTAGATAAATACTAATGCATACAATGTAAAGATCGAGGTAGTTCCAATTCATTGTAGAAATTATATTTAGTATCTGAAAGACAAATATACTTTTTGTTTAATAAGAATAAGAAACGTCCTATTGGGGACATTATTAAATAAATAAATAAATATCTGGGACATTTTTGCATACGCGGTCATCTGAGCCCAAACTAAGCAAAGCTTGTAATAGGGCTACCAGAGACTGATATATGTATATCTTTAAATACATACTTAAATAGATATTAACACCAAGATATAGAACAAACACAAATGTTAATTACATGAATGTTTGCCCTAGGTGGGAATTGAACCCACTCCCCCAAGCGCAGAAGGCAGGATCACTAAAAAAAACACTATAAAAAAAAACAACACAACTTTTAAACTAAACTACTTTTTGTTTTGGAAAAGTTCATTTTAGTCATTCAGTGCTTACATTTTCCAATGGACGAAATACAGATATTGGCTTGTATAGATAATTAATAGTTACTACGGTTTTAGTCTACCTATGGTTTGGAATTTTTTGAACGCAGACCGGAATTCTATACTTGAAAATCACAGAAAAAAATCGTTTAGATTAGAACGGCTGCTGAAATTGAAACTAAAACAAAATTTTCAACAACGGTGATAGGATATTCTTTCTTTATATAAATTCAAGTCTTTGCTAGCTATGCTACGTGTAATTAAAGCGCAAGAAGGCATTTTAAACAAATCCGATGGAGCAGCAAACGCATTCGAAGTCAGTTAGCAACTGCGATGCGAACGATGACACGTTGATGTGAATAAGAATGTTCACGCGTATGCCTGGTAACAAACGTTACTTCTTTTTGCTGTTGTATTCCATTCTCATTTCTTTGAAAATATGGTGTTATTGTTAGACTTACTTGTAGTAGAATTCCAATTGGTACGTTTCCTGTTACGTTAAATTTGAAATACCACGGGAACTGGTCCTTCAGGTATTCATCGTAAATATTAGAGTCTGGGTGACACGATACGACATGTTCTATCTTGTGTAACAGAGACAGGACGTGTTCGACTGAAAAAATAAGTTTTTACCCAAAAAAAATGGTCTATATCCGACTTCGATCGTTTTGAGCCAATAAAAATTATACCTAGTAAAAAAAAAGCTATAGGTGCTATAGGTGGGAAACAAGCAGATGGGCCGCCTGATGGTACGGGATCACCGTTGCCTATGGATACCTGCAACACCAGGGGCATCACAGATACGTTGCCGACACTTAAAGACTCTATTAACAGCCTTTTTGAATAACCCCTTATTATAGAATTGTGGTTCGATACGATTGAACAAGTTTTTTATTGAAAAACATCTTTTTCAAACCAAGATTTTATGAAATTAGTGATCGAAACGGTATGCTGATCAAAATGATCCGAAACACTGCCAGTCTTTTATCTATCGAAGAGTGCCGTTGTCCACCTTCAAATATCATCAAATCAGCACGCTATCACCATAATATTGTATTGTCATCGGAACTTGACAAGTATGCCAAATTTCAGCTCAATGGAACACCGGGAAGTGGGTCAAAATTTACTGGCAATATTTGACTACAAACAGAAAGACACCGGGACAGGTGAAAATATATACTAAATTATAATACTTACTGAAACCAAAGCTTATGTTAACAACAGTCAAGATGTAGCATTTGGTTTTAGTCTGATTGTCAACATACTCGTCCAACCTACATTTTGCTATGTCCTTCATCAACGAGGACCATCTACGTCCTATTTGGATGAAAAAAAACGTTGTTACGCATGTCGATGCGTAGAAGGCGAAATAACCTGAAAAAGTAACCATTAACAGGTAAAAATCTTTCAATTAATAAATAACAACCTTTCAATAGATGACTGTTTTTTTTGTCCTATTAAAATGCAGCCCATAAATATAGCTGATTAATGAAAATAGAATGAAACTAGACAGAAACGAGCACGAAAGCACAAAACAGCTAATTATGACGACACTTCTCTGTATGCCATATAAATTCTATTCTGATAAGTATGGCCATAAATGTGTAATGGTATGGCGTACAGAGGCGTGACGTCATTTATGTTTTGTGTGAAAGGGACAGAGTTTTCTGTACTAAAAACATATGTGTAATAAAGTTTACGTTATATATTATTATTCACATATGCTAAAAACTTTAAACGCTTATATATCAGAACATTAATAAAATATTATATTTACTTAAATCTTTCATCAAAGCTATTGGTTTCAACGATATAACATCAAAAATCTACCCTATTAACAAGTAGGTAAATATAAATCTTTCAATTTATAAATTACAATATTTCAGAGCACCTGATTTATGCGGTGCGTGACCAAAATGCTGCAGTTTTTGTGGCTCAACGTATAAGACAAGTATTGGGGCAGTCCAAAAGTATTGTGTGACGTTGACCCTGAAAAACACCAGCATTTTGGCCATGAAAGTTACATACCAAGAGCACCAATTGAGATGGTGTTGTTGAGAAGACGGTACAAACATAATATTACTGCTACAGCTTGACTAATTCCGATAAGAATACAATACAGGAATCGCCATGAAAACACTCTAAATCTGTGGAAAATGTAACCTAAGTTCAGAATGGGAGTCCTACGTAGTTGCGGCACTCGCTGTTGCCTTTTTAATGGCTTGTCAGTTTGAAAACTCGTCATATCAAATGCCGATTGGGATATCTACGCTAATATTGTATATGTAAAAAAAAAGGAAACGGTAAACAGTATACATACATAATATTATATTTTTACTTATATTACACGGGAATTACTCACGTATGAATAGGCCGAATACTCCGACTATCGTTTCAACCGCATTTGACGGTCTTTATCAAGGTGAATGCGCGCGCGCAGCTGCGTATCGCTTTGCTTTTCCCGTGTAATATAATAAAATGTGTGAAAACCACGACAGTTTCCATAATAAAATTATATTTTTATTTATTTTTTATTAAAAAGAACATTATAAGAATTAATGTTTGTGTATTGTACGAGGTAATTTCTGTAACTATTAAACTGATGCTGTAAAGCTGTAAAGTTTAAAAAAACTCAGACTGAGCATAATTATTTCTCGTCTTTGGGGTACGTCAGATTTTATCTCGAAAAGTCCTGTAATATTTCTACAAACTGTATCAGGAAATTAATCAAATTCTGTCTTTAAAAAAAACCTTATTTTTGCAACGTTTGGATCCAAAACCCTCTGCACCGGGTTCAGGCCAAGAGACTGACCAAAGACGATAAGCATTTTCATAGCTTGCTGAAAGGACTCCAATTGATTGTTAGGCTCTTCGGTCCTCACTCTCTTAGTTCCGGGAGATACTACTGAAATCGAAACATCCAAAGGCTCATTCTCTAGCAGTAAGTTATTTCTGTTACCGTCACTCCAATGTCACCATAAGTTCCGAAACCTATCTTAGTGACGTGACATGTATTCTGACCAATTTATCTTTTTTTCAATTTTATCTTTGCGCGTAATCTGCTACTTGCCACGTATGGTACGATCAGATCACGTCATAAGTGTTTCGGGCCCAGCCGGGGTTAATAGGCATGAATACTAATATTTTTTTATAATCTCATAAAAAAGCTGATCATCAATAGAGCCTATCAACGAAAACAAAATTTAAATTAGTTCAAAAATAAATAAGTTATAAGTATTTTAATTTCATGCTAGACAGAGAGCGCACTATACTGAGCTATGACGTCAAGCCTCAGGAGCGGCATACAAATGCTATACTAACACACGCTTTGCGAGAAAGGGATGTAGCATCCCCTCTCTATCCCCACCTAAAACTTTAAACGATCATATCTCAGATTTTTTCAGTATGTGTAATGTATTTAGTTATATTCATCGTTAAGCCTGTTATTTGTAATAAATTATACATTAGGCCACATGCCTATTGGCGCGAAGGTTAAAATCAGCACGTCGCTTCATTGTATTGTTTTCTTAAACTTGTGTATTTTAGAGTGTAGTAGGGTATTAGAAAGTGCCTGCGGAAAACATCAAGATGTTTTCCTTTACCAGCAGCACAAGGTTAGTTAGAATTTGCCCTACCCACGCCCTGCGGATTGGAATTCGAATGCGCCAACCACTAAGCTAAGCTTTCACAGCTATAAGTTATCAGAAGCAAAAAAATAACCTATCATACGTAAATTAAAGTAATCGATTCTGGCGGGTGATCACACAGTTCAGAAAGAAATGACCTAATCAGACCTTATCCCAGACTTTCTATTTCCTTTTGACCTTTGCTCAGAGGTAGTAAAGGTTAAAAAAAAATAACAAAAAAAACTTTGTTTTTACCAACCAGTCGTCGACGCAATAGAGCTACTATTTTCAGTATCCATGTATAATACTGTAACTATAGGTATGTAATACTTACTATTATTTTTGAAAGTGTGCCTACTCGGTTTTACTTTATTGATAACTGTAATAACGTTATCTTTTCTGAAATAAAACAAAGTAGCGTTAACCTACAGAATTACAGTGCTTCTAATGTAAAAAAAAACGTCTTTAAGTTAACGGTATCTATATCGCAAATTGTGTATCAAATAGCAGATATGTTTATCACGTTATTTAAATCGAGGATAAAATGGGTGTTATGAAGAAGAAGAAAAACATTTATTTTACGCACAAAACACTACAACATCAACATTACAAAACAGAATAAAAATGAAATAAATTAATTCAACGTGGTAATGCCGCCAGCATGCTAGGTACGTTGCCAACTGATAGTGGGCTTGAGCATTTGGATTGTCTTTAGACCTTCAACGGTCTATGGACAGTCTAACTGTTAGTGTTAGTTTTAGCTAGTATTTTGTTTAGTTAATAAAGGCACTTGCCGCTTTAAACAAAAGAATAAAAATAATTAAAAAATAACAATAATACCTACATGTTCAGTTGTTGTAGTGTCCAGTACGACAGTAATATTACAGTAGTATTATTATGCATGAGTTATGCACTCAGTTTTTCACTTTAATTGTACGAAAATGAAACAGATATATTTATTGTACTCGTATGTAATGTCTTTCTAATTAAAATCAAAACTGTTATTCGAACAATGTTCTATTTTTATTCAACAAACGTTAGTCTTCTTTAATAAATCTATAGGAATTATTATAGAACCAAGTTCCATCATGAAATATATTAGAAATGGAACCTCTTTGATGATTTTTAACGAGTTAACATTATAATACACTAATGCATAAAAGCTGCCTTTGATATGCATTGAAGAATAAAAACCCTTTTAGTTCGCCTACACTGGGCATAAAAAATAAGTTTACTTGCATGAAACGTGAATTATGTTCGTTTGTTTTTCCACTCCGGTGGTGGACATCTTTCCGACTCTATTATATGATAGTAATTTTTAAACTTTCGCGATTCGAACACATGTTTTCATATTTATCGGGACTTATCGCGCACTATTAATGGTATCTATTTTTACCTATATTTAATAGTGCGCGATAAGTCCCGATAAATATGAAAACATCTATTATATGATAACAATTTTTGAACTAAAACAAGTTTAGTAATATAAAGAAAAACAAAAAATCGACCGTAAAATACTGTCTGACATTCCGAGATCAAGAAAAATCTAATTACACTTTGTATTTCAAAATCTGTCAAACCATTTAGGAGGTAGACTTCTAGACATACATATACTATACACACACCGAAAACATTAAGTCACTTTCTTGGCCAGTCTTAGACAGTCGGAAATAACATAAAATTACCCACCTGTTATTTAATTGTGTAAATTTCAGAGCTTTGAAATTAATGGTTTCAAGCTCTTTCGAAGCCTCTGAAAAAGAAAAAAACGTAATTGGTTGTAAATAGCATCATACAAACAATTGAGAGCTTTCGCACATTTCATAAATTAAAGCTATTTTTTTTCTTATATTGCTGTGAAGTTTTTTATTTTTTTATATGAAACTGGGTGACTAGACGAGCGAAGCTGCTCGCCTGACGGCTCTTCACGCTTGCCCATTACAGCACAACGCCACTCAGAATTTTGAACTTCAACAGTTCAAAACCCTGGATGGCAAGGCACTGCGCTCGTCAAGATATAAGATGTCAAATCTCTGTGTGCCCTGTAATTTCGCTGGAAACATTGCCCTTCAATCCGGAACACAGTAGCGTTTGCACACTACTGCTTGGCGGTTGAATAACTGGCAAAGGTGTGGTACTTCCCCAGGCGAATTGTCCAGGAAGTGGACGATATTTTATTAAGTGAATGATTTTTTTTCCCATAAATTAATTAACAATAATTTTGTAAATACTAGCGGCCACATTTTGATTGGCACCGTAGTTGATATACTCTTAATCATAAATATGCGTAAAAATTTGGTTTTAAGCAAAAACTCGCTGACCGAACTAATTCTGCAGCCGTATCTCGTACTATAAAAACCCTACACATAGGTAATGTTTTTTTTGTTGTAAATCTAAGTTGCATTCTATTTCAAATATCGCATGTTTTTAGTAAGTCAGCAAACATTTTGTACCTCTAGAAAATATAAAAATATTAAAACACTGTTTTAAACCATAACGATTGTTAACTACATGATTATTTACGGGATAATTACCGTGGTAAGCTTGTGGAAGGAGCTCCCGATATTTTGGCGCAGTTACATGCACCATTTTCATAGGAAGAATATCCCGTCAATAATCATATACCTAACTGTATAAAAACAAGTTATTTTTTACCTCTATGAGTTTTGATGGTGCCACCATTCATGGTACAAACAATATAATCTTCACCCAAAAAGCGACTACCCTACCTAAACTTTTATAATAAATTTATATTGCTCTACCATTTCTACATATAATCAACTACAAACACAAAAATTATCGTGTTTGAATATTTGATTATTCTGTCAACTTGTCAAACAGTTGACATGACAATATTGTGCTTTGGAGACAGTCCATGTACGGGTTATTTTGTACGTTTTACTTCGTAGGTTCATCAATCATTATGTTATAGAAATCTAGATTTTAATAGAATACTTACTTAGAAACGTAAGTTAATTATGCCTAAATAGAGCCGCTCAGCATGCGCAGAGGATTTGGATTCCTTTGTATTTTTATCGCATTTACAACAGGAAGTGTTCTGAAGAACTTAATGTTAGATCTGATGCTGGCGTCGCGGTTTTATCATCGCTCTAGCTGTTACCGCCTGCAAGTTCATCCACATATCATAGATCCATTATTCTGGAACGAAACTAAATTAAAAGAGCTATTACTTGAACTATGACGTCAAAGTTCAATCATTTGCATAAATGGTATCGATCGAACTGAGTCGATATTGAAATGTAAATGGAGGTAGGACTTGAAGTCAATGGTGTAATAGAATATGAAACCAAGATATTAGTGAAATTATGGAAATTTGGATCTGAATAACTAATTCAAACTGGAATCAAAACTCGAGGGGTTGAGTAAACTTTGTAGAATATGGAATTTAAATGATAAAAAACGGTTTAAGTATTCGGGTCATTGAGACCCTGTGTACCTTGCGCGTTTAGATCTTAGACGCGCTTTCAGTACATCATTATTTAGTGTTTATTACTACTTCTGAATTTCGAGGGACTAAATAAGTCTTTAACCGCGAGGTAAACACTGTGCTTTTCATTACGAATACAAGGAAATTAAAAATAAATACATAAACTGACACTGGAAAATGCACGAGAAGTGCGGGAACATAATCCTCTGAAGAGAAAAAAAAGTTGAAACATGGTTCAATACAAATATGAAAATAGAACTAGTTTTTTTCATAATTTGATTATCTGTCAGTTGTCGACTGTCACTGTCAGTTGAAAGTGATTCTCCCTAGGGCTGAAATGTATTACTTTCAACCCGCTCCTCAGGTAACTTCAGACCTACTTTCCGGGTACGGTTAATGAAACATATATTTCACTGTATGACAATCGTAGCTAAAACTAATTAAGAATGGACTATTTTTTTCATTACGTTCATCATTGGTTTATTAGTTCTGGATTCTCGCAAATTTTTCGAGTTCATAAATGGTCTGACCACAATTTTTCATGTACGGCTCCAAAGCATCAAATACATTAGAATTAATGCAAAACTCTGAACGCAGAATTATCGTTGTATTACAAGGCTTAACGGTTTTAAAATACGTTCTACTTCAGCTCCAATAAGACTCTTTTGCTTCTTATTATGCACTTAATTATGTGCAAACTCGGATCAGATCACTAGCGTATAGTTTAAAGGAAACGATTTCACCTTAAATCAATTCCATCACCGCATATTGTTCAAATATACAAAATCATTTTGTTTGTTTACTCGAAGTCAAAGGGCTAACAAATCATGTTTGTTTTAGTGAAGTTTGTCTTACGATAACACCATACCGAGTCAGAAGTTATTGAAATTTAGATAGAACATGGGCTAGTACACGTTTCAATAGGATTAAAATAAAAACAACTTACCTATTTGTTTCTTAAAACGGACCAGAAGTAGATACATTTCTAATCAAAGGGGAATTAGTACTTGAAAACCTAACAATTATATTTTTGATAAAATTCCTATAAATCAAGAAGTTGAAGATGAAGGGTGATATATTTGACTACTTGCAATGGACGCTGTTGTTTGGTAAATATACTGGGCTTATGCCAATCGTCGGGTTGGAATCCTCTGGAGAAATTCCCAGGTAAGATATATTACATCGCTCTACGTAATAAAGTTATACAAGACATCGGCGTAGATGTTGTTATCTAATTATGTTAAGATTTCTGTAATCACAGAGAACATTTTGTTATATTATATCGCTTATAAATAAAACGTTTCAAGTTAATCCGTG
The DNA here is from genome assembly GCA_949125355.1 of Agriopis leucophaearia. NCBI lineage: Eukaryota > Metazoa > Arthropoda > Insecta > Lepidoptera > Geometridae > Agriopis > Agriopis leucophaearia. The sequence goes on from OX421264.1 coordinate 15,305,325, forward strand.
TTGGGCACTAGACTTCTTGTTCATTTAGCTAGTAACAATAACATTATGTATACCCGACTTTAGGAGGACGGTTCTTAATTCGGCCGTATTTTTATCCGACTTACAAAAAGGAGAAGGTTATCAATTCGACTGTTTTTTAGGGTTCCGTACCCAAAGGGTAAAACGGGACCCTATTACTAAGGCTCCGTCTGTCCGTCTGTTCGTCTGTCCGTCTGTCCGTCCGTCTGTCACCAGGCCGTATCTCATAAACCGTGATAGTTAGACAGTTGAAAATTTGTGTATTTCTGTTGCCGCTATTCCCATACAAAAAAACGTGATTTCTAACATTCGAGTACCATGATTTTGCTACTCAATACTAGACTTCTCCTAATGCGTTCGAGGCATAAGAAGACATTGTATTATTGCCGCCACTCACTCATAGATGTCGTGGCAATACAAAAATTTAATGAAAAAGTACTATTTTGCTTATTATAGATAATGGTACGGAACCCTTCGTGCGCGAGTCCAACTCGCACTTCGCCGGTTATTGTTTTTTTTATGTTTGTTACCTCATAACTTTTGATTGGGTGAACCGATTTTATGATTCTTTTTTAGTTTGAAAGCTGGTGCTTTCCGTTTGGTTCTATTTTAATTTGGTCCAGTTCCGATGAAATCGGTTTATTTACGTATGCATGTCGCAGTAAAATGGTTTAACCCGTAATATAATTATATGCCTAGGGATATATTTATATACCGTAAAATAACATAGTTGTACGTAAATGGTTCATAACTATCTTACTTGGGATATAACTCACTAGAATTATTTAACTATATTATAATTCGAGATCTACATGGGAATGCGCTGTAACTGCATAAACAAATGGAGGTTTATTTTAGCATAGAACGCAAAAAATTGTGTTAGTAGGGTTGAATTTGACTTGATTTTTTGAGCATGCTTAGTGAGTTTTTTAAACAATTTTTTTTTTCAGATTTTTGTGGAGGTCTCCTTGCACATTCTTGTACATAATAAATTTTGTAATATTGACTTTTATGGTCGCGATTCAAGTATATAGTTTCATGTGTTCCGGCTTTGATTTAATAAGATTTAGTAAGTACATTCAAATTTTATTTTCAGACTCAACTCCTCAGTCATGAGCATCGGCGAAAAGTTGCTAGTCTATTATTATTTCGGAGAGTGTGCATCGGATCTGCATGATCTAATTCCCTCCTCCCCATTTTTCTATCGGACTGCCAGAGTAGGCACGAAAAATCGACACCACTATATGGTTGATATTCTGAAAACCCGTACGAAGCGCTCTGATTCCACTTTTATTGTGCGAACTGCTAGTCTGTCGAATGCGCTGTCGGAATGGGTGTTCCCCGGTAGTTACAATCTGGGTGTCTTCAAATCTCGAGTGAATCGGTTTCTTCTGGGCAAGCGTGCTCCATCGTAGACCGCATATTTGCTTAAAATCAGGCGAGATGGCAGTCAAACGCAAGCCTATTACAGAATTTAAAAAAAGGTATAAACTACTTATGTATAGTTACTGTTTATATCTTAAAATAACTATATACAGGGTTACACAGAAATATGATATTAAACCGAAAGGAAGTCATTGTACTCATTATAAGAATACATTTTACTTTGGAATCAACCTACAAATCGCAAAAAAGACAGCTGTTCAAAATTTATGGAACGGCTAATATATTTTCCGTGATTTTATATGTTTAACAATATTAAAGAGGATGACCAATAATTTACCTCGTTTCGGCTTAGTATGTTCCGTGTAACCCTAAATATTTTTGTTCTGAATACTAAAATAATCTATCTCCGCACTCAATTTCACCCAAATACATTCCACTGATACCTATAACATTGTAGTGGCAAAAACAGATTTTTTAAACATTCTAAATACACCTTCTCACAAAAGATATAAAACATAGTATAGTTTAACATGAAATCTTGTTCGTTAACCAAGCTTTACTAGCCAGTTGGATTCTGAAACGTCATCCAACTCATTTCCGTCGCAATTTGGGTTCAGTAATGAATTTCGGAGAAAAACGGACGCGAAATATGTTTCCGTTCGGACAATCTCGAAAATATAAATTAGCCTCGCGTAATGCGTGCTTTATTTACTTGTTTTCATCTGTATGAGATTAGGTACTATTATCCAATCTCTTACAGACTTTACGTAGGCTTTCTATCATATTACTAATATGTAACGTATATATTATATATATATATATTTTCTTTACTTAAGACCAACAGCAAAAAAATATATAACTATACAATAATATTATAGAGCCTGATTGTAAACAGTCGCCATTACATACATCTTTCATATACTCTTGACTTCGCTTGTGTTGTAAAAAATATATAATATACAGAATAGCTGCATGCATGTGTCAGTGAAGTAACAGTATTTTGTTATGCACAACTTATAAAACAGAAAATTAACAAAAACTTAAAATACTAACTAAAAACTAAAATTTAAAATAACTATATATTATTATAAACTTAAACTAAAAGACCATTAGTGGAGGGAAAGGTCCCCAGAATGCTGGCGGCATTGCCACTTTGAATGGCAATGCTCAATTTCTATCCGAAATAGAAGCCAGCATTCTGAACACCCGACGCCTCCACCACTTGCCTGGCCAAGTCCCGATAAAGCCCCAAAGCGGCCGGCCCACACGGATCCATCGTCTCCACCCCAAACGGAGGAAACACCCTGTCAAGGTGTGCGGCTTGAGCGGCGGCAGCGCTGGCCCTAATGTGTCAGTTAAAGATAATGTAGATTTTTAACAGTTAAAGGTTTTTTGGAATCGGTTTAGTTCTTCCAGAGAGGTCCTGCAGACTCAGAAAAATTAAATAAATGTAAGCGTTATACCTACAGTTTCCCCTTTAAACCTCTCCCCCTTGATCGTCCATTGGATTGAATTTTGGGCATATTATTTGCTTTTGTGTGCTGCTTAATATTGAAGTATGCGTTTTTAGCTAGTAAGAATATGTCAGTGTGTACAATACCTGTTTTCCTCTACCCTTTCAGTTTTTAGTAGACTTTTTTGTACAAATCCAAACTGTATAATATGATCAATGCCTATATATAGACATACAAAGTCACACTTTTAAAACTTTACCTCATTCAATAGTTATGTGTTGATCGTCGATCGGAATAAAAAATAACTTGAGTCAAATTCTTTTTTCACCGTTGGTCAATGTCAATGTAATTAATTTTCATTTTCTTTACAGATGGTCTAATATTCTTCACTGTTCATTTCATCCTATCTGTGTTGCTTTTCCGCTTTTGCCAGCGATTCCAATATTTTCTAACGGATGTCAAAGCCTTGGAAAAATTACTGCCTCCTGGATGGAAACCCCGTTCTGTTGTGAAATTTACTAACCGATTTATGGTAGCCACCGTATTCTTTGGCATAGGTATGTATTTTAACAATAATATAACACGATTTATATTAACTTAACTTGTAAATAACAATATTATCATCATTATCATCGTCAGCCTTTATCAAACCACTGCTGAGTAACAATATGCGTATAATAAAATCTTGGAAGTCAATTTAAATTTTAACCTACTTCTAATTGTCGTATCAATTTGTGATTCAGATGACAATGCAATAATTTGGTACCATCGAACTGATCTGATTATGGAGTCAGGATATGGATAGTGGAACTTTTCAATGGTACATCACACTAACAGAGCCATCTAGCGGGAAAGACATCAACCATTTTGAGCCAAGCGACGTGGTATTGATCCCCTTCTCTTGTGTCTTTTCACCTCCCCGTGTGTGTGCGCGTACCCCGTTCACCAAAGCATGTTTTAAACCCCCGTCGCAAAAAAAGGGGCGTTATAAGTTTAGTGTCTGTGTTATATGTGGCATCGTAACTCAAGAAACGGATGACCGTTAGTTTTTCTTTGTTTGAAAGGTGACTTGAACGAAAATGTTCTTAGCTATGATTCAAAAAACTCTTTAGCCTGTTTTGTTTTAAATTTATATTTTTTTTACAGTGGAACACCTGTTACTCATAACAAACACAGTATATATAGCAAACCTATGCTTTAGAATAGAAGAAGATTCTGGATGGCACATAAAATCATATTTCATGATCTCTTATGAATGGTATTTCGAACATTTTCCATTTTCGTATATCCCTCCAATTATATTTCAGGTCAGTTTTATATTTAACTAAAGTGAATCCGCTGAAAGAATGCTTGTGACAGTTGCCTTATCATTGTAAAAAGCTGGACTAGAACAGTAAATTCTGATCACTTTGATTAGCCTTTTGAACGTAAGATTGTAGCTAGTAGAAAATGAAATTTGTATTGGATTGAAGTATTTGCCTTTACATTATATAAAACTGCTGACTTGTACCACAAAAAATATGATATTTTTATTTACTTGGACAATTATTTTGTTTACTGTTCTGTTTAGATCGTCAAACTTCAAGCTTGGATTATGTGGTTCTACGGAAGCTGGATTATCATGGCTACAAGTATTTATGTCAGGCATCGATTTGAAGATTTCAATCGACTTATCATGGATGAAAAAAGTATGGTAAGACACTTCTGAAATATAAGATTGGCAATTCGATTATTTCACCATACCAACGCATATGGATTAGCGCTCCCTGGGTGTTATCGAGTCGGAAGTGAATCGATTTCTGTTAGGCAAGCGTGTTCCATCGTAGACCACATCATCGCTTAGCATCAGGTGAGGCAGTCAAACGAAAGCATAAATTCAATAAAAAACATCATCGTCATAATCAGCCTATTTCAATCCGCTGCTGGATATAGGCCTCTCCCAAGTTGCCTTTTGTTGCCAGGTGCCAGGTTGCTATCGTCACTTCATGGAGCTAAGGGTGTCCAACGCTATATTTGCCGATTCTTGTTCTCCACTCTAGAACACATCTACTCCGACGGTTATCGATTCTGCGATTGGCCCACTTCCACTTCAGCTTGCCAATACTCTGAACTACGAGTATGTCAGTGAATTTGGTTCTCTAATAAATTACTTCGTTTCGGATACGATCCCTCAGAAATTTTGATATTTTAATATTTAATATTCAGTAGCATATTTAATTATATTCAATCCTAATTATTGTTTACGTAATCTGTGCTTTTTTAAAGATTACATTGTAAATTTTAGAGGTCCGTACCTAAAGGGTGTAAACGAGACTTAAGCTTAAGCTATCTGTCTGTCTGTCCGTCTGTCAGTCCTACATTTTAACGGCTGTATCTTTTGAACCGTAATAGAAAGCCAGTTGAAATTTTCACAGAATATGTAATGTTACGGTGGATTATCTAAGAAATAATAATAAAGTCACAAGGTTAAAACTAAAGGTAACCCATACAACAAAAAAAATTTTTAACGTATTTTTTGTATTTGCTCCAATGTAAAAATGGTAATACGTATAAGCGTCAAACATGGCATAATTATAATACATACTCTAAAGTAAAAAAAAAAAAAAGCCAAGTGCGAGTTGGTGACACATTTCTGTTAACCACCGGTTCTGGTACGATCACCAAGTTAGGCAACGTCGGCCGCAGTCGGTACTTGGATGGATGACGATGGATGTATGAAACCCTCAGTATACAAGCCCGACACCACTTGGCCGATTTTTAACATCATATTCGGTGCTGTAAAAATAAGTAGAATTTTTCGACAAAATTGCAACACTTACAACATTTTAACGACTCGTACAACATTTTGACGGCATCATAACTGCAGTGCTACTGCAGAAAGGTACATTGTATTCGTTGTCTTGTTCTGGCTGAACGAGCTAGATATTCGTAGTCATAAACTTTATTATCTTTAGCCCAATTTCGACATGAACATTAAAATTTACTAGCTTAATTTAGAAGTATGAATAATATAATATATTTTGGGGAAAATCTCACAAATTTTATTAACTAGCAACACCTTGCTGTTTCACCTGGTATCTTCAGGATCCGTTTTTATTGGGCGATAGAAGCACATTTATACTATTAGTGTGACGCGAAAGTTTTTACGAAAGTGTTTGTTCATATTCAGCTCTGAAACGGCTGCATGGATTTGGATAAAATGTAGGAGGTAGCTTGTACCCTGTGTTAGCACTTAAGTAAAAGTCAGTGATTTTGCAAGTTAATACAGCCGCATAGCTAAAAACAACAAGCTTTAAAAGTACGTCAAATTCGTCGATGCGACAATTTGATAAAACAACCATTCTAGGCAACGTTCAAACTTGCAAAAGTTTGACCAATAAACTTGAACGTTCATTATGATGAATGAAAAAAAGAACAGCAAAAATAAGTTTAGGTGGAATACGAAGATTTTTTCAATATGGTAATTATTTTAATAGGCTTTCGTTTGATCGCCAACTCGCCTGATGTTAAGCGATGATGCTGTCTACGATAGAGCAGCTGTCTGCTAGCTTGGCTAGATGAAACCGATTCACACGTGATTTGACGACATCCAGATTGTAACTATCGGGCACATCCCGCACATTCAGGATGCGCATCCCACAGACTAGCAGTTCACATAATACAATTTCTAGGTATTAGAAATATATCAAATCTATCAGGTATATTATATCATATCTATCAGTTATATTATATCATATCTATCAGTTATATTATATGAAGTCTATCAGGTTAATATCGACTTATCTATAACAGTTATTTTATAACAATTTTCTTTTTTAGTTGACGAAAAACTTCAAGCCATCTTGGTCGGAGTTGCAAGTACATTACACACGTCTTTCAAAACTGGTTACAATTTTGGATACAAATTTGAACTCCACAGTATTTGTATCGTATACTTCTAATCTTTACTGCGTCTGCTTGGATATGTATTTCATTTTGAAGTAAGTACCTAGATAAACATACAAAAGACAAGTGTCTTCAATTTTTACTCAAAATGTGAGCACACTGAGTTTGGAGTTTTGTCGTTTGGTTAATCGAGTAATTTTTTGTGTTTTAATACTAAGTAAATGTAGTAATTATTTCCGTATATCTAGCAGTTATCTGTAAATCTAGTAATATAGTAGGTATTATTAGTTAGTCAGATTTGCATGATTTATTTTCCTACTGTCTATTTTTCTATCAGATGGTCAGGGCGGGCACGAAAAGAAGTGCGAAGCGCTTTGATTATTATATTGTGCGAATCGCTAGACTGTAGAGTACGCTGTCTTCAATTCGCGAGTGAATTAGTTTCTTCTAGGTTAGCGCACTCCATCGTAGACCGCATCATCGCTCATAAACAGGCAAGGTGGCGGACAAACGCAAGCCTATTATACAATTAAAACAAAAGCAATTGTAAACTTCTCAGAATTGGTTCAGAATTTTTTGTTTGGTATCTTGTTCTTATTTTTTATTTTTTAAATTCAATTTGTTTTGATTTCAGCAATCTTACGGAAACCAATATTAATGTACCTGACGATTGTGCAACGCATCACAGGTAGGTGATACGAGTAAAAAGGCAGAAGAAGAAGAAAATTATATTCATAAATATCTAGGTTTTACCCACGACGGCAATTTCCCCCGCTTTCCTACTGTTACGAGTACATCAATCACAATTTTTCCGGGATAAAAAGTAGCCTACTATGTCAATGCAAGAGCTGGGTACAGTTATATGATTATTTACGGGAAATTTTACGGGGTAAGGTTGTGGAAGGAGCTCCCGATATTTCAGCGCAGTTACATGCACCATGTTCACGGAAAGACATATAACTGTAGTTACAAACGTGATAGTTTAAAAGAGCTAGGAGTTCTAACATTACCTTCCATATTAATTTACCAAGTTACTTTGCGCGATAATATCTGGAACGAGAATATTCGCCAAAGAACCACCGTCAATGACATAGCTGCTAAGATTTGCAAGTTCAAGTGGCAATGGGCAGGCCACATTGCTCGAAGAACCAATAAGCGATGGGGAAGAAAGGTTCTTGAGTGGAGACTACGAACTGGAAGACGAAGCAGCGTAGGTACGCCTCCCACTAGAAGGACCGACTACATTGTAAGAGTCGTGGGCATCTAGTGGATGTCCACTGGATACATAGAGCCTGCAGGCTGTATGTATGTATGTAGATGTTTGTATGTATGTCCCTATGGACTCCAAAGTGGCTGGAACGATTTTGATGAAATTTTCAGATTAGCCCAGCGAGAGATACTGTGAAGTTTGGTATACCTAGCGATCGGATCAACCGTATTTTTTTGTGTTTTAATATTTTCCCGACGAAAAACAGCAATAAAGTCATATTATTACGTTAGATATTACAAAAAAAAACATCTAAATCAAGGAAGTTGCTGACAATACTAAGGAGGTTGCTTCAATGAGTTATATAACGCGGGTGAAACCACCGTAACAACTGAAAAACATAAGGACATATATTGTGGATAGATTTTTTTAAATGCCATAGGTGGCAAACAACAGGCATTCGGGCTGCTTGATGGTAAGCAGTCACCTTTGCCTATGGATACTTGTAACACCAGAGGCATCATAACTACGTTGCCGACCCTTTAAGAATCTATTACCTCGTCTTTTGAAGAACCCCATGTTGTAGCTTCTCGGAAACACCGCGGAAGGTAGCTCATCCAAATTTATCAACAGTCTTAAATCAAATGCCATGGGTTTTGGTGGTATCTCTTTAAAAATGTTACTCATGACCTTACCTAACTCATTAAATACTATCACTGCAATCGTTATCAAATCAATTAAAACTGCAACTTTCCCTGATGTATGGAAAGTTGCCATTGTTCGCCCTTTGCCGAAAAATGATAACCCGACTGTGGTCAAAGATTTGAGGCCCATAAGTATACTACCTTGTGCGTCCAAAATTCTTGAAAAGGTTGTATCCCAACAGTTAACTGAATTTCTTGAGGAAAATCGTATTCTTCCAAAATTTCAATCAGGTTTTAGGCGAGGAAGAAGTACGGCTACAGCTCTGCTGGACGTGACAGACAATATATTAGAGGCACAGGATAAAGGCATGTGTACTGTGATGGTCTTGCTCGATTTTTCACGTGCTTTTGATGCTATAAATATCACACTGTTACTCTCGAAGCTTAGTTTCTACGGTTTTGACACGTGCACACTTAACTGGTTTAATAGTTATTTAAGTAACAGGCAACAGTTTGTCGAGTTACGCCATTCTGACGGTTCCCTTAGTACCTCGGCCTTTTCAGAAATTGATAGAGGCGTACCGCAAGGTTCCATCTTAGGTCCAATTATGTTTTCCATGTATAGCGCTGATGTATTAGCTGTTTTAAATTGTATAAGTATCACATCTATGCAGATGATATACAAGTATATATCCATTTCAGGCCAGATGAACTTGAGAAAGCCTTAAATGATCTGAAGGAGGATTTGAACAGGGTTGTCTCTTGGTCAGATGCTAATCGTCTTTTACTTAATCCTACTAAGACAAAGTTTATGGTTTTCCGCAGTAGGCACCAGCTTGCTTCGCTACCTTCGAACATTGTTGTAAGTCTTAAGGGTCAGGTAGTGGAACGAGTGTATGAGGCGCGTAACCTAGGATTTAACGTTGTTGAAGCATTAAGGTTTGAGAAGCATATTGCAGATTCTGTTCGTAGTTGTTTCTTCTGGTTGAAAATGCTATATAAACTCAGACCTTTTATGTGCGAAGATCTTCGTGTACAATTAGTGGAGTCTTTGGTGCTGTCGAAACTTAATTACGCAGACGTTGTCTATGGTTCTCGTCTCCTGTGCCGTACGCAGCGTCTGCTACAGAGAGTGCAAAATGGATGCGCTAGGTTTTGTTTTTCTATTCCACCGAGAACTCATGTCACTCCATTCCTGAACAGTAAATTCATGCTAAAAATTAAATCCCGTCGTAAGCTCTATCTTGCGTGCTTACTGTTCGGCATAATTAAGTTTAAGAGTCCCACTTATGTGTACGACAAGTTGGACTGGGGCGCTGACAGCAGGCAAACTTATAGGAGGCAATGTTCCCAGCAGTTGTTCACGCAGCGACACCGCACTGTTAATTTCACTGGCAGTTTCCGTTACGCAGCGACCAAGTGCTGGAATAATATACCTCCACCCATCAAACACTTGAAATCGCTGTTTACTTTTCGGTCGCATCTTAAAAAATACCTCATTGAACAGCAGCGTCAACATGGTGTGATAGATGCCGATCTGTCTTACATTTAGCAGTGATACTTACTAGTGTAGCTCTTGATGTGAGACGGTAGGTGTCTGTCTTGTCATATAGTTTATGTATTTTTTCGTCTATTCTGGTACATATTTATTTTAATTAGATTTTTCATTCCTGCTGTCATTATTATCATTGTAATTATATACCTACTCAGTCAGTCATCTTATTTATTCATCGGTGTCTTTTCTATAATAATATATTATAGTACCTACAGAAAATAAGTATAAATATTTTGTGTCCTACCTTATTTTGTAAATTAAGTGTAAATATTTTGTGTCCTGCGTTATTTTTTTATTTTTATTTTCTATGTCCTATTTGTTTAAATTGAATATTATAGTAATTTTTTTATTGTTTAGTTTTAATAATCTGTAAATTCAAGGGTCCATCTGTAAACCGGCGCTGATAGCCTTGGACTTTCAGCATTAATGCCGAGATGGACCCAATCGACAATAATTGTGTTTTTCAGTTATAAGGTGTTTTTTTATGTATGCCGAATAAATTTATTTTCTTTCTTTTCTTTCTTTCATCCACATTTTGCAGGTGTGAGGCAAGAAAGATCGCGTGAATCGAACGGTGTGCAATTTCCACTGATCTTATGACATGTGGATGAACTTTTAGGCGGTGGTTATTAGTTTTTAGTTATTTTGTTTATTGATACATCATCGTCACGTCATCATTTTATTGATTAGCGTCATATTTGCGTATGTGTATCATTAGTGTACACTAGTAGTGTCATAGAGTGAAATGTAAGATTTTCATTACTAAAGATTACGTTTGTTGCAGAAATGATACACTAGCAGTATTCATTAAATTCTACGGCACTTTGTCCTTGATCTTGAGAACTTCGCTATTTTCCTACTTAGCCGCAGAAGTCCATGTCTCGAGTCGAAGGTCTCTGATGGTAATGCATTCTACTCCGCTCTCATCTCACAATGGTGATGTATGTATTCTGGCTGTATCTGTACCCGTATTTTAACTGACTTCGTATTTTCCTCAACCTAAAATAGTTGTCAAACCAAAGAACCAGCGTCATCGACATAGCTATTAAAATTTGCAAGTTGAAGTGGCAATGGGCAGGCCACATCGCTCGAAGAACCGATAACCGATGGGAAGAAAGGTCCTTGAGTGGAGACCATGAACCGGAAGACGCAGCGTAGGTAGGCGTCCCACTAGATGGACCGACGACTTTGTGAGTCGCGGGCGGATGCCCGCCAGTGGATGCCAGTGGATGTAGATGGCAGGATGTCGTTCAGTATGGAGGTTGAAGGGGGAGGCTTATGTTCAGCAGTGGACGTCTTCTGGCTGATAATGATGATGAAAATAGTTGTAGTGAATTTAGAAAATAACCTCTAGTGAATTATAATAGGCTAATTGTTCATCGTAAAACAATTATGTAAATTCAGTCAATAGGGCTGCCCACTCAGCCTATATGAGCTTTCTTCTCAGAATAAGGACCCTTATTGTGTGGCTTATTTTTATTTTGTTCTTTCCTCTGTGAAGACTTTGGCGTCGCACTCTTGTGCATTGGCCAATGTCAAGTAATAATTTATCAAGTTTGACGAAATATAGTCAAACAAATCAGTCTAGAGTTAATCAAAGTAAGTCACAGTCATAAAACACAGTCACAGACAAACATACAGTCATGCCCTAGTAAAGCGGTAGAGACTTTACAAGAGGCTTCTGTAGAGCTTTGGAAACAACACGAAAATATGTTTTATCGCGATATCATTACCCACATTCAAGCACGTCTACGGACACTTAATAAATAATATTCTACTAATACACTCGAAAAGATACAAGTTTAGCAAAATAACATACAAGTGACATGCTTTTTTCACGATAAGAATAAGAATAATTTATTGAGCATACACAAACATCATTTTATCACCATATAAAGCATGCCACTAAATGTCCTAATTGACAATCCTGGTAGGATGACCTTGGTACCCAAACTAGGTTTACCCTGTGTAATGGCATACCAGGGCCCTCCGCCGGTGCCAAACAAATAACAAGTCTACCCTAGTGGTTATCGGTTCTGCGACAGATGACTGCGAAAAGTTGCGCAACCGCAAACTATATCTCGGCGTGTTAAGGTTCACGTTTGCGTGATTTTCAGCGCTGTTTCGAGCCCGCGTTAAGAGGTAACCCTAAGGCCGCTGAAATCAAATAGATAGCTTCGTGGTACAATTTTTAAAATTTTCTAATGTCTTTTTTTCTCAGATGCAAAGATTAATGACCCAAATTTATTATTCCAAACTGGGAGTAAGTGGACTCAACTTTTTCAAAATTACTCGCGGGATGCTCCTCGCGGTAAGTTTTTTGTATAAATTTAGATACTTAGTTCTTAGTTAGCTAAAATTTGTGCTAATTTCTGTTTATAAGTCGATTTTACTGGAAACTTTGCTTATTTCAGATGGTGGCACAATTACTTACATACGAACTAGTGCTTGTGCAATTCTGAATGAAAATAAATCGGACAGCTCTGAGCCAATCATCTCAACCTATAATATTTAATGAAACAAGGGTATATTAGGTATACATTACACGGTCAGCTGACCGCGTGTGCAAAAATGTCCCAGATATTTATTTATATCAACCCTCAAAATAGTTAAGCTCTCCACAAAACAAATAACACATAAAAAAAACCTCCAAAATAAAGCTACAAATGTTAGTAATTTCAATCTTTACGCTCACCCGAACATACATTTTCTATTAGGTAGAGAAAACAGGCAAATCTGCGCTCCTATTAGAGACACAACTATGTCCTATTCTATGAGAAACGTGATTTAGCAATAACAATTATTCTGTTTGACCGTATATTTGTTTATTATTGGCAGTAGATATAATTTTGTTCGAGCGCTTACTAATTTTGGATTCAGTTTTACATTTATGTATTGAAAATTATTATAAGCTAAACTAGATAGTATTTTAACGAGAGGATTTTAAAATTAATTTGACAGTACTTCTTAAATATAATTATAGATAAATCTATATCAATTTAAATTTATTCACCTCACCGCTTTTTAACTTTGTATCTGATCCAACCTTCGTGTATTTGTAAATCAGTGATGGTTATATTATTATTTTTAGGTTATATTTAATGATGCTATAATAAATAATTTTATTTCTAAATTTCTTGAAATTTTACTCTTATTTACATGTTTAAGGATCATGACCGAAACTAAATACATTTTGATTCAAAGTAAAAAAAAAAAACTTAAAGATTAAATTAATAATCTAATAAATTTATTTGTATATTGTTATTCTTTACATAGAGGCGATATAACAACCTTGTAAAGTTTAAGGAAATCGAAAGGTAGGCATACCTATAGGATAATCTGAAACAATTTCCAAGGGTTCGCAACTTTTGCCCTGAAGCGGCCCGCAAAGGGCAGAGTAGCTGAGATAAACAAACTTTATATTATTATAAACCAGTTCTTGAAGAATCTGACCAAATAGCCATAAATAGACATAAAAACTCTACAATAATCAGATTAGTATTATGAATCGAATAAAAGTCCCGTAAATTTGAACGGCACAATTAATTCCCGGAAAAATATACGGTTCCGGGATGAGGCCGTACATTTTCCGGGATGAAATTTGTGTTAATCTTGGGATATTAGCTACCTCTTTTTTAAATCTCATCCATAATTCATTTTGATGTTGGTAGTTGGATAGAAACACATTTAACACTTACACACAAACTTATGATTTTAAATTTTATTGTTTATATTATTGTAAATAATTTGTCCAACTTAAATAAATATCTAGGTATACATCTATCTCAACATATAATAAAAACGTAGAGAAAAAACGTAGAAATAAAATAATCTGTAATTGCAAGATATATCTTAAAAAAGCACAGAGCGTCTTAAAATAAGCAGCTGAACTCGTGTTGATAGTTTTTAGAATCTGTTTGTTTGTCCACGCACATCTCCTAAACCACTGGACGGATTTAAATACGGTTTTCACGAATATGCTAAGCTATGACCAGATTGAATAGTAAAGGCTATGTTATTTTTCGCAAGGGCCGGATTAAGGGAGGAAAAAAGGGTTGAAAGTTTGTATGAAAATCTACGCGTACGAAGTCGCGGGCAACAACACTAGAAATATATACATTTGTATGTTTTGTCCAAGTACTAAAATGTATTTTTAATTTGAAAAACTAATAATAAAAAAATAATATCTAATGAGGTTTTAGGAAATCATTTCACAATAAACTTATTAAAACCATGGCCAACGTTTTAAGCAAGAAACTTTGTTAAAATTAATTTTATTGTTCACTAAAATATCTGGACTAAATTAGACCACAAATCCTTGAGGCTTTCAAGCCCTTTCCAGAAAATTTGTCAAAGCCGCAGAAGGTATGGACTATGGACGGACAAACTAACTTCTAGACAATATTGTATAATGACTTTCTGATTTCATTAGCGTTTTGAAACTATTTTAAACCCTTAAGCTAAGTTATAATTGAAATTTGTCAACCTTTAATGTGAATGACAGAAACAATGCTATGAATAATTTATGTATTCATTATAATAATTTATAAATATTCTGTGTAATATCTGTGGCATCGTACCTAGTTCCCAAATAGAAGAACAGATTTTGTTTTAGGTTTTTAAAGATCACTTGATTGCAAGTAATCTTAGCTATGATTCTGAAATCTATTCAGCCGTAATAGTCCAGTGCAATTACGTAAATAAATAAACATAAAATTATCTAGTTTGGGGATTATGAAGGATCGATAGGGGGGTGTATTCTGAGCATATATTCCAATTTGAGGGATTCTGGCGAGGTCAGCTCAAGGTCATTTCAATGAAAACGCGTTCGAGAACGGTTAGTGTTAGGCAATAAGAAGTTTGGAAAGTATTTTGTCTGGTGTTTTATTTTATTTTAATTTTATTTTTGTTCGAATTTCTCTGGGTCTAAGATTTTCGGCGTTAAATCGCCATCTAATATTAAAATGACTGGCCAAGAGCGTACTGAGACACGCATATGGTAGGGTTCCGTAACCAAAGCCATATACCTAATTGTAGTCATAGTTCAGAAATTGATGGTTACAGAAAAATACGAATGAACGAAGCTATGTGGGTTTGTTCAGAGATGTGTCATCTCGACATAGCTTATACTTTTTATAGTTGAATCTTAGAGAAAGTTCGAGAGTTCATTGTCGGGCTACGGAACCCTAAAAAGGCAAAAATCTACTATAAGAAACAATACCGTCTCACAAACGATATCCAAACTATTATAGTGTCAACTGTGACCAACTTCTTTAAGCAAATACTTGAACCTTTACATAGCATAGAAGCCTTTTTCCATATCTGGAAAAGGTTTCCAAATTTCCATGACAAAACTTTGCGAGATTGCCTTTTGCTATTCTGTAAGTGCTTACCGAAAGTGGGATCATGTATAAATTATCCTTTATTCTCGTAGACAAGAGAAATATGGGCGATGTGTGAAGTGTTCTTTAGTATTTTAGACAGGTAGTAGAAGCTAGGCGGTGCCGTGCACCGGGGCCCTCAAGCTCAGGGGGTCCTTTGGCCCTGATTAGCAAACCTCAAACTGAACTTGCAAATGTTTTGTCCTTCGTACACATGTAGTAAGTAGCTTTGAGCACAATAAAGAGCTGATGATAAAGTAGTTTTGTACCTTTAAATTATTTATATTATTACTTGATAAATCCTAACCCAGTTTAGGTGGGGCCCCATTTTTTTGCACCAGGGCTTTTTGTTACCTAGCTACGCCACTGTGTTTGTCACTTTATTATGAACATTTAGCTGATATTTTTTTCGCGACTTCGGAGTTGCTCACACAGTAAAAGCTATTTACACACCCTTACCGTCACCTGTCGATAGAAAGCAAATTCAAATGATAGGTATAAACCACTCGTAGAGTTACGAGTGATATGACTTGTTCAGAAATATGACTTTTGTGATTTCGTTCGCAAGTAAATCACATCGCATGAAAAAAATCCTACGAGTGATTCAAAAATAGAGCCCTGGTCCAAAGTACGCCCCGGACCACTATTTCTTTTTATTTATTTACTAGCCGTCCGCCCCGGCTTCGCACGAGTGTAAGCTCGGCCTTCGGCCTCGCTACAAAATATAATATAGCCTATGTCACCCGGGGATAGTGTAGCTTCCCAACAGTGAAAGAATTTTTCAAATTGGTTCAGTAGTTTCGGAGCCTATTCATTACAAACATACAAACATACAAAAATAGGTACAAATCTTTCCTCTTTATAATATTAGTGTAGATATGGCAACAGCCGCTTCAGTCTTCTTACCTACCATGTCTGCGAGTAGAAGTCTGTCATTACGACAACATTACTATAAAATAAGCTAGATGGCGTTATAAATAATTATAAAAAAAAAAAAAATACTATTTATTATCATAAATTAATATAGCCTATGTTTCAATCAGGTATTTTATAAGCATATTCATGGAAACTGCTTTGAAATCCTTCTAGTAGTTTAAAAGATGTGCGCGGACAAACAAACAAACTGACAGCCGTCAGATTTGTAGTTCCATAATTTGAAAATAGATTGCGTACTAAAACGATGTTTTGCGAAAAAATTGTAAATTTGCTTAAACTTTACGAATAATATTATTAAAAACGTAATAAGGTATTCAATAATTCCTAAACTAATGAGTGTAAATGGATCGTAGTTTCACAAATATGAAAAGTGCGTCTATTATAAGTAAATACGACACTTTACCTGAATCACGCAAACGACATTTTTCTTGGAAGTTAAACCGATATCCGGTATTGCTTCTACTTAGTTAGAAGTCATGTGTGAAGGTAGTTGATCTACACATTTATAATAATATTATAAATTATAAATTATAAATATTATAAATTATAAATATTATAAATTATAAATTATAAATATAAATTATAAATAAATAAATAAATAAATTATAAATGTGTAGATCAATGGGGATTTATTGAGACATAAAAATAAAAATAATATACATTTATCTCAAAATTCTGTCGAGGTGACAGACTTTTTGTACCTGTCCCATTGATCAATCAAATTCTCACAATACCTAGTTCATCACACATCTTCACGTTCGTCCATAAATGCTTGTGTTGAAAGCAGCTGCAGTTTTGCTCTTGTACTATTACACTGTGATCGTTGAAATAATGTTGACATTATAGATAATTATTTTAAAGACTTCCCTATTATTTTAATATAAGGTGGCAACTCAGTGCTAAATTTTCACATAATGATTCTCCAGATATTAAAAAGTATAACTTTTTCTAAGATTACGTAATAATCGTGAATAAATTCGTGTATTATAAACAAAGAAGGGTCATACTTTTTTAATTTCTGTGAGGTCAAACTTGTTAAAGGGTTAAAGATTTAATGAGTAAAAGTTATGTGAAAATTTGCAGCCACCTAGAGTAATGTTTCAGAAAGTGTCGTAAAAGTGTTTGTAGTTGATAAACTGCTAAAGATTAGTGACTATAAAATCTATAATTTCAATCAATACAAACCTCTTTCATTAACATTTTGACATATTGGCTAAATATCTAAATTTTTGTTTTAATCGATACAGACATACAGACGCGGAAAGCAACTTAATTTTATACTATGTAGAGATACTGAGACGTGGTTCTTATCTGCTGGAGTATTTTGGAAAAAATCACAGAGAGTCACACAGCGAGCAATGGCGAGAACTATGCTGGGAATTTCTTTGCACGAGTAACCAGAAAGTGGATAGTCGTGAAAGAACGATAATCATCGACATAGCTATTAAAATGTGTATGTTGAAGTGGCAATGGGTGAGCCAGATCGCTCGAAGAACCGATAACCGATGAGGAAGAAAGATGTAGTGGAGACCATGAAACGGAAGACGCAGCAAAGGTGGGTCTCCCATTGGATAGACCGACCGCATTGTGAGAGTCGCGGGCATCCAGGGGATGGAGATGGCAGCTGTCATTTGGAGTGGAGTTCTAAGAGAGAGACCTATGTTCAGCAACGGATGTCTTCTGGTTGTTGATGATGATAATTATATACATTTCTACGACTGGCATGATTCAAACCAATGATCTAGTTGAATGCTCACATTGCTCTAGCCACAGAGCAGAGGTCACTTTCCTGCTGGCTTCCGAATTCTAGAATTTTCTTTTTTTAACCAATCTAAACGTCGGCGTCGGTACTTACTCAAATGGAACTACCAAAGCATACAGATAATTTGTTCGTTGAATTTTAGGATCATGTTTACATGTTTCACAAAATAGTCGCTTTTTTATTTTTCACGTTTATCCCCATCTTCGTCTATACTAAATAGCGTTATTATTTCGGCAGATTCTCGTGGACAGGCACTGGGCGGATGTTCTAATAGATTTATATCTCTCCCTAACAGATTTATAGGTTACCTTGAGAGACCTCTAGTTCTAACAGCTTCATTTCACGAACTATTGTTCTCACTAAGATGTTTTTATTGGCGACCACTTGAATGTGCCAGTTCCATTGATCTAGAAAACCAGCCAGTTTGGTAAAGTAGATATTTTTAAATTAATGTAAAAATAAATTAAAGTATGTATGTTCCAATACCACATAACACTAATATTATAAATGCGAAAGTAACTCTGTCTGTCTGTTTGCTACATAATCACGGCTAAACGGTTTAACCGATCTCGATAAAATTTTGCGAGGCAATGGTATGTATCATGAGGACGGACATAAGCTATTTTTTTCTGCAGAAATCGTGGACGAAGTCTAATAGTGAAGTAAATCGAACTCTTAATTTTTTTTTGTACTTACGTATCAAACGCTCTTGCAACGATTACTTAAAAAACAAATACGCAAAGTGAAATTTAAGAACCTAGCACCGAATTTTCATGCAACTTTGATTGTTGGCATCATGTCCTTGAATATTTAATTTAATTTAAAAAAAAAACAAGCTTAGCTTCTGCAAAAAAAAAACCCGCCATCTTGGAGCGGCAGCGGATAATGTGAACGTTTTAAAACATATTATTTTTTAATTTAGCTGAGATCGAAAAAAAAATATTTATATTTTTTTCAATCTCAAAATAATTCCTATATAACTTTATCTTCTAAAAATTTGAAACGTCTCTCTGGCTGGAAGTGGGCTCTCAACATATTTGTATGCGTATTAAACGTGTCATTACATAACATCCACAGTAAGCCGCTGTCGTCCTCAGATATTTTAATTACAGCAAAAACATCAAATTGCTTAACGAGGAATTTAATTAGCTTAAAAGTTAAAACGCAATTCGTATGCCGCAAATTTGGAACAACACTGATTTCATTCTGTCTCTTCCATCCTTTCTCTCTCTCTTCTTTTTATCACTCGTACATTATAGTCTGGCTACTGAGAGAATGCATCTGACAGCTAATAATAACATTGTAAATAATTTTCAATATAAAAACCGACTTTATAAAAAAATCAGAACTGGACCAAATTGAAATGGGACCACACGGGAAGCACTAGCTTTTAAATAAAATTGAATCATCTAAATCGGTTCACCCAGTCGAAATGAGATAACAAAAAAAAACCATTCGAATTGAGAACCTCCTCCTTTTGAGAAGTCGGTTAAAAGTCATGGTTAACATCTGCTTGCGGCGTGACGACTAACTTTTTACAAGTTTTGGTTTAACTTGCAATGTTTGTATGTTATTTTGTTTATTTAGATTAAATCTTATAAGCTAAATTAGAAACATTTTCTCCTATTCTACGTAGTTGACTTTTTACATGTTGGTTCAGTTGTAATGAAAATGTATTTTTTATGAGTTTTAACAAGACCTTAATCGACATCCAGGATTAGCTCTAGAAAAAAAATACTTCAACGGTTAATTACAACACAGACACAAAATGTATACGCATCATAAAAACTTGTTTATAAAAATATATTTTTTTCTATTAATTTATTTTAAGTATAATAATAATAGTTCCATGACTTTTTTTAAAATTTTGGAAGTATATTCACCAATTTGTTTTACGTAGATGATTTTTAAAGTTTTTTGTTTTTGTTTGTTTAGTCCAACGCGGTCTCTTTAGTTTTGGGTCCACTTTACTTCTAATTTGAAACCATTTTTTTTTTTTTTTTTTTTTTGTTTTTTTTTTTATAGAACAAAAATATAAAAGTCTTGAACCGAAAGTTGTAAGAAGCGTTGTAAGAAAATTGTCAGCTTATATTATCTTAGCTTATAACTAATATTATCATTTTCACACACCACTCATCATTACCACGAATATCTTGCCTCAGCCCGAGGAATTAATTCCTTCTAGATAATTGTCTCCGAGAAGATGCCCGAGGCGCAGTTATTAAACGTTAATTAATCCGACGTAACCGCAATTCAATATTCCGTACGTATTAAAATTAACAGTAAATTATCAGAAGCAAAAGGCAATGTGAGAAAATGAAGATTTCACACAAATTACGTGAAGAGATTTTTATAGAAATGATAACGAGCTAAGTCCTTTATCTAAAAGGTAAATGTAAAGCCTGTCACAGACTGCTGCGCACGGGCACATAATCTGACTTTGCTGCTTGTTACGCAAATTATGGCTCCGTCTTATGGTGGAAATTTCATTCCAAGACACTAAGCGTTTCTGATCCACCTTTTTGGTTAGCACCAGAGCTGTGGAAATCTTTACTCACGTTTGTCTTTCCAAATAGTTCGATTTTATTAAAAGTTTAGAGGTATTTCCTAGGCAAGCGTGCTACATCATCGTTTTCCATCAAGTGAATATTGTAAAACGCACCTCGCTCGTATCAGTTTATTTTTTTATATGTATTCATATATTATACATTATTTTATTCACAATACGAAATTTTTTCTAATTATTTTCGTCAGTGACTGTAAACCATTTGAGTTCACGCTGCAGTTTTTCCAAGTCTTCTTGGACCTCTTCTTTGAATATTTCTTCCTTTCTTAGTTCTGACATCTGCAAGGAAAATTGATTGTTTTAAAAGTTTCGAAAAAAAACTGAGAACTACGTATTATTAAGTTCGTCTTGTCATTGTCATCAATGTGAACAACTTTTACTAAAGAACCAACCCTGAAGTCGCAAATGATATCAGTTTCTAAGTGCGTCCAGATCTGGCGAATGCATAAGGCGAAGGGCTTGCTAACTGTGTGCGTGTATTACGTAGTGCGATTAGTTTGCGTGCCGCTCCTGCGCCGCGAACGCGCAAGCTTTAGGGCCGGCGCTTACAGACGGCGAGACGCGGGATAGCGCAGCACGGCACGCTTTGGCATGCCGAAGAATGCCGATGGATGACGAAGGATCCTGTGACATCCCCACTCACAGACGGCGAGACACGACACGGCGCGGTACGGCACGATTTGGCATGCCGAAGAATGCCGATTGATGCCAAAGGCGCGTGTGACATCCCACGTGACAAAGTGTGTTCACGTGGTGGAGTGGCGTGCCGTGGTACTCCGCGGAATTCGCGTTTCGGCCTATTCATGTTGAAATAGGGGAATATCAGTGCTTAATTCATTGATATAAGGTTGAAAATCATTTGTCAACGAAAAATCCTATGCCATGCCGTACCGTGCCTCGCCGTCTGTGAGCGCCGGCACATACGCGCCGCGCGTGAACTGCTCTAGCGCTGCCTGAAGCTAATTTGAGACTACGCTATACTATTGTGTATAGCAAATAAGGAAATAATGAAGGAGCCAATAATATATAGTACAGTTAAGTGTGAACGTGTGCATAATAATGTATGGTGCGCATATTGTTTTGCTATGAATTTTATATGCTATATGCTATAGCGTAGTCTGAAATTGGCCTAAGTGCATAGCGCGCGTGTTTAATCCCGCCCGTGCCGCTAGTCCCGAATTGGTTAGGGAGGGTGTGTTACCCACATTATTTTCTGTATATTGGTTTTTTGACTAACATTACCTGTAAATATTTCTGAAACAATGAAAAGTTAACCAGCTTTAGATTCAAAATTAAATCTCAAAGACGATGCGGGTAGATTTTTCACAACAATGATTTTCATGCAAAATGAATTTGAATTTAGGATCAGAAAATTGCAATTTCAATGGCAATAGGCTATAAAAAAGGACAGATCAGATTCTGATTTTAAAGAGTTTATTTTCAGAATTACGTTAAAGATCGACACATCTTCCTCTGAACGTGGCCAAAGGTGGAACTGCAGCTGACGTCTCATTCTCCCTTTAGCGTTGAAAAGAGACAAACGTACCTACTCTCGATCTCGGTCTAAGCATTTATTTGCTCTGACAGATGCAATAGCACTGTGATTTTGACACAAGTCTGATGATTTTTGCTAGGCTTTTGAAAGTAAGACTGTAGCAGGTACCTGATAAGTATACTTCAATAAAATATTAGAAGTTTTTTTATTCTACTTTTCATTATGATATTGCAGCTGTCAGAGCAAATCAATACTTAGAGCAAGTTTAGTAAAGCGCAGTAAAGATAAGAAAGACACTGCGAATCCACCTATTTCGCATAGCTGTAGCCTGTCGTTGAATGATCTAGCTAGCACGCCGTATAATTCAGTTCGTGAAATACAGTTATACAATACGTTCAATATGATTATTAACGGGATATTTACCATGATAAGGTCGTGTATGAAGCTCCTGATATTTCTGCGCAGTTACATGCACCATGTTCACTGGAAGACTGAAGAATGCGAGTAGTTGGTTCAACAGTTCAAAGTTAAGTGTAAACATAACGATCTACCCTCTTTTATAGTTTTTTCCTTAAAAATACACGTACTAAATGTACTCAAAATACTATACGCAGTGATAAAGTGAGCCTTAGGTTCGGACTTAGGTTCGAGTTCATATTCCAGTGATAACCGTAGCAAAAAATTAAGAGGGTAAATAGTTTTGCTTCCCCCTAATTTTGAACTGTTCGACAAACCAACATTCTTCAGTTTTCCCGTGAACATGGTGCATGTAACTACGCCAAAATATTGAAAACTCGATACACAACCTTATCATGGCAAATATCCCGTTAATAATCATACAACTATAATGAACAACCGTGATAGTTTAAAACAATGGAGAAATACAAAAAAATACTGTATATAGTATATTCCTTGAAATACAAAAAAATGCATCATAGTACAAACTCGTAGAAAGTTGTTGGGTGCGAATGGTGGGGGATGTGCGAATGTAGTTAAACTACCATTAAATTGCTTTCGTTTCGTTATCTCGTGACTAATAATGTGACACGCTGGTTTTTCATACAATATGTCCGCACGGAGTCTTGGCGCCACCATCCACTTCCATTGTAAGCTATGTCGCACTGTAAAGTCGTTCCGTCGGGAGTCGATAATTTTACGAACCGAATTTTATTGCAGAGTCAATTTACGGGCTTTTGAGAGGCGAAGTATTCAGTAAAATAAAGTTTCCCTTGAAATAACAAAGATTAACTAAAAGCTAGGAGTTAATTCCACTGCATAGGGGTTCAAACACTTAATAATAACTACCTATAGTAAACTTCATTTAAGCCGCAGAAAAATAATTAAGTAAGTATTTTACTTAATAAACTAAAAAGCACACGTGACTCTTTAAAACAAACCAAAGAAACCCAAAGTCGAAGGGTAATTATTGGAAAATCCACTATCTACCTTCTCATTATCAAATCACTGATCATCAATCATCAAATCAGTTCAGTGGTACCAAATCATTGTTTGTCATTCGGATTACACAATATATATTTGCAAAGCTAAAATTGATACAATTTAGTTATTTACGATTTATAGGTACAATTTGATTTCCTAAACTTTTTTAGATAGTTCATTAGCTAGTGAGTTACGAGTGAAGCTAATATTTATGCGTGTTGAAAAATATCTATTTACTCATTTATCAAACTAATTCTTTGCTATCAGACCACAGACTAGAGGAAATAAAGACAACGCAAGTTTGTGAAATTAAACAATACTAAACGTGCCAAAACAAAATCGACACAGTTGTAAACGTCAAAAACATGAAACTTAAGAACTTTTCTCTTGTTTCCAAAATATGGTACCGTTTAGCAGTGCCTCAAATTTGGAGCATTGTTCTGACTGTATTTTTATTAGTTTACGCCATTTTATCCTCTCTAGTCTGTTAGTTTGATGGGTGATTTGTATTAATTGATATTTTTTCTCTCACCTCGAATCCATTGTCAAATATATCGTCATCTTTTTTTATATCATATCTTCTAAAGTTATGTAAGTCGTTGTCATTCCACCTTCTATTCAACAGATTGAGTGGTACTTGTAGTCTTGCTGTCAATATTGGCATATTCGCTAAATTGCGTGACTCTAACTGGGTTCGAGGCTATGCAAACCACACATTTACACCTGCGATTACATCACAGTAAACAAAAAATCATTCCATCACTTAAAAATTACGTTTAAAAATACTGTGCTTATTACGAGTAATTCAAATATAGACTAAAATAACAGCTTAATATGTGGATTTTGCTACAACTTTGGGGCACGCATTGACGTTCAGTATTCTTTGTCTATTTCCTCTAAGTCTCTGAGTCTGATAGATCACTTTTAAAGCGGAATTTACATTTACCCAAGTGGTGCAAATTAGTGACAAAACATTAGTTTAGCTAATAAATTTCACGTATAAGCAAGTTGCATCATGCACACATTATATCACTAATGCATACATAATGAAACCATACAACGAGAATTTCACCAAACCTAGTGTTGTGACCTGCGGTCATGATACTTATTTAGCACAACCAATTTCGTAATGTAAATTTCAGCTTTGTACAAACACGTTGTAGCTCTCGTGTGAATCATGAGGCAGATAATCTCACCTCATATCTTCTATCATAAAAATTATCTTCTCTAATATCTCTAGTTCTTCTGTAATTCAAGTTGTCCCGGTCCCATCTTCGGTTGTACCTATACAGGGGTATTTGGTCCCTTTTCCGTAAGTTTCCAATCACTATACTATCATATTCAGGTAGGTTATTATCATGGCAATATGTGAAAACGATTTGAATAAACAGTATGAATAATATCATGTTGAATTTATGGTTTTAGATGGAAGGAAACATATTCGTAAAATAGTTTTGATAAAAATAGCAATCGTGGTTTTGATAATGTCAGTAAACTTTTATGTTTCAATCATACTGTAGAACGTTAGTTGTTAAAATATATTGAAACGTAAATTGTTTTGAATTGGTTAGTAAATTCAACCAGTCAAAAAGTTTGGTAGGTCGGTTAAAGAATGGGTTACATTTTGGACAAAAGTCACTTTACTTGTTGGATTTATGGCCTCTGCGACTATAGTGTCACAATTCTGCCAATTTCCGTTTTGTGTCAGTTTTGTAAACGGTATTATAAAACAATAAGTTACTAATAATATGCTCGGTGTTATGTTCACGAGTCTTCTGATGATTAGCGGTTGATTATACTAGAACAAAAGAGACAACATAGTTACGATAATCACAATTATTAGTAGGATATATAAGGGCATTACATTATAGGATGACATATAATATGTTAGTACAATCATTTACAGAATACAATCTGATATTATTAATATTTATAAACTTACATAATATACAGTTAAGTTATGGGGTAGAGGTGAGGGTTAGTAGACATTTCAGGGAAATATGATGAGGGATAGTAGGAGGGATGATATCATAAAGTGAGCGTTTCAATTTAGAACAATCGAAAAATATGTTGTCCATATTTCCTTCGTCCAGACAGCATTCGCACAGAGAATGATCCCTGATCCGCAGCTTTGCTAAGAAAACTGGGGTGCAGGAATGTCCGAGGCGCAGGCGACAAATCGTAGAGCTGGTAGTTTAATTTGATAGTCTCTATTCAGTTGCAGATTGTCTATAAACTCGGAGCAAGCATTTATTTGGTTTTACAGCTGCAATAACATTGTAAAAAGCAAATGAGAATCACGAGTTCTGATCACTTTCGCTAGGTTTTTGAACTAAAGACTGTAGCAGGTATCCGATGTACTTCAGTAAAAAAAGTTGGCTGAGAGTATGATATTAAATAATTCTCGCAGTTAAACAAAACAAAAAAAAACACGCTTTAAAATCGCTAATCCTGAAGATCATGGTAAGAATAATGGGACCAACTATTAAATATTGCATTGTCATCGGATCCTGAGAAGTGTGCAAAGTTTCAAATCAGTCCGTTGTTTTGAAAGGGGTGAAAATCACGTTCAAGGATTCCGGCACATAGATACATACCAAGCTAATAAAAGCGTGTTAAAAATGTCTTAATTTTTTGATCAATGAATACTGATCACTCAAAAACCTAGCGAACTAGATTTCTGAGTGATCAGAATTAGTATTTTTCATTTAAGTTTTTACAATGTTATTTTATTTCTATACTTTGATAGTTGCAACTATATGCTTCCAACAAGATGTAAAGCTTTTTTTAATTTATTTCGTATTTATTTTGGGGACTTTTGCTAACAATGGTCAGTTCATGTCAGTCCCAAGATACACACACATCATCAGCCAATTAACGTCCACTATCCATAAATGTCCCCACGCTTGGCAGGAGTCCCAAGATAACTTAAACTAAATTTACAGTAAACTAACTAAATATTAGTACACAAACAAATGATTGATATAATAAAAAAATATTGAGCGTGAGTAATCTTTTTCAGTAATGTCAGCTACAATAACTTACTAATGTAAAATAGTGATACAAAATACTATAAATCACCCTACAATGTAAATAAATTATACTGATAGTAATCGACTCAAATAACACACACAAAGCCAATTATTGGATACTCACGCGACCAAAGATAATATAAAACGTCATTGCACGCGACCCAAACTGAACGCTCCGACTAACTTTTACTTAAAACGTATCTAATTTATTAGTATTTAGAAAAAAAACGAAATTAGATTTTTTTTCGGAGAGGTTCATACGTAGTAAAATTAAAACAGCCAAGTGCGAGTCGGGCTCGGGCAATGAATATTCCTTACCACAACAAATACCACCACCATACCACCACCATAAATTGTTACCTACTCAATAACAAAAAAGTAGTGCAAAAAGACATGCCTACGCGGTCACCCATCCAAGTACCTTCGATGACCCGAAGTAGACCGGGTAGTAGAGTACCGGTGAATAGAAATTTTAGTTTTAACTTTTTGATTTCAACTGGCTGTACATTACGGTTCAAAAGATACAGCCGTTAAAAGGTAGAACGAACAGACAGAGGACAGACAGACAGACACATAATAAACCCCCGCCTATAGTCTAACTCTGTGCCTAACTTGGAACCACCTCACATTGCTTGAAGTCCTAATACTAGTAGAACGATTACTTAGTCCGATGATCGGACTGGTGAAACTTTTTCATCTCAGTATCTCAGTATCTTCCGATACTAGGCCAAGAACTCTACGCCCGGGAAATGCTCGAGAATGTCCCTTCCTACTCTCTTCAATGGCGCGGAGCCATACCACTCCTTTGTCTTCTCTGGGCACTTCTTAATTTTAAATTGTAACAAACAATTTGGCTATAATATGCGTAGAACTTAATACCTTAGTTAATAGCTTTGGTGAAGTTTTATATAAAACCAATTAATTGTTATATTACTCGTATTGAGTATACTTACTGAATTTAATGATCAGGGAAACTTATTTTTATTTTCCTTACTAATAATGTTCAGTTGAAAACGCCTTTATCTGCTGCCCATAGTTTAGAACTTTAATATTAATGGTTCTGCACAAAATCATGCATATTTTTGCTTAGTGTAATTCCCCGCCTTATAAAAATGTGTTCAGTAGAGCTTTGCACTGCTAGGTAGGTATAATGCATAAAGTATTTATAGTAAAAACAAAAAACATTAATTCGTTCTGGTGTTGTTTTTGTCTTTACATAGTGTTTGCCGACTGTTTCCTTGTTTATTGGCATGCGCATGATGTAAACCACAGAAAAAAAACTTCTCTTTTCTGTGATGTAAACCACGTTGGTCGCGGAGGGGGCGTATGGCGTTTGTGATTGGAGAAAACAAAAGTTATTCATTCAATTCGCTAGGATTGGCCCGCTCGAAAAAGATCCTGCTGAAAATTCAGTTCCTTTTCATCATGGGGGGTAAAGGATGAGCTGTCATGTGGTTATATCGCCATTGGGATTAAACTAAAACAGTATGTAGTACTATTTCGATATCATACGATACGTGCCACGCTTGTTATTATAAGCTTTAAGATAACAAATTGTCATGTTTCGATATGGGAAAATTCAGGTTCTACCGTGTAAGGTCATGTAAGGGTTAAAATGGTTAAGTTTAAAGGTGAAAATTTCTATATTGGTATAGTCAGTAGAACTTAAGTGCTGAAGAAATAAAGTTTTATGAGTAGTTTCTGATAAATTACTCAATTTCATATGAATAAAAATAATAAGTACATTGTGCTATGATATGATCACTGTAAAAACTATGTCGGGTAGGAAAAAGATGAAGTAAATCTTAACTTTGCGCTTGTTTGGAAACCTTTGAGAATAAATAAATTTGCTCCAAAAAATAAGGAAAGTTAAATATTTAGACACAACATTCAAAAAACAAAATTTGCAGTTTCAGGCCTGAAATAGGCAATTTCCTTTAAAGTACAATAAGATTTACGAATGACAGTGATAACTGATGAATAATCAATAAAAAAAAATGTCTTCAAAATTAGTGAAATACGCAATTTCGTTTATTTGGATGACATAATAATAGTAAGGTCATCCAAGTAATTACAGGTTTACCAGTTATTTTGATTTAAAAACCAAACTACTGAACCGGTTTTGATGAAATTTCTAACTTCATAGGACCAATCAGAAAGTATATTGTACCAAATAAAATAAAACAAATCGGTTGATTAATGACGGAGTTCTGAGATAATACACTTTTTTAAGTCAGTTAAAATAAAATTTGAAATCAGTTTCCAAATGCCAAAGTTTTGAGGCAACAAACTTTAAAAAACCGGCCTAGTGCGAGTCGGGCTTGCGCAGGAAGGGTTCCGTACCATTATATTATAAAAACGGCAAAAATCACATATGTTGTATAGGAGCGCCCTTAAATATTTATTTTATTCTGTTTTTTAGTATTTGTTGTTATAGCGGCAACATAAATATATCATCTGTGAAAATATCAACTGTCTATCACGGTTCATGAGATACAGCCTGGTGACAGATAGATAGACAGACAGAAGGATGGACAGCGGAGTCTTCGTAATATGGCCTCGTTCTACTATTTGGGTACGGAACCCTAAAAAAGAAAAGCGAATTGAGAACCCCAGCCTTATTTTGAATTCGGTTATAAAAACAGAAACTCACCAATATAACACTGCTTTCCAAGGATTCCTAATCACTTAGTAAGAACTTCACAATAGTAATCGAAAATCCATAATCATTAGCGCCGCGAACTTGAAGTGAAATAGTAAACTGAAGGTTTTGTTTATCCATTTATTTACAAACAAGACTGAAACATGGTACAAACATACTTCAAGAAAAATATGTCAGTATGGATACCAACCAAACGTATGTATAAAAAAATAATATTAATAAGTTACAGCAGGCAAGATGTTTGGCCACCTTGTACGACATGACAAATTAATGAAAACCATCATAGAGGGAAAGGTAGAAGGAAAGAGAGGACCGGGAAGACCAAGAAGATTATTCGTAGACCAAATAAAAGAGAAGGCAAATGTCATGTCGTACAGGGAGGTGAAAACACTGGCAGAAGACCATCAAGCCTGGAAATTACTCTACCGACAAGAGCTACGCTCTTAAATGTTGAATGAATGAATGAAGTTACAGCTTGGACTGGTGTCAATAATAATCATAATATTTTTATTTGTTAAATTAATTACAGGTAAATGATAGTAAAGAAACTACAGATATCAATAATTATAATAATTACTTAATATTAAGGTACTGAGAATGTGTAATGTATAATAATATGTAGGTTCTTATATTATGGCCTAGGCCTTATGGTTGGCAATGGCCACACCATTGCTACCACAATGTAAAATAAAACTCCTTTGAGCTTTCTTGATCACTTTAGTTCTTTGTCATAATCTCATTCCTGATTTTGCCTCTAGCTAATGCCTATTTCTACGATTCAGCACCTTATTTTAATACAAGTAGTATGCAAAAGTAGTTATTGTGATTTAAAAACCAAACTTTTGAACTGAATTGATGAAAATTCTATGAGATCAATCTAAAAGTAAATCAAATAAATTTTTTTTTGATCCAATCGGTTCTTAAATGACGGAGTCCTGAATTAATTTTTTTTTAATAAATAAATAAAAACCTCCTTTTTTGAAGTCGGGTAAAAAATCTTGCAGCGAATATAAAACGACGACCTGTATAAAGCGGCTAGTGGCAGAATATCGTGCCTTGTGGCGTCCTTTAGGAGAGGCCTATACGTTCAGCATTGACTAACATGAATAAGACTGATGATGATGATGAATTAGTGATAATGGTTATGATCATGAATTCACGTAAGAATAAAACGACGACCTGTACCTTTAGTACAAGAATTGATAGTTTTCGAAAACTTTTTTCGTTTTCGTTTTGATGCATACATTGCTGGGCTGAAAGCTATTCAAAACTATTTTTCGTATTTGAGTGAAGCAACCTATACTGTCGATTACTACCGATTTTAGTTCATCCGCGTTTCCGTAGAGGCACTTTACTAAAATGTATGGGACAATACGGAAACGAAAAAAGTTTTCGAAAACTGTCAAATCTTGTACTAAGGGTACTGTATAAAGCGGCTGGTGGCAGAATATCGTGCCTTGTGGCGTCCTTTAGGAGAGGCCTATACGTTCAGCATTGACTAACATGAAGAAGACTGATGATGATGATGAATTAGTGATAATGGTTATGATCATGAATTCACGTAAGAATCAAGTAATGCTAGTTGGAAAACATAATAGAACTAAAGAAAAAAAGTTTTATCTTTATAAGCTTTGAAGGGCCTCAGTTTCACAATGAGGCGCTTACCTCTATAGTGAATTCCACCTCGTCATCATCATCAGCCAGAAGATGTCCACTGCTAAACACATGCCTCCCTCTTTAACCTCCACACTGAACGACAACCTGCAATGTGCATCCACTGCATGCCCGCGACTTTCACAATGTCGTCGATCCATCTAGTGGACGGCCTACCTACGCTACGTCATCCGGTTTGTGGTCTCCACTCAAGAACCTTTTTCCCCATCGGTTATCGATTCTTCGGGCGATGTGGCCACTTCAGCTTGCAAATTTTAATAGCTATGGCGGTGACTTTGGTTCTTTGCCAAATATCCACGTTTTGGTTTCTATCGCGCAAAGAAAGTCTCCACTGCCCATTGTGTGACTCTGAGTTTTTCCAAAAGGCCAACAGTTAAGGACCACGTCACGGAATTTAACCTATTTTGATGATTCATTTACTGAATAAAATAATTTGTACCTGAAATAATGCAAAACTTCACGAGAAATAAAGTAAGAATCTATCTGTCAAAGTAAAAAAGACTGAATAGTGCTGGATTATTTCTTCTTTTTACTCGAAATCTAAGATCCGCTTGCCTTTTCCAGAAAATAAAGTGCACGCTAAAAAGGTTAAAACAAAGTCCCCAGCAACGTTCCAGAAGTCTTTGAGAACGACTCTTTTAATTGGACAACTCTTCTCACTGATGCCGGTAGTTGGATTGTTCAACAATAGTGCGAGAAATGTCAAGTAAGTTTACTGTTTTTATAAGACTACTTTAGACAATAAATGAATAAACAAATCCGAACCAATCATTCGTTACAATTTGGGTGTTTCGAGTGAATCGGTTTCTTCTGGGCAAGCGTGCTCCATCGTAGACCGAGTATCGAGTTGGCGGTCAAATGCAAGCCTATTACAGAGTAAAAAAAAATTGGAAAAGAGGCAATAACATTTCAACAGTTCAAAAGATTTTAATCAAAATTAGCTAATAACACCCGATATAAAATTAATATAAACGTATTAAAATTATTATATTTAGCAATTTTAGAATATAAGTAGCTTCTGATATAAAAACATATGCAAATTTAATAGGGTTCTAAGATCTGAAATTTTCCAATATGACTCGTGGCGTACTATGAAAGGTCCGATATTGCTGTTACGAATGATTGAGTGAGCATTCATAACAGACGGCAAGAATATCGAAGGATTCTGTCATTTGCTGTTAATGTTAGAGACATCCCTAAAAGCAGCATAAGTAACAGTAATTTTTGTTAACAAGTTATATTATTATATTTTTAGTCTGTGTAAGTGAAAAAAGCAAGCTCATTAGTAAGCCAAAGTCGCACGACGAGCTATAGAGAGGGCTATACTCGGGGTTTCTCTAAGAGATCACATCAGAAATGACGAGATCGTTACCGACATAGCCCATGGACATGCTCGGATTAGCAAGTTGAAGTGGCAGTGGGCAGGGCACATAGCACCCAGAACAGATGTCCAATGGGGCCGAAAGGTTCTCGAATGGAGACCATAAACGCAGCGTAGGGCGTCCACCCACAAGATTTACAGACGACCTAAAAGAGATCACAGGAAGACGGCAGGATGCAGGCTGCTTCCAACCGGCCCTTTTGGAGATCGATGGGGAGGTCTATGTCCAGCAGTGGACGTCCTATGTCTGAAATTATGATGTTGAAGTGAAAAAGCCTAGTATTGGTCTACCACTACGAGACTTTTTTCTTACTGCGCTAGATATAGCCATGAAATGTCATGAATGCTGAAACATCTTGTTCTTTTTTGACTTAGATACGTACGAGTCCATTGAAATGTTACGTGAGCTTTGCATTTTTTTGAGGACGCAATTTTATTTTTGGGACATGTTTGGGGGGTCAATACAAGCTTAACCTCAAGTTTGTGAAGTCGCGACCTTTGTCCCCCGGCCGCCATTTTTCACTTTTTTGCTTATAACTTCTTTAATTTTTAATTTACGGCAAAAGGTTATATAAACATAATTTGTAGGCAAAACAATTTTCTACAAATTATGTGTGTTTTTTTTTTGTAAGAAGCATAGTTTCCGAGATATCGCGAAAAAAGTGTTTTCACCCCTTTTTCCAAGATGGTGGCCGGGGGACAAGAGTCGCGACCCCACAAACTTGAGGTTAAGCTTCTATTGACCCCCCAAACATGTCCCAAAAATTAAATTGCGTCCTCCAATAAATGCATATTCAGTTCTTAAATTGTAACATTTCAATGGAGTAATAATGATTTGATTGAAATTGTTTACCAACATCACAAAGGCACTTCTTAAGTATTAGAGGTGTGTTCGGATACAAATCGAATTAAAACTGGTTTTATGTTTTTAATTATAATCCAAGATGACTCCTTATGACGGTTATTTTCAAGTGTTTTTATTTTCAGAAAGCTTAGAAATGATAGGGGGAAAAAACTACTTATAACAATATTATACCTTCTTTCAGGGATTTTGTTATAAATTTCAACCTTCTTAGAAAAGTCAACAGTATAATAAAAAAATCTTATTTAGCATGGTGATAAAATCTACAGTATTTTCTCATTTACAGATTTGTAAAGACATCATGGAAGTGTGGGTACACATTGCTATCACTGGTTGGCCAGATGTTCATGACGATCATGTGTGTACACCGAGCATCTCAACGGCAAACAACGCTCAACGGGACAAGTAAACATAAAACTTTATGACCTTGGCCTTACGCCCAACTCTAAACGCGGGCCCGAATAGGTGC
Source organism: Agriopis leucophaearia (assembly GCA_949125355.1). Taxonomy (NCBI): domain Eukaryota; kingdom Metazoa; phylum Arthropoda; class Insecta; order Lepidoptera; family Geometridae; genus Agriopis; species Agriopis leucophaearia. The sequence continues at coordinate 15,339,134 of OX421264.1, forward strand.
AGTTTGCAAAGTCACGCGCACGCAAACCTTAATGCGCCGAGATACGGTTTGCGGTTGCGTGATTTTACAAACTGCACCTATTCGGGCCCGCGTTTAGAGTTGTGCTTAAGGCCCCTGACCACAAAACGCGTTGCTGCGCCTCAAAGGCACGCAGCGCAGCGTTGCGCGTATTAAGCGCGTCTTCTATCGCTGTCACTAATCCAGGGCCCTAATTCCGTAACACAAAAGACGCCATTAACAGGCTGCAAACATGTTATAACACAGTAACCATGATCACTATCAACACGGAACCATGGTTACATAACTAAAACGCGTAAAACGAATCAAATGCGTCTGTTTGGATACTACATTCTCTTCTACAACGAACTAGCTTGCTCCACGTTATGCCTATTCAAAACAAGCTCGTTACGAACCTCATCGCGTTAGCAAACTTGACATTGTCAATTCCACGCAGATAACGAGACGCTGCCACGTTAAAAGTTTATGTAGACAAAGAAACTAGCACATAGTAAATTTTTCAATTGAATTTTTTTGTGTCGACATTATCTACAGCAGAATTCATAATTAACCGAAAGTCAAATTATTTGGATAACATAAACGCAGAATAACAGGCGTTTATACTATCAGGGGTACTTATTTTTCAGCGCCTATTATATTCTACGGTACAGCATGCATTACGATGGTAATATTCTTCCGAGTAGCAAGAAAGTGGCCGGTACTAGTGCAGACCATATCGAAGACTGAAGATTTGGACCCCAATTTTGATAGTAACTTGACTGTGAAATGCAATGTCACTTGTGGAGTTGTGCTGTTTTTGGCTTTGGGTAAGTCATTTTTAATACCGGTAGCATTATATTCGTTCACTAACAATATAAACAAATCTTCACGATCATGGTTCTAGTCTAAGAGCCCACGACGGCCAGACCTTCCTACTTTTACTACCTGTTAGCCACCAAAGCCACAGCGACCATAGTTTCATAGCCTGGGATCATTCTTACCTGTATTGTGGACATAAACAGAGAACATTTTAGATTTTATTATTTAACGAAAGCCTGGCAATCGTGGGCTCTTGCTTTATTCTGTATGATGTAATTCCCTCCTGCCCATTTTTCTATCGGACTGCCAGAGTGGGCACGAAACATCGTCACCGCTTTATGGTTATTTTGAAAACCCCTACGAAGCGCTTTTACTGTGCGAACTGCTAGTCTGTGGAATGCACTGCCTCAACGGATGTTCCCCGATAGTTACAATCTCCGCGACATCAAATCACGAGTGAATCGGTTTCTTCTAGGCAAGCGTGCACCATAGTAGTTAATCCGCCGTAAAATTAAATAACATGGGATAATTTCAACTGGTATTATGGTTCGAAAGATACAGCCATTAAAGTCAGGACGGACGGACGGACAGACAGCGTAGCCTTGGTATTAGGGTCCCGTTTACACACAAAAACGGTAACACGTACAAGCGTCAAACTTGGCATGACTATAGCACACACTCCAAAATAATAAATGATGGTCAAGTGAAGTTGAGCATGGTCTGTACTTGAATGGGTGACCGCCCGGGCGTGATGTTGTTTTTTTCAATACTTTCCGTATTTAGTGGTTGTATGAAATCCTCAGTTCGCGAGTCCAACTCACACTTGGCCGATTTATTTAATTTTGTAGCTTGTTTTTTCTTTCAGTTGAGCACATCCTATCGTTGATGGCAGCTTTCGCCGGTGCCGAAATCTGCTACCAAAATAAAAACACCTACGAAGGCTTCGTAACCCACTTCTATCCATGGGTCTTCAACACCTTGCCATATTCCCCTATTTTAGGTGGAGTTACTCAGGTGATCATATTTTGCTGTTATTATTACAAAATTCAATAGTTTTCAATTTAAAAGCAGACTTTAAAATTAGTTAAATACGCAAATTTTCCAGTTATTTTTATTTAAAAACCAAACTTCTAAACCAATTTCGATGAAATTTGTATGAGACCAATCTGAAAGTATTATCTTTTCAAAAGTAAGTAAGTAAAGTAATTTTACAAATTGGTTATAAATAATGGAGATATGAGGTAACAAACATTTAAAAAACCTACGACCGAATTGAGAACCCTCCTTTTTTGAAGTCGGTTGAAAATAGGACGCTGATGCTTGTTAGAGTCCCCTACAAGGAACGCTTATAAGTTTGTTCTGTTCGTCGATCTGTCTTTCTGTATATTCGTTCTAATTTTTAGAACCTGCAAAATTCTAATATTACGGTGGTTGTTCCATATTCATCCTATGACGTCTCATCAGACTATGTTTTTTTTTCCTAAGTCAACCAATTTCTGTTCTTTACTGCTCCGATTCCTAAGCTACCAAATATTAATTCATAATAATAAATTATGACGTCTCATTCCACTTATTTTTTCCTATCTCAACCGATTCCTATTCTTTACTCAACTGACAGCGATTTTTTGAATTTATGTTCTTAATTCATTCCATGAGCAGAAAACTTTGCACGATTATATTTTTAAAATAGACGTAGTCATGTGCCATGCGCCAGCATGACTTGGACTTGACCATAAGATAATTTGCTCGAGTTTGACTAAGACATATTATTTACATAGTAATAAAAAAAACTTGACAGAGGCAAATGTACAAAAAGTGCGCTGCCAAAATTTTCTCAGGTCAGGAAACAAAATAACTTAGGCAGAGATTCTAAATGTGCACGCCCTTCCAACATACTACGCACACAAAATTAAAACGGTGGAGCGTGCATATTTAGAATGATGGTTCTCTACCTACTCGTATATGGCTTTTATAATTCTGCCGCTATTGTGTGCCAGCACATTTTTTTTTATGAAATCTTATAAGCGATATTGTATTTCAATATAATATATTATATAGCAGCTGTGCTTTATTGTAGGTTAAGTAGGTACTAAAGATTCAATACGCATCAGTACTGTTTCTTTTATGGCCGAATGAAAAGGAAAGCCACATTATGGCAATCAGTGTACCCACAAGTAGGACTAGGTAAACATATAATTGGATAATCGCAAAAGTGTCACAGTATTTGAGATGGGAACAAATATCATCGTTTTTTCAATGGAGAATTGGTAATTAAATATAGAAAGGCATTTGGGACAGCTCAAAACTCTGCAAGCTAAGTGAACGCGCAAGTGAAGTGATAAGCCAAGCGAATGTGATTTTTTCTTGCCTATTTCTGCAAATAAATGTCAATATCGAATTATAAGGGTAAGGGGCTACAGTCAAGAATGATCATTCGACATTTTGACATTTCTCTATAGTAATCGACAAGAAAAATACACTTTCACTTAGCTTATCACTTCACTTGCGCGTTCACTTAGCTTGCAGAATAGACTGGCTGATACAAAAGTTAAATGGTAAAAATGATCAATGAAGGAAGGAGAGCGAGAATTTATACACAATAGAGAGGCGTTGAAATTTTCATTAAATCATGACTTTATTCTCTTTTTTAATCCCCGACACAAAAAGAGGGGGGGGGGGGGTGTTATAAGTTTTACGTTTGACAAAAAAAAGTCACAGTCACATATCTATAGAGCCACAATCAAGTCAAAACAGTCAAAAAAACGTCCATGCGTCATTTTACGTACCTAGACATCAATTATATGATAGTTCACATTGCCTCATTTGCTTCAATTTAGACATTATGTCGCTTGCATAGTGTTCAACGTTACTTTTCTGATACGGCGTTGTAGTTGGATCGCGATTGCCTTACTTGACCAAAAAGTCTGCGCAATGCGTAGCGTGCGCCAAGTTTTGGTTCGGACATTTTTTTGCAACGATTGTGATTCTATATTTTTATTTTATTTTACATGGAAAACAAACAGCTGCTAACAAACACGGTAGATATAGGATGATTAGTTACACAAAAGCCAAAAAGAATTTTTCACTAATACAAACTAAAATAGTGTAAATGCCCCGTTGCATACCAACTTAGGCCTGGATAGATAGATAAAATTTGAACAGTAGTTTAGATAGTTGATAAGTAGTAAAGATATGTTAAGTTAAATTAACAGAAAATAAAATAAAAAAGGAACAGATAATAGCCTAATTATGATTATAAAGCCCACAAGCACACAAATTACAAATTCACAGTATATAGTATCTCGATGGTCGAGGGTTAAAAATAAATTTGGACATAGAAATGCATACTTTTTCCTCTTCAGATTCTTATGCTCGGTATTTTTGTATTTTCAGTTTCTCCACTTCCAATCCACGTTCATTTGGAACTTCTCCGACTTGTTCGTGATCTGTATGAGCTACTACCTCACATCGCGACTGGAGCAGGTCAATAAAAAGCTTCTTGTGGCTCAGAGAAAGGTACCTTATGATGCATTTTACACTGAAAGAGTTTGACTAGCAAAATTTGATAATGCGCCACTTGCTGGACACATAAGGCCTTTGCAGACGATGTGCAGAAAACTGGCGCAAGTATATAGTTGCACGAGTTCTGCGCGTCACTTGGTGCGACTTGCAGCGCTTAGAGCGAGACTACTAAGCATTTTCCACTGCCACTGGCACTAAGCAGAAAGAGTTGTGGCTTGTCGCAGGTGATGCGTGGTGCTCGTGCGAGTACCACTCGCGCAAGTACTTCTACAGTAGCAAGTATAGCTACGAGTACATCGTCTGCAACGGGCTATAATATGTTATAGCCATTTAGAAAAGTCAACAATTTTTTATACGTTTATGTGAGAAGTACGCGTTTTCAATACGTAAAATACACTTCGAATTCCACAGGAATTTCAATTTTGAAAAATGTATGAATTTCGTTACGTATTTCGGGCATTGAACACTGGTAGTACACGATGACGTTTTTGATACATTATTACACGGCGTTTTTACAATATTTTATTTAACTTGCAATGTTTAAGAGTTTGTTTGGGTAAAATTAGGTAAAACTTGCAAGCTGAATTAGAACCAGACCAGTAGGTATTTCCTAGCCGATTTTGCTGAGATTTTGCATACACATCCAATACTATATTGTAATATTTTCAAAATCGCCGCAGCCACAAGATAGCGGATACCATTTATTTGCCAAACTTCTTATAATAGATATCAGATTAATATAGATAGGGTAGGTTCTATAAATATGCCGCGGACGAGTGCGAAAGCGTACCCGTGGCCCCAGCGTTCAGGCGCCAGGCAGAAACAGCCCAGGGTTTTTCTGAACCACCGGGCAACTCCTCGAGACGGAATCAGTTCGCCCGCAGAACTGTTGATGGGCCGCAGACTCAATACTAGGCTGCCCGCTCACTTAGATAAATTGAAACCGAGCCGAAATAACGATGCGGACTACGCCAATATGATGAGCAACAGGCAGGCCTACAAGTTGGATTATGACAAGAAGTCGAGAGCGCTTCCTGAACTTAAGCTGGGACAACCCGTACTTGTGACAGATGAAAGCCGGAGGAAGTATGCGCGAGTGGTGGCGCGCGCCCCCCAACCGCGGTCATACTTCGTGGCTGAGAGCTCGGGTAGGCGCTATAGGCGAAACCGACGTCATCTAATAAAGCTGGATAGTACAGGTCCGTATGACCAAACTACACCGTCACTTGCATCGGACAGCGGTGATGAACTCTGGGCTAGTCCTAAGAGCGATGGCGAGGTCCAGTCCGACAATGATGACGTCATCCGCGACGAGGTCCGGGTGGCGGCACCGGTGCCGAGCACGTCCAGCGCACCCATTATTCTCGATGCACAGCGCACGCGCAGACCGGCGGCTAACTTAGCACGTAAAAAAGTTACTGAAATGCTAAAGCAATTTCGGTAATTATATGTTGCTCTTGTCTATAAATTTTCATTTATTATTGTATATAACTAAAATATAAGGCTATAATAAGTATAATGATATGTTGATAATATGTATAATTATGTATACTTATACATATAAAACTAATACTTAAAAAAATATAAAATAAAAATAGGAGGATGATAATAATTATTATTGAGGGTGAAGATGTCGTATTAATGTTTTTATATTTTATGTATCCGAGGGTACATAGTAAATAATCAGTCTTGGTCGAACCGGTGTTTTATTTACAACATGGACATCACACTTAATTCAATATGGCCGCCGTTTCATGATGGTGAATTACATTTTCTTTGCTAAAGCTTGCTTTAAAAAAACCTATAAACTTATTTTCCTTCAAGGTTGCAACCAGCAGTTGAAAATAATCCTTATAAGCAGTAACTTCACTGCTCTAACAATTTATAAATGAATCAATTGAACGAATCTCTACATGAAGTTAGAGTCCGATTTCTAGAGTGCAATTACTTGTACGACCCGACACGTCCGTATAACTTCCGGAAATTTCCGGCAAGTTCCGAAAAGTTCCGCTTAAATCCGGAAAGTTGTGAGAATTTGTTCTGTAAAATACGATTCCACATCAATGAATTGTTCAGCTTAGAACTAAGTGAATCGTGAAGTTGATACGCGTCCGGGCAATACGTCTGTGATTGAACTGGGATTTTCCTTTACGAACGCGAATGACGCAAGGAAAGATTTTACAAGCTTTAATTTAACTTGCCCTGTATGTATCGTATGTACGTTATACACATAAGATTAGGACGAAATATTGCAACTAAATTTTAGACCAGTAATCCCCGATAACTACTGATACCTATGTGACGAGTTAGACGAAATTAGTTTGTCTGTCAATTTTCTATAGCCTTCATCATGGAGAATGTGCACAAGAGCTGATCCCGTTATCTAATTTCCGCCATAGATCATCGAGGCGGTCATTCCATCCTTACGTCGTGAACTTTGGTAAAGTCCGTACGCAGCGTTTCCAAAATTCCTTCTTAATTCGAACTGTATAGGAATGGAATGCGCTTCCTGCCTCAGTGTTCCCTATAAATTACAACCTGGGTTTCTCCCAGACATGAGTGAATAGGCACCTCATGGGCAAGCGTACCCCATCTTAAGCAGATACAGTTATTATGTTACAGTATCTGCCTGAAGTGTTCTGGCGGCGGGTTCGTGAAGAGTACGGCAGGGCAACACAGCTAGTGCGGAAAGTGGATGATGTCATCAGTGGCATCGTCTTTATCTCCTTCGCGAATAACCTGTTCTTCATCTGTCTGCAGCTGTTCAATACTTTGGAGTAAGATGCCATCCTAAACATCATTTGCACGAACAAATGTTGATCGCATATACGTACGAACTCGCGCAACATAATATATACTAATAGGAATTAACCCAATAAAAGCTACGGACCACGTACCACGAAACGCCGTCTGACCAACAGGAGGGAAAGTGAGAATTTTCTCTTTCCCTCCTGTTGGTCAGACGGCAGTCCGTGGTACGTGGTCCGTAGCTTTTATTTTAAAGCTGTAACAGACGTACATACGTACCACTATGTATGTACGTCTGTTACAGCTTTAAAAAACATTACTTAAATTATGATTTTAAATACAATAAAAACGGTAGAATACTAAGACAAATTTTATTTTATTTTAGAAGTACGAAGAATTGTGAGGCTCTGACGAATGCCAATATATTCGTGATTCAATTGGTTCAGGTCCGATATAAATAAATAATATTTTTTAAACTTTCGCGATTTGAACACATGTTTTTTATATTTATCGGGACTTATCGCGCAATATTAAATATAGGTAAAAAATAGATACCTTTCGCTCGACGTTTCGACCATGTTACAATGGATGACTATGGTTCTCTTTCAACAAATCCCTGACGACCTTGAGACACTCCTTCACTGGAACATTGGTAAAAAGTGATTCCACGTCAAAACTCACCATGATGTCATCTGGTTCCAGACTGAGGTTCCCAATGATCTCAACAAAGTGATGAGAATTCTTCACAAAAGACAGGGTGCTACCCACCAGTGGCTGCAGCTACTGCAGTTTGCTTGAGTCGGGGTCTGGTCACTGGATCGAGCTCCACGATCCGAAGGTCCTCTCCACTGAATGGCATTATTTTTCAAGAATGGTTCGTGATGCGGTTGAAATTAAAAAACATCGCAATTTCAACCGAGAGGATGGATTTAAGTTAGCGGCGTCGTGGAATCCCATAGTAAGCAAATGTTCAAACCATGGTGTAGGTACTCGGACTTTTACCGATACAGTCAGTGTTGTGTGTCGTAGTGACAACCCTGCAATTTTTCAAGATCAAGTGAGGGTAGGAGAACAAAATACCCGCACTTCTCGCCGGACTCACCCGCAGTTTTCAGTCAGCTCGTGACCACGACCTGACTGGGAAACGTCGAGCGAAAGGTATCAATTTTTTACCTATATTTAATATTGCGCGAAAAGTCCCGATAAATATAAAAAACATAAATAAATACCTGGGACATTTTTGCACACATGGTCATCTGACCCCAAATTAAGCAAAGCTTGTAATATGGCTCCCAGAGACTGATTGATATACATACATATATATTTTTAAATATATACTTAAAAAGATACTAACACCCAGACATAGAACAAACAAAAATGTCCATCACACAAATGTTTGTACTAGGTGGGAATCGAACCCACGCCCCAAGCGCAGAAGCCAACTGAGCTAACGGGGCTGTCGTTCGTGTTCAAATGTCTCCGTGTTTTCCCCATTTATTTGTATACCGCTAAATCCCTTAACCCACAGACTGAAATTAATATACATAAATTATTTAATTTTCCCATAATGTTTAGTCAGTATTAAATCTTAGAGCAGCGTTATCACCGATTTGATGTTTTATTCGCTGAACATCAAATTTGTTAATCTCGTCGTCTATTCTACAAAATTTATAATAGTTATAGCAATGTAATATGTCTCCAATGCATAACAATATTTTGTAATACCCGCCGTAGCCTAATGCTCACCATCTTTTTTCTGAGCAAAGGGGTAACTATGCCGAAAACCAGCCCTGCGTGACCCTTCAGGACCTCGCAGCACAGCGCTTAGCTTACCCCTATTGCCAATCATTGTTTTACCTTATGTGTCTGTTCATTGTTTTTGGCAAGAAATAAATCTTATTCTTATTCATCATTCTTAAGATTTATTTTCTTCTATCGTTCATGATACGCAATTGCTGTTTATTTAATGTTTGGATCTGAAATACTATCTAAATCAGTGGCGCAGAAAACGCAACGCAATTTACGTTTGCCTGGATTCTTGGTTGCAATTTAGCTTTAAAAATTTGCTGCAAGTTGGCAAGATTAAAATTGTGCGGAAAACCGATTGAGGGCAAAATAGAGTAAAGTATGTTTTAAACTGTGTTCTATTTATTTACAGAGACGGTATCAAAGGCACTGGAGAATGCAGCAGTCGAGCTAAAAAGTAAGATAAAAACACCGCCAGTAATTTTACACAGCTTTGATCGTCAGAACTTTAAAAGTATACATTTTTGTTTTATCTTATCCTAATTACAATTAAAGATCATACCGTAAACTTTACAAAACATTTTTTTTTCGTTTTCATTTGAATTTTCTTCATGTATTCATGAATACATATATGGGATTACCACACCGCAATCACTTTTTGTGAAACAACCTTTGAATATTTACGTTCTCTCTTCTCTTACAGTAAGTAATCAAAGAAAAACTTGCAACATGATAAATAATTGTGTAAAATTTTACACTTATGCACAAATTTATTTCCGAGAAAAGTTTCACCAATCATGTTTCTAAAATTATATTAAACTTATTCATATCTTCACCTATCTATACAATATTTATTTGGTACTGTTTACCTACCATAGCTGCGCAAATTAATACAACGCAACCCAAGTCATATCAACTCTTAAAACCTAGGACCTTCAGAGCTCTTTTAATGTTAAATATGTGTTTAAAACTTTGCCCAACAAAAAGTATTAACGGTTTGGATGTACTCCTTAAGTATTATATTATGCCAATATTATATATTTGTTTGGCTAGCATTTCTCCCTTCGTCCATATTGGTTAGGAATGAAAGCTGATAATTTTGCTTTTGAAACGTGGTCTCTCACTATGGGCCAGCTCTCATTAGCAAGCTCAAAGTCGCACAACGAACTATGGAGAGGGCTATGCTCGGGGTTTCAGAAATGAGGAGATGCATAGACGAACGAAAGTTACCGACATAGCCCACCGGATCAGCAAGTTGAAGTGGCAGTGGGCAGGGCACATAGCACGCAGAACAGATGGCCAATGGGGCCGAAAAATTCTCGAATGGAGACCACGGACCGGTAAGCGCAGCGTAGTATGTCCACCCGATGGACAGATGACCTAAAAGAGACCGCAGGAAAACGCTGGATGCAGGCCGCTTCCAACCGGCCCTTTTGGAAATCAATGGGGGAGGCCTATGTCCAGTAGTGGACGTCCTATGGCTGAAATGATATTGATGATGAATTTTGCTTTTTGCCTTTCAGAACAACACTCTTAGGTGGCTACGAAACGGCGGCATATTTCTTATTTTCCCTTGTTTACCTGATCACGAGGTCGGTGGCGGTTTCTTTAATAGCTTCTCAAGTGAACACAGCGTCTGATGTGCCCGCTCCCGTGCTTTATGAAGTTCCTTCACCGGTATACTGCATCGAGGTAAAGAGATAAAGAGAATTCTCTAAAAATATTTTTATTACGAACTGCCAGAGAAGCATCTGCTGCATCGTTGGTTTTCCCATTAAAATACAACTCGGGTGTCTCAAAGCACCTCATGGACAAGCGTGCTCCGTCATAGACCACATCGTTACTCTCTATCAACTGAGTTTTGGTTAAAAGCTAGTGCATTTTATCATAAAAAAATATTTAGCCACTGCGGAGTGAAATTGGTCTCCTGGCAACTCTTTGGCTTTGCTTTGCCAAAGATTTTTCCACTGACTACTGATTGGTTCAGCTAAGCATATAGCATGCACATGACCGTTATCGTTCAAACTTACGACATGTTTTCTATAACCGTTAAATAAATAGGATCATCATCATGATCATCATTATTATTTCTCCACTGCTGAGACTCAGGCCATCTCTCAGAGAAAGATAGATAGATAGATGCCTTAATCCACCATGCTGGCCCAGTGCATGTTGGTGAATGTCACGTCTTTGAATTTTTGAGGTTTTTGGACTTACCGGTTTCCTCACGGTGTTTTTCCTTCACCGTTTTTGAGCGCATCGAAACTGCACATCATAATTTGTTTAGGTTCTAAATAAGTCATTAGTACAGGGCCGAGGATTGAACTGAGAAGAAATTTGGTAAAAAGTAGCTTATACTCTGTATTACTACAAGTATTAACTTTTATCTCGGAAATACGAGTATATACGGTTCCTGCAGGATAGCGGGTGAATTCGTGGAGCGCTCGCAGTATTTAATACTACCCTCAAGATAAAAGCTAGGTGCTTTACCAAACAACCTTTAGAGAGCACGTCTTTTTACGATTCCAGGTTCAAAGATTTTTGGACCAAGTAAATGGAGATAAAGTGGCATTGAGTGGGCTTCAGTTCTTCAGCGTGACAAGAAGTTTACTTCTAACGGTATGAACCAAATCTTTAATGTACAACTATTACGACGGGCTAGCTCTGAAATTATGATAAAAATACACTGCATTATAACAAATTGCCATGTTATATTCGGGACTTCTTATTTTTTTCAATAATACATTAAAAAAAAACTTTTAAAAAAACCTTTAAAAAAACTCAGTCCGTCTTCTTTTATACATATATATGTATATATATCTATCTAATTTTATCATATTCAATGACATAACACTGTAAATTTAGTTTATCTCTTCTCTTTTCCACTTCTCTAATCCGTCCATCTTTAATCCTTCCCATAACCTAATTTATTTTTCGCGTATTTTACCCAAAATCCACAAAGTAGGTAAACCTAAGAAAATCTTTGCTTAAATCCAAATAACTAACACGACTTGAAAATGGCAAATGCACCGTTCGGAGACATAAGAACCAATGGAAAACAATAAAATAAAGGCACTATATCATTTATTATGTGTAATAAATACTATTTATTTATTATAATACAGATAAACTAAAGCGATTCTTTAACAGCTAAAATAAAATGTTAACTATTCTAACTAAATACGTACATAACAAAAAAAAATACTAATATCCTAGCGCCATCTATAAAAATATTTATGCATAAAAAAAATCTGATTTCGGCCCTAATTTTATTCCTGTTTCGGCGCAAAAATATTTTTTATCAACCTCATTACATAAAAACATACATACACATAACATACATAGTTACATATTTTCCAGGTTGCCGGCACTATCGTAACATACGAGCTAGTGATGTTCCAGTTCAACTCGTCTTCGTCAAGTACTAGCATGAACATCACTACGACAACTACACCGTCTCCAGTGAATTAACTTTTTTTTATCTTGTAGAAGTCCGCGTCCGACATAGCAATTAAAATTTGCAAGTTGAAATGGTAATGGGCAGGCTGTACCCGTCCGTGCCTGTACTGGTTTACAACGATTATAGAGTTGTTCCCATAAAGGTTGCTTGCTTTTGCAGGGGTCCGCCTGGGGAAGTACCACACATTTGCCAGTTATTCAACCACCAAGCAGTAGTGTGCAAACACAACTGTAACGGATTGAAGGGCAATGTTTCCAGCGAAATTACAGGGCACACAGAGATTTGACATCATATATCTAGGGGTGACGAGCGCAGTGCATTGCCATCCAGGGTTTTGAACTGTTGAAGTTCAAAATTCTGAGTGGCGTTGAGCTTTTGTACCACCGTTCTGTGTCATCCTGCATAATAGTCTGAATTTTACAGTGTTGATTCTGACCTTAATATTATCTGGGGCCTTATGCCCAACTCTAAAAGCGAGCCCGAACAGGTGCAGTTTGCAAAATCACGCGCCCAAAAATATATCTCGGCGCGTTGAGGTTCGCGTTTGCGTGATTTTGCAAACTGCACCTATTCGGGCCCGCGTTTAGAGTTGGGCGTAAGGCCCCAGATGAAATATAATCCTCCGAGTTTTTTCTTATTTTATGTGACCAAATTGAACATAAATAAAGTACATACCTACTTCTGTGTTCTATGTTGTCTTATTATTATTATGTAAGTACGTTACCCCTGTATAAATAGCAAATATATATATATAAAACACTGTTTTAAAACAACCTTACACGGTAAATATCCCGTAAATAATCATATAACTTTAGTCATTATATATAACTCAGTATATAATATATTTTATAATCACAGTAAATAAATTTATAATAATATACAATACAATACCACATTATTATACATTATATTAAAAAAATACAAAGTAACTCAAAATTAATACAAAAACCGGCAGTATAATAGGCGGCCTTATCGCAAAAGGCCTTATCTTGATCCTAAAGCGATCAAGTCAAGCTTTATCCGGTTATTGTATATTATTGTATTGCAATACCACATTTTATTATACATTATATAAAAAAAATACAAAGTAACTTAAAATTAATACAAAAACCGGCAGTATAATAGGCGGCCTTATCGCAAAAGGCCTTATCTTGATCCTAAAGCGATCAAGTCAAGCTTTGGATGGACATGAACTGAAAGAGGAGTAGGGTTGGTGGTGTAGATAATACATCTAATATACATACATGCAAATAAATACTGAATATACAAATAATTCTATGTACTTACTAATACATACTATAAATAATACATACGAGTACATGTGTACTAATTAAAAGAAAGATAGTGATTGTAGACAAGGTTCTTAATAATAGGAAGAGATTTGGCCTGCCAGATAGAATCATTTAGCTCATTCCACAGCAGGACATCTTGAACAGTGAAAGATTTACAGTAGGAAAGGTTAGCATGAGAGGAAGTAGTAATATAATGGTAAAACAAAGGCACCTTTACTTTAATAAACCATTGAAAAATCAAATCCACAAAAAGTATTGTACAGTCGTTTGAATTTCCATTTAAAACAACATTAAATGGAAAGGGAACATTTAACAAGTAGCTAAACAAACCAGAAAGTTATGTATTTCAAAGGTTTGTTTGAACTTTTGGATACGGATATAACGAAAATATATTTTTTTAATCAAAGAGTCCAACAACCGAGCCTTGGACCTAATTAAATACCTGAGGTCCATTGAATAGGGTAAAACTTTGGCATTACACCGAGTCGCATCCGGGCCCGGACGGGCTCTGTGATGCGTTATTATTTTTGGCGTGTGCAAAGAATTGGTCATTACTCAGCAACGGAAAGAGGCTTCCTTGTTTCCTTAGAGATATAATCTGGGCCTTTTCAAGGCAAGAGTGAATAGGTGTCTTCTAAGTCTGCGTGCTTCATCTTCGACCACATTATCGCTTACCAACAAGCGAGTTGGTGGTCAAACGCGGACTTATTCGAGATAAAAAAAAAGTTTCCGGAATTATTTTTGTTGCGTCATGTGGATATTGAGGTGTTTTAAAATATTAGGTTAAAAACAATTGTAAAATAAAAAGATATGCCATGCCAATTCTACAAGAGGCGTTTTCACGCAAAAAAATACAGTAGTGTAGCAATATACCACTCCTCTTTGCCTCTTCTTATGCGAATAAAAATATATTAATTAATCATAATTTATACCGTGGCTCCCGCCACTGAAGTGAGAATTTTTTTCGTTTAGATTAGAAGGGCTGTCAAGGCATTTTAGGAAGAATTCCGTTGTAGCCGGTTGAACACATGCAAACGATACGTCAAAATATAACTACATAGGAAGAAATGCAGTAATTCGTCAAGATTAGTATTATTTCAAAAGGTTATGAACGCCATTTTGATAAAGTTTAAAATTGACCTTCTCGTGGTGCAATACGGTTCAGTTCCCCTTGAATTTTGTGCAATTATTTTGGTAAATGTTGCTAGTGCAAAAAAACTGCACGATTATTGTGCGGTTTATAATACTAGTAGAAAAATATAGACCGTATCGTAAATTAACGTACGTCATTATTAAAACAGTTCTACCTTAAACTGCACGAAAAGTGGTTAGTAAAAAATTTGAGTTAAAGAGTTTTTCAACAATTTTGTTTATTTTAATTAACAAAAGTTGTGTATTAACGCATGTGATTGTGTTATACTAGTGAATTATTATCCTTTTAATACTATTAAGGTAAGTTCGTAGGTTTGCATGAGTGTGGGCGAACAACAGGAAGTAAAAAAAAATATTTTCGGTTTTGCCCCAAAACTCCGCACAAACATAGCTAGATAAGTTTCCATGACCTTAATAGGTCATGCTTTGACCATGATATGGATTTAGGCTATGTTTAGAGCTTGTTTTATGTGACTTTAAATGGGTAGAAAAATAAATATTATTTGATAAGGTTAAATGCAATTTCCATGCGAAGCCATTGAAAACAAAAAGATACTATAAAATTTAGAATGTGGTATCACAGCTAGTGATGGGACAGTTTTGTGTGCAGTTTTGATTTTATCGATAACCTGTTTATTGTATACCTTATAAAATATTTTATGGTAAAACTTGCCCTAGTCGTTTAAAAAAATTACAAACTTATTTAACTTGCATCGTTGGTATGTCTGTCAGCTTCCCGATTCAAAATTTGTAATCCATTTTTATAAGCACGTTTCAGTTGCACTAAGTAAATTTGATGTTTGTATAATAATATTGTGGTACTTAACTGGCCTGATGATGGAGCCAGAAAGGTAGGCCATAGTAACCTCTCTACTACATACTTTTACTTATTACTCCGTCGTGTTTGGACTCGTTGAATTCATTTTGATAAGGACTATTAGACCAAAAAGACAAAAACAATATTTATTGTCTGTCTAATAATTCATAGATTTACTGACGACTTGCAGCGCCCCGTGGTTTCACCCGCTATCCTATAGGAACTGCTATTTTTTCAGGGTAAAAACTATGAGTCAATCCAGAATATAAGCTACCTCCATACCAAATTTTATTTTAATCCATTCCCTTATTACAGAATTCAGTGAAAACAAACATATTAATACGCAGACTTTCTTATTTATAATAATAGTGTGATAATGTTATTATCTACATCTACATAATAAGACAAATGAATAATACCACAATAAAGTTTAATCTTCAAAAAATACTCTTAAAGTAGGTATTGTAGGAAATGTTGTAAGAAAAATCAAAAATTATCGATATCGATAAAATTATGGTAACCACTATTATTGTCAACGGCTTGTCAAGGGCTTATAATTAAAACACGGTGAAATCACAAAATTATCAACAATTTAGACTTTACCGGTGATAGGATATTCCTCCTTTTTAAAAAATTTAAATCCATTCTAGCTCTACCACACGTAATTACAGCGCAAGACGGCATTGTGGATAAATCCGATGGAGCAGCATACGAATTCGAATTCAGTTAGCAACTGCGATGCGGAGTTTGACGCGTTGACGTGCATACTAATGTTCACTCGTATGCCTCGTAACAAATGTTCCATCTCTCTTCCGTTCTATACCCTTCTCTTTTCTGTGGCTCCCGCGGCCGTATTCCTGCACGTTTTCTCGAGTAAGCACATACAACCATCTCGCTTGCACCTACCCGCGTTCCACGCTAGGTGTCTCTTTTATATTACGCCGTTGACGCCGGCGTCGTCTACCGCGTTTTTTAAATATTTTGTTCCCTTTGGTTTTTGAAAAATTGAATATTGATTTTAAATTTAAATGCGACACCAGTAGGATAATAAAGACATTTCTTAGTTTTTACGAAACAAATTGTTTTGAAAATTAGGCACTGAGTTACCATCGTATTTTTTTTTCATTTCTTGTACTTCTTTTGCGTTATGTATTTTCATATAAATAAATAATGGGCCGAGTGTGTTACCTATTTAATTTAACTTTGAAATAAAATTTCTAAACACATTTTCATACTGAAAACCTGCATGAAAGGCCAGCTAGTAAGCTACGAGGAATATTTACTTATTAAACTTACTTCAAATTGTATTATAAGCATTCCAAAATAAATATTTTAAAACTTACTGAAATTGCTTCATTTGTTTGGTAAAAATTGAATTCTCTACTAACGTTTTCTCAGAGTCCCTAATCAAAAAACGAACATTCTTGGATATTTTCTCATTTATCTTCCAAAAGATTATAAATAAACTGTGGCGTACGTGCCTTGACCAAAGTCAGTAAGGGAATTTACTATCTTACGGTTGCTGGTTTTATTAGAAATCTGTGGCGCCAATGAACTTTGATTTGTCGAAGTTAGAAAATGTCAATTAAGAATTACGTAATTCATTTATTGAATCCAGAAATAGTTACGTTCCAATGTTTAGAAATTAAAGTTTATCGATATTATACTAAAATTATCGATACGATAATCATGCAATATTATATCGATAAATGCGTAGACGACGAAATAGTGAAGAACTGTTTGATCTGATGCCGGCGGCGCGGTTTACGATCGTAGTATCCGCCACCACCTGAAAGCTCATTCACTTAAGATCAGGGAAAATCGCACGCAATTTTTCTTGCCTCACACCTGCAGAATGTGGAATGAGCTACCTTTGGCGGTATTTTTGAGGACCTACATCATTAGGTTCTTTAATAGATTTAATAGATTCTTAAAGGTTTGGCAACGTAGTTTTGACGCCGCTGATGTTACAATTATCCATAGGTGATGGTGACTGCTTACCATCAGGCAGTCCGTTTGCTTGGTTGCCACCTTCAGCTTAAAAAAAAATTAAGTCGGTTTTTGGATAATTAAATGTTATATTTCAGTTCTATATTTGTTGTCTTTAGTTGGAAAATTATATAAACAAATATGAAATAAGTAACTGCGTCCATACTGTAACTTCACATGTACGTTGTGAGTACGTGAGAGCGATTATTTAGGCGAAATCCCTTCGTGCGCAGTGCTATAAGTGAAAATACATTACGCCTAAACATGTTGAGATATTTTTTAATTTCACTCTTAAATGATGCGAGAAAAGGTTCACGTTTAATGTTTTTTAAGAGAGTTATAAAGTTACTGGGTACTAGCTGGACCCTGCGATTTATCTACATGTCCAGTTTTTTGGTAGTAGCCCTCGTGGGATAGCTTGACATGGAATAAGGCACACCGCTATCTCACTTGCGAATTGGATGTTTTTTAAAGATATAAAATGACTTTCTACTTTTAAAAATTAATGTGATTCGTTTTTTTTAAAGTGATAACTTCTTTAGGCGCGTTGATCACTTTTAGGTTAAAAAAAATCATGAAACTCGCGCATCGTCACCGAACGCTGTACCGTGTATTTTAAAACAGCGCCATCTCTTGTAGAATATGTGAATTACTACTTTAGTTTTCACGTCTCACGTGCAGTCCTAAGGATGATGTGTTTTTTCTATAATGGCCAGAATAAGTGGCAAAAACTGTTTAAGTATCCCATTTTATATGATCATCATGAAAAATATTAAAACTAAAATTTGTTTTAAATATTTTGAAATATTTTCTTCGCAAAATGACCGAAGCACGTTTTTCAAAAGTAAACAGTCATTTTATATCTAAAATAATAGCCTGTAAAAAACATAAAATGCGCGAGAAAGATAGCTGCGCCCGGTATTCCGGCCTTGCGCCGAACGAGCCGGCCCGTCTTTGGATGGGTGACCGTGACTGGCATTTACAACTGAACACTACCGTGGTTAGGATAATAAGTACGTTAAATTGTAGGTCCCAGTTATTTGTCTTATAATACCAATCGTTATAAAAAAATCCGGCAAGTAGATATTCGCCAAAAAACCAGTCACCGACATAGCTATTAAAATTTGCAAGTAGAAGTGGCAACGGGCAGGCCACATCGCTCGAAGAACTGATGACCGATGGGGAAGAAAGGTTCTTGAGTGGAGATCACGAACCAGAAGACGCAGCGTAGGTAGGCCTCCCACTAGATGGACCGACGACATTGTGAGAGTTGCGGGCATTCAGTGGATGCAGATGGCAGGATGTCGTTCAGTGTGGAGGTTAAAGGGGGAGGCCTATTTTCAGCAGTGGACGTCTTCTGGCTGATGATGATGATGATGACTAATCGTAAAACTATTTCGGAGGCCATTATTGGCCATTAATTTGACAATATGGCTGGGGTTTGAATTTGAATCGCTCATTTGATATTACGCACGAAAATATCATGCGAAATCATGCGAAATGACTGACTTTTGAGAGATCTCAAACAAATATCGCATTTTTGAAATAATCATATTACTCGCTAATGTAACGAGTGGTTTGAATAATTCGAATTTGCTCTCCATCAATAGAAAATCTTTAATTTCGCATGATATTTTCGATTCATTTGCGAAATTATACGAGCGATTCAAAACCAAGTCCCAGGTCTCACTCTTACTTACTTTAATTTCCTTGGTCTTTGTCAAACTTAAAATGATCTGTCAAAAAATGGCAAGTGCCTTTATTAAATAAACAAAATACTAGCTAAAACTAACACTAAATAAACAGTTAGACTGTCCATAGACCGTTGAAGATCTAAAGACAATCCAAATGCTCAAACCCACTATCAGTTGGCAGCGTACCCAGCATGCTGGCGGCATTACCACGTTGAATGGCAATGCTTATACGTTGAGCCAGATACACGCCAGCATTTTGGTCACGCGTCGCGTTAATCAGACGCTCTGAAAGATTTTTGAAAATGAGGTGAGCTCCCGGTCCCCAAGGGCCCAATGTCTCGACACCAAACGCCTCAAATATGTAACCACTGCCGAGGTTAGCATATTTGCGCCGCTTGTGCTGCTCTGCCGAATTGGCAGCTGCAC
Organism: Agriopis leucophaearia; assembly: GCA_949125355.1. NCBI lineage: Eukaryota > Metazoa > Arthropoda > Insecta > Lepidoptera > Geometridae > Agriopis > Agriopis leucophaearia. The sequence continues at coordinate 15,358,796 of OX421264.1, forward strand.
CAGCCCTACCCTGTGTCTCAGGAAGATGTGACGGTGCCAAAGTATCGACACAAGTCGCGTCCCATACAAGGGGCCGCCCCAACTTCCAGGGAACAAGTGTCATACCATCAGGCCTCCTTCCATCGTCACGCGCAAGACCGCTCGGTTCGAGCACAGCTGCGACATTGGCGGTGGAAAAAGCCCTGCGTATGATGTCGTTCAGGCTGGCGTGTCGGCCAATACGACCAGCGCTTCTCGAGCAAGAGAGACCATGGTGACCGAGCTGGTCAACTGCAGTACCACACTGACAGCGGTGAGCCTCACAGCACCTTGCACCCAAGCGTAAGCTGACAGCTAGACGAAATGCGGTTGGGTCTAAAATGTTACCGGTATTAAAAGAGGGCATGGCTTGCAACCAAAGTCCCGATTCCCAAATGATCTTAGTTTAATTTTCCATCATATACCTACTTCTTTACCAAATTGCATCAAAGCCAGTTCAGCCGTTATATTTATACCTTACATTTAATTTTATTACCTGTAAGATCACAGTATTTACTAGATGGTATATTTAAAATATGATGTTCTTAGTAAAAACAATACAACAAAATGTAAACACAAGTTTTTATTAGGAAAGATTTCTACACTGAAATTACTTTTCTACAACTTTATTTCAGGACACACCAAACATCTTATGAAGGTTCACTCCAAAAACGAAATCAAATAGGTACTATCTGGCCCTGTAGTAGTGCATATTGCTATAGCATTATGAGCAGATGGGTTTAATATCCACGAACCAGAAAACGCAGCGTAGGTAGGCCTCCCACTAGATGGACCGACGACATTGTGAAAGTCGCGGGCATCTAGTGGATGCAGATGGCAGGATTACGTTCAGTGTGCGGAGGTTAAAGGGCTATGTTCAGCAGTGGACGTCTTTCTTAGTTATCCGAATCTTCGTTTTCCACGGCATCCCCGACACAAGGAATTCTAGTGCTAAATCCGCAGAGCTATGGGTGTGAAACGTTATTTATTAATTGTAACTTCTTTAAGTTGCAAGAAGGTAAGTGTTTATTTGCTAAACTGCAGTAACACCAATTCATAGGTCACAATAGTTCCGAGTAACTGAAACAAAAAAAATAAGTTTTTAGTAATTTTAATTTAAGAAAACTATCTTATCCGCCCTACGTAGTAGCAATGCCTAGTCTGTGTATCCACCATTCAAAAAACCCCTTCGCCCTAATTGCGTCACGACACGTCATACTCAAGTCTTTATAGATTCATTTAAAACTCCGAAAATTTTGTTCTGGCAAAATGAGACTTGAACTTAATCACAATTAGACAATATGATAAGTTGGTATAAATCAGTTTTAGGCAAAATTAAATATATAAATAAATATCTGGGACATTATTGCACACATGGTCAACTGACCCCAAACTAAGCAGAACTTGTAATATGGCTGCCAGAGACTGATATACATACATATATATTTTTAAATACATACTTAAATAGATATTAACACCCAGACATAGAACAAACACAAATGTTTGTCCTAGATAGGACTCGAGCCCACGCCCCCAAGCGCAGGAAGTAGGTTCACTACCAACTGAGCCACTGGGGCAGTCTCAGTCAAAATGTGAATTGAATGTAACAACACTTGTCTTAGACAGCATATCAAGATAATTTATTGGCATTTTAGTTATATATCTATAGTTCTCAGAGGACCTGCGGATCTACTTGTTTTTTTGCGTGGAGCTAGTCAGATTTTTCAGGATAAAGACTTTATCCCGTAAAAAATTACAATTCCTGAGGGAATATCCACGCAGATGAATTCACTGGCGCAGATAGTAGTAAACCCTTCCTTACGTATCTAAACTTACTTCGACCTTATTAATTCTGATTATTAATTTGCCAAGAACCGTTCTGTGTATTAATTTGCCAAGTTTTTATTTTATTTAGTAACTAGACGCGTCCGTGTCCATGCCAGACTCATTAGAAACTATACTGCTCATACTTGTAGTAATAGTTACAAAATTATTGGCCGGGGGGGCCATGCAAGGGGTGCCGACCCCGCCGCCGGGGTCAGGCGGCTCTCCCATGTTTAAAAAAAGCAAAAACTTACCGGATTTAGAAGAACTATACACTTAAATTAAAATATATACAATGACTACTATTTTTATATACAATACAATACTCTCCTGATCCTTTTTATCTTAAAATTATTAAAATTAAAATAACACGGAAAAATAACACCCGCCTAAGTCGACGTTTCCCGCGCTTTTTTTCGTTAAGGAACCTTCTTTAAATTTAAACTGATTAACCGAATGACAGTTGACAATTTCAAAATTTTAATGGCTATGTCAATAACATTCTCTTTACTTTGGATCTCCTTGCTTGAGGCTATGTGACGATCCTCATATTACGTTTCGGGTAACGAAGAAATAAATCATTGATTTTTATTTTCGTTTATGTAAAAATAAAGAATTAAAATAAATGATATAAGATAGCCTATGTTTTAATCTGGTAATTTCTAAGCATATTCGTGAAAACCGCATTGAAATCCGTCCAGTGGTTTAGGAGATGTGCGCGGACAAACAAACAAACAAACAAACAAACAAACAAACAAACAGACAAAAATTCTAAAAACTGTCCTATCGTGTTCAGCTGCTTATTTTAAGACGACCTGTGTGATTTTTTTTTTTGTTATCTCGCAATTACTTTTTTTTTTATCTCTACGTTTTTATTATATGTATAGATATAGATAGATAGGCTTGCGTTTGACGGCCAACTCGCCCGATGTCAAGCGCGATGCGGTCTACGATGGAGCACACCTGCCCAGAAGAAACCGATTCACTCGAGACTTGAAGACACCCAGATTGTTACCATCGGGGAACACCCATTCCGGCAACGCATTCCACCGACTAGCAGTTTGCACAATATAAGTGGAATCAAAGTGCTTCGTACGGGTTTCCAGAATATCAACTATGAAGCGGTGTTGATTTTTCGTGCCCGCTCTGGCATTCCGATAGAAAAATAGGGAGGAGGGAATTAGAACATGCAGATCTGATACAAACTCTCCGAAATGTATCCGACAAAAAACTGATAGACTAGCAACTTTACGCCGATGCTCAAGACTAAGAAGTTTAGTCTGAACCAGGGATTAATTGCTGATGAGCCTCTTGGTCTTTTGGCCTCTTGTCTTATTTTTTATAATAGTAATAAAGATTGAAAATGAATAGTTAATATCTATTTCAAATACATATATAAAATCGATTTAATAAGGACTATCTTCTTTTAAAACTATAAAGCTAAAAGTTCATCCCGTTTATCTGAAAAATCATTTTATTACAACAGTTATTTTATTGAGTGAACTTCAAAGCGATTCCGCGTGCTCAATTTCTTCGTTAAATTTGAAAGTTTATTAAGAAAAAGTATTCAAGGGTTACACTATCACTAAATAATCTAGCGAGTAAATTAATCTTTCAACAAATTGGTAGCAAATTTTGAACTATGAAGCTTATATGATTAGTTGTCAAAGAGCTTAGAAACAACTTATAGGCGACACCTTTTTCAAAAAAAAAATACTAACGCAAAAAGCGCTTTTCAGTCTGATGATTTTTATCATACAAAGAAAGGAGTAGGTTCTTAAATCGACAGGTATGTTTTTTAATGTATGGCAATGCATATTTTTTTACTGGCAGCAAATCAGCGTTAAATTTTCAAAGAATGTTTACTCACCAAAACTTGTGCAGTATATATTTTTAGTTTTATATTTTTGTCCTCAAATAAATGTACACCTTTCATTGATTTTTGTCTTGCTCTCTCATTTTAGCTGAGCGAGCGTGATAAAATTCAATGTAAGGTTATTATAAGAATGTTTTTGAGATTTTTGTGCCCACCAGAACCTGCACTTTAACCGTCAGATAAAACTTATCAGGCAGTGCTGAAGACTCACCGTCAAAATCATAGTTCTCGTCACGTAGAAGAAATCTAAGCCACTAAGAGCTACTTTGATGTTGTTTATTTGCGCTATGTATCTCTCCACCTGGAATAACGAAGTCGGGATCGTTAAATTTTTGAAGGGTGGTAATGAACTTTGTTCATACCGCCTTAACAAAAATGTTAGGTAGATATCTTTCAATCAAAAATTGCGCATGACTCCACCAAAACTTTGACACCCAGTAGCCTCACTTTTGAGCCAGTTCCCATTCCAGGTGTGTTTACAATCTAGGAGAGTTGTGGGCCAAACACCTAGGCTGTTAACCATCAAAATGCAATAGTGTACATATTTGTGTGTATATATTTGTATGTTCACACCTTGTTACATTTAACCTTATAAAGCGGTGGTGGCCGAGCAGCATGTGAGCTTTAAAATCTGACAGCACCCGGATCGATTCTCGGCTCTGCACCAATGAGTTATTTAGTTAAGTAAATTATGTGCAGTTTCGATGGCATCTTTCAAAAACGGTGATGGAAAACTTCGTGAGAACCGGTTCAAAAAACCTTTAAAAGTTCAAAGACATGATATTCACCAACATGCACTGGGCTAGCATGGTGGATTAGAACCCATTTCCTCTCATTGACAGAAGGCTTGTGTCCTAGAAGTGAGAATATGAAATGCTGTTAATGATGAACCTTTTAGAGCACCTTAATATCCAACTGACGACTCACAAATAACTCGCGTAACCCTTTCCGATGCAGAGTAATGACTATTTTCTTCGGTTGTGCATTGTGAATTTCGAGGCTCTTTCTTGGCATGGGAACATTTTCACTTCTGCATAACCTATGCATTTAGTATCCACACATATTAAAACACCTGTTGTAACGTTTAAAACAGCGCCAGTCCTAGCCTTTGATCTGGTTAGAGCAGGTAGAGCGCAGAGGGATTGTCTTTCAATGCGTTTCATTTTTGAAAACTATCGTACAGATTCCTGTGTAATCATTCCTGAATAAAATATTGCCCGTCTGCTAATCAAGGATGTAAACTATTTCAACATCAAAATTTTATGCCGCCCCTGCCTCGAGGCGCGAGGCCCATACATTTTTAATTTTTCGCTCAAATTTTCTTTTTCGCTTTTCGCATTTTGGCGCTACTTGCTATCTGTCGCCTAGAGCGACAGACCCTCTCTATCTGCTTTAGGGCCGCCACTGGTTCTAAATAACGGTGATTTACTTTAAGTAGTCAGCACCCTTAGTACAAGATTTGATAGTTTTCGAAAACTTTTTTCGTTTTCGTATTGTTCCATACATTTTAGTAAAGCGCCTCCAGCGGAAACGTGGAGGAACTAAAATCTGTAGTAATCGACAGTATAGGTTGCTTCACTTAAATACGAAAAAAGGGTTCGAATAGTTTTCAGACCAGCAATATATGGAACAAAACGAAAACGAAAAAAGTTTTCGAAAACTATCAAATCTTGTAATAAGTGTACAGTTTGAGACCGTACCTCTATATTGAACATCTCACTGGACAGTCCATACAATGTCACCAGCGGCACGTTGGAGTGTGTGTGGATCCTTGCAGCTAGCAAGAGTACCATCAACGTGCGTCCAACCAAGAAAGCGCACGAGTATATGAAGTAGACCGCATGTTCTGTTCCATAGAGGACTCTGTAAAAATAATTTTGTGATACAACACAGAAAAACTAGTACAGAATAAGTAACTTTTAAACTTTCGCGTTTTGAACACATATTTTAAATATTTATTGGGGCTTTTTCTCACACAGTGACGGCACAAGGAACGAAAAGGAGGGCGGTTCTAGGTTCCATTGTGTTTTTTTTTTAATGTTTTCGCCGGTTTATCCGCCAACTATTGACCGATTAAAAAAAATAATTTTTGTCGGTAGGGTATATTTTCAATTTGGTCCCATTGTCACCAAGTCAGGATCTGATGATGGGATCCCTGGGAAATCAGGGGCAATCCTCAAATTTAGGATAAATCAAAAATTTTTGAAGTTAGTTTTTAATGTGATCCACTTGTTATGATTTTCAATTGAAATATATACTGTATAAGTACTATTTTTATCGAGTCCGCGTTTGACCACCAACTCGCCTATTGGTAAGAGACAATATTATGGTCGAAGATAAAGCACGCAGACTTAGAAGATACCTATTTGCTCTGGCCTTCATCATCATCAGCCAGAAGACGTCCACTGTTGAACATAGGCCCCCTTTAACCTCCACACTGAACTACATCCTGCTATCTGCATCAATTGGATGCCCGTGACTCTCACAATACCGTCGGTCCATCTAGTTAGAGGCCTGCCTACGCTGCGTCTTCCGGTTCTCTGGCCTTGAAAACGCTTTATTATATACTTACTCTGTATACTTTGAATTTTGTTCCTCACAGACAATGAATTGACCCGTAAAACCTTTGCTGCAAACCATTAGATGATAATTAGTAAATTTTTACATTAAAAAAAAATTACTACTAAATTTTACAAAAAAAAATGGGATTCATCACCTTATAAAATTATTCACCTTTAGAAGTGGAACATTTTCTATAAATTTAAATAGGGCCTCCATCAAGACATAGTACCTACTGATCATTATGAACAACCCTATGAGACCAAACCTGAAATCACGGAAAAAAAACAGCAGTTCCATAAATAACCGGCCAAGTGCGAGTCGGACACGCGCACCATTATCTATAAAAAATGGCAAAAAAACACGTTTTTTGTATGGGAGCTCCCCTTAAATATTAATTTAATAATTTATTTTTAAAGTCAATATATCAGTCAATATAGCATCTACCTCTTGCCGTTATCAATATCGAGCGAAAACGAGCAAAAAAATCACGTTTGTTGTATCGGAGCCCCCTCAAATATTTATTTTATTCTATTTTTTTGTATTTGTTGTTATAGCGGCAACGAAAATACATCATCTGTGAAAATTTCAACTGTCTAACTGTCACGGTTCATGAGATAGAGCCTGGTGACAGACGGACGGACGGACGGACAGACAGACGGACGGACAGCGAAGCCTTAGTAATAGGGTCCTTTTACCCTTTGGGTACGGAACCCTAAAAATGGTTATCGACACTCGACAAAATATATGAAACAACTGGTTTTTTTCCCCGCGATTTCAAAGTTACTCCCATAGTTCATAATGTTGCAAAATCCCAAGTTGTTCATAATGATGAGTAAATACGCCCTTTAATATTATTACACATTTAGTAAGCACGTTGTATCATATTCAATAAATAAACATTAAAATTGATTCATACTCTCTTAACGAAAATATCACTTAACATAAAATAATAGATATGAGAACCTCTTTTGAAGTCTTTTGAAATAACCTGGGGAAAGCAAGTACCTACAGATAATATAAAAACTTTTTTAATAGGTGTAGGAAGGTATAATATGCACCCCAGGTTGGGTAAGTTGAACTCTTGATAGGAAATACATTCATAGTAAAGTATTGAACTCGGTCCAAGCATTTATTTTCTTTGACAGCTGCAATAATGTTGAATAAAAACTACGAAATCTGCACTTTCGCTCGGTTTTTGAACGTAAGATGTAGCACCCAATATACTTCAGTGAAATATTAAAACATTTTACTTAAAACATCAAAATATGCGCGTGAGAGATAGCGGCACGCCATATTCTGGGCCTTAAATAAAGGAAGTTACATTGCCACACCACCACAAGTTTTCTCTAGGTATTTATTTACAGTAGGTAAAAGAAAACTTACTTCAAACTATAAAACAGCTGATTACAAATCCAATACAAATTACTACCGAACGAAGTTAGTATATAAATACCAATGTTTCCGTTGATTAGTTTGATTAGTCGAACAATATTTATATATTGTACGCGAAACGTAGCTGCTGAAAAATGATCCTGAAAAGAATAATCATAGTGAGAGAATTGGACGAAAAGGAAAAAGATTGATAAAAAAATACTTATTAAAATTACGGTTTAAGTTTAGAAAATATATGGAACTAAATCTTTAAATTATAGGTTTCGTTAAGTTAAATCATATGATTTTTTTATGGTTACTTACAACATACTTAACTATTTAATATTAAGAACTACTATAAAGAAAGAAAGAAAGTAAGAAAGAAAGAAAGAAAGTAAGAAAGAAAGAAAGAAAAAAAGAAAGAAAGAAAGAAAGAAAGAAAGAAAGAAAGAAAGAAAGAAAGAAAGAAATATTTATTTTGTAACAAAAACTTAATATTAACAACAAATATAATATTATTGTCCTTAGGTAGTGAAGTTGTGCCACAAAAATGGCCTCAACTCAGCAAAATACCTTATAAAAACACAAAAAAAATATGTGTATGGGTGTGTTTGGTGTAAAGTGTGCCCTTTGGAGTAAAAAAACTTGGAATGGGGATGAGTTGAAGTGTTTTCGAAATATTTAAGAATTTGTCGGGAAGACTAGAGTATCTGTACGTAATCGAAATGTTAGGATGTATTTTGGGCAGAAAGTTAGCCTCGCAACGTAGTGAGGCAATGAGGCCAGCATTTTGGGCACTATGCCTGATATTAGATATCGTTTGAACTATCTAGGTATAGGATTTTATTGCCTATAGATAGTATAAACGATCTCCAATATAGCTAGTTTAGTTTTTTAAGTTTTGATTCGTTTATAGCTAGTTTGACAAGTTATAATTATTTCTTTTTATGTGTAACTTTAATGTATACAAAAATCGATTAAATAAATAGAAACGAAATGCTTAAAATTTTTAATATTAATTAAATATGAACAGTTTTATAGACTTCATAGGAAACACCATGGACGAAATTTCCAATACAAGCGGTTAATTTCAATCCCTCAGTTGTTTTTGTAGACTAGGGCCTGAGTGCAAGCGACGACACTCATAAAGCGAGGAAAAATGCGGCACTCAACTTCAAAGCAATATTGTAAATTTTATTGAAATAACCTTCCCTTTAAAATAAAACGTACCTGGAGTACTGCACTTTTCAATAAATTGTTGTGAATAATGAAATGTTCAGTGAGGTAAATGCTTATCACCATGATAAGAATATCGTTAAAAGTCCAAATAAAAGTTGACTGAATGTTGAAGGACTGAAATAAAATTATAATTATGTTTATCTAGAGTAAAACATAATTTATTGTTTAAGAAATTATACCACAGAATACATAAAGTACAAGTACATAAGGTTTACTCCGCAAAAGCATTTAAATAAGTAGCGACTCTTATTACCACACAATAAAGTCTAATTTTGGAAGTGGGAGCGCTAACTACCTACTGCTATATTAACCTAGAAGATGCCTCTCTGTCTTTCGCGTAACTCTTGTCGCGTTATCTCTGTCTATCGCGCAGCAGCGGTCATGGCAATTCCGACCAGTCGACTACTTGTAGCTTCATACCTAAAGTGCGGAGTACGCCAGGCCTGATAATACTGAAAGCATCCTGTGGAAAATTTTAGCTTTCTCATTTGGCCAGCTGTGCGAGTAATTTGGTTAGTAAACATACCTTAAGAAAAATAGCTTTCCATGGAGAGTACGTGGTGTACTCATAGATCCAAGGAGTGGCCGTTCGAAAGAATGTTTCAATGACATTGTCGGGGACACAAGCACGTGCTACTATCACTCCGTAGTACACTGATAAGAGGTGTTCAACTGAAAAAAAATTCACTCATAGGACTGCACGTCAGAAGTGAAAACTTAAGTAGTAGTTCACCTATTCTACAAGAGATGGCGCTGTTTTAAAATACACGGTACAGCGTTCGGTGACGATGCGCGAGTTCCATGATTTTTGTTCACCCAAAAGTGCTCAACGCGCCTAAAGAAGTTTTCACTTCAAAAATGTAGTATTTATTTAATATGGATCTGTCAATCACGTTTTTGAACTCTCTTATTAATAACGTAGAGTAGCTTGGGAATACTTAGTCCGTTTTTTGTCTTTATCGATCGAGTTCAAAATTGGAAAGAGAGAATGACAAAACACGCCGTAACTATTCTAAGCAAGGACGTTTTAATCGTTTAAGATTCCAAGACTACTCCATGTTTATTAATAAGGCGGGTAAAGAACAGTACTTGACAACAACGAGGTGCTGCTGGGGTAACGGCTAAAAATGAAAACTGCCTGCATTTTCAAGGCTTATAATAATATTATGCTCTCCCCCACTATCCCTGTTATTTGGTAAAATAATTCAATAAAATTGTGAAATATTTTTACACAATTTACATTATTCCCCCATCAACTCCTATTTTCATACCCAAGACAATAATCTCCTTCGCGACATCGCACAATTTTTTCGATACGACACGAAAGTGGGACCCAGGTGCGTTTATACCGTCATCTCAATACGTAAATTGAATAACCAAACAAAAAGGTAAGGATATCCTCGAAATAATACGTAGTGTGGTTTTGTTCGTAAATTTGGAGGGTCTTGGGTCCGTTTAATTATGTTTACACGAGCTTTATAAATTAGTTGGATGGCACGGTTTTGAGCTGAAATAAGTTGTGAATTAGCTTAATCTGCCGAAGAAGATTTCCAACATAAGTTGACCTCTGTTAGCTTACGTACTAAACTAGCTAAATCAGTCAAATTATATTGGGACTTGTGTTGATTAACTGATTTTTGACTTACTTGCTTGCATATCAAAACTAGTTGCCCACCAAGATTTTTGTGTTAGGAAAGTTGGTGAGAGAAAAAACAAGTCTACAGAGGCATTGGGTAATTTGTCACCAAATTAGTTTGTTCCTATAGAAAATTAACCAACCATAAATGCCGCAAAGCAGTGATAGTTTGTCATTTATATTAAAAATCATACCCAAGGCAGCAAACAGCATAGAAACCATTATAAAATTGCAAATCCTGCCAACATCTCTCGAGAACGGTGGCAAATGGGCTTCTATCTCTTCAACTTTCACGATAATTTTCGGCCAGCGTCGCCCCACGTTTACCAAGATCAAGGAAGATGTGAAACTTGAAGCGTAGAATATGGCGTCTGCTAAAGGAAGAAGAAAGAAACTATTGTATTTCTTGGCTTTGTGCAGTTTTTTTATAAGCTTTCATTTAGTTTCAGTGTCTGAAATCTTGTAATGAAATCTTGCAAGTAAAATTTTGCATATATCCCAAGTTCCGTTGATGATACAATATTGTGATGACAGCGAGCTAATTTGATGATGGTGACGGTAGACAACGTCACTCCTCGACGGATAATAGTAGACTGGCAGTGTTTGGAATCATTTTGATCAGCACATCGTTCCAATCACTAAATATTATTTCATAAAAGCTTGCTTTGAAAAATATGTAAATAAAAATAAAAATAAATATCTGGGACATTATTGCACACATGGTCATCTGACCCCAAACTAAGCAAAGCTTGTAATATGTTTTCTATAATATATAAAAATTTCGTGTCACGGTGTTTGTGGTCACACTCCTCCGGAACGGCCCAACCATTCAATATTTATGATTTTTTTGTAATGTATATTTGAGACCTTAATTTTATTATATTTTTTTAGGTATATACACATTTTATCATTAATTTAATTCATATTTTTCATGATGTAAAAAATATATATATCATTATTTAAGACGTCGATCTGTTAAAAAAACAATGAAACTCTGGTAAAGGGTCGGTAAACATCGGTTTGCTTGTTTGTTGACAAAGCCTCCTTTCGGCTTAGAACCACCATTCCGTGTAACAATATTTGAAATTATTCAAGGCACTAAATAAAAACGCAAACTCAGTTCTGTGGACTCGTCAGGAAGTGGAAGACCTTGGTTTAAGTAGGGTAATGGAGGAAATACAAAATGTCGAAGTACTTACTTAAATGAGCCAAACTAATTTTTTTTTCCAGAAACCAATAAACTGACACAAAACACATTAGGAACTGTCCAAACATACTGATCGTGTAGAATATGGCATAAGGAGAGCGCAGAGTGAATCTGAAAAATAAAACGAACGTTGATCGAAGAAAACGTTGATGCAGGGTTAATGACTTTCATGTGCTTAAAAATACTGAATATATTAAAATAAAATTCAATTTATTCCCGATTTTGTTCGACATTAAACAACCTTTATAAGCAACAATGCTCCCATAAAACACAATCCCTGACTTGAAATTTAATTGGACATTTCATAGTCCGTTTTGAAGCCGAGTGAAATTATCATAGCTGGTGCCGTAACGGCCCCTTGTACTGAGTATAAGAAGGTTATAAATCGTAGTCATTAACATTCTTGAATGCGTTATTAAAACCTGTACATTCTTCTTGTAGAGATACCTTAGTTTAGACATTTTTTAATGATTGCGAATGCAGCATTCCTTATGCCCATACAATACATCGTTTCTTAATATTAGTTAGTAAAGTCGTGCATCATTCATTCGTAAAGGGTTTCAACCTCAGATCAGACAAACAAGGGAGATATGACTGTTTTAAACTATCACGGTTGTTCACTAAAGTTATATGATTATTTACGGGATATTTACCGTGGTAAGGTTGTGGAAGGAGCTCCCGATATTTCGGCGCAGTTACATGCACCATGTTCACGGGAAGACTGAAGAATGCGGGTGGTTGGTGAAAAAGTTCAAAGTTAGGTACAGACAAAACGATCTACCCTCATTCTTAGTCTTTTGCTACGGTTATCACTGGAACTCGAACTCGAACCTAAGTCTCAACAAAACACACTCACTGTATCACTGCGTATAGTATTTTGAACACATTTTGCGAACGATTTTTTTTTAAACATATTTTTTTTCATTTTGCGATTTTTTTCAACTGCGCCGCAATATCGGGAGCTCCTTCCACAACCTTACCACGGTAAATATCCCGTAAATAATCATATAACTTTAAGGAAGATATGGTCAGGTAGCGATGATGCCTTTCTTTGAACTCTCCCAGCAGACGACCCTGTAACCCTTTTGTTTTGCATGTGGACTATTAGTTCATTAATAGATAGATATATAGATAGATAGATAGATATATAGATAGATAGATGTATGAATAAAATGTATGAAAAATGGAAACATTTAAACTCTGACGATAATGTACCAAGGCATATCTATCTTCTTTGTCTGATCTGAGGTTTCAACAGATGGTATAAACTTTTAACTAATCTTAGGTGCCTTGAAGAGATCAGGCACTCCTTGCAATAAGGATGTCGTTTACTCTAGTTTTAAAGCTGTTTTATCATGTGTACTTTTGTTTATAAATGCTAAAGTTTGTCTGGAAGTGGTGTGTGGGCAAGTACGGAGATATAGTCTATGTCTACGTCCAGCAACGGGTTGAATCTTTACCTTATTCGATACTTTAGTTCGTTTGCTACTTTCCTTTTTAACACTTTCTTGAATTCGGCACATTTCCATATTAGGCTACTATTTGTCACTAAAACATCATATCGGTTCAAGCTACGGGGCACTGCTAGTATTAGAATATAGGTAGGTGTGACCTCAATTGCTTCAAACGAAAGGTTAATAGAGTCCACAAAGCATAGATATACAATATACCCATAGAGTTACAAACGTACAAAAAAATGTCCGAATCAAAACCCTGCACACCTTACGCATCGCGCCGACTTTTTGGTTAGTTGTAAGGCAACCGCGATCTGACTACAATGCCGCGCGATGCCAGTGCTACAATGAAATATCGGACAAGCGAGGTTGAACACTATGCAAGCGATATACGTCTAAATTAGAGTAAGTCTGGCATTGCGAACTATATAATTGATGTCTCTACAACGACACTCGGACAATTTTTAACTGTTTTCACTTGGATATTGTGACTCTATAGGTAATACTATCTCGATGCGACAGAGGTAGACATCGCAACTCTAATGCACGGGTATTGTAGGTGTCCATAGGCAGCGGTGACCAGTATGACCACTTACCATCACGTGGCCTGTCGCTTGTTCGTCTACTATTACATATTATAATTATCAATATAAAAACAGATTTCATAAATATGACAGAACTGGGGCCTTACCCCTAGCTCGAAAAGTTGACCCGCATAGGTGTTATTTGTCTAAACGGTACCATCAACTACGATAAGCGGTAGTTATTTGATAGCCGCCAAGCTTTGTTATTTTCACGCACACACGCATAGTAAAACGGATTTTCGTTCATTCAGGTTAGACGCTTTTAAACGATGCAACTTAAATGAGTTGGTTAATTTTAGGTACCTATCAGGTACCTACTAAAAGTTGGCTCGCAAAAGTGAAGCTAGGGGTAAGGCCCCTGGACTAAATTGAAATGGGTTCCATTTCAATTTAGTCCAGTTCTACACGGGAAGCACCAGCTTTCAAATAAAAAAAAGAATCATCAAAGTCGGTTCACCCAGACGAAAGTCTTAGGTAACAAACATAAAAAATAAAATAAAACAATCGAATTGAGAACCTCCTCTTTTTTGGAAGTCGGTTAAAAATTAAAAAAGGGCATAATTGCTTAAGAGATTATATATTTTTAATCATAAATACTTACTTAAGCTGGTCACTATGGAGATGCGAAAGACCCGATAAAGGGAACAGTCCCATGAAGCGGCTGGACAGCAAGGTGCACCTTATAGTAGAATGTAAACCTCCATAGCTGATTCTGGATAACTGCAGCCTTTCCAAGTTTTGGGAATTTGAATTTAGCCATCGTTGTCTCATTTTAGTTGTTGGATTGCTTTCATTACTGAATACGACAAGAGTTATAATTATCAATATAATAAAACGACTTCATATAAATTACAGAAATGGACCAAATTTAAATGGGACCACACGGGAAGCACGAGCTTTCAAACAAAAAAGAATAATCAAAATCGGTTCACCCAGTCAAAAGTTCTGAGGTAACAAACATTTTAAAAAAACCAGTCGAATTGACAACCGCCCTCTTTTTGGAAGTCGGTTAAAAAACCGTATACTTTAACCTGCTTGCTTATCGTCACAATTATTGTTATGGCTATGTGGTTAGTAACAAATAAGCTATCAAGCCGCAAAAAAGCATCTTTGATAGTTATTAGTTATGGTTCTTTAATTTTAAGTTCCTGGAACTAAAAGTTGTCTTTGCATTATAAAGAAATTTCGCTTATAAAATACACTGACAACTTATCTACTAAAAAACTAAACTTTAGTTCCAATAAACTTAGCGTAAATGAATCGGTACATTAAAGCACCAACTGAATAAATTCTTGCCACATAGAAGCTTTTATATACCTATGTATTACATATACAGCTCTGAAAACCGATTTCGACATTGTTTTGATTTCAAAAACGGACACGTGCCTGTGAAAACATTAATATCACAATATTGTTGTGACAAGAAAATGTAAACTGTACTCATCAAAAACATAAATGTGAAATGAGAGCCAAGTCAATATTACGATATACCTATGCCTTGGTTGTTGACTTCAACGACAAAAGAAGTGAGATCTAAATGTGAGATCTAACTTAGGAATGTGAGATCTAATATATTGAAACCTAAGGTCTGACTTGGCTTGGCGCGTCTAGATTGTAAACAAAGGTGTAGGTACCTATGTTGACATTATTCCTGCCGGACCAGTTGTACCATTAGCTAGTACCATTGATTGTACATCTGGCAGTGATTTGTACTATTTGAAGGATCAGATTTCAGTCTCAGAAAAGCTAGTGATTTGTGTGATTTTTTTCTTCTTTCCTCAGAGGATGTGAGGAATTTGGCGTCGCACTTTTTGTGCATTTGCCAGTGACAAATATTAAAATATTGTTAAATTTAATTAAATATAGTCAAACAAGTCATAGTCAAAATCAGAGTCAAGCAATGTAAGTCACGGTCAAGTTCAAGTCAAACCCTATTAAAATGACGAAGACTTCTAATCTATTTTTGCCAACTGACGACATTTGTGTTTTTGACGTTGACATTTAAAGTTCTCTTTTGATGTTGCCATTTTAATAGAATAATACTGACCATACGAGTAAGAATAATATTGAATGCAACTTTGTACGAATGAAAAACATGGCAATTAGCTAATTATTTATTAGTACAGTTGATCAATAGGGTTTTAAATTCTCTTTGCAGTTGATCATACAACTGGTACCACTACTATCACTAGTACCATGCACACAATATATATTATATAAACTGCGTGTTTAATCATTAATAGACAAGCATTTTCTAGATTTCCAGCAACAGAATCATGTTAATTAACTAAAATAATGTAGACGGAGGTAGACGCTGTTAATAGGGTTTATTCAGTCGCAACAATGGCTTTTCTCAACAGCATTTTGATATTTATAGCTGTTAAAACGTAGGCTATAAATTAAAGACATTTTATCCATCTTTAAAGGATAAAATGTCTTTAAACTTCAGAACCCAGAAATAATTTATTGTAGACTAGCTAATGCCCGCGACTTCGTACGCGTAGCGCAAAGTAATTCGTGGGTGGACGATTAGACTGACATATCCAAATATAAATGTTACACTAACGAATACGAACGGAACTTTAAATAGGCACAAATCCATCGGATTATTTATACTGAATATTTTATAGATAATACCTACACATATGACATGATTGTAGATTTATTGCTCTCCATTTTAATGCGGATTGTCATACTATCGTCATAGTATGATTTTAGTCTAGTTTTAATCTGACTCGATACAGGTATCCCGACATGTCCATAGTTTCAAATATATTTCAATCAAATAATATATTACTTTCACTGGTTAAATACGTTGGAAGTGTGGAGCCATGGAGCCAATAAGGAAAAAAAATGGTATAAGTCAAGCGAAATGTCATGCATGACAAACGTTATCTCTGGGACATTATTGCACACATGGTCATCTGACCCCAAACTAAGCAAAGCTTGTAATATGGCTGCCAGAGACTGATATACATACATATATATTTTTAAATACATACTTAAATAGATATTAACACCCAGACATAGAACAAACACAAATGTTCATCACACAAATGTTTGTCCTATATGGGAATCGAACCCACGCCCCCAAGCACAGAAAGTAGGATCACTACCAACTGAGCCACCGAGGCAGTCATTTTACATTGGCATTTATTATTGAATTATTAGTAAATAGTAAGTAGGAAGCATGGAGCGGTATCTATAATTAATCGCTGTTATTTAACATTACTCCGCGTAAAGACTGCCAATCAATGATGTCTAAATAATTTTTGCCCGCCTTCTGCGCCTCCACCCTTCCAACAACTAAACTGCTTTCGTTCACCACCATAACATTCAAAATAGCTGCTAATCATAGATCAGTAACAGATTAGATGCCGCGAGTTCACCTACTTTGCGTGTCTGTTATTGGTCTTAAGTTTGATCCTGGCAAAAAAATGTATTCATTTTAATCTCCGTCGACTTGGTATATTAGCACGTCAGAAGTCAATACAAAAATAAACGTACTTTAAATTACGCCATAATAAACTGTAAAACCTCTTCAAAAGCAGTTGGCTGTCCTGAAAATAACAAAAACAAAAAAAACTATTTGGTGCAGTCTATCGGAAGTTATGCGGGTACATACATTTCGGCGATTCGTTTTTATTTCATCATCATCATCAGCCAGAAGACGTCCACTGCTGAACATAGACCTCTCCCTTTAACCTCCACACTGAACGACATCCTGCCATCTGCATCCACTGGATGCCCGCGACTCTCACAATGTCGTCGGTCCATCTAGTGGGAGGCCTACCTACGCTGCGTCTTCCGGTTCGCGGTCTCCACTCAAGAACCTTACCTACTTCCCCATCGGTTAACAGTTCTTCGAGCGATGTGGCCTGCCCATTGCCACTTCAACTTGCAGATTTTAATAGCTATGTCGGTGACTCTGGTTCTTTGGCGAATATCAATATTTTTATTTACATATAGATTATATGGCAACAGCCGCTTCAGTCTTCCTACCTACCATGTCTGCGAGTAGAAGTCTGTCATTACGACAACATTACAATAAAATAAGCTAGATGGCGTTATAAATAATTATTTAAAAAATTTTTTTTTACTATTTATTATCATAAATTAATATAGCCTATGTTTCAATCAGGTATTTTATAAGCATATTCATGGAAACTGCTTTGAAATCCTTCTAGTAGTTTAAAAGATGTGCGCGGACAAACAAACAAACTGACAGCCGTCAGATTTGTAGTTCCATAGTTTGAAAATAGATTGCGTACTAAAACGATGTTTTGCGAAAAAATTGAAAATTTGCTTAAACTTTACGAATAATATTATTAAAAACGTAATAAGGTATTCAATAATTCCTAAAATAATGAGTGTAAATGGATCGTAGTTTCACAAATATGAAAAGTGCGTCTATTATAGGTAAATACGACACTTTACCTGAATCACGCAAACGGGATTTTTTTTGCAAGTTAAACCGATATCCGGTATTGCTTCTACTTAGTTAGAAGTCATGTGTGAAGGTATTTGATCTACACATTTATAATATGGTAGGGATAGGGATAGGGATAGGGATGGTAGGGATAGGGATTTGCGTAGGTATTTAAAATAGGTAACCGTACTTCTTACTTCGGACATATCATTTTTTTTGTACATAAGTAATAATGTCAAACTTTACATAATAATAACAAAAAATTAACAAATAAATTTCCATTATAAATAACTAGCCGACCGTCCCGGCTTCGCACGGGCGTAAGCTCGTCCTTCGGCCTTGCTACAATATATAATATAGCCGGGGATAGAGTAGCTTCCCAACAGTGAAATAATTTTTCAAATAGGTTCAGTAGTTTCGGAGCCTATTCAATACAAACAAACAAACAATCAAATCTTTCTACTTTATAATATTAGTATAGATAAAAGGTCAACCACCTACTTCAAAATAATTTCATTAAAGTGTCAAAATACAAATTTATTGCCAATCAATATGTATTGTGTTAACATTAGATATTTTTCAATTTATCGTTTAGGAGTTCATCTACCTTATGGTAACTCTTCGTTATCAAGAAGTTAAACAATTTTCCTTTGAATTTAGCCACACTCTGATTCCAGCGTCAAATCGATATGTGTTTACAGTACAATTTTTCAATTTATCCTCTAGAATTAATCTACCTTATGGTAACTCTTTGCTATCAAGAAACAATTTTCCTTTGATTCCTCTCCGATTCCAGCACTGATTTCAGTTTGCGGTTTCATCTATTGTCATAGTAAATTATTTAATATCAAAAAACTGCTAACGCAATAGAACGTCTTTGTTCACAACGTATAGTACTCGTATTTTGGAAACGAATAAAATGTTATTGTCAATGTAAAATCATATTTTGAAGGAATTTGCCAGAGAATCAGCAAGTTGAAGTGGCAGTGGGCCGGTTATATCTGTCGCAGAACTGATCACCAGAGCAGACATCGTGTCCTAGAGCGGAGAGCATTAATTGGCAAACGTAATATACAAATTTCTTAGACCCAATGAAGGAACAATATTATGTAAGGCAGCTGGCAGTGGCTGGAAGTGAAGAGCCGAAGATCAAGCTAATTAGCGTGACTTGGGAGAAGTATCAGCTTAAGCCACTTAATGCATTACAGCATAGAGCTGTAAGAATTGTTGACGATCCCAAGCTCTCTGAACACCTAGAGCCGCTCAGCATACGCAGAGACGTTGGGTCTCTTTGTGTATTTTATCGCATTTACAACGGGAAATTTTCTGAAGAACTGTTCGATCTGATACTGGCATCGCGGTTTTATCATCGCTCCAGCTGCCATCGCCTGAACATTCATCCATATATCATAGATCGGTGGAAATTGCACACTGTGCGTTTTATGCGTTCCTTTTTGCCTTACACTTGCAATTATGTGGAATGATTTCCTTCTGCATTCATGCTTCTGGCATTTCTGAGTATCTTTAATATGGGGTTCTTCAAAAGAGCTGTTAATAGTCTTTAAAGGTCGGCAACTTATCTGTGATGCCCCTGGTGTTGCAGGTATCTATAGGCGATGGTGATCGCTTACCATCAGGCGGCGGTCTGCTTGTTTGCCACCTATTGCATAAAAAAGCCAATGTCTAGAGAAGTAGAGTAAGAAAATTACGAAGATTATGAAAATTATCGAGAGTTGGGCATATCATCGCATCATCGCCATTGTCAGCCTTTTATGTTCGCACTACTGGGATACAGGCCTTTTCTCAGAGAGATAGAGAGGATGGGCCCTGTTCACCATGCTGGCCAAGTGCATGTTGGGTAAATGAACTTTTGAGAATCTTGGATATACCGTTTTCTCACGATGTTATTCTTCACCGTTATTGAGTGATGGCATCGAAAGGACACATACTTTATTTAGGTAGGTACTAAATAAGTCATTGGCGCAGAGTCAAACCGGATGCCGTCAGATTGTAAAGCGCACATGCTACTGCTTGACCACTATCGATCACTGCCTATTATTGTAATATAAGACCCTATTTTAATAAAAAATTAATATGTGAGATTATTATAATACCCACTGATAGGATAGATATACTGATAGCATTTTAGTGGTACCTTAACTCCACTCGCCTCCTCCATGGCCTCCTAGACTCTACGAGTTTTTCAGTATACTATGGTACAATTTGTTATTTTTGTATCGATGTCTGACGTGCTACTGCCGAAACTACAGAGATTGAACTTAATTATGCAGCGTGCTAGTTGGAGCATTGATCTAACTTAATTATTCTCGCAGTTTTAAAAACAAAAAACACGCTTTATAATCGCTAATCCTGAAGATCCTGGTAAGGATAATGGGACAAACCACAGAAAAGAGAAGTAAATAGAACGGAAATGAGAAGTAAAATCTGTCGCCAGGTATTGTGACAGAACCTTGATTGAACATTCTTATTTATGTCAACGCGTCGAACTCCGCGTCACAGTTGCTAACTGCAGTTAGATGATTTCGAATAACTGACGTTTCGTTTATATGAGTCCAAGTGGCTACAACATTTCTTACAAAAATGCCTTTACAGCCGTTTTAATTTAAACAATAACAAAAAATCACTTTTTTGTGGGACAAAATACACAAATATTGCAAATTTTCAAATCAATCCGTCGTTTTGAAAGGAGTGAACTCACGTTCAAAGATTCCGTTACATAGATACATACCAAGCTAATAAAAGCATGTTCAAATAGGCCAGAAACATGTTAAGTAGGTCAACTCACAGGGTATATAGTGATAGAGGTCTCTGGTAATAAATACCTTATTATCCCAAACTATATTATCTGAGATATCGCCGGAAATAAATAATACAATCAGAGTTGCAAATTGTTGTCTTACATCAATTGGATAAAAACTATCCAAAAATCTTTTACGTGCGTCATTACAATGTCTAAAACACCATAAAATATCCTTATTTCGGAGCCGTAGAAGCACTTTCGATTCATAAGGCTTCGTGTGGCGACATCCGCAATTTTCTTAAGAGTCTCTACACATTTTCAAGATGTTCTTCCGGTTACTTCTTTGTGTTGCGTTCCAACAAGGTTCAGGGTTCCTTTCTAAGCCACCTGTATTGTGTTCCTGTACCTAAAAAGTATTTACAAACAATGACGTCTCTCACAATTTAGGGAGTGAGTTTTTAATTATTGTTGTTTATTTTGTATATTTAATTATGAAGATCCTTACTCTCTTCATGTAAAACAACTCCACTAATTTTTAGGTAAAATTAGTGGAGTCCTCTCCACTAATTTTGGTTACCACCATTAGTGGAGAGAGTGGATTTAAATTATTGCTTCATGTGAAATCGTAAGGTTTAGTTAGTGCATTCTAGACAAATACTCATTGCTCAGAGGCCATGACACCGGCTTTCAGGCGATGCAGCTTAAAAAGGTTAGTTAGTTTGGAGGTCAAAAGGTCAAGTAGGTAAAACTTTTCGCGATAATTTATGGTTCTTAATTCTTATGTCCTTGTTTTGTGTAGGGTTGCACAATTTTAAACAATTCTTACGATAGGTAGAAGGCGCTAGAGGGACTCTTGAATGTTGTAGCTGGCTAACGTTTTGATGGAGGTGAATAGTTATCCAACTTCGCTGAGGTGAATGGTGACCGCAATGATCACGCCTAATTTGCCCAAAAGCAAGCATTGTCATTCAACGTATAGCATTGCTGTTTTCTAGCATTCTAGCCACTTACTTTTCCACTATAACTATAATATTAATTTATAATAAGTTTTATTTTTATTTAAATATAATATTTATTTATTACTTTATTGCGCACTTACAAA
The DNA here is from genome assembly GCA_949125355.1 of Agriopis leucophaearia. Lineage (NCBI taxonomy): Eukaryota > Metazoa > Arthropoda > Insecta > Lepidoptera > Geometridae > Agriopis > Agriopis leucophaearia. The sequence continues at coordinate 15,380,859 of OX421264.1, forward strand.
TAGTAATGTTTTCTACCTTACACAAATGGAGGGCTTAATGCTAAACATTTTCTACCAGGTTCAGGTTTCTGATACATTTTTTTTTCATATTTTTTTTCATTTTTGTGTAATAATCTTGTGTAATACGTTCTCTATTAAAAATATTCTAAGTAACTATTTCATACAGACATACAAGTCGAAACGAAAGAGAAAAAAAAATTTTTTCTTCATATTTCTCACAGATTTTTTCCCATTTCGGTGAAAAATAAAGACCCAGTATAAGTAGAGCAAAATATATAAAATTTAACATAACAATATCCCGAGGTCATCATCATTTTGTAGTACACTTGTAAGTATTGTTACGGTTATGAGCGAACATCTAGACTACCCCGGGGAGTATCGCCTAACGACCTCTATAACTTAGTTTTGTTTGCATAACAGGAATCGAGCCTTACGCAGGGATAGGACGTTCGTACAACGTTTGTACGGTGAGAATATGAACTTTAAAAACACGTTACAACCATCACACCATCATAGTCAGCTTAGTCTACTGCTGGACATACTGGTCTCAAAACGCTAAAAGGCACTATCTTCAGCTTTTCCCATGCACTTACCACCAGCCGCAGTAGTTGTAGTGGTAGGACTCTTTTGCAGGGGTCCGCCTGGGGAAGTACCACACCTTTACCAGTTTTTCAACCGCCAAGCAGTAGTGTGCAAACACTACTGTTTTCCGGATTGAAGGGCAATGTTTCCAGCGAAATTACAGGGCACACAGAGGTTTGACGTCTTATATCTCAGGGTAACAAGCGCAGTGCGTTACCATCCAGGGTTTTGAACTGTTGAAGTTCAAAATTCTGAGTGGCGTTGAGCTATTATATGGGCAAGCGTGAAGAGCCATCAGGCGAGCGACTACGCTCGTCTCGTCACCCAGTATCATAAAAAAAAACGCCTTTCGCAGGTCGTCACTTTACCTGGCTGCAGGGCGTTCTACTCTACGTTTGCCGATACGCAGTCTCCACTCGTCTACCCCACGGTTGTCGGTTCTTCTAGAGATATGGCGAGCCCATTGCCACTTCAGCTTGCTAATCCTTTGAGTTATGTCGGTTACGTAAGGTACGTTAGTTCTCTGTCGGTAGATACATTTTACATGATATTTATTTCTCGGGATATCTGGGCAACTCCAAACGGGGATTTCAAAACTCTTTTCTAACCTTTTATAGTATCTCAATATAACGCCGATGCACAAAAAAAACGTGTAACCCTCTTCGTTGCGGAGTTATGACGAATTCTTTGGTCACGCAGAATGAATTTGATTTTTCAACAGTAACACAAAGAACTGTTTCGCAACCAATTAGTTAGAAAGATACGCTTCATGTCCTAAGTTGAAGGCGGTATCGAAGTAAAGGTAAAATAAAACGTTCGCTTTGAACGCTCGTGAACAAGTCGCCATGTCCAAGACGCTGTCTTCAAGGGCCGTTCACAGTTATGGCTTGTACCTGAACTTAATATCTGTTTTAATTGTCAGTCACAGCAGTAAGGGCAACAAACGAGGTGTTAAAATAGAGTTAAGTTCCCCATAATCATTAATCTTAAGATTTTCACTTACCCGCTGTTGCCCGTGATTTCGTTCACGTAGACTTTCTTATACAAACTTTCAACTCTCGTTTGCGCCATTTAGTTCAGTTCTTTCCCAAAATTATTTTTAGTGGACCTCTACATGCCATAAGGAATCTACTTGCTAAATTATAGCTCCGTAGATTAAGTAATTATGGAGATTTCGTGACGAGTCAGTGAGCCAGTCAGCGTTTAATAAACGGGATGTACCTCTAGGTGACGGACTTATTCGAGAAAATCATTAATTATACTCATCATTTTAAACAACTTTTACTATGGTACCAAATCAAGACGATACCAATGAAGACGTCCACTGTTGAACATAGGCGTACCTTTAAACTCCACACTGAACGACATCCTGCCATCACAATCCACTGAATGACCACTCTAACAATGACTACTCTAAAACACATCGGTCCATCTAGTACATGCCTCGTCCATCCATCCATCTAGTACGCGGTCCATCTAGTATCGGCCTACCTACACTGCGTCTCCCAGTTTGTGGTCTCCACACAAGAACCTTTCTTCCCCATCGGTCATCAGTTCTTCGAACGATGTGACCTGCCCATTGCCACTTCAACCTGCAAATTTTAATAGCTATATCGATGACTCTGGTTCTTTGGCGAATATCCACGTTACGGATTCTATTGCGCAAAGAAACTCTAAGCATAGCTCTTTCCATTGCCCGTTGTGTGACCCTGAGTTTTTCTAAAAGGCCAACTGTTAAGGATCACGTCTCAGTACCATATGTAATCACTGACGTTATTATTCCTAGTAGCTAATTAGTGGCTCTGTTTCATGAATGAAAGAACAAAGTATTTTTTTAATGGGAAGGCCACATCGCTCGAAGAACTGATAACCGATGGGAAAGAAAAATTCTTGAGTAGAGACCGCGAACCGGAAGACGCAGCGTAGGTAGACCTCCTACTAGATGGACCGACGACATTGTGAGAGTCGCGGGCATCCAGTGGATGTAGATGGCAGGATGTCGTTCAGTGTGGAGCTTAAAGGGGGAGGCATATGTTCAGCAGTGGACGTCTTCTGGCTGATGATGATGAATAATAGCGTCTATCACGCCTAGCAGTTAAAGCTTAAAGGGCTCCCTTTGAATGACAACAAAGGTAAGTTTTGATTAGAATCCAATATTACTGAACACGACCCGATCAGAACCATTAGGGATCATGTAAATCCCTTAATGGTGCTAGGATATCTATATTTGAATATGCATAATCTGACCTGATTCGTAGGTCGTTGACACAAAATAAATGTGGCAAAATGATATTCCGATACCGGGAATCGAACCCGAGCCTCCTGGGTGAGAGCCAGGTATCCTAGCCACTAGACCATATCGGATGAAGAAAAGCGGTTGAATTTTAAAAAGACCAAGAAGAAAAGCGGATTATGATAATTATTACATTATAATAAATACCTATTTATTATATTAGTAAGATTCTAAAGTCTGTTTCGCGATTTCAGGGTTGGTCCCATAGTAAAAGTTGTTTATAATGACGAGCAAAATGACCTCCTTTCGGCTTAAGTACAGTCTATATGCGTAACCCTGTATACTGATATGGTAAAAATATAATGCTGGCAGAGTCATGAGCTTATAATCAAGGTCTTTATAGATTTGTTCCGCCGGTAAAAAATTACCCATAGGCAAAATGAAACAAGTGAAATGATATGATATTATGCGAAATGGCACATTTCTCGATAGGACATTAGGAAAGAATACAGAGGAAATGTTCAAAAAGCATACTTATGTCAATGTGTTAGTTTTTATGTCTATATAAATTCCTTGGTTTTTATGGTACATAAAAAAAGTACATAATTATGAAGATTAACAAATGTCAAAATCGAAAGAAATTTGACAGCTGATGTCAATGATAAAGTTTTATATAGTTGAAATTATAGCGTATAGTTGTAATTTTGCGTAATTACCTATTTTTTCCTGTGGCATTACAAGTTAAACTATTGCATAAAAATATTTTTATATTTTATTGATATTAGATTAGATTACTTAAAAATATGCTTAAGTGACCTTCATAAAAGTGTACTTTACTCATCGATTTATAAACACATGGATTTGGGGACAAATATAACATTAGTAACGATAAGTGTCCTGAGTTTTTTTTTCTATGTGTAGAGATGTAACAAGGAGAATACTGTGTATTAGAAATATAAGTAGATTATATCTATTCCTGGGCACCTACCAAAACCACAGTGAAAAATTTCAAAATGCCCGTCGGCCATGGAGAAAAACATGCTAAGCGTATAACTAAAAGACATAATTAGGAATACAGACCTCAGACGGAAAACATAGCTCAAGGACATAACCGAGAGAATATATCAACAACAAAATACGAAAAGAATTGAGAAACTTCCTCCTTTCTTGAAGTCGGTACAAAATTAAGGTGGGCCGGTTAGGTATATTATGATGCGAGAACACAGAAATAATAATTGGCCTCAAGTAGTTGGGTACAGATTACCTTAGTAGTTAGTTTGTTTTTGGTCTACATTTGGTTATCATAATATCCATATTTTTAAATGTCCTTGAAATAACTCGTACTATTTAAATATAAATGTAAATATATATGTATGTATATCAGTCTCTGGCAGCCATATTACAAGCTTTGCTTAGTTTGGGGTCAGATGACCATGTGTGCAATAATGTCCCAGATATTTATTTATTTATTTATTTATTTATTTTTATGCCTAAAAAAATTAAGCCATAAAATAAAATGAAATCCGCAAACACATGCCCATTTTATGGTCTTCATAAAATGTATTTTACAACCAACACATTTTTGGTCCAGCGCTAGTGTACTATAAGACATTAATTTTATATTTTTTCAGTAGTAAGCAATAAAATATTGATGGTTTGGTGTTCCACTTTATTTTATTCGGTGACAAGAAAAATGTAAGTTTTCGCTTCCCTGTCCACATGTACTTTCGTGTCATTTTAATAGATAAATATATAATTTTACAGATGTTTGTTTTTACTAGATGCAAAAGATTTCGAGATCAGATTTTTGTGCAAACGAGTTACTTACTGAAATTCAAATGTTAAAATTTTCTGGTCTTTTTTCGTGAGATGTTGCCACTGCCACTCAAATGACAATAAATAGCTAAAAATCAATTTCAAAAGCCTCAAAAGACGTATTTTTTTTCTGTTTACAATTTAATGTTTGTAATTTTTTTATAGCGACATCTATGGTTCATTTCTAAAATTAGCTTACGCATTATACCTTGAAACGTTTTCTGACTCACCCAACTTTGCTGAAATTGTACTTAGTTGTGGTGCAACTTCTGCTGATTCACGATAGATGTCACTATTAAACAGTAAAACACAAATAATAAAATGTCGTATGCTACATATTTATTGCAATATAAAAGATTTATTTATCTACGTTTTATTCTCTATTAATCAAATTTTACTTAGACGTAGTGGTTTCCTTGGGAGTGAATAAATCAAGCAGGAACTGACGATATTCTTCAGTCTTCGCTGAATACACGATCCTTACGTTAGCTTCATCTTTTTCACAAAACATGTTTGTGTTTCTTCCTCTTTTATCTCCTGGAAATACAAATAAAATTCTGGTTAGAACAAAGTTAGTCAAGTACCGCTTAGTATATTTTTTAATAACTTCAGGGGTATCTAATGAACCCACAAAGATGAAATTAACTTTGGCTCAGTAGTTTTTTAACCAGCAATTTTCAATAGTATGAATAATTTTGTACGAGCGCCTGTTGATTTTACAATAGCAATGAGTTTGTTCATAACTTAATAATTTTGAAAACGGATTCACAAGTTAATAACATCAAATTAACAATAACCAAAGTACACCAACTGAATAAAGCCCCTGACTACATTTTTTATTTATTTTTTTTGGTTTTGTATTACATAATTAAAATCATCCTTGATAATATTTACTTTCATCAAAAACTTACCACACACAATAATATCATTCTTTGAATACTTGTATTCTCCAACCAAGTCTGGCCTCACAAACATGGTGACGACAGCCGGGTCCAGCGCGTGCCAGCTGTCTTCGTTTGTGAGAGCTACCTTCTCGAACTTATTCTGTGCCTTGATGATGTCACTCTGGATGGCGCCGAGAACGTTTTCTCGCCAATCCTGTAAAAATGTTATGTTAAAATTTTGTTCTTCTTCATCGTGACGACGATCCAAAAATGTATTAGGTCCTATCCCAGTACGTGGCCACAGTGACCCTGGATTGGGCTTTTAGGTCTAAGGTAGGTAGGGAAGGCTACAAGAGGTATTTCTCTTGTAGGTATTTCCAGGTCCTTGTGCAGAGTCTCATTTGTGACATACCAGGAAGAGTGAGTAATAATTTGTAGCACTTTTGACTGAAGAGTATATGCTTCGTGCGTCTTCTATCTCACCCACGCAATTCATGGGTTTTAAAGATTTTTTTATGCCATAGGCGGCAAACAAGCTCAAACCCAAGGAAAAAAAATGGTGTGGTGTTGCCCACGCCGTTGAAAATGAAAGAAACGGAAAGGCAACATTTCAAGGGAGTGTTGCTTTACCGATCCCGGTGCCCTCCGTCTAGCACAGAAGTCGGCCACCGAGGGGGTTTTAGTGGGTGCAATCTGACATAGCCCGGCTACACCCCAATGCAGCTGGGTATCTTTTGATGATTTCCTATGGATACCTGTAACTCCAGAGGCATCACAGATACGTTGACAACCCTAAAATTTCTATTAACAACCCTTTGGAAGAACCCCATGTTATAGTTACTCGGAAATGACGCTCATTCTACATATTGTAGAAAATTATTATGAGGCAAAAAAGATCGCGAAAAGTGCACAATATAAAATTATTGAATATGTGAAACCTAGCAGAACGAATAAAAAAATACAGTAAAATCCGCGAGAAAGATAGAGGACACAAGAAGCATAGACTCTGAAATCGTAGCAGTAGATATACTTCACATTATCAGCCATCAATGTCCACTGCTGAACAAAGGCCTCCCTCTCAGAGGGGTGTTGCCATAATCCCCACGCTTGGCAGGTGGCTTGGGGATCGCAGTACGTTCACCGTGTACTAATAGGACGCTGCTGTCCATCCTCCGGTGGTTCTGGTCGCAGTTTTAAGACATACCCGGGTCCAATTATAGTTATACTTACTTTGGTAAAATTCAGGTGTTTTTTAATCTGTGAGAAGGGTAGCAGAGTAACTTTGTCAGGAGTGGCATTCTGTGCCACTATGTGGTACGCTTCCACGTCCATGTGTGCGTTGAATTCTGGATCAGGGTCCGCAGCACCTGGAATAAAATCACATGAAGTCATATCATAAACTAGTTGGTAAGTTAATAAGCTGTTGTTGATGTATCAAATATCCAAGCAAATTGAAGCAAAAACCAAACAAGTGTAGATGTGGCTTATTGTTCAGACTTAAAGGTTTGGATTTGTGGCATATAATACTAAATAAGTCATTAGTGCAAACCCAAGGATCGAACTGGATGCCGCCAGATTGTAATCCGTACATGCTTCTGCTTGGCTATCACTCTTTATTTATTTACTAGCTGCGCCCCGCGGTTTCACCCGCGTGGTGATGAAAATCGGTGGTGATGATGATGATGAAAAAATGCTTATATATTAATCCAGGTTATAAGAAGTGTATATTCCAAATTTTATCCAAATCCATCCACCCGTTTCTGCGTTATTGAGTAACAAACATCCATCCAAAGTGAGATTTGATAAGCAGTGCACTAGTAAAAAAAAGCTAATAATGATGATGATGAAAAACCACCTACTGTGAATGTGTCCTGCTCCAATGTATAAATGATTCAGTCTGCTGATAAAAGCAGGATCCAGCCTGATGGCGAGCGCCACATTCGTCAGGGTACCGATAGTAATCACGGTAAGGTCTCCTGAAAGTTTATATTCAAATTTTATGTACAAGTGAGCAACTTACTTGAGTAAGTATATCTATATTATAAACTAGCCGTCCGCCCCGGCTTCGCACGAGTGTAAGCTCGGCCTTCGGCCTCGCTACAAAATATAATATAGCCTATGTCACCCGGGGATAGTGTAGCTTCCCAACAGTGAAAGAATTTTTCAAATCGGTTCAGTAGTTTCGGAGCCTATTCATTACAAACATACAAACATACAAAATTAGGTACAAATTTTTCCTCTTTATAATATTAGTGTAGATAATACAAATTCATTAAAATTTTACCTTCATGAGTTTTAGACAGGCGTAAAAGTGCATCTACGGCGTTCTCTTCCTTCGCAGGCACGAGATCTGTAAACACGTAACCGCTGTCCCCCAGACCATCTTTACCATAGTAGTCTGTTACTGAAGGCGTGGTGACTATAGACCCTTTTGCACCTCTGTAAATTGGCACCTGGAAATATTTATAAAACCAAGTTAAACTATCTGAAATTACGATGAACTAATAACCCTGTATGCACAAAAGGTTACAAACATGATAAGTTTTTCTTAAATATTGAATAACAGCTTTTACATAACTACCACCTCGCCTGATATTAAGCGATGTGATCTGTGATAGACCACGCATGTCAAGAAGAAGCTGTTTTACTCGTGACTTTAAGACAAACCGGGTAACCACGGGGGAAGATTGCATTACGATTTGCGTGTCTTTGAGTATTATGATAAGGCAAAAATAGCACAGGCTTAGATACTAGTGCGTACATACTACAACATAAGTGATTCTAGAAGTGAAGTAATAAACTAAGTGAACGTCACATACAATTTAATATTAATTATTAAAATTATTGACATTTCTCTACAGTAACAAAAATCTTTAAAAAACCTGCTTACATGAGCCTGCCGGAAGGCTGAAGGCCCGTCGGCCGTCCTAGGTATAGATGGCAATATGTAGTGGGAAAAGATCTGCTGAAGCTGGACGTTCATGATTCGCGTTAATTTACTGAAGAATGACATCTTTTAGAAATGAGTCTTCATTTTGGGTCGCTGCGTCAGCATAAGTAGTAAGTAATCAAAATCTTCATCAAAATCAATGGAGACAGCTATGCTCGGAGTTTCTTTGCGCGATAGAATCCGAAACGTGTATATTCGACAAAGAACCAGATTCATCGACATAGCTATCAAAATTTGCAAGTTGAAGTGGCAATGGGCAGGCCACATCGCTCGAAGAACCGATAACCGATGGGGAAGAAAGGTTCTTGAGTGGAGACCACGAACCGGAAGACGCAGCGTAGGTAGGCCTCCCACTAGATAGACCGACGACATCGTGAGAGTCGCGGGCATCCAGTGGAAGCAGATGGCAGGCTGTCGTTCAGTGTGGAGGATAAAGGGGGAGGCCTATGTTCAGCAGTGGACGTCTTACGGCTGATGACGATGATGATAAATCAAAATCTTTAACTCATTTATTCACTGACTGAAAAATTGGATAACCTAGATGAGCACTAAGAAAAGATTCTTAAAAATTATATCTATTGTCGAGGTCAAAGGCTGAGTCACAGTATTTAACAAGTAGACTAGGAAAATACCTTTTCACAAATCCGCTTGCATGACCACTTCAAACATCGATTCAACGAAATTTAAATGTCCAATCGTATGGTAAAATCCAGTTTTAAGCCATATTTAATTTCTTGTGCAAGCCGGCCTTAGTTCATCAACTCACTTACGAAGTAGCTTACATAATAGACCATCTGATGTTCGGTGTGACTTCTCTGTGAATGGTATACTTTGTAAGTAAAGTACTTACGTCCTGCCTTCCAATGACCCGAAGAACTTTTTGATTGTTGGCGCAAACATTGTCTTCGTTTGTATTTCCATTGCCCGTTGTGAGAGCTACCAGTTCAGGACTGTAATCATAAAGATTTTGGTTTGAATTTTCGTAGGATGATAGTTTAGAGATTTTACTAGAGTATTTTTATGAGTGAAATAGATGGCGTTAATTTATGCCTACGTGGTCTTTATATCGTCTTGGCCCGCACCCTTGTAGCATATCGGGTGATATTAGAGTTAATGATAAGGTCTTTTTTCCGAAAAGAAAATCTTCCAACAGGGTAACGCACTGGAGGGCTCAACACTACGCTACGGTTCTTTCCGAGACAACTGCGTGTTGTCTCAGCTCCTCTGCCCACGACAACCAACGTTGTCGTTCTCTCCCAGGGCTCGCCTAGGGTTGATGGTCAGAGCAGAAACTTCAACCATCCCAAGACCAGAGGCCCCCTTTTATAGTAGCCTCTAATTACAGACAGAGTATACTGGTGCCGTATTCTTTGGCCCCGTCGCCAGAGCTATATTATATGGTAAGGCCTGGTATGGAGGGAGCCACAATATTTTGTTCTATTTTTAACTGGTTCAGGAGTTTTTTTTTTTATTTATGTTCATCGATCGCTTCGTCATTTGTAAACCGATTTGTATGCTTATTTTTTTGCTATGTAGAGAAATTTTAAATAAAAGGTTTTTGAGGTGGCCCCAAATTTTTTTTATTTACTTTGACTCTGTTGTTTTTTAACAACTCCAATAATACGAATAATTATGTTGAGCACCTGTTGATTTAGCTATTAGCCCGGTCAAGTTAGCCCGAAACATTAGGGGCACTCTTCCATATATTCCCAAGAAGCTGAATTTTTACATGAACTTTAAGGATTCCATTATAATGAAATTGTGAAAAGTCCCCATCGATCCCATGTGTACAATTTTTCATGAAAGAACAAAAGTTCACAATAATAAGCTTTTCGGATTATTTAGTGTAATGGTTAGTTATTATAATGAATACAGTCTTACCAGACTCGATGACGTTTTAAAACCTAATGGCAAAAGCCTAATATCAGACTAGAATGGCAATGGTGATCACTTGACATACTGTTCGCACCAATTGTGCATCCATAATTACGGATGAGACCGATATCAAATCGACTGTCAATTTGCATGAACAAAACGATCTGGAGATTTACGCAAGGATCAGCATCTCAGCAGAGGATTGAAATTGTGTAGTTATGATAAAACAAACGTACCCATCGTAATGTTTCTCATACAGCAGAGCTAGAAATATTGCCATAGCATCGTCCCCGCCAGCATCGTTGTCTATTATAAATTTTGGTTTCTTGCTCTCTTCACTAGAAAAAAAAGTATAATTTTTTCATTTATTATATTATATTATATTAATTTTTTTATTAGCTTCACTTTGCAACTACTAAAAAAATATGCAAACGAATCGTTGAAGTTGATTATAACCTACACCTAATTCTAGTTGTCGTGTCGATTCGAAACTCTGCGAGTATAATGTTGCCACTTGTTTTCTTACTACATACCTACAACAACACTGTTGTACACTGCTTCATCTTCATACCAAGCACTATAATTATAATTTGGTATAATTATGTAATCCAGACACCAGTACAATCTGAATATGGTACAATATGATCATGAAGCCGGTGGAAAATTTAATTCTTCAATGGATACTAATAAATACCTCGAAATTGGGATCATTTGGTTTGTTTTACCAAGTAACATAACACTTGGTGATGTGGGTCTGATGATGGAACCAGGAAGTGGTAGTGGAACTTTTCTACAGCTACCAGTAAAGCTTTCGAGTTTGAGCTTCTGTGCTATATTTTAACGAGTCACTTAAGCGTGTTTTGAAGTGTTTTTGAGTTAACTAGTTGTAGTCAAAGCAATAGTAAAAATGCGAAAATTTGTGTGCGTGTGTGTGTGTACGTATCTATGTCTTCTAGCAGAAACGGCTTGAGGGATTTGGATGAAATTTGGAATATAGATAGCTTATGTCCTGAATTAATACATATAATTTTCATCATCACCACCATCATCACTGTTTATGATCAAGTCGCGGGTAAAACCGCGGCTGAGTCGCAAACTTACACAATTTTTGAATTTCTATACAGGGTCACCCGGAACGGTTCTACACCGAAAAAAGGTCATCCTACTCATCACTTTACACAACTCTTCTAAAATCACGAAAAAAAACAGCTATTCCATAGAAAAGTGACATTTGACCTGAACAAAATTCATAAAAAGAGCTGTTTTTTTTGTTTTCATGTTTCGTCTCATATCAAAATTTGGTCATAGTGATGAGTAAAATGACCTCTTTTCAGGTTATTACCACCATCCCATGTAACCTTGTATACTCATACTATTACAACTTGTGATATAAAACAAATAAAATTGAGATTTTTGATAACTCCTGATAAAAGAACTGATAATCTTAAACGGCTGAATATGTTTTCTTGAATCATAACTAAGATCGCTCTCGATCATATCACCTTTTAAACAAAAAAAGCTGAACAAAATCGGTTTTAAGATTCCGGGACGAGCCTTTCGTATTGTCCCGCTTCGGCTGCACTTCACTACAACACTACATGATGTAATAATAGAGATGTTATAGACGAACAAAACTACTTTAAAAACTAACTAAAAACAGCGTGTATATTACCGACAATGCACACAAACAGATACACAGAGACACAGATATAGATCTACACTAATATTATAAAGAGGAAAGATTTGTAACTATTTTTGTATGTTTGTATGTTTGTAATGAATAGGCTCCGAAACTACTGAACCGATTTGAAAAATTCTTTCACTGTTGGGAAGCTACACTATCCCCGGGTGACATAGGCTATATTATATTTTGTAGCGAGGCCGAAGGCCGAGCTTACACTCGTGCGAAGCCGGGGCGGACGGCTAGTATATTATAAACTTATATTACCCCTTTTTGCATCTGGGGTTGAAAATACAGATAAATTATTATTAACAAGATATTATTTAATAACCATATAACTGTACAGAACAACCGTAATTGTTTAAAACAATGTTTGAACAATATAAACTAAAACCTAAAACACGTTTCAAAATATACTGGTACACAAACCGTTAATTGCTACTTTAAAAAAAATATACTTTTATCTACACTATATAATATAATAATAATATTATAAAGAGGAAAGATTTGTATTTTTGTATGTTTGTGACGAATTAACTCAAAAACTACCAGACTGTTTAAAAAAATTCTTTCACCATTCTCCCCGAGTAAATAGGGGCTATATTTATTACTAGAATGTTCAAAAAAACTCCACCCATGCGAAGCCGGGGCGGGTGGCTAGTAATTGACATACCTACAACCAAGAACAAAATATATTATTTTACCTGTGACCTCCAGTTTTATACATCGCAAAAAGTAACACAAAAACTTTAATATAAAATCACACCCAAATCCAGCTAATAGTTTAACATAATATCACTGTATAAGTATCTTTATTTCTTTGTTTTTTAATCAAACAGCTGTCAAAGTAAGTCTAAGCCTGCGTCAGTTAGATTGAACAAAGCGCAACAAGCAACTAAATTTTCTGATAAAACCATACCTAATGCATCCACACAAGTAAACACACATTAACACAACGAGAGTCCGTAGAAACATTATAAATACGCTTTGTTTAGAGCTCTGTGTGAGAGGAACTAATTTTATCTCGAGCGAGAGAATTTTGCTGATACGCGGATGACCTGTTTGAGTGAAGCGAGTTACTTGAACCAGGTACCTACTGTGTTTTTAGGTATTTTGGTCGATAGTATTATTTGAATATTCAAACTACGACTATTCAAAACGGAAGTCATTGTACTCATAATAAGATTATGCACATTATTTTTAAATTGGGTCATCCAATTTAGTGCAAAAAATTTAACAGCGTCCTGTGCGTGAATAAATTGAATTTAAACTTAACTAAATATTTAAATTGTGTTTGTAGAGACTTTTTTCAATGGAACGGCTGATATTTTTTTCATGGTTTCAAGTTTGGTGAAATCCTTATTTGTCTGGTCTTAGAGTAGGAAAAAAATACTGTTGATAAGAAGATCGTTTACTTCTTTCCTTTAAGTGCCTTCTTTCCGTATAACCCTGAATAATATACTTCATGATCTTGACCTTCAAGTCAAACTTCAAGTAGTAGTTTTTAATACCTACGCAAATTGAAATCAAAACATTTATATAAATTTTAAACAGAGTTTAACCGGGTACTGTGCTTAGTTAAAGTAAAATAATCTACCTTATAATTATTATCCACAGTTATTTTTACCAAAATTATATTCCATTCCATTATTTTCCTATTCCTTCTCCAGAGAGAGAGAGAGAGAGAGAGAGAGAGAGAGGATGGGCCCTAATCCACCAAGCTGGCCCAGTGCATCTTGGTGAATATCATTATGTCTTTCAACTTTTGGGGTTCCCGGATAAATTGGTAAACTCAAGAGTTCATCTGAAAACCGGCGCTGATAGTTTTTGACTTTCAGATGGACCCATTCGACAATAATAGCAGGTAATCTTTAATATTTTTTATAGTATTCTTTAGATACGAGTTGTTTGAAGTAATGTCGAAATTGATTGATTTATTTCTTTTCTTTCTACCTTCAGTTTTTTTTGTATTCGTAAAATGTCAAACACAAATTTCAAATGTCATAATGTCAAAATTCCCGTAACAAACTGACAATTGGCTCGGGCTCACTGCACTTTGACAGCTGCCAATCCCAGTAAAATGTTTCAAAAACAATATTAATACATGTAAAGAAGAATATCATGAACGTACCTACCTACATTTAAAATTTTAATACTCATTTAAAACAATGCGTCTAATTGTAAATAGTCATGCTACGCTGTGTAACTACGCAGCAACCTGGTTAATAATTCAACAATTTATAGGTTAGAGAACTCGGAGGAAATAAGTTAGACAACAATAACAATTAAACATAACTACGATAAATAATTCATGATTAAAATAAATGATCCTGAATGATGATGATATCCTAAATGATCTTAACGATTCAGATAAAACACAATTATTTATATAAAAATCTATGACAGATTCGGAAAAAAAACTTACGGTTGATTTCTAAACCACAGTGTTGAAATGTCAAAATAGAAATATAAAACTGCTTTTTTCACTTGCGATTTAAATACACCCATAATTTAGCTATCAGTCCAGTTATTCTGTAGTAGCAGAGAATCAAACATAAATAACCCGTCATATCATTAAAAAAACTGTTTATCTGATGAATCTCTAGTGAAATTTCGTTTCTACGTCGCTTCAAGTAAGGAATTTTAACAGTTTTGTAAATGGGCTTCCGCAAAGTAACGCTTGATTCATTCAACTAAGAGAGAAAAAGACAAAACATGGTGTTCGTAACTATACCGTCACTTTTATTAATTTTAGGGGATGGGTTAAGTAAATTATTTATTTGTTTAATAGGCTTGCGTTTGACTGCCACTTCGTAAGTTGTTAGCAATGATGACGTGGTCTACGATGGAGGACGCTTGGCTAGAAGAAACCGATGCACTCGTGACTTAAAAACACTCACATTGTAACTATCGGGGAACACCCATTTAGGACATTCCACAGTCTAGTGGTTACTTCATCTGAACGAAGCATAGATATGTACTATCTTTATACAATTGATGCAGATCTACGTGTGCATCAGTTCGAATAGAGATAGTACGAACTGTTCCGTACAAGATGTAGGTAAGTACCTTGATACATAGTAGTACATAGACGATACGTAGATATATAGTAGCTTGGTGAAACAGACCAGGCAAAGATAGTACTTGGTAATGATTCATTGTTTCATTCCATAGGCAAAACGCTCTCTATATTACACAAATACACATGCAGTCACAGTAAGCAAATTGAGAGGAACAAAAGATCACTGTAATCTACACTAATATTATAAAGAGGAAAGATTTGTACCTATTTTTGTATGTTTGTAATGAATAGGCTCCGAAACTACTGAACCGATTTGAAAAATTCTTTCACTGTTGGGAAGCTACACTATCCCCGGGTGACATAGGCTATATTATATTTTGTAGCGAGGCCGAAGGCCGAGCTTACACTCGTGCGAAGCCGGGGCGGACGGCTAGTTTAATTATAAATTGAAATAGGTTAAAAAGATTCTAAAAACTAATAGTTAATCTAAGATATTAATATAAATAAAAAAAATATTGGAATTAAATAAAATAAAAAATATACAGCAATGTGCCATTTTTTTTTAATCGGTTCACAATTCGCGAAAATGTCGATGAACATACTAAAAAAACGAACTACGAACATAGTACATCCTGCTTTTTGGAAGTCGGTAAAAAGTAGAACGCCAATCGCCAATCAGAGCGAATGACGTCACACTTATGAAAATAAACAATTCATTGTTGGGATTGGAACGCACACCCTGCAGATTGAAATTCAAACGCACCAACCACTGAGCTAACATCTGTACAAAATCATGCCTATTTATTTAGTGATTAGTGTCAGTACTTTAGTAATTAACATCCATACCAGTTTAGATACTAGATACTTAAATAGTTCAAGATAAACTACAGACCTTTGTAATCAAACGTTAGTATTTCGTATACTTACGTGCACACGTTATCAATCGTTGAAAAGGATAAAGCAGATAGATGCCTATTTAATTGCCGACTGCCCCGGTGGCTCAGTTGGTAGTGAACCTAACTTCTGTGCTTGGGGGCGTGGGTTCGATTCCCATCTAGGACAAACATTTGTGTGATGAACATTTGTGTTTGTTCAATGTCTGGGTGTTAATATCTATTTAAGTATGTATTTAAAAATATATATGTACGTATATCAGTCTCTGGCAGCCATATTACAAGCTTTGCTTAGTTTGGGGTCAGATGACCGTGTGTGCAAAAAATGTCCCAGATATTTATTTATTATTTATTTATTTTTAGAGATTGAAGATGATAAAAAACAAACATAAACATTAAGGGCCTTACTTAAAAACGTTACTCAAGTTGATCTATGCTTTAAAATGCTCTCTCAACTTCTTGCCGACGGCAATCGTCACACGCGAAAACGAGACGGAGCATATTTAAGCGTATGTCAACTTGAGTAACGTTTTTAAGTAAGGCCCGTATTGCACTGTAAGATGGTTACCTACGTCATTATTCTCTATTTTACTGCCTTCATTTTAACATAGTTAACAATTGCATTCTGATATATTTTTGTGATAATTAACCACAACTTAAGCCACATAAAACTTTAAATTAAACTAACTTAAGGTAAATTCAAATATCAAACAGTTTTTTTTGTCCTTGTAGCTAGGCCAAGTAATTATTGTAAAATTGGCGAAAATTGTTGGTCGTTCTTTACATTATCAAGTACAGATTTTAATCAGTAACTAACCATATTACTTACATTTATAACGGCAATAAACCGTTTGAAACAGCAAAAATTTGTTTATTGACAAATGTATGTAATAATGTGCATTGGAGATAAATAACTTTACGCGAGTTTGTAAAGAATAATAATCAATTTTCGCAAACATCATGATCGTTTACAATAATTACCCGGCCTAGCCACTGAAGTGAGAATTGTTTTCGTACAGATTAGAAGGGCTGTCAAGGCATTTTTGTAAGAATTCCGTTGTAGCCAGTTGAACACATGCAAACGATACGTCAAAATATAACTACATAGGAAGTAATGCAGTAATTCGTCAAGATTAGTATTATTTCAAAAGGTTATGAACGCCATTTTGATAAAGTTTAAAATTGACCTTCTCGTGGTGCAATACGGTTCAGTTCCCCTTGAATTTTGTGCAATTATTTTGGTAAATGTTGCTAGTGCAAAAAAACTGCACGATTATTGTGCGGTTTATAATACTAGTACAGAAATATAGACCGTATCGTAAATTAACGTACGTTATTATTAAAACAGTTCTACCTTAAACTGCACGAAAAGTGATGGTAAAAAATTTGAGTTAAAGAGTTTTTCAACAATTTTGTTTATTTTAATTAACAAAAGTTGTGAATTAACGCATGTAATTGTGTTATACTAGTGAATTATTATCCTTTAAATACTATTAAGGTAAGTTCGTAGGTTTGCATGAGTGTGAGCAAACAATAGGAAGTAAAAAAAAAATATTTTCGGTTTTGCCCCAAAACTCCGCACAAACTTAGCTAGATAAGTTTCCATGACCTTAATAGGTCATGCTTTGACCATGATATCGATTAAGGCTATGTTTAGAGCTCGTTTTATGTGACTTTAAATAAGTAGAAAAATAAATATTATTTGATAAGGTTAAATGCAATTTCCATGCGAAGCCATTGAAAATAAAAAGATATTATAAAATTTAGAATGTCGTATCACAGCTAGTGATGGGACAGTTTTGTGTGCAGTTTTGATTTTATCGATAACCTGTTTATTGTATACCTTATAAAATATTTTATGGTAAAATTTGCCCTAGTCGTTTAAAAAAATTACAAACTTTTATTTAACTTGCATCGTTGGTATGTCTGTCAGCTTCCCGATTCAAAATTTGTAATCCATTTTTCTAAGCACGTTTCAGTTGCACTAAGTAAATTTGATGTTTGTAAAATAATATGATGATACTTAACAGGCCTGATGATGGAGCCAGAAAGGTAGGCCATAGTAACCTCTCTACTACATACTTTTACTTATTACTCCGTCGTGTTTGGACTCGTTGAATTCATTTTGATAAGGACTATTAGACCAAAAAGACAAAAACAATATTTCACATCACATCATCAGCCAATTAACGTCCACTGTTGGACAAGGCCTCCCTCATAGAGAGGGGTGTTGCCATAATCCCTACGCTTGGCAGGCGGCTTGGGGATCGCAGTACGTTCACCGTGTACTATTAGGACGCTGCTGCCCATCCTCCGGTGGTTCTGGCCGCAGTTTTAGGACATACCCTGGTCCAAAACAATATTTATTGTCTGTCTAATAATTCATAGATTTACTGACGACTTGCAGCGCCCCGTGGTTTCACCCGCTATCCTATAGAAACTGCTATTTTTTCAGGGTAAAAACTATGAGTCAATCCAGAATATAAGCTACCTCCATACCAAATTTTATTTTAATCCATTCACTTATTACAGAATTCAGTGAAAACAAACATATTAATACGCAGACTTTCTTATTTATAATAATAGTGTGATAATGTTGTTATCTACATCTACATAATAAGACAAATGAATAATAACACAATAAAGTATAATTTTCAAAAAATACTCCTAAAGTAGGTATTGTAGGAAATGTTGTAAGAAAAATCAAAAATTATCGATATCGATAAAATAATGTTAACCACTATTATTGTCAACGGCTTGTCAAGGGCTTATAATTAAAACACGGTGAAATCACAAAATTATCAACAATTTACCGATTGACTTTACCGGTGATAGGAAATTCCTCCTTTTAAAAAAAAAACCATTCTAGCTCTACCACACGTAATTACAGCGCAAGACGGCATTGTGGATAAATCCGATGGAGCAGCATACGAATTCGAATTCAGTTAGCAACTGCGATGCGGAGTTTGACGCGTTGACGTGCATACTAATGTTCACTCGTATGCCTCGTAACAAATGTTCCATCTCTCTTCCGTTCTATACCCTTCTCTTTTCTGTGGGCCTAGCTACAAAAACAAAAAAAACTGTTTGAACTTTGAATTTCCCGTCAAACGTGAAACGTTTCACCTTAATTGGAGATCGTTTATCTATGGGCAATGAAGCCGTATATATAGCTCAAACAATCTCTAATTTCTGACAACGTGCCTAAAATTGTCGCCCTGGATTGCAAGCCTAACTTTCTGCCCAAATATAAGCCAGCAAATAATTTATCGCTTATTATTTTTTCAGCATAATTTCACAGTTTTTAATTCAAGTAATCAAGAAAATTCAAGTACAAAAAAAAAAGAACAAAATGATATATTTTTGCGAATCATCATATTATTTCGCAAACGAAACTTCTGGTTAATACATGCGGTATTCATACCTCAAAGATTTTTTAAAGATCATATTCAAAGAACCCTATAAATAGACGATAATGGGGTGCAGTAATTTTCTTTTAATAACCCCCTCCCCTCCCTTCCCCTTCACTGGAAGCTAGTAACCGTCTTGTATTTATCCTGAACTCAGAAAAATCTAACAACACCTCGTTTATCAAAATTGGGTTTAAAATTCTATTATCATACAAAAATCACTATAAAAAAAAATATATGATTGTGTGGTAAAAAAATTATATAAAAATAACTAAAACCAAACAAACACTTGTTATTCACAACAATATTTATTTTGATCGTCCTAAAATATATATTTTCTATTTCATTTAAGTTTTTTATTTACACACACTTTTAATTCAGCAGAAAATATATCAATCAAAAGTTTTTTGTAAGCTTCTTGTTCAAATGTATACACTAGTCTTAAATTTGCGGCTTCTGGTCCAAGTGAATTAACGTTGACGCCTCTTTCAGTACCTGCAAAAAACCTACTTGTCAGTCCAAAGCTCAAGAATAAATAAATGATGCGTGGATATATTAACAAAAAAAAGTATGTATGCGTCGACTAGAGTACCTACAATACCTACTACATACAAATTTTGTAGGGTTCCGTACCCAAAGGTTCCGTACCGTTTAACTAAATAAATAAATATAACGGACATTATTGCAGACATGGTCATCTGACCCCAAACTAAGCAAAGCTTGCAATATGGCTGCCAGAGACTTATATACATACATATATATGATTAAACAGATATTTAAATAGAGACCTATAGTTTACAACCAAAAAGACCCTATTACTAAGTCTAAGCTGTCTGTCTGTGTGTTCGTCCGTCCTACCTATTAACGGTTGTATCTTTCGAACCGTAAAGACCATTTCGTGAGCCAGTTGAAATTTTCACAGAAGTATACCAATAACAAACGTATTTTTGTATTTGATTTAATGTAAAAACTGTAATATGTACAAGCGTCAAACTTGGCATGGTTGTAGTACACACTCTAAACAAAACAAAAAATACTGGCTAAGTGTGTGACAAATTTCTTCTCGTACGATCATCGAAGTTAAGCAAGGTCGGGTGCAGTCGGTATTTGGATGGGTTACCGCCTGGGCATGATGTCTTTTTGCAAATTATATTTGTATTTTAGTAATTAACAATTTATGTGGTGGTACGGAACCCTCAGTGCGTATCCGAAAAACGATTAACATTTCTTATTGCTCAATCATGAAGGTAATATTGGAGGTCTTTCTGAAGACATAAGTAACCTAGTAGATAATACTCGTAAATAGGTAGGATAGAAATAGGTTTGACTAGTGATGCCAATTATTGGTAAAAATAATATGAAATTTACTATAATTTCTCGCTCGGCAAATAAAAGTTGCTTAAACAATTCTGCGTTTTTTTTAATTTAAACTAGCCACTCGCACCGGCTCTGCACGGGTGTAATTTAGAAAAAAAAAGTTTAGTATAGTATTTGAAACCATGGAGCTCTACTTGTGACAAATAAGGTATATCTGAATGATACGTGGCAGTGCCATAGAGGACAAAAAAGTACAACATTTTGAATTGCATTGCAGCTGTTTAAAGGACACAGCGCTTACAATATTCTTATCGTCTTAATACTAATTCGTATAGAAAATGAACCTTACCGCAAACATTTATGCTGTGGTTAGCTAACTTGAACTCTCCAACCAGACTCTGATCCAGTACAATTGCTGCAACAGCTGGATCAAGTAAGGTCCATTTTTTTGTGACAGAAAGGGAAAGACGCTCAAAGCTGTTCAAAGCTTGCATTATGGGCGTGTCTATTGCTCCTAGAACGTTGATACGCCAATCCTGTAAAATAAGTAGATACATTAGTTTTTTTTTTAAAGAAAGATATAATGTCGTTCCCTACGACTACCTGCATGGGTACAACATGGACATTGGACATGTTTTTTTGTCTTGTCCATGTTTATTTTAAGACCCACCTGTTGGGAAAGTGTACTGAGGTCGCTGAGCATCGTGTTAAGGTGCTCCAGCGACTCTGCTGTGATGACTATATCATGGGCAAAATGAAGGTGAGTGATGGATCGCTATTGATGTTGATGCTGAATCTGTTCCAGTCCAAGAAAACGGCTCTCGTCTTGTAATCGGATCGACGTGGTGGCGTTTCTGTACACACACTTCAGTACTTCGATATATAATTGTCAATATGACAACGGTGGAGGGACTGCAATACTGCCCAGGTTTCGATTGAAGCGAAGGCTTTTTCATAGTCCACAAACGTTAGGCATAGTAGCCGATTATACTCCTTTCCCGTCTTCTGGATCATCTGGCGAAGTGTGTGTATGTGGTCTCTGGTGATCCAGCCTTTACGAAAACCAGCTTGTTCGAAGCTGTTGACCATCCACCTATCTTGGTCAGATTGTTCAGTTAGGTAAGTCCAACTTAGGGAAAGAGGTCGCCAGATGAATCCAACTCAGATGGGCAGTGTTCGGGAAATTGCGTGACATCTTCTCGTCCAAGATACCACAGTGCCTAAAGACAAGGGTCTTTGACCAGTATGTGTTGCCAGTTATGACATATGGTACTGAGACGTTGTCTTTAATTGTTGGACTTTTAGAAAAACTTAGAGTCACACAACGGGCAATGGAGAGAGTTATGCTCGGAGTTTCTTTACGCGATAAAATCCGAAACGTGGATATTCGCCAAAGAACCAGAGTCACTGACATAGCTATTAAAATTTGCAGGTTGAAGTGGCAATGTGCAGGCCACATCACTTGAAGAACCAATAACCGATTGAGAAGAAATGTTCTTAAGTGGAGACTATGAACAGGAAAACGCAGTGTAGGTGCCTGCCTTCCACTAGATGGACCGACGACATTATAAGAGTCGCGGGCATCGAGTGCATACAGATGGCAGCATGTCGTTCAGTGTGGAGGTTAAAGGAAGAGGCCTGTGTTCAGCAGTGGACGCCATAAATCAACAACAGCAACGCCATAGACATCGCTGTTGAGTTGCACATTATTGTTCTTCAAAGAAAGCATTTTCACTACCTATTTTATGAAGTGTTCTATGATATAATTTTTCGTGGTTTCTCTTATCATACGTTTTATTTGTCTTACTTTTGTAGTATTCAAATACGCTAAGATCTGTGAGAATGGAATAAGTGTCACTTTGTCAACATTTGCGCTGTCCGTAACTATGCGATAGGCTTCTACGTCCATATCTGCGTTGAATTCTGGTTCCGGATTTTGTTCACCTGAAAAACAACAAAATTTTAACTACTTATAAAATAAGTTCATAATTTCACGTACCTTCATATCAGATGACAAACAAAAGAGATATGGTAAGGTAGCGTGGCGGGTGCAAACGTACCTAGCCTAATATCTCATTTAATAGCGTTAAGTCATCGATAGCCATTACTCACCCAACAAGCGATTTGTAAGTGAGCCGTACTTACAGTTTTTGCGTTAAGAGGTTCAGCAGTACAGTGAACAAAATGATGAAAATGGAGACATTTGAACACAACCGAACCGAATGTACTTTGGCATTTCGTTAAAATGACCCAGAAATTATTCACGTATGATCTTAATAAACCGATGGGGAAGAAAGGTTCTTGAGTGGAGACCGCGAACCGGAAGACGCAGCGTAGATAGGCCTTCCACTAGATGGACCGACGACATCGTGAGAGTCACGGGCATCCAGTGGATGCAGATGGCAGGATGTCGTTCAGTGTGGAGGTTAAAAGGGAGGCATATGTTCAGCAGTGGACGTCTTCTGGCTGATGATGATCTTAATAAAATTAATTAATCAGTAAAACAATATGTCCCTTGTTAATCCGATCTGAGTGCATACCTAAATCATCATTAACATTGTCCTTTTTTCACATACAAAAGATGATTTATGTGGCGTTCTTAATATATCTGTATTCATGGCTTATTCAGCAGCCAGACAGAAGCATCCCATTTCTAGTAAATATGGTTTTGTGGCAAGAGTGCGAATTTGTTATTATCACGAAAGTCGTGGTCCTCTGTGACTTGCTACTTCTCAATATTGGTACAGCATATATTTATCATCATCATCATCATCATCATCAGCCAGTAGACGTCCACTGCTGAACATAGGCCTCACCCTTTAACCTCCACACTGAACGACATCCTGCCATCTGCATCCACTGGATGCCCGCGACCACAATGTCGTCGGTCCATATAGTGGGAGGATATACATAGACTGCATATAAGGTCGGGGAAAAAGTTTCTTCGTATTTTATAAGCAAATTCAAGACATATTTTTTTCAAGTTTAATAATATTTAATTATAATATATATGTCCCATTTTGTTCGATAACTTGTTGCCATCTTGTAGGTAGTGACATGATCCCGTTGCTGTAGAAATTTTGGGACTTCTGATCAAAAAAATGCAACAAGTAGTTTTGACAGTCCTCTCTGGATGTTAATCTAACACTACCCAAAGAATTCTGAAGAGACCGAAACAGGTGGAAATCTGAGGGTGCAAGGTCAGGGCTATATGGTGGATGCATTAACACTTCCCAACCAAGCTCTCTCAATTGTTGCTGAGTGGCCAAAGATGTGTGCGGTCTGGCGTTATCATGATGAAAGACCACGCCCTTTCTGTTGATCAATTCCGGCCGTTTTTTCTCAATTTCTTGTTTGAGTCTCATCAACTGTTGGCAGTAGAGATCCGAATCGATGGTTTTGCCCGGCGGTAAAAGCTCATAATGAACGTTGCCCTTCCAATCCCACCATACACACAGCATCACCTTATTACGTGTTAATCCGGGTTTCGCTACAGTCTGTGGTGCTTCACTGCCCTTTGACCATGATCGTTTGCGCACATTCTTATCGTAGGTGATTCATTTTTCATCACCAGTGATCAATCTTTTCAAAAACGGTTCGGTTTCGTTACGTTTTAACAGAGAATCGCAAATGAGCACACGATTCATTTGGTTTCTTTCAGTAAGCTCGTGTGGCACCCAAATATCGAGTTTTTTTATACCCAAGACTTTTTCAAATGGGTCCAAACTGTTTTGTGGTCGATCCCCAGTTTTTCAGCGACATCGTAACCACTAATATGCCGATCTTGCTCCACTTATTCAGAAACGGCATCGACTTTATCCGTAACAGGGCGACCAGAGCGAGCTGCATCTTTGACATCAAAATTCCCGGACTGAAAACGCTTGAACCAACATTGTGCTACTCTTGATGACAGTGCATTAGGTCCATAAACGTCACATATTTTATTCGCGGCTTGTGGTCGCATTTTTCCCTTTTTTGTAATAAAAATATATCGAATTTCTTCGTCAGATTCACTCATTTTATCGAACAAAAAAACAATTGAAAAATGGCGGGAAATTGCTTTTTACTTTTTGTATTCCTTTTTTAAAATGTCATATTTTTAATGATATCAAAACCAGCCAGATACAAACAGTACAACCGATGAGATTTTACTACAACTTTATACATACAAAATACGAAAAGACTTTTTCCCCAACCTATTATATTATATACGAGTAATTATAATATCTCGATGCTTACCGAGTCAAGTTGTTATACTTACTACTTTTGAAAACTGTGACTTTGTATCGTTAAATAATAAGTAGTCACGACTTAAGAGATACTGTAAGTACTTAGCATAGTGAAACTCAAACAAATAGCGATCAAGAATAATGAGTTTCTTTAATAAAGGTTGAAATAAATTTTCGCTGCTAAGAGGAAATTCATACATCTCAGTTGACGTTATGTGACGATGTACACAAAGGTTGCAGTTATAGCTTTCTATGTTTCTCTGAGTTAAAAATGCTGGTAATTAAACACAACTACAAATTCTATTTATAGTATGGAAACTAAGCCTAAAAAATTAATTTCTAAATCACACCGTAGCTAGTCCGAAACTTCAGTCACAATACCGCGAGCTAAAGAAAGGTTTTACTCGACATCTCTCTGAGGTATCGTATCTGAAACGAAGTAATTCGCCAGAAGTGAAAAGCCACTAACATACATAGTTCAGCGTATTAGCAAGCTGAAGTGGCAGTCTTAACCGTCGCTCAACCAATAACCGTCGGGGTAGTCGTATTTTAGAGTGGAGACCGAGAATTTGCAAACATAGCATAAAGTGGAATTCCCTGAAATTCCATAAAGTGACAATAATTATAACTTAAAGCAGTGGCTGGAAACGACAAGCCGAAAATCGGTTTGCGTCTCGTGGCTTGGAGGCCCATGTGTAGCAGTAGAATAACTACTGCTACACATAGGCTGATTATGATGATAATGGTAACACACTGCCTTACCACCAATGCGCTATGGTTTATTCATAAATTTTTATTTTGTAAAAACCGTAGTACTTACTGGGAATATGACCAGCTCCCACATAAATCTGGGCAAGTCTTCCGAAGAACCCAGGGTCCAGTCTTTGAGCCAAAGCTATGTTTGTCATTGGCCCAATCGCCATCACCACTAGTTCTCCTAAAAAATATTGTGAATATCATATTTTGACTGCCTCGGTGGCTCAGTTGGTAGTGACTTGGGGGCGTGGGTTCGATTCCCATCTAGGACAAACATTTGTGTGATGAACATTTGTGTTTGTTCTATGTCTGGGTGTTAATATCTATTTAAGTATGTATTTAAAAATATATATGTACGTATATCAGTCTCTGGCAGCCATATTACAAGCTTTGCTTAGTTTGGGGTCAGATGACCATGTGTGCAATAATGTCCCAGATGTCCCAGATATGTTATGGTATTTCCGAAGAACTACAACATAGAATACTTTAAACGAGCTATTACTAGTTTTTAGAGGTCAGCAACGTATCCATGATGCGTCTGATAGTATAGGTATCCATAGATGCCGGTGGCCGCTTAATATTACACGTTTTCTTTTTAAGGATTGACAGGCTTGGCCTTTACTATTTGGCATTTGGGGAAGATGATAAACACCTAACCTGGAATCGGAACTTAGGTATTTGGTGACAGATTTTCAACTTGAGTGTGATACCTATCCAGTCAGGCACTCCACGTAGTACTGACACAATTTTTGATAGTTTTCCCCCGATATTTTTCATCGCCGTCAGCTGAAGCTCATTTGTGGGATTTGAACCCACACCCTACGGTTCGGAATTCAAACACTCTAACCACTGAGCTTTCATAGCTACAAAACGGTGCTTGTTTTCTACGTAATAATATGGCATAAAAAAAATCTTCCTAGGACTTTGTGAAACGCACATTTGATGAGCGATGTCATAATAGAAAGTGAATTTTATAACACATGATAATATCTATGCAGCCGAATGTATCAGCGGCCATATTTTCATCCGTTATCCTACAGGAATTTTAACCTTATTTGATAATAAAGTTAAAAATAAACAGGTATAGTCGATACGGGGGGAAACGATTCCGAAAACGATGAATGGTGATAGTGATTACTGATACGATATCTGGAAAAAAAACATCGTCGCTTACCAACAGGCAAGTTGGAGGTCAAACGCGGACTTATTCGCGATAGGAAAAAAATAACAATTTTTACATTTTATTTTTTCTTTAAGGCTTAGATAATGAGGGAAGTGATTGAAGGGGGGAAGTGAAAATGTTATAAAAATAGTTTTTTATGTAATTTAAATAAAATATCTAGCATGCTAGAGGTAGAGCAACGGCTAGATGCAATGACGGTATATGGCTAGAGGTCAACGAACGACCTCCGTATGACCATACAACCATGTAAAGTCAGCGCCACACGCATTCTCACACGCATTTGTACCTACGCGGTGCATTGACCCTAAGTTTTATAAGCTGTACATTGCTGGTTTGCAAAATACTTTTTTTTTTTTATGATACTGTGTGACCAGACGAGCGAAGTCGCTCCCCTGATAGCTCTTCATGCTTGCCCATAACAGCTCAACGCCACTCAGAATTTTGAACTTCAACAGTTCAAACCTTGGATGGCAATGCACTGCGCTCGTCACCCCGAGATATAAGATGTCAAATCTCTGTGAGCCCTGTAATTTCGCTGGAAACATTGCCCTTCGATCCGGAACACAGTAGTGTTTGCACACTACGCTTGGCGGTTGAATAACTGGCAAAGGTGTGGATACTAAACGACTGAAACAACAATCATAATGCAAATTGTTATTGGTATTCAATTGTGTTTAGATAATTTTAAAGTAAGCGTTTCCTTTACACCTTGTTTATGCTACTCTACATCAAATACACACACACACACTTCCATACAAACTTCCGCATTTATAATATTAGTGTAATTATATATACCTTCATATTTCTTAGAAAGTTCAATAAGACCAATTGCAGCATGTTGATGTTGTGCTTCGATAGGTTTGACAGCAGTGTTGTTAGTGTTATCTCCCAGGCCATCGTAGCCAAAGAAGAAGTCTGATTCCACTGAAACTAAAAGAGCTTGAGTTGCTCCTCTGTAAATTGGCACCTGGAATTTGAGAACGGTATTGGTTATCAAATGAGAATGATGGCCTAAAATATTTGAAAGATCTGTTGATAGGCCATGAACCTTAGAAAAGTCTACTTCCATCTTCATAAGCTAAAGAAAAGTAGATTCAATGCGTATCAGATCAAAACTTAAGGTACTAAGTACTAAGGGAAAAAAACGCGTCACGCCGTGCTGCCTTAAAAAATTACCGCTCTGACTAATGCCCTCTATTCACGTCAATGCTTTAGCTTGTTGCAACTTAGGGGCATATTTTTATCAATTTTATATCAGATAAGCTCGGCCTTCGGCCTCGCTACAAAATATAATATAGCCTATGTGGTGCGGGGATAGTGTAGCTTCCCAACAGTAAAGGAATTTTTCAAATCGGTTCAGTAGTTTCGGAGCCTATTCATTACAAACATACAAAAATAGGTACAAATCTTACCTCTTTATAATATTAGTGTAGATTAACGATGTTATTTTTTTACTTACATCTCGTCTGCCAGTCATGTCTAAGAACCTTTGACTGTTTTGATAAACTTGACTCTCATTTACATTTCCATGTGTAGTCATCAACGCGACTACCTCCATTCTGAAAAATACACAATACATTTGTGAGGCTTTACAATTTATACTTTGAATCTGTGATAAGAAACTTGCATTTGTACAATCTTGTATATCGACGGGTAAAAGGTGACTTGACTTAAGCGACACTTTTACCGAATATGAGTTATATACTCGTATATATTTGGAATCAGCTTATTTTTCTGCGTCTTTTAAGCCTAGTTTGGTTCTACATCAAATACACACTTCCATACAAATCGATCATTCTTCTTTTTTAGGGTTCCGTACGCAAAGGTTAAAACGGGACCCTATTACTTAGGCTCCGCTGTCCGTCTGTCTGTCTGTCTGTCCGTCAGTCCGTCGGTCCGTCCGTCTGTCACCAGGCAGTATCTCATGAACCGTGAACCGATGAAATTAGACAGTAGATTTAAAAAAAAAAAAAAAAAAAAAAATTTAAGGATAGCTCCCATATAATATGAGTGATTTTTTGCCGTTTTTATAGATAATGGTACGGAACCCTTCCGAGTCCAAATCGCACTTGGCCGGTTACTTTTTTTAAATCGCCCTTGGATCCACGGTCTCAACCCACTGGTCTGTAGACTGACGCCCTTCCCCTTTCCTTTCATCCCACTGGTTATAATTCATAACTTAAATTAGTAACATATCAACAATGGTTAACTTTAAGAATTTGTTCATTTTAACCTTTGGCAAAGAACAATCACATGTCAAAAGTAGACGAGCGGAACAATTAAATTGTCTTCATTTACATAACCACTAAATATTGAAAAATTGTAAACTACTTATGTCTATACGATGTTTTTGTGGAATTATAAAAAAACATAAAGATACAAGAAATCTTTCTCACAGTTCACAGCTTGTTCGTTTGCTTTCAGGGTGTATCAGGTGTATGCACCAAATTTAAGAGCGGGCCTAATGGCAGGATAAATTCTGATTTCCCCCGCGCATCTCGCCACACCCAGCGCATGTACGGATAACAAACACGGGCGGCGCGACGACGCGCGGAACCAAGCTTGCGTACTCGACGTCTGAACTGACATGGACTACCCGTCTCAACAGAGCGATGGTAACTGATCGGTGCAACAAACCGATGCCTCAAGCTTGTGTCACGCGAGACGAAAGACAGCGTATTGCGCGGATTAAAAATGTTGTAAGCGCCAAGTGCTTTCTACTCTCATAGCTTATAGAATAGACAATATTTTTTAAAATTGCTAGGGTCAGCTCTAGGTTATACATGAGTGATAATATTTACATAATTTATTGTTCAATAATATGTACCAAAACAGAATGCAAACCAAAAATGTTGAAAATTAGAGGTAACTTTGTGATGGTTTTCTATCGAGAAAATTTTATCCTACCATGTTTTCGTCAGGGTCGACCTTTACTTATATATATTGAAGTTTCCTAACGTATTTTTTTTCGATTTTGGACATGATTTACTACTGTGAAAATCTAATCAAAGATTGAAGATTTTGCTTTAGGCCCAATCTTAATATCCTCATCAACCTACATCAGTCCATATCAGTCGGCACTAAGGCTGTGTTGGCATGCCTGCCAACCACAGAAAAGATAAGTAAGTAAATAGAACGAAAATGAGAAGATATAAAAAAAAAAAAAAACTTTTTGTGCTGCCAACAGTGAAATGTAAATATTAGCCTGTCAAGTGATACATTTAGCTGTCAAAAACAATTGGGCATCCCTGATAGATACCATTTTGAGAAATTTTTAGCCACACGTCCCGTGATCATCTTTCCTATTCACTACCATAGAGAATCCTAGGTATTTGGTCACTCTATCGTTTTGCAAGGCATACAACAAAACGTATGACGTATGACGATATAATTATAGTCCCGTCCTATCAGTTCCATAGCAAGTATGACAGTACCAAACAGCTTGCATTGAGATCAACTTACCCGTTGAAATATGTTTCATGTAGAATGCACATGATGACAGCCATTGCATCATCGGCGCCTCCGTCTTGATCTATGACCAGCTTGAGCTTAGATATTTTGGGTGATAAATTTTTTGCTTGTAACCTGAAAAGAGAATGCAAAAATCTGTCATCAAATTCTAACGCAAACATTAAAAGATGCTCTGAATTCTGTTTTTTATTAAGTTCCATATAATTTTGAATTTATAAAGTATGTATATGGTATACCTACTTTTTTTGTATCTTACTTAGTTCTAAAAGGTTATTGAAATAAGTTTTATTATTATTATTTAGCTATTATACAACCAAGATGATCTTTTCAAAACGTTGTTTTATTTTTTAAATAAAATAAGTAAATATTATTAATGACGCTTTACTTATGAGCCAATTTAATAGATCACGTTTAACATCTGTAATTCTATTGTTTATTAGTCAAAGTAAATCGTAAAGTTGCCTTATTTTGTCATTAATACAATAAATAGGGTCAAAACTGGTTTAATGATGAATTTCTAGTGTAATTCCGCTTCTACGTCGCTTCAAGTACAATAAGGAATTTGTGATAAATATTTGTTGATAATGTTAATTTTATTGAGTTTAATTTTGCCTAACCTGATATAAAATATTAATTACAAAACATTATCAACAAATATTTATCACAAATTCCTTATTGCTTGAAGCGACGTAGAAGCGGAATTACACTAGAAATTCATCATTAAAACAGTTTTGAAAATGGACTTCCGCAAAGTAACGCCTGATTCAATCAACAATAAATAGGGTATTTTTAACTAAAAAAAATTACTAATTGTGCAGTTCTAATTTTGTTTAAATACATAATATTGACTTTCTATTGGAGAAATATTTTTTAAATTAGATGAGTGGTTCTGGAGATTAGCCCTTCCAATTATACAAAGTTAAATTTAAAAATTTGACCACATTGTAATATCAGTAAGTATACATTAAATTAAACATTTCAATGGGTGTTATAGCCTTTGTTTTATATTATTTTAACTCCTGAAGATTCAAATTTTTTGCAGTGTACGTGATTATACAAGTAGATTAGATGACGTCTATAATAATGTTAAAAAGTTATTTAACATTTCTAGACATCTGCTGACTATATTTCTATATACATCCGTCCCCAACCCACTACTAACTACGTAAACAAATCTAGTTAGCTAAACAATATTGTTATCTGCTTACCCTTCAAAGAGGCCAACAATTGATATAAACAATACGAGTTTTAAATCCATTTTAACTTCTTAGTTGTCAATGCACTTCCTGATTTCTTTTTATGAACTGAAAGATAAATGTATCAAATATATAAATATTATCATTTTCGATATTATCACAAGTGTTATGTTAAAAGCTGATTGATGTTTTAGATGGTTTGGATTGTAATCTTGACGTCTCTTACGTTTGGGCTCCGTTCACATTAAAGGCGCAGATATGTCTTCCAGACAACCTTTTTCACCCACTACAACAACGTAAGTAAAGGAAAAAAAATGTGTGACAAGGTTAATAGTATTCATACGATTATAATAGTCACTAAACGTATAACAAGCAGCACTTGTACACTCACTTGTTCACTACGTCATAATATCTTATACAATTCTATTGTTAAAAGGAACTCCGCTACGCTTCGGTGGACATGCAGCCTTATATACCAAATCTAATTAAAACAACTCAATTTTTATATATTTTTGTCACTTGTTCGGTGTCTTACAGAAACCATATTTTTTCCAGAATTAAATTAGCTTAAGTATATGATAATGTTAATCTATAAAAAAAAAAACCACGCAAGTGCCTTTATTAACTAGCTAAACAAATCATTATTAACTAAACAATATACAATCTAAGATTGACACTACAAAAAAGTTAGACTGACTAACATAGATCGATGAAGATCTTTAGTTGTCATCTGGTAGTGCATTTTGATTGTCTAAAGACAACGTACCCATATGCAAGTAAAACAAAACATAATCTGTTCATCCAGTCGAAAGTTCTGTGGTAACAAACATATGAAAAAAACTGTCGAATTGAGAACCTCCTCCTTTATGGAAGTCGGTTAAAAATAGCTTTAAAACGTTATTCTGCAGATAATGCCCAATTGGATTTATAAATTCCTACTCAGCAATGTTTTTATATCAAAAAATTTGAAATATCTGCAAGCAAGATGGTTGTGGCCGGAAACAGGCGCCAGATAACCATTTATAGGTAATGCTCTAGAAGTCTAGATACACAGGACTAGTTTTTCAAGGTGAGTCAGCTATTTATTGCCAGTAACTCTTGCTCCGTGTAGAGAAAGCTAATAATAATATAATGTTTATACTAGTAAAATTTATTCAGTTCATGGCCCGTGCCGTCACAAGTTTTAAGTGATACGAAAATGAATAGTATATATAAATACCAGCGAAGTTGATAAATACCTTCTTGAATATGTGGTCGATAATGGTAAAGAAACTTAGTCTGGAATGCAAGCTGGCTCTCAAGCTGGCCAAGTAGTTGCTATGTACCGGTATGTACTTACTGCAGTGACCTCGCAGGCAGCAAAATTTATTTATCGAGATAATACTTAAGTGGATAATAATGTATTTGATCATGATAATGAATCCGTTCATTTAAATTATTATAAATGATTTATTTATCGTAAAAATCTGCAAAATAATTTTCTAATTGAGTTTTCTTGCTTACATAGGTACGCGACATTTTATCAATAAGGTTCAAAAATGGTATTAATAATTTTATGCTCATGTTTTGTAAAAAGTGACATCTAGGACGAATAAATAGAACTATTTAAAAAAGAACATGGAAATGCTGGTTCAGATTTGTGAGATTTACGGTAGAGCTACATAGACAATGTTTACGGTAGAGCTATGTTTTTCAGGTAATTTTTTTTGGAAAAAAAAACAGCAGTATCTACTACAGCAGTTTGCTTTGAACCAGTAACTGGTTCATAGCGACTCCGCCAGGTGGCATTAAATTTAAATTAAACAAACAAGAGCGATACCAGAAATTTATTAATCTTCTTTTGACAGCCTTTTCCATAGCTAGAGCTGTCTCATTCACCAATTTAATATATTTTTCTTCAATAATATTTAAAATATGCGATGAGATAAATATGGCGGGAACCCAATTTCACTAAATTCGTTAAAGAATTAAGATAGGTAGATATAGATGGATATAAACTTTAAATACAAGATTATCATCATCAGCCTGTAGCTGTCCACTGCTGGACATAGTAGGCCTCTCCCAATACACGCAAGGAACTCAATTATATGCATCCAGTTTTTACGCAGGTCGTCACTCCACCTGGCCGCAGGGTGTCCTACACTAAGTTTGCCTAAACGTGATCTCCACTCCAGGGGCCTTACCCCTAGCTTCACTTTTGCGAGCCAACTTTTAGTAGGTACCTGTTAGGTACCTAAAATTAACCAACTCATTTAAGCTGCATCGTTTAAAAGCGTCTAACTTGAATGAACGAAAATCCGTTTTACTATGCGTTTGTGCATGAAAATAACAAAGCTTGGCGGCTATCAAATAACTACCGCTTATCGTAGCTGATGGTACCATTTAGACAAATAACACCTATGCGGGTCAACTTTTCAAGCTAGGGGTAAGGCCCCAGAACTTGTCTACCCCATCGATTAAAGGTTCTTCGGGCAATGTGGCCGGCCCACTGCCACTTCAGCTCACTAATCCTTTGAGCTATGTTGGTAACATTGGTTCTATGTCAATCACTTCGTTCCGAATTTTATCCCGTATAGAAACTTAACTTTAAATACAAGGTTACGCAATAGACTGTACAAAGCCGAAAGGAAGTCATTGTAATTATAGACTCTACTAAGCTGAAAGGAGGTCACTGTACTTATTATTATGATCAACTTTAATTAAGGGACCAACCCTAAAATCGCGGGGGAAAAAAATTGCTAAGTATTCCATACATTTTGTCAAGTGTAAAATTTTAGTGACCGTTTTCTATGGAACAGGTGATATTTTTTTCATGATTTCAGGGTTGGTCCCATAGTTAAAGTTGTTCGTTAGTGACATTTCAGCTTAGTACAGTCTATAATTATGCGTAACCCTGTTATATAAGGTAGATCTTGGATCTGTCCCGTCATCGGTAACAGGGGAGCAAACCGAATTCTCCCCCCCTGTTTGTCCCCCCCAAGGGGAAAGAGAAGGGGGACAGACCGAAATAATCCTAAATTGGTAAATGTATGATGATTGGTTATTGTAATATGGGCCTATCAACTATTTTACCCACACCTTTTGCAGCTGCTGCAAAATAGAAGAATATTTTGAAATAAATCTAATTATAGGACAGTAAATGTGAAAATAGGTACACCTACTACTCGAAATAATGCAGAAACCAGTAACTCAGCTTATGTCATAATGTGGGTAAGATAGTAGATTTATCCAATGTAAAAATCATAGACCTAAAAATATTAAAATAAAACAATGATTATGGTATTCTGTCAATCAATGTAGGTAAGTATTTTTTTATTTCCATAACGTATTATTTTGATCAACTGTCTTCAAAATTCTCAAAATCCAACTGAAAAATAAAATTTTAGATATGAAAGGGTTTTTTATACTTTTTACTTGTACCTATTTCTATAGATAAAAATTGAGTTGTTTTAATTAGATTTGGTATATAAGGCTGCATGTCCACCGAAGCGTAGCGGAGTTCCTTTTAACAATAGAATTGTATAAGATATGATGACGTAGTGATATGACCGACTATTGTGAAATTTTATTGATTAATTTCGATCTGACAAAGATAATATAACCATTGATCATTGCGATCTGGACCGACGTGCCCGTCCCAAATGAGGACTTAATATTTTCGGAATTAATAGTATTTTTGTTGTAAATCCTTTTTTTATATGAATTCCTGATTATTAAATACTAGCAGCAGGCCCAGATCAAGGGGGAGGCAAACAGGGGCACGTGTCCCGAGCGGCAGCTCAAGGGGGCGCCAAACTCTACTTTTTTACATCATTAAACTCTAATGCTAGACGTGAGGGGTGCCAATGTCAAGTTTTTGCCCCTGCTCGGAAAAGTCATAGATCTAGGACTAGCAGAGCGCGCGGTTTCACCCGCTTTCTGATAGAATCTAAAAAAATTACCTGGCATAAAAATATACAAGCTATCTTTATACCAAATTTCATTCAAAACGATTTAACTGTTATGAAGTTGAGTGCAGACATAATACACACACACAAACTATCTCTATTATAATATTAGTATTTGTATAATCTTCATTTTTAACCGACTTCAAAACAAGGAGGGGGTTTTCAATTCAGTTGTATATATATTTATGTTTGTTACCTCAGAACTCCGTCATTTATAAACCGATTTGGTATTTTTATTTATTTGAAAGGATGTCTATTATACCTACTCTCAGATTGGTTGCATAGTCTTTTTTTATGATACTGAGTGACGAGACGAGCGGAGTCGCTCGCCTGATGGCTCCTCACGCTTGCCCATAACAGCTCAACGCCATTCAGAATTTTGAACATCAATAGTTCAAAATCCTGGATGGCAATGCACTGCGCTCGTCACCCCGAGATATAAGATGTCAAATCTCTATGTGCCCTGTAATTTCGCTGGAAACATTGCCCTTCAATCCGGAACACAGTAGTGTTTGCACACTACTGCTTGGCGGTTGAATAACTGGCAAAGGTGTGGTACTTCCCTTTCCCAGGCGGACCCCTGCGAAAGAGTCCTACCACTACAGCTTAAAACTACAGCTACAGCTTAAGCTCAAAAATATCTTTCGGTTCATTCAGTTAATAACCGGTTCTGTATTTTGGTTTTTAAATCAAAATATCTGGAACAAAATACGTAATTCATGTACTTATCTTAACTAAATTGCGTATTTACTAATTTGAATTCGGTTTTTTTAATATATAATAATATCGAATTTTATTTATTTTAACCGTCTTTAATTTGTTATTTTTCCGAAGTTCATTTTTTTTCTTGCTTTACCGCTCCGCTTTTGTGGACAAGCAGTCTATGTACCTGATGATAGAACCACCAGTTTCTTTGATTATCATCGGCATCTGCTGGGATAAAATCGCTATGGTCTGGTGCTTCAGGGTTTATCTTTATGTGGTTGAAGGCGTCCTGAATTCAAACATTATTTTTGTAGTATGAATATTAAAATGAATTTATAATTTACTTATATTAGATTTAGATTTTTATTTATACTACAATTTTTTTTACATTACAAGAAAAAATATCTGATAAAAGAGCTGATAATCTTGAATCGCTGAACCGATTTTTGTCCATGTCCATTAATCAACGCTAAAAACAGTCTTGATCAAGTCGCATTTAATAAACATATAGAGATGTTAGAAGTTGAGTTGCCGCCTTAAGGCGATAACTGAGATTCTTGTCTCCCAAACTTGTTGAAGCAATGAAGGCTTTAAAACGTTGTATAGGTATTTATTATAAGAACTTCTGAAGCTGGAAACCGAATCTTGAAATTAATAGGACAAAACAGTTCTATTTACCTCTCAAATTTCAATACATTAAAAAAAGGCAGGAAACGTAGTAGTACGTAGTTTTCACACATATTATATTATAAGCGGTACTGCGGTTTCACCTGCATGGTGATGAAAAATTGTGATGATGAGGATGATGATGAAAAATACCTAAAGACCTATTTCTCGTATACCTACTAAAAATATACATAAAAATTCATAAAAATCGGTCGAGCCGTTTTGGAGGAGTACCACCACAAACAACGTGACACGACACGTGATTTTTTTATACATATAGATGCAAATTATGCACGTAAAATTAGTCCAGTTACTATTATATCAGACCTATTGACAGATTTATTCAAAATAAGCTTGCGTTTGACCGCCAGCTCGCCTGATGTTAAGCGATGATGCGGTCTACGATGGAGCACGCTTGCCTAGAAGGAACCGATTCACTCGTGATTTGAAGACACCCAGATACTACAGGGGAACACCCATTCAGGTAGCGCATTTCAGTCTGTGGAATCACAGACTAGCAGTTCGCACAATAAAAGTGGAATCAAAGCGCTTCGTACGGATTTTCGGAATATCAACCATAAAACGGTGTCGATTTTTCGTGCCCGCACTGGCAGTCCGATAGACAAATGGGCAAGAGGGGACTTCTCATTTCGGTGCATCAGACAATAGCGTCCACCGAATTTGGCGGTCCTTTTGAAGGCAAGTGCGCGCACGGCTTCATTTCGTTTTTTTTTCTCGCTTTTTTTTTGTTTGTTATAAATAAAATGTGTATAAAATTATACCTTTGTTTTCCAAAACATAGCAGTCTTATTGAGTACACCATTATTCTCTGAATCCGATTCTGCTCCGCTAAAGTAGCCAAAGTTAGCTGTTCCAGGGACATAGAGTTTCGCAGCTTGCAATTCTTGATCGCGTCGTAGAGATTTGATAATCCGAAAAATATTCAGCAAGTCTGTTTCTTTTTTTACTACTATGACCTGAAATGATGGAAGTTTTAAGCAGTTGGTGTAATTATATAGGGAAATACAAAGCAATGTTAGACGAAGAAAAATTAGGGGTACTAATTTTAGTAGTTTCTAAATTTAATTTGTATTTACACGCAGAAACTATTATGGTCAATTTTTTAGTGTGAATTACATTTTTTTCTATGGAACAGCTGTTTTTTTCGAAGTTTCTAGTTTGGTATCCATAAAGTAATTCATAATAATGAGTACAATTACCATCTTTCAGATAAATACATCTTCGTAACCTAGGTACCGAACTTAAAAATACCGAATGTTTTGAAACATATTATATTAAAATAAAGCGCAAAAACATAGTTACCTGGCCTAAGACAACACCTTCAGGTTCTCTTTAAAATAAAATAAAAATTACAGATAATAGCATGATACAAGGTGCGGCGATTGAATCTATTTAAGACCTATATACATAGTATATATATATATATACATAGTAGCCTAGGCAGTAGGTACATATTTGAGCCTTTCGGGGTCAGGTAGTAGGTACATGTTTTTGGGATCAAAACTTTAGGACCTTGGGGCCGGGTGCTAAAATCGGCAATAACGTCAACAATTTACTAAATTCAAAATCAAAAGATTTATTGCAGTAGGTATATTTTTATGTTTTATTTAACATGCTACTCTACGGACTCTAACAATTTTGTTAGCTTAAAAACGAATTTACTTTAGTTATTTACAATACAGGGAGAGGAAAGTTATGTTACTAAGTGCTAGTTTGTGTGTATACCGCAAGTAGACCAGCGACCTTCAAGCAGCACCCGATCACGAGTATGACACATGTGCCAGCCAAAAAGTGTGCAGGGAAGCCTGGGATGGTGAGCATGAATGCTTAAGGCATTGCTCAAGGCAATGCTCAAGGCAAGTACACAATTCTTATTTCTAAACGCATGTTTTTTTTTCGTTGCGTTCCTACCGACTGCCCCGGTGGCTCAGTTGGTAGTGAACCTAACTTCTGTGCTTGGGGGCATGGGTTCGATTCCCATCTAGGACAAACATTTGTGTTTTTTTTTTATGATACTAGTTGACGAGACGAGCGAAGTCGCTCGCCTGATGGCTTTTCACACTTGTCCATAACAGCTCAACGCCACTCAGGATTTTGAACTTCAACAGTTCAAAACCAAAGGCAATGCACTGCGCTCGTCACCCCGAGATATAAGATGTCAAATCTCTGTGTGCCCTGTAATTTCGCTGGAAACATTGCCCTTCAATCCGGAACACAGTAGTGTTTGCATACTACTGCTTGGCGGATGAATAACTGGCAAAGGTGTGGTACTTCCCCAGACGGACCCCTGCAAAAGAGTCCTACCACTACAAAGTGTGATGAACATTGGTGTTTGTTCTATGTCTGGGTGTTAATATCTATTTAAGTATGTATTTAAAAATATATATGTACGTATATCAGTCTCTGGCAGCCATATTACAAGCTTTGCTTAGTTTGGGGTCAGATGACCATGTGTGCAAAAATGTCCCGAATATTTATTTATTTATCTTTGATCTCATGGCCTTAAGGATCTTTAGTTTGTGGGTAGGTAAATTAAGGTCTTAATTTGCAGAATTACTAAAAATCTTTACTTTTTGATATCTTTACATAATGTGAAATTTAGGCAATGAAGCCCGTATGATCGATTTGTATAACTGTTTAATTTTGCGTTAATACTTACATCTTAAATACTGAATATAGACTATTGAGATCCAGGAAAACCAACTTACACGTCATCTAAAGACCTTCTCGTAAAGCCGTTCGGTGTAAATTGTTCCTGAAACAGTTAAGAAAACTTCAACTAGGCATGTTTTATTAAAAAAAGCTAACGATGAGGCAAATTGATTTTAATAACAACAAATTTTGACTGCATTTTTGCCGTTAACGAGACGCACAGTAGTGCTAGTTCTATTAATTGTTGTTTTCGTTTTATACAGGTTGTTGTGACACTCGTGTCCAACCTGCGAGGATATTTAGATGAATGATCCCTATTTGCGTCATCTTTTACATAACTTGCTCTGTTAGTATGTGTGGGATAAATTTAGCAAAAAAATAATTAGACCAGTATCCTCAACGGATTGAGCTGAAATTAGGGGATACACGTTTAGTTTCGATGACAATGTTAGATAAATGACGTCATGCCAAATCCAATATGGCGGACACCCAAAGATGGCGGACCAGTTACTTTTTATTCACTCCTATGGGTATCAAATGAAAGGGTTTGCTGATAATAATTTCAAAAAGCTTGGTTTATTATTATTAAGTAAAAAAAAAAACCCGTAGCCAAAAATATATTATGATATGAGATTATAAAAAAGCCATTTTACTTACGTAAGGATACGTTCCTTTATAATAATGCTTTTTCTTTTGTATTTTCACTGGGGATATTGTAAGTACTTTATGTACATCATCACTGTAAATGAAATTTTAAGTAATTTTTGTGGAAATTTTGCTCTTAATTTGGATACGTATCAAACGTTTAGATTCTACGTTTCTAATCAGTACGGCCAAGGATTGGAACAACCTGCCGGCTTCCTTGTTTCCTGAGGGTTATAGCCTGGGCCTTTTAAGGCAAGAGTGAATGGGTATCTTCTAAGTCTGCGTGCTTCATCTTCGACCTCATCGTCACTTACCAACAGGCGAGTTGGTGATCAAACGCGGACTTTCACGATAAAAAACATGTCATGCATTTATTGCATGCATAAGTTGACAAGTTATTTAGTTAATAAGTAAAATTTGTTAGTTAATAAGAAAAGTTAGTTAACTGGTAAGTAAGTTTGGTTAGTTCATAAGTGGAATTGCTTTGTTGATAAGTAAAGTTCGCTAAATGATAAGTAAAGTAGGATTTTTTACGATGTATTAAAATAATATTAAAGCAAATTGAAGCAAAAACACAAATGTAAAAATAGCTTATGTTTCAGACTCGCAAGGTCCAAATTTCTGGCATTAGAGGGAAAAACTTTCAGGTGTGAAAAACTTTACTTTTATCTTTGATATTCCAAAGTTATTCATTAATATCTGAAATATACATGTCGCATACAGATTAATAATTAATTTATTATCTTTATTACTTCAATATATCATATTGAACAACAGCGGCACTACCTACTTACGAGTATATACCAAAATTTAGCACTTTTAATATTCATCATCATCATCAGCCAGAAGACGTCCACTGAACATAGGTTTCCCCTTTAACCTCCACACTGAACGACATCCTGCCATCTGCATCCACTGGATGCCCGCGACTCTCACAATGTCGTCGGTCCATCTAGTCTAGTGGGAGGCCTACCTACGCTGCGTCTTCCGGTTCGCGGTCTCCACTCAAGAACCTTTCTTCCCCGTCGGTTATCAGTTCTTCGAGCAATGTGGCCTGCCCATTGCCACTTCAACTTGCAGATTTTAATAGTTATGTCGGTGACTCTGGTTCTTACTTTTAATATAACCTAGTGTGATTCATATAATATCTCAAATATTTAAAGGGCATTGTCCATTACAGTCTCTGCAAACAGCCAGCTTAGAAGACAACAATAAAACTCTGCCAGCAGTGGATCAGAACATTAACACAAATGGATGATAAATACATTTTATAATATGATCGAAAATTTAACTTTTATTACGAGACACAATGCCACAAATAAAAGCAATGGAAATTGCAAACAAATCTCACCTTAATTTATTTAGTAATGGCTCTCTATGATTAGGTGGATTACTTTCCAAATGCCGTCTTCTATATAAATATGGATTATTGCTCATACTTCTATATAAATATGGATTATTGCTCATACTTCTTCTCTGCAAAAAGAACCAAATTAACAACATGGTGTTTATTTATTAATTTGCTTAGGTCAATACTTCAAAATGTTATTAGCCTATAAGCCTAAAGTGACCGGCTCTCGTGGTGTACCGTAAAGATACCGAGAGATAATTATTTTTAAAATATTGCGCGATCAGTCCCGATAAACATTATGGGCCTTGCTTAAAAACGTTACTCAATTTGACATACGCTTAAATATGCTCCGTCTCGTTTTCGCGTGTGACGATTGCCATCAGCGAGAAGTTGAGAGAGCATTTTAAAGCATAGATCAACTTGAGTAACATTTTTAAGTAAGGCCCTAAATCATATTGAAAAAATATTTTAAAAGCATGGTTCTAGTCATTCGATATGTCCCTAACTATTTATCTCTGGTAAAGTTGAGGGCATTCCATCACTACCATCACGTTCTCAGGTTTTGATTAAAGGTAAAACGTCTAATGTTGATGGATCAGTAAGAACTGGATTTCAAGTGACCTTACCGCATTCATATTTTGTGACCACGGTTGTGATCTCCTAAATCCAGTGTACAAAACTCGCTCGTTCTTTCCATCATATCTATAGGGAAAACAAAATTATTATGTAAAATGTATAATTTCAATTCATATGTATTCGATTTGCCGTGTTCTTTATTACAAGTTTTTATTTGACAAAATTATTATGTAAAATGTATAATTTCAATTCATATGTATTCGATTTGCCGTGTTCTTTATTACAAGTTTTTATTTGACTTGATGTGTGTTTGTTAGATCAAATCTTGAAAGTTGAATTAGAACTACTTCCACTTATCCAAATGGTTGTTTCCCTCGAAACATCGAAGGTTTTTTTAAGGGTTTGGCATAACGTACTTATTAGCAATGAGTATATTGAGTATGGCCTGGTCAGTACTCTCTGCCACGCTCTTGCTGCTGCTGGTCTATTCTGCATGTTAAGTGAACGCGTGAGTGAAGTGATAAGCTAAGTGAACGTGTATTTTTCATGTCGATTACTATATAGAGAAATGTCAAAATGTCGAGCGATCACCTTTGACTGTAGTCCTTTACCCTTATAACTCGATGTTTTGAGATTTATCTGCAGAAATAGGTTAGAAAAAAACACATTCACTTAGCTTATCACTTCACTTGCGCGTTCACTTAGCTTGCAGAATAGACATGCTGGGCATCAACACTCTGGTAAACCTTTGGATACGCAGATGACAACACAGTTGTAGAGAGCTATATATTCAATGCACGGACCAATAAACCACAAATCCTATCTCGGAGAGAGATAAACTTGTCCCTTAAGGCAGTCTCTGATTGGCATGATGCTAACCTGGTCAAATTCAATACATCTAAGACCACTACACTAGTGTAGTATAAAAATCTAGATAAATTTAAAATGCAATTAAAAAAACATACTTGATGCCTAATTTATCAATATTTCCATAAACTCCGGACCCGTTCTCCTGCTCTCTATGCGGGAACTTTATGGATGACTTGAGCATCCCGAGTGTTGGTCTGATCAGGGTGTGACCTGGCAAGATAGGCTCAGCAGGAGGCAAGTGGTACGAATACGAAGGTGCCCCGATGATGACTGAAGGCTCACCGGGGAGGCTATAGCGTCTCTGAAAATTTATTTTTTACAACATACTGATGAGGTGGAAACTGAAGATGTAGCTTGCCTAAGAAATTTCGGTTCGTTTTTGTCAACAACCCTGGACAACATGTTGAAAAAACAGTCGCATTTAAGGAGTCCCACATTTCTGCTGTTCTAATCAAAAAGGTGAATTTAAAACGCTTAGTGTGTCTGAAGTCTGAATGGAATTTTCACCATAAATGGTGAATCCTTGTGCGTCAGGTGCTGTTGTAGAAAAAAATATGGTTGCAGGTTTAAGTCGTCCAGTTCCTGTAACATCGTGTTTTTACATACATTAGTAACATAATGCTTCTTGGCCTTCCCACAACTGTGTCATCGAGATACCTGCTGTGTGACGGACGATCATTCAGCTAAGAAGTAAGTTTAATCGAGAAACATCATGTGCTAAGGTTTAAAGAGAAGTGAAAATATCAATAGCGTTATTAATTACGGCCTTACCATTATTTTAGGAATCCTACGATTGTCATAACGCCTTTGTGCCAGGCTCTGAAATACAAATAAAATATAAATTCAGGCACTGCCACTTGATTTGTGTCCATGTCTGTAAGGCCGGCTACAGACTGTTGGGCACGCCTGTGCACTCTCACGTGTCTCGATGTAGTGATGCGGCACCACGTTGCTAGATGACCTACGCCACGCTTACTATGGAGAGAATTGGAGGACGAAACGTAGCTCCGTGCATCCTCGAATGCCTCACGAATGCCTTTGACATCACAAATCCACGTACCCG
This sequence comes from Agriopis leucophaearia, assembly GCA_949125355.1. NCBI lineage: Eukaryota > Metazoa > Arthropoda > Insecta > Lepidoptera > Geometridae > Agriopis > Agriopis leucophaearia. Next base: position 15,424,852 of record OX421264.1, read on the forward strand.
TGCATAGTGTGTGCGTGGCCCGCTGTGTTGATTTGTGTGACAGTCCGTATCGTACTGAACAAAGCTGAAGACACGTGACATACGAGTACGTAGCCATACGCAGATGTCTGTGGCTAGCTTAACAAAGGTGTATAATGTCCCGGGACGGCCCCAATCTTATGCCCCGCTTTACTTATTATTTTAAATAGACCTTACTTGTATGTGCGCCAGTTGATCTAAAATACTAAGTCCATTGCAGCGAAGAACAATCTAGAAATAAAACATCTTTAAATATTTTATCATGTAAGTAGTTAGAAATATTGAAACATTATTAAAATCTTGAAAGCCTTATAGACTTGTGAGTGAATAGGTATCTTCTAAGTCTGCGTGCTTCATCTTCGACCACATCGTCGCTTACCAACAGGCGAGTTATCAGAAATAAGACCGCTATTAATAATATTTTTTAACATATTGCTAAAGAAAATATTGCCACGATATTTCAGTTTTAACTTTTCGACGATAAACATTCGGCTCTACGGTGGTTTATAAGTTAAAATTGACTTCCAAAATGTATGTAAATAGTTGGATAACAACTAGAAAATACTGGCATAATTTTTTAGGGTTCCGTACTCAAAGGGTAAAAACGGGACCCTATTGCTGAGCCTACGTCGTCTGTCTATCCATCCGTCCTACCTTTTAACGGCTGTATCTTTCGAACCGTAACAGATAGCTAGTTGAAAGTTTTACAGAATAGTGTCATGTTACAGCGGATTAACAAAAAAAAGTCCCCACATTAGCTTTAATTTTTTGTTTCGTGTTGTACCCCTCCACATAAAAAAAAAACTTTTTTAAACGTATTTTGTATTTGCTCTAATGTAAAAACGGTAAAACGTACAAGCGTGCAAACTTGGCATGATTATAGTACACACTCTAAAGTATAAAAAATAATAATAAATAATGGCAATGTGTGATTTGGTGACAAATTTATGTGAATTTCCATGTTAAGCACCGTAGGGCGGGGTCGGTTCTTAGATGGGTGACCGCCTAGGCGTCATGTTGTCTGGCACTACTTTTTGTATTTTGTAGTGGTATGGAACCCTCAGTGCACAAGCCCGACTCGCACTTGACCGGTTTATTTTTTATAAAGCTTGCGCTTGACCGCTACCTCGCCAAAATGTTTAGTGGTGATTATACGGTCTCACAATGGAGTACGCTAGAAAAACATGTTATCGGGGAAAATTCATTCAGACAACGCATTCCACAGTCTAGCAGTTCGCACAATAAAGGTTGAATCAAAATGCTTCGTACGGGTTTTAGAAATATCAATCATGAAAAGGTGCGCTTTTCGTGGTCATGCAGCTGGTCAATTCAGCAAGCTTAGTGAATGCGTAAGTGAAGTGATAAGCTAAGTGAACGTGTATTTTTCTTGTCGATTACTATAGAGAAATGTCAAAATGTCGAGTGACCTGTATGATTCGACATTTATCTGCAGAAATAGGCAAGAAAATGTTACATTCACTTAGGTTATCACTTCACTTGCGCGTTCACTTAGCTTACAGAATAGACCTGCAGATTCAATGCGATCTTACAGAAACAATTTATAATGTAAGTAAAACAAATTAACCAGAACTCACTGTCAAAAACACACAAATCTGGATAACATCCATCTCATGATCTTGCAGTCTCCCATTTATATTTTATCATAAACTGTTTTAGTAAAAATCACAATTTTGATTCTCAATTAAATTATATCTCGATAGAAGCCAACAAACGTGAAATTGGCTATGATACTGTTTAATTTCATTCGAGCGGCAAACTCATTCGATTCTCATTTAAGTTTAAAATTTCTAGTTTGCAAAGTTGGATAAGTCGCTCGTAAATAATATTATGGTGGCTAAATCTCGTTTATTTTGTAAATTACTTAGTCATTTTTCGATTCTCATAGTGATTTTAGCCGTGCCTACTGAAATAGTTAATTGGACACCTAAGATAAGGTGGCCTTTTTAGGGTTCCGTAGCCCGACAAGGAACCCTTATACATTCGTTCAGTCGGTCCATCTGTTTGACTGTTTGTCTGTCTATCCGTCAGTCCGTCAGTCCGTCCGTCTGTCCGTCAGTCCGTTTTTGTAGAATATCTATAATCACACTAATCATATCCCACTAATATCATATATGTGAATGTTTGGATGGATGGATGTTTGTTACTCAATCACGCAGAAACGGCTGGATGGATTTGGATGAAATTTGGAATATACATTGTTTATGTTCTGGATTAATACATAGCCTACTTTTTATCATCATTATCATCACCGATTTTCATCACCACGCGGCTAAAACCGCTGGGCGCAGCTAGTTATTAATATAAGTGCATGAAACTTTGCACAGTTACAGTTGTAATATAGATAGGTATCAATTTTAAAAGTATACTTCTACATGTGAAATTATTTCGACATTATCTGATTATGACTTTTTGAGTAACAGCGATAAAACTGTAATAAATTCAAGGCTAGCTTATAGGTCATTGACCTTTTTGTAAAATGATATTAACAAAGAATGTTTCACAATCAGTTTATATGGTTAAACCATAAAAAGTATATGCTATGTCGGGTCGGGATGGTAGATCTCTGAAATTTGCCTAAAGTCTACAGCACTTCATTCGTAAAAAAAAACTATAACTATGAATATACAATGATATGACTTTCGTTACGGAACACTACCATATGATTGTCTCGACACGCTCTTGGCAGTTATTTCGTTAAGAACAAAATATCTACACATCGGTGCATAGGGAAACATCATTAGCCGATTAGAGCTATCTGTTTCGTAAGTTTTTTTTAAGGTTATAAAATCACTGATGTGTATTTTAAGAACCGAGCGCTTTATTCACTGAGCTACGGCCGCCGTACGCTGTACTGGTTTTTGAATTTTCTATAACATGAAGTAGGTATAATACATTTTATCATTGCATACCAAAATAGCCTTAACTGGCTGCGCCTCGCGGTTTTACCCGTGATAGTTCCTAAGAAACTACATTTTAACGGGATAAAAAGTCCTATGTCTCTCCCCGGCCTTCCGACTATAATTATATACCTATGCAAATAATCTCTTTTTTTATGCTTTAGGTGGCAAACAAGCAGACGGACTGCCTGATGGTAAGCAGTCACCGTCGTCTATGGATACTTTTAACACCAGAGGCATCACAAATACGTTGCCGACCCTTTAAGACTCTATTAACTCCCGTCGTCTCGTCGTATTGTCTCGTTGTCCTGTTGCTGCGTGATATAGGAACAATAAACTTTCAAACAAACACAATTTCGCATTTATATTTTATACCTAGTAATTTTTTTGACCTATACAACACAGAATTTTACTAAATATATCGCTGAGAAAAGCAGCGTTTGTAAAGTATTGAAATAAATTAGAATAATTTCATTGTTTGAAAAGTTTACGGTCTTCGACGACAAAGAATTGATTTCAAGTTGTAAAATACTTACGAAAGTTCGTTTTAGAAGGCCTGTATAATGCAAACCGTTATTAAATCCAGCTGGATATAAAAATCATAGGAAAATATACCCAATTTCAAATACTAGCAGAGAACATTTTTTAGTAGCGAATTAAGTACAATAGTCCTCCTGTGGTTATCACCTCATCACAGGTCATGAATTTCAGATAGATACGTCACTTTGCCTCTCAAAGATATAAAATTTTAGTATTATCAGGCCTGGCGCACTCCGCACCAGGTATGAAGCTCCAAGTAGTCGACTGGTCGGACTTGCCGTGCCTGCTGCCGCGCGATAGACACAGATAATGCGACAAAACTTACGTGAAAGACAGAGAGGCCACTTCTAGGTTAATATAGCAGTAGGTAGTTAGCACTCCCACGTTCTGAATTGGACTTTATTGTGTGGTAGTAGTAAGTCTCATTTAAATGCTTTTGCGGAGTGAACCTTCTGTACTCGTATTTTATGTTTACTGTGTTCAGCTACAAAAATGTCTGTCTGTATTCATACATGTATCTTCTTCTTAATCAGGTCACTCTTGTCAGAGTAGTCATGGTTTATAAGACGGTGGTGCAAGGTCGGTATTCAAAATCGTCGGTCTTCCCGGCGCACACAAACCCCGAACTTTTATTTATTTGTAGAGCAGCTGCACTACAGATTAATAAATAAACCTACAATAAATATTATTGCATAGCAGCTCTATTTTTTTAACTATAGCTGCTTTTTAGGGCAAATTTCTGTAGCCAGAAAGTTTTCCGCTGTCTTTTAACGCGTGATAGTTCAAAACATTTTATAACAGCGATTGAATGGAAATATTAGAAAACTAACTACACTCTATGTTTTAAATACATATTTTCCAGTTTTTACCAGACGACGCAAATCCAAAAGTAAGGAATTGTGTTTGAATTTCCACTCGTGCACCTACAAAGAAATAGAATCTTTAGTTAGTTTCAGGCTTGAAATTACTAGCACACGTAGCTTGAGTGATACTATACCCTGTAGTTTGTTTGCACTGGGCTAACGGATTAAAAGTTAATTAAGTTTGGAACAGGAATACGACGATGTGTTGCATGTCTAATTTACCAAAGGACTTGAAGGAAAAAAAACGTACTTATTTACTTATATGCTTGCATATTTTCACCATTCCAACTGTTTTAGAAGAAAAATATGTCGATATATTTTTATACTTTTTTTACGGCTACCTGCTTTAAGCTCTTTTAGACTCTGTTTTGGTGATGCGAAAAGTTGCGCAACCCTTTCGGCATTGCACTGTTTCGAGCCCAGTTAAGAGGCAGCCGCCTGCTTTTTATATTCGTATGTTTTTGTGATAATATTATTTACTGTTAAAGGCTAAGAAATTTTCATATTTTTTTTATTCAATTTTTTTTGGAGTTATACCTATATCATTCTACTTAGAATTCCCATTGTAATAGGTCGGGGAAAAAGTCTTTTCGTATTTTGTATGTATAAGGTTGTAGTAAAAATCTCATCCGTTGTACTGTTTGTATCTGGCTGGTTTTGATACCATTAAAAATATGACATTTTAAAAAAGGAATACAAAAAGTAAAAAGCAATTTCCCGCCATTTTTCAATTGTTTTTTTGTTTGATAAAATGAGTGAATCTAACGAAGAAATTCGATATATTGTGAAATTTTATTACAAAAAAGGGAAAACTGCGACACAAGCCGCGAAAAAAAATTGTGACGTTTATGGACCTAATGCAGTGTCATCAAGAGTAGCACAATGTTGGTTCAAGCGTTTTCAGTCCGGGAATTTTGATGTCAAAGATGCATCTCGCTCTGGTCGCCCTGTTACGGATAAAGTAGATGCCATTTCTGAAAAAGTGGACCAAGATCGGCATATTAATAGTTACGACGTAGCTGAAGAACTGGGGATTGACCACAAAACAGTTTTGACCCATTTGAAAAAAACTGGGTATACAAAAAAACTCGATATTTGGGTGCCACACAAGCTCACTGAAAGAAACCAAATGAATCGTGTACTCATTTGCGACTCTCTATTGAAACGTAACGAAACCGAACCGTTTTTGAAAAGATTGATCACTGGTGATGAAAAATGGATCACCTACGACAAGAATGTGCGCAAACGATCATGGTCAAAGGGCAGTGAAGCACCACAGACTGTAGCGAAACCCGGATTAACACGTAATAAGGTGATGCTGTGTGTATGGTGGGATTGGCAGAGCATCGTTCATTATGAGCTTTTACCGCCGGGCAAAACCATCGATTCGGATCTCTACTGCCAACAGCAGATGAGACTCAAACAAGAAATTGAGAAAAAACGGCCGGAATTGATCAACAGAAAGAGTGTGGTCTTTCATCATGATAACGCCAGACCGCACACATCTTTGGCCACTCAGAAAAAATTTAGAGAGCTTGGTTGGGAAGTGTTAATGCATCCACCATATAGCCCAGACCTTGCACCCTCAGATTTCCACCTGTTTCGATCTCTTCAGAATTCTTTGGGTAGTGTTAGATTAACATCAAGAGAGGACTGTCAAAACTACTTGTTGCATTTTTTTGATCAGAAGTCCCAAAAATTCTACAGCAACGGGATCATGTCACTACCTACAAGATGGCAACAAGTTATCGAACAAAATGGCACATATATATTATAATTAAATGTAATTAAACTTGAAAAAAATATGTCTTGAATTTGTTTAAAAAATACGAAGAAACTTTTTCCCCGACCTTATATGTTCTAATCGAGAAATAAATATAGCTATGAAAAGTAATTTAACAAAATATAAAAAAAAAACTTTTAGTAAAAGAAATATTTTTTAATGCAAGTAATCTTCTAGGTTCATAATGTAGTGATTATCGTTTTCGTCCCATAGGTTTGTAGTCATCCTGAAAAAAAAAACTTTAATAGAAACGACAAAGTTATACTGACGCACAAAGGGTATGATGACCGATTATTTTTTATTGCTAAGCTGATTGCAAAAATAAACAACAATAAGTATTTGGCCACCTTGCACGACATGACAAATTAATGAAAACCATCATAGAGGGAAAGGTAGAAGGAAAGAGAATACCGGGAAGACCAAGAACAGTATTCTTAGATCAAATAAAAGAGAAGGCAAATGTCATGTCGGACAGGGAGGTGAAAACGCTGGCAAAAGACTGTCAAGCCTGAAAATTACTCCACCGAAAAGAGCTACGCTCTTAAATGTTTAATGTTAATGAATGAAGTATTTAGATTTCATGCTAAACAGAGAGCAAACTATATACTTCGACCAAAATATAATGAATGGACGGGCCCAGTTGAAGCGCATTTTTGAAGATTACAAAATGAGCGCCAGCGCTCACTTCGTTTCAGTCAGTCTCTAGCCGTAGGAAGTGAAACACGACTCTATTGTTACGCCATAACGAAACATCTGACCAAATTATGAATTCGTATGCTTTACCGAAGTGTAAATACACAAATAAAACCGATATCTATTTTTTGTAACAAATATTCTGTACATTTTTATAATTAGGTGTTGAAGTATATGTTCTACGGTTTTGACTCGTTTTTACTGATCAAGTTCAATGGTTAGGGCCCGTCCATTCATTTTATTTTGGTCGAAGACTATATATACCAAGTTATGAAGTCAAGACACACGCGCGCCTTACAAATGCTATACTTACACACAGTTTGCGGGAAAACCAATCCCCGCCAAAAACTTTAAACGTTTATAATTATCTCGGTAAAGTATCAGCCATTTTTTTTTTCAACAAGCTACGGGCCACCGGATGGTCAGTGGTCACCCCTGCCTATAGACACCCACAATATCCGGGGCATTGTCAGTGCGTTGCCTAACTTTGAGGACTTTTATCTGAGGTTATCACTAGGCTCCATTAATGGTCACATCATCGCTTTCCATGAGGTGAGATAGCGTAAAAAGCGTTGTTTGCGTTAAACGTAACCCTAGCCCGATGTAAAAAAAGCACATAAGAAGGTTTGATAATTCGAAGATATTCATTTAAAAAAAATGTTAATCAATGATTGCCATTCGTTAAAAAAACTTACTTGATTAAAGTACCACCATTTTCTTGCAAAGAAAAGTTCGGAAGCAGAGGGGCCTAACTGGTTGAATTGGGGTGCATATGGATTTATATTAACGTGGACTCCATCCGTCTGAAATGTGAAAAAATCTTTCAGAGCGCCTGGCTAATGCGATGCGTGATCAAAATGCTAGCGTGTTTCTTGCTCAACGCATAAGCATTGTCATTCAGCGTAGTAATGCCACCAGCATGCTGAGTACGCTGCCAACTGGTAGTGGGCTTGAGCATTTGGATTGTCTTTAGATCTTCAACGGTATATGGGCAGTCGTAACTATTTTTATAGTGTTAGGTAGTTTTGTTTTGTTTAGTTAAAAAAGCACTTGCCAGTAAAAAAAGAGAAAACCTTTAGTTTATATTAAACAAGGTAATTTGATAATGTTCATCTGCCGTCCTGCTGTGCGCGTGAGTTGGCACGAGCAGGATAGAATGCGATCACCATTGTCACTATCATAATGCGGGAGTTGTAAATGCCACTCACGGCCATGTCTGGGCCGTGAGTAGCATTTACAACTCCGTCATTATACTCATGTACCATACTCTTATCCTATATTCTTCATCTTCATCCTAAGTTGGATAAGATCACCAGTTATTACCACAGCTGGTTTGGTTTTTAAACTAGTATTTAGTAATTTTTCGTTGTTCTCTTTTATATATATATATATATAATTGTTCGAGTGAACAATAAAAAATAATTAATATATATGTAATGGATGATTCTTAAATTGGGCGACCGGTAGGGTTTAAATTTCGGTTATTTGCTTTAGAAAAAAGGAAATAGGCGAAGCGAAGTAGGCTACCTGGGAGTAGAGCAACCTTTTCAAAAATTCAAAGAACAAAGCTCTAAGAAAAGAATTACTAAAACACTAAATAGGGTGGAAAATTGAAACAAGGTCATAATACAATTTAGTAATATTAAAATATATGAATTCCGAACGCAACAAACATTTATGACGATTTTCCATTTATATAGGTAAAAAATCTTCTTATAATACAAAGCCGGATAAAATTGGGTCAAAATGGACTTGTTCGGATAAATTAGGTTGGATGGTACTCCTACCATAGGAGGCCTATAAACGGATACTGGTGGATAGCCATTTAGCCTATTCTAGGTTTAGGTTTAAAGAATTTTACTAACACAAAGACAGATTTGTCACTTATGTGATAACATATTTTAACTAAACTAAAAAAGTTCGTCGTCGCATGCACTAAATTTTTTAACAAAATCCATAAATAAATAAATACTAAGTAGATAAATAAATAAATCCTCCCTCTCACCTCCAGAGCACATCAAGAGCGGCTGGTGCAGCAGCGGAAGTGGCGGAAAGCCTCAAACGGAGGAAATATGAATCTCTCGGCGAGGGATACATATTTCTTCCATTTGGAGTTGAAACCATGGGCCCGTGGGGTCCGGCCGCTCGGGGTTTAGTTAAAGAGCTGTCCAGACGCCTCATAGATGTGACGGGTGATCAAAGAGCTGGCGCTTACCTTGGCCAAAGAATGAGTTTGGCCATTCAACGTGGTAATGTCGCTAGCTTTTTAGGTACCCTACCCGAAGACAGTGACCTTAATGCAGTTTTTTACCTGTAGTTTATAGTTTTGGATAGGTATTCAGTTTAATTTAGATTTAATTTAGGTATTTATTAAGCTACTTTATTATTTTAAGTTTTAGTTTTTAGTTAATATTTAAGTTTATGTTAATTTTCTGTTTTTTAAGTTACCTTTGTTTCAATAAATATAAAAAATATGATAAATAGTAATGTATATAAATGTTACGGAAAGTACCTACTCATAAAAACAGTATCGAAGTAAGTTCACATAATATCGTTGTACATTCCTGAAATCGTTTAGCAGAAAGGGTATTTAAGTATAGGTATTAAACTATCTACCGAGTTATTTAAGGCAAAACTGATCTTATCTTCTACTATACACAATGGTGTGTAGTGTGAAGATCCCATGAAAGTGCAGTTTTAAATACTCGCTTCAACAGTTTTACGTAATTTTAATTGTCAAACTCTCCTAAAAGTCATGACTAAAACAAAACAATCTAAATTTGTTAAACCTAAGGTAGAACATTGTATAAAACTTTTTGTGAAGGTGTCAGCAATCTCGCAAGGCGATTAATAACGCTCCGCGATAACAATGCTACAGAAATATAAGTACTGAGCACGGAAACTCAACTTTGATTTCGAACAAGAAGATAAGATATTTAACTTTTGAACTTTTCGAATTAATGCAAAAATTAAATAGGTTGTACTTTACTTAAGCATCTAGCACTACGGTAGTATTGGCTATTCCTCGTTCGAATAAAGGATGATAGCTTTGCATTATTCGTACAAGCTTGTGATTAGGAACACTAATGGGTGCTCTAATAAGGGCTTATCAGTCCTTCTTCCAGTATACTTTACTAGATGGCGCTAATTTTATCGTACACTAACTGTTACCAGCGAAAACGTCCACGAGGAATTTAACAAAAAAAATGTTCTATTTACGAGTTAATAATTCTGTATGACTTGTAAATAAATACCCACGTTTAGTTTAATCTCTTTCTTATTCTTTTTTGCGAGTCGATGTTTCTTCGTAGAGTTTTTTCTTCTGGGGTTTTGGGGTAGCTAAATATTTTAAGTTACTCCTTATAACGTCAGCTATCTGCCAGTGAAAGTCCCCTCAAAATCGCTCCAGTGGTTTCGGTGATTAGTCAGGACAAACATACAGACAAACATAGACATACTTTATTTTTTATGTACAATACAATAACTCTTTATTAAAAACCACAAAATTAAGGATAACTTTATAAATTACAGTAATTATCTAGGCTTTTAACAGGCAGCCTTATCGCTTAAAGCGATCGAAGCGATTATGTACTGTATATACTTAATTTCATATTATGCATTTAGTAAATATCTGATATTTTGGAATTACAAGCAGACACTTTAAATTCATGTATTTATATAGATTTAAACATAACCCTTTCGAATCAGATATCTCAAATTTATTCTTTATTCTTTATTCTTTATTTATTGCAAATATGTACACTTTCTTCTAAAAACTAAGTTTTAGAGTACATTGTGTAATATACCCTGCATAAAGGGTGCGGCAATGCTTTCTGGTCACAAAACCAGACCATAAATATAAATTTATACATTTATAATTAGATCTATTACATATATATCTACTATTTAAACTTTACTTAGGATGAAGTTATTAACAAAAACAAAAAATAAACATATAGCTTAGTGTGATATGGTTGGTTAACAATATATGAGATCATACAAAACTTATGATGCTACCTTCTTAACTTAAGAGATCACTATTTATTTTCTAATTAAATTTTATCGTTGAAAAAATCTTTTAAATCGTAGTAGCATTTTTGGGTTAGAAACTTACGGAGTTGGTTCTGAAAAGTATTATTATTTGTTTCTTTCTTTATTGTGTCCGGTATTTTGTTATATATGTTTATTGTCATGTATAAAGGGCCTTTTTTGAATATTTCTATTCGCGGGACTGGTAGTTTGAGTTTATATTGTCTGCGAGGGTTAGAATCGGGTGTGTATAGGTGAAGATGCTTTCTGACAAAATTAGCCGCTTCATAAATATAGATACATGGTAGTGTTAGCATTTTTTGTTGGTTGAAGTAGGGTTTACAACTTGTGCGTTGTCGAATGTTGACGATTATGCGCATGCATTTCTTCTGCATTTTGAAAAGTTGATCAGCGTCAGTACTGTTTCCCCACAATATTATCCCGTAGCGAAGCCATGAATACGCGTAGGCATAATAAGCGGTGAGGGCAGTGCTTGAGTTACTGTTGATTTTTAGTTTTGCTAATGCATAGGTAAATTGTGATAACTTGGATTTGACTTTTTCAACATGCGCTTTCCACGTGAGGTTAGTGTCTAAATTGAGGCCTAATAATGTGCAATCGCTTATTTCTTTTACATCAAGACTCTTTGCAAGTTCAGTAAGTTGTAGTGGCTTTTTTTGGTACGGAATAAATTGTATGAGTTTTGTCTTGTTTGTATTTATTTCCAGATTGTGTGAGGCTAACCAAGATTTTATGTCGATAAATGTATTTTTTATGTGTATAAGTGAATTAGAATCGGGAGTACATTTAAATAGAAGCGAGACATCGTCTGCGAATATAATACATGGTGAATTTGTTACTTGAGATACGTTATTTATATATATAAGGAAGAGAATACAGCCCAGTACACTGCCTTGAGGGATAGAGTCGTTAATGGTATGTATATCAGACTGTATCGATTCTATTTGACCTGTGTCTTGTCGGTAGTATTCAATTTGGACAAACTGTTTCCTATTTGAGAGGTAAGATATCAGCCAATTAAGTGGCTTGCCTCTAATTCCAATTTCAGATATTTTTTTGATAAGTATATGGTGCGAGACTCTATCGTACGCCTTTGACATATCAAGTAGTAGTCCAACCGAGTGATATTTCTCTCGCATGTTATTTAAGATTTCTTGTACATAATTAAATATTGCTATTGTTGTTGAAGATTTTTTTCGGAAACCGAATTGATTTTTATTAATGAGCTTGTATTTTTCTAAAAAACTGTGTATACGATCAGAAATTGCACGCTCAAATATTTTTGATATGACCGGGAGTAGTGCGATCGGCCGGTAGTTGCTGACATTACTAGCTTTACCGTCTTTCTTGAGAATAGGTTTTATTTTAGCAATTTTGAGTAGATCAGGGAAACATTCTTCTTCAATCGATTTATTAATTAGCGCTGCTATGATAGGTGTGAGTTCTTGAGCGCAAGATTTGATTAAGGCAGGTGGTATATCGTCTACTCCGCAACTAAATTTATTGGGTAGCTTCCGAATTATAGCTAACACTTCTTTTTCCGTAACTAGTGATAAGAACATAGAGTTAGCCAGAGCCGGATCAGAAGAGCTGTAATCTATATGAGCGTAAGGGGTTGGGTTTGTTAAATTAATTGGTTTTTTGCCTATTGAAGTAAAATAATCGTTAAATACGTTTGCAACTTGGTGAGGTTGGTTAACAATATTGCTATTTTCATAGAGTTCAATGTTTTTTATACGTTTACACTTATTTTTATTTGTATTTTCTTTTATAATTATCCACATAGTCTTTATTTTATTTTTTGATTCCTTCATTTTTTTTTGCATTGCTAAGTTTATTAGATGTTTTTACACATTTTTTTAATTGTTTAGCGTATTTTTTATAATATAATTTAAGGCTTTTACTGTTTGATTCGTTGCATAGTGTTTTTAATATTCTTTTATTTTTACATGAGATCTTTAGACCTCTAGTCATGCAATCGTTTTTGTTATTTTGATGGTTTTTAATTTTTTTATAGGGTATATATTTATCTAATAATTCTCTTAATTTTAGATCAAAGTTATTATAGTTCTCATTAATATTTTTTTCAGGTTGTATAATTAGATTCCAGTCCGAGTTATTAAGTGCCTCCTTAAATGAGTTAATACTTTTGGTGGTAAAACATCTTTTTGTCATTGTAAGTGTAGTTAATGTATTATTTTTTTCTAAAGATTCAATTTCATAATATAGTGCTTTATGGTCAGAGATGCCATAATCGTTAACTGCTATTTTGCATTGTTTATTGGAATGATTCGTAAATAAAAGGTCTATACATGTAGCGGTTTTAAATGTTTTTCTAGTGGTGTCAAATATTCTTTGATGTAAGTTGGATTCTAGCATGGTATTTACTAGTCGCTTGTAGTGGTTAGAGTTTTCGTATATATTTATATTAAAATCTCCACCTATAATTACGCGTTTCTTGGATATTTTTGTTCTAATTTTATTTAATAGTGTGTCTAAGAATGTAAAAAATGTTTCAATTTCATGGTCGTTGCGGTATACGTCAATTAATAATATATTTTGTTTGGGTATTTCTATGGCACAACATTCTACTATACATTCAACAGAAAGTTCTTCTAGATCTACTCTTTCTATAAACTCGATGTTTTTTCTAAGCAAAATTGCAACACCGCCACCTCTGTGCATTTTTCTGTAATATCCGGCAGCAAATACAAAATTAGGGATTTGTATTAAACCTTTTCGTTTCTCTCTGATCCATGTTTCTGACAAGCACACTGCCTGGATTTGGCTTTGTTCTTCTAACAAACTTTCTAAAATATGGGTTTTATTATTAATACTTTGTGTGTTTTGAAAAATAGTCGTGAAGTTAGGGACGAAAAGTATGATTTAAGGCTGATGTGTTGGTAGTTTTTGTTTGACTGCTATTAGTATTTTTTTGACGGTCGTTATCAGTGTTGGATCTGTCTTGTGATGAATTGGAGGCTGCAGTAGTAGAGTTGGCTATCCCTTGGCCCTCGATTTGATTCTGCTGGGAATGCATTTTATTTTCAGGCAGATCGGTGTTATATTTAGTTTTCGTCATGCGGGAAGCAATAATAGTGTTATCTGTGTCGGTGGATGTAATTGGGTTTCCCTCTAGCGTGGTTATGGAACAGGTCATGCAATGCGTATTATTGTTCTGAGACAAGATTTGTTGATCTGGTTGAATATTTTTCATTGCATTTTTGTTTATGTATTCTTCTTGTATATCTGTGTGTTCCTTCCCTTCTACATACAGTTTATTATTTCTAATTACTGCGTACTTTCCCTTTTTTCTTTCCTGAATTAGTATTTCTCTAAGTTTTCTTCGTAACCTGATATCGCTGTCATTTAGGTAATCCGATACAGCAAGCCCCGTGTTCTTAAAGTACTGAGTGTTTCTTAATATGTACTTCGTCATTCTTTTACTAATAATCTCTATCATTAACGGTCTTTTGTAGCCTTTTTTTCCAATCCTTGCAAAATCCTCTATGTATCCAGTTAGATCAATGTTAATTATGTCTCGAAATATTCTGATAATACGGTCGTGTAATTCATTTTCGTCTTCGCCATACTCTTCCAGTCCATACATCACAAACTTCTTACAATTATCACTGTTATTGTTTTCTTTGATCACGTGCATCGGTACATTTAGTTCTGCTATCTTCTGTTTTAGTTCCGCATTTTCCAATTCCATTGTGATAATTTTTCTTTGGATTTCATCAATTTCTTGTTTCGTTTCATGATATTTTATATTTGTGTCTTGTTTTAAGTCTGTTAATTTACGTTCAAGCTTGTTTACAGCAGTATTTATTTCTTGTTGAATAGAAATTTTGATTTCAGATATCTTGGTTAGTATGTGTTCAGTATTTCTTTCTAATTTTTGGTCCAGTAGTTGGCTTATCTGTTCTAGCGTTACACTATTAAATTCTTTAATGGTTGCACTTGTGGTTAGTTCAGACTTCGTGTTTTGCGTATCGCCATAGATAGAGTGGTCGTCATCGTTGTACTCGTCAATAGTCGTGACTGTATCGTCGTATGTAGAGTTTTGCGGCTGCAATGTAATTGTGGTGTCCAGTGTGATAGGCTTAGCATTTTGTATAGGTTTTGTATGGGAGCGCAACGAACGTACTGGAGTGTCGTCATTTCTTATAGGACGAGTACGGATATTGCATTCTGGACATATCCACTTGCGTTCTAGGTCGTGTAATTTGGCTCGATAATACTCTTGTTTTATTTTTACGCACGAGTAATGGAATTGTCCACTACATCTTGTGCAACGTAAAAGCTCATTTATTTTAATGTGAGTTAAGCAAGCTGCACAGTCTCTCATTCTTAAATTGTATTAATCAATCGGACTTTAGCTATAACAGAAGTAGCTGCTAGTTTGCCGGGTGGTTCGAACGAACGCCGCATCGATTAAGATTATGTGTATAGGTACTAGGTATGTATATGCGTTACCTCGTTCCCGCTATACGCGCTATTAGCGCATTGACTAAGTAGCTCGCTGCAGTTGTGTGAGTACATATAGCTCCATCGTGCGATCGGGCGGCTTCGGGCGGGCTCGGGCGCCTTCGGCTTCGTTCCAGGAACTTGCGACCGCGCGCTTCTGTCTTCGATGTAGCGAATTGTTCGTATAATTATTTTATTGTTTCCATAAAGTATTGTTATTGTCGTTAATTGAGAAGGTTTGGGAAGATTGTCTTTAAGTCACAAAGTCACTTTAGTTGTTGTCCGTACAGTTGTGTAGTTTTTTGTTCACTTTTTTATCACTTTACTTGATAAATTATTTTTTAAACGCGGAGCAAAGTATTAGTACGTGCGTGTCCTGTGGTTTCCAGTCGCGGCCTCTTTTAGATTTAGATCAGTGGTAGTGCCTGTTTCTTTGCAATAGATAGATCCGCAGTTTCCCGCAGGCGCCAATACCTAATTAAATCTGACGGGTTTATAAATTGTACTAGGTACCTAGTTGTAGTTATATCGCCACCTATTGTGACAACTGGAACTTGAACGTGGAAAAAACTGTACGAAGAAACATCGACTCGCAAAAAAGAATAAGAAAGAGATTAAACTAAACGTGGGTTTAGTTTACAAGTCATTTATTTACAAGTCATACAGAATTATTAACTCGTAAATAGAACATTTTTGTTGTTAAATTCCTCGTGGACGTTTTCGCTGGTAACAGTTAGTGTACGATAAAATTAGCGCCATCTAGTGAAGTATACTGGAAGAAGGACTGATAAGCCCTTATAAGGGCACCAGTAGTGTTCCTAATCACGAGCTTGTACGAATAATGCAAAGCTATCATCCTTTTTTTTATCGTTTCCTAGAATGGTCTCTTTATTAAACTTTCACACAATATTGCACCATTTGTTCGTGCGAGCGATGGTCAAGTGGGATGTTGTCTCACGGTAGAAACTAATCAAACTCGTAATTTCACGTAAAAAATAAAGATAGTTTTGTCGATACTGAATGTAATGTTTGTTTGTCAATAATTACAGTGCGATAAGCTTCGACCAAAATAAAATTCTTTTATTTTGGTCGAAGGCGATAAGTACTTGTACATCATGAAAGATGATATTTTTCCCACATCGCAAAAAAAATATGTATTTTTATTAATATTGAATAGATACATTATATTAATTAAATGATGCTTGCATGGTTTACATTGCGCATTTAAAACAAACTCGCAGCATTTTTTTATAATAATTTATCGTGCAAACGCTATTGTCGCATATTTTATGACATGCGAAAACTGATCTGTGTCAAACTTATTAGTTCCTGTTATGCGGAGATACGCAATACCTTAGAAGTAATTGTCATTTTATTTCCAGGTGTGTATTGCCTGGTGGTTTGTTTTCGACGATTCGCAGCAAAATCACCGTTGACCGTCATTGGGCGAGCAAAGTAGACGTAAAATTGATGTTTTGAATTCGACCAGCTTCCAAATTTTTTAACTATAAACCATTCTCCGCAAGTTTTTTTATGATGGGTAAAATAGAAACACCGCATTGTGATACATATGGAGTGGAAGAAGATGTATACCATCTACTAGTTGAATGTGTCCGCCTCCAGCATGAGAGAAGGAGACTTGAGGTGACTTACCATCTGATGCCGGTCTATTCTGCAAGCTAAGTGAACGCGCAAGTGAAGTGATAAGCTAAGTGAACGTGTATTTTTCTTGTCGATTACTATAGATAAATGTCAAAATGTCGAGTGATCACCCTTGACTGTAGTCCCTTACCCTTATAATTCGATGTTTTGATATTTATCTGCAGAAATAGGCAAGAAAAAGTCACATTCACTTAGCTTATCAATTCACTTGCGCGTTCACTTAGCTTGCAGAATAGACATGCAGCAGGCGTATTATGGATCTTTGATCGGGATCAGTCAGTGTCAGAATTGACAGAATTTTGACACTTGAAAAGGATTATGACGCAAAAAAAAAAAACAGCGTTGTCTATTTCAAATTTCATACTACGAAATTGGAAATAGACAACGCTTTTTTTTTTGACATAATTTTGACAAGTCGCGATCCCGATCAAAGATTCATAATACGCCTGCTGTTCGGATATGTGAGTCACCTCAAGTGACCTCTGACTCTGTGTGTTTGCTGTCTGTGTTTTGTATTAATTTGAGTGTTCTAGATTAGTATATACCTATAATGGGACTGCCATGTAGCATAACTATAAAAGTCCCAAAAAAATATGAATGATAAAAAATAATTCGCAAGTCTAGATAAATAGAACTAAGAACTAAACTTACTTTTTTATTCCAAAGCCAGTTTTGCTTGTACTTGTTCTTGAATATCGTGAAGGGGTTCCCTTCATTCTTTTCAGCGGAACCCGACTCGTTAGTAGTGTCGGAATTGGATTTGTCCTCATTACTGTCGTTCTTCCTCTCATAATATTTATTCCTGTCCCTGAACTGTGATTTATTTTTGGTTTTTCGTCTTAAATCCATTGGGTAATCCTGGCAAAAACATGAATTAGCTTCATCATCATTATCAGCCAGAAGACGTCCACTGCTGAACATAGGCCTCCCTTTTAACCTCCACACTGAACGACATCCTGCCATCTGCATCCACTGGATGCCCGCGACTCTCACAATGTCGTCGGTCCATCTAGTGGGAGGCCTATCTACGCTGCGTCTTCCGGTTCGCGGTCTCCACTCAAGAACCTTTCTTCCCATCAGTTATCAGTTCTTCGAGCGATGTGGCCTGCCCATTGCGACTTTAACTTGCAGATTTTAATGTTTTGATGTATTAGCTTGGAATTTATTAATAACATCACGATATTGTTATATATAATATTCTAAAGAAAATACATGTACCTGGTAATGAATACATGAATTTATTATTTTAATGAAACTTAGTGGTGTTATTAAGTTTATGCGTTACAATAATTTTAGTAAAATAAAATACAGTTAGTTAATTTTGTGCAAATTTAAAATTTAATCTGATTAGTATTTAGTTTAAAGAGATAGTTTTATTCAGTATAAAGGTTTAAGATTATAGCAAAACATACAAGAAGATCAAAACAAAACAGCATTTGTTAAAAACTGACACAGTTTTTAATTATGAAGGCCTATTTTCTAAACTACGCCTTAGTTGTACAAATATAATTATTGCTAACTTGTTGTCACAATAAGTTGTTTGTTGGTTGTGTTTTTGTTTTGTCATAAAAACTTAACAGAAAATTGTAGAGCTGTCTGATTTTAGTCTAGAAAAGACTACAACATAATTATAGGACAAAAATACGTTATATAAAGCAGTGCTTTTATTGGAACAATGCAGTGCGCTAGTACGTATTTAAATATAAGGTAGTACGCTTGAATACATTGAGAATTTGTGAAATGTTAGTTTTATGTTTCGCATATGCTTATTCGCATTTTTCTCCTCCATATTTCTAAAGTAAACGCCTGGATACTCGACGCTAGTGATGCCGTGGACGTCGCCGCCGTTGATGTTTGCGACGCTGCTTTTTGCGCTTGCCACCACGGTGGCCCTTCTTGTGGCGGTGGCGAGACTGAGCGAAGCGACTGCGGCGGGTTTGAGCAGGTCTACGGTGGTAAGACTTTGCAGCTTGGCGGTGGTAAGATGGTGCAGAGCGGTGAGGCCGTGACTTCGGTTTGGCCGCTTTGCTGTGGTAACTCATAGACGAGCGACGAACACGGCGGCCGTGCTATATGGGAAATATAACTACTAAACCTGTATCAACGTCACATAAGAGCCATTTTACTTCAAATTGGACGTATTTGCTATCTTTGACCTTACAGACTTAACACAGATATCATATGAAGATATTCTTAACAAATATAAGCGTAATACCATCTGTACTTTCATTCACAGACGCTCTCATCACAAAATTTCAAATTTATTTGACCAACAAAGCTGAAACTTTGCAGATAGATTTTTTAAGAGATATAGAGGTGCCCAAAGAATATATTTTTTTGCTTTAAGGCCGAATTAAAAGGGCAAAAAGGAGTTCAGAGTTTATTATGAAAGTCTAAGAGTACGAAGTAGAAATAAATATAAAGTATTAATAAGTGATCAACATTAAAAATGTCCAGGATAGAGCACGTCTGTCCAGAAAATTATATGATTGAAACTGGCGTGAATTTCACCCATTCTGTTTAATTTCACTTCTTTTTTTTGTGTTTGTGAATATGTTAGACATCTGTGCTTATACCCAACTGTTAAAATTATAATATATCTAAAACATTTTAACATAGCAATAGAAATTACTTAAATAATCTCGAATAAGGTTTATTTACAATGACTTCATACTCTTTAGAGCTTGTTTATATAATTGAATTGCTAAAAGACGAGCTCGTAAGGCACTTACGCTGGTATCTTTGACGAGCAGACCATCTAAGCTGGAATATTAAAGATAATAAATAGTCATATTTTTAAATTAAGTTTAGCTTTGCACTAAAATGCTGTAAGCGAGATTTTAGTTCTAGGGAAGATATAGTTATTACTAACTGGGTCCCGCGGTTTTAGTGATGATTATTTTGTAACTTTATGAACCCCCGTTCTCAACTTAGTTGTATATTTTTTTATGTTTTTCCTTCACTCTGTCAATAATTTATGAACTGATTTAGAAAATTCTTTTTTTAATTGAAAGGATATACTTTCAGGGTGATCTCATAGAAATTAGTAGTTTTATTTTTAAATCATAATAATTGGAAAATTATATTACGTGGATGACAATATAATCATCCAAAAAACTGAATTTGCCCATTTTATACAAATTTCAAATTATCTGTATTGGAATGAAAAATCTTTAGATATAACTTTTCGTTTGAATGTAAAATTAGTGTGATATAGATGTTATGTGTATGTTTAGGTTTAAATGTTTATAAAATTATGTGTATTATAAGTGTTATATCACTACCACATTGGTAATAATAGCGTTAGCAACGCACACGCTATCTGACATGCATGATGTCGCCGGTCGGTTCTAACGGTAGACCAACGCTGGTTGTTAACAACCACAGAAAAGATAATTAAATAGAACGGAAATAAGAAGGAAACTCTGTCGCCAGGTATTGTGACAGATATGTGATTGAACATTCTTATTTATGTCAACGCGTCGAACTCCGCGTCACAGTTGCTATGGGTTTATATGGGTGCAAGTGGCTACAACAAATTTCTTACAAATGCCTTGACAGCCGTTCTAATTTAAACAAAAAAAAATATTCTGTGTTTACAACCATCACTACGCTGAGTTGAGACCGGCTTGTGTCAGAAACTATTATTTTGTTGTTTTAAACTCGTAATTTGTTGTTCGTCTACCATTCTTCAATACTTTTTTTTCTGGATTGTACTGGCAGCGGCGGCATAACAAAGATCACCGGCTCTTGTCTATGTTTCTTTTGTGTCTGTCATAAATTTGGATTATCTTTTTTTTTCCTTTATTACATAAAGATTGGTATGATAGTGTAATTTGATAATATGGTAGCATTTTAGCGTAATGTATGTGGGCAGTGGGCACTTACTCATCTAAAACTTCATTATTATTTTGTAGAAGAATCTGAAAGAATAAATTTTGTCTTTAACGAGTGTATCGTCTAATGTATAAGATAAATAATCTATAAGTCAATCTGTTCTGTAAATATTTTTGTGTCGCTTTCACGCGAAGACTTCTCATTATAAGGAAATAGATGGATCATTTTAAAACTCGACAAGCTTATTAGTTTGTGCGTAAAAGAAAAATTAACATTTTTACCAGCCTTTCATCTTGTCTTGTTAGTATGTATATTCGTATAAGTTCCTATTTGTGGGACAAATCTTAAGACTGAATTTTAGACCAGTTATCCTGAACCAATTGAGCTTAAATTTGGCATACTTATGTATGGCCAGTGACAATGCAATGTTATGGTACCATCGAGCTGGCCTGATGATAGTGAGAGAAGGTGGCCATAGAAACTCCTAAACGAAACGACGTAACCCCGTCGTCTTTGGGTCAGTTGGATTTGTCTTCCCAAGCACTTTGGTACTAGATGATAAATTCAATATATATGGCGGACACCCCAAGATGGCGGCCAAATGTTTTTGTCTACAATCATGATATGGTTATCAAATGAAAGTTTGCTGAGAAGAATACGAAAAAGCTTGTTATTAAAGTTTTTGTTTTTGAAATTAATATTTTTTATTTAATTTAGTAAGAGTATGATTGTTTTCGTTACCTGGTTTCTATTTTTGCTAAAAAATAATAATTTGAAATACAATAATTGTGTAAATAGTAAAATATAACACAAAAGTAATGTAGAGGGAAAATATGTGTAAGAAATGGCAGGAGACAGTACAGGTGACAGTGCTATGGATTTTCTGGCCAGACAAAATCTGCAACAAAGACCTCCTGCAGAGATGCCATGAAATTCCGATCGAACAACAGATGAAACGCCGTAAATAGAACTCGCAGACTAAGTAAAGCTAAGTCTTTAATGTAACTGGACCAGCCACACGCTCCACAGGGCCCCAGACTACATCCCAAAACAGGCTCTGGACTGGAACCCTCAAGGCCAGATGAAGCAGTCTTGGTGACGGTAATGGTGGTATTGGTGGTGGAGATCAAGAAAATTGGCAAGACTTGGCCAGAAGTGAAGCATGACGCTCAAGACAGGTCGGGATTGAAAGTCACTGTAGACGTCCTCTGCCCCACCTAGGACACCTATGAAAATAAGAGTCGTCAAGTCAGGAGAAAAAGCGGTCTTTTCGCATTGGCATGTTTGTATTGGTACGTATTGGTGTACGTATAGTTATGTGGTCATACAGTATACATACTGAATATTGGACAATATTGGATAATAAGGGTTTGGAAAAAAGATGCTCTCTTACATTGCCTCAATTTCAGATGGGTCTATTTCGATAACTATCTGAAATAAGAAATAAATAATTGAAACACTAAAAACGAAACTATAGGAAAAACAACCCTAATCAATTTAAACATCATTGTAAATTAAAAAAAAAAAGTTATTTATGTATTATTTGATAAATTTACCAATGGATGACTCCTGTAAATAAAAATATGTTTAAAAATCAATTATTACTGAATAAGTTTTATTATTAGTATACCTACCTGTTTTTTTTTACTTAGTAACGCGTTAAAAGGCCATGCTTTCGATTGAAACTCAATTAAAATTTGCAAACTATAATAATCTTTTTTTTTTTATCTTAGGCTTATGTTTGAATGCAACCTCTGAGGAGAGGTTGCGTTCAAACAATGCAGCACGCTTGTCTAGAAGAAACTGATTCACTTGGGAATTGAAGAATCCCAGATTATAATATATAACATTTGTAACTATCTGGGAACACCCATTTAGGCAGCATAATTCACTCTAGCGCTACGCACAGTAAAAGTAGAATCAAAGCTCTTCGTACATTCCGAATATTAACCACGAAACAGTATCGCCTTTTCAGGCCTGTTCTGGCTGTCCGATAGAAAAAAAATTTTTTTTAAGTTAGTGGCATGTCCTTTAATATGATATCAAAATAAAACATTTATTAAAAAGTTAAGTTAAAAAGTTAAGCGTCGAGTTAGACCTTTAATAAAAATACATACCGTCCATTACCGTTGGTTTTACTAGATTGAATCGCATCTTGTATTTTTTTCTAGAACAATTAATATTAGTGAGCTTTTAGACGTGTTTACAAAACCGTTAATACTAATAAGATCATTTACATAAAGTTCAAAAGTCATTTAGAAATTAAACTAAAATTATAAACTATCAAGTTCGTGTCGAGACCTGCTGAAGGTAAGGTTCCGTATCTATTTGAGAAATAAACAAACAGACTGCTAATCGTGTGGTTTTGGTTTTTGTGTTTTTTTTTTTCTTTTTTTGGACCCAAGCATTTTTTTCTTTGCATATCTCGAAAACGAATGTGTTAGTAAGTTCTGTACTACCTAATAATTATTAATGTTATTTCAAATAATATGCTAGTAATGAAAATTCTTTCATGGTGAAATTTTGACCGACAGGAAACTAAATCAAAAATAGCAATTTGGACTGAAATGTTAAAAAAACAATTTTTAAAACCTGTAAATAATAAAGAGTTTTCTTTTTAACGTACCCCCTGCATGTGCATATATTTATGCTAAATGGAATGCGGGTATTCCATTTAGCATAAATATATGCATTCACGAGATTTCTTTATTTAATTTGATAGCAGGTAAGATTTAGAGGTGTGCCAAATGACACTGTAGAGTAAGCATCTACCTTGCAGTCTCTGAATAAAATGACCGTGACAAGCAGGACAGGGCATTAACAAAAGGGTTCTATAGTTGGCCACGGAACCCTAAAAATCTGCCAATGTGAACTCAAACTTGGTAAATATTGACATTAATATTTACCAATAAATTATTATTAGTTTTTCTGAAATCCGTGTATCGAATACGGTTGCTTGTTTTTCCCAATCTGTAAAATAAAAGTTTTATTTTTAATAAATATTTTCATGAGTAGGTACAAAAATTAAGCACTTTTGTTTACTAAATAACAGACGTGAATTCCATTGAACAGATCAATTGATTTTGCGTCGTTAAATCGATTAAGTTGAAGATGCTAACATGAAAGTAAATAAAACTTATGAAAAAGACAATAAAAAAAATTGAATTTAAATAGTATAACATTTAAAGATTGTAATTGAGAAATACTAACGTTATTCCAAGGTTGTCCAAATTTCCATACACTGCCGAGCCTCCAAAATCCCTCAAAGGAAACTGGATGGCTGATTTGAGCATGCCTTTAGCTGGTCTGAGCAGAGTATGTCCGGGATGGATCGGTAAAGCTTGAGGTAAGTGTTCGGGGCGAGTGGGAGCGCCGAGTATAACTTCTCCGGAATGCATTATGCTTCTTCTCTGTGAAAATAAGACTAGGCTGTATTTTTATAGTAGAACTAGTGCTGTTTCCCGCGACTTCCTAAGCGTAAATTTTCATATAAACTTTCAACCCTTTTTTCTTCCCTTCTGGCCCTTGCGCAAAATACCATAGCCAAGCATATTCGTGAAAACCGTATTTAAATCCTTCCAGTGGTTTAGGTGATATCTGTTACATTTTTTTGACGAGGTCACCATGCACTTCTGTTCTGTATTCACCTTAATTTGTACTTATTATTTATTTTGTGCTTTTAGGTGGAATGAGGTAATTTCTCATCATTAACAATTTTTATTTTGGACTCAAATCTGAAACCGAGAAATAATTAACAGTTCTAAGTCTGCGTGCTTCATCTTCGACCACATCGTCGCTTACCAACAGGCAAGTTGGTGGTGAAACGCGGACTTATTCGCGATAAAAAAAAAGTTTCCAAAAAACCCTGATATTTTAATTCCAATATATCATAGGCATCTTCACCTTAAATTTTTGACTTGTGTCATTTTCTTCTGTCTCCTCATCACTACGCTTTGCGCGAAGAATATTTAAATTAATATAATTATAATTATAATAATAATACTATTAATTAATATTTATATTAATATTATAATTTATTTTGAAGCTGTTAAATAAAAAAACATGATAAGATCTCGAGTAATGCCAATAAAATATTCGTCAGCCAAGGTGGCAGCGACTTATTTTCACAAAATTTTGATTAATACATATTATTAAGTATTTTTTTTATGTTTTACTATCCCATTAGTATCACACAATGAAAGCTGTGACTGAGAATTAACAAATAAAACAAATGGCGAACAATAATTATTTTCTGTGTACGAGGTTTCTCCATAATTATGGGAAATCAGTTATACTTTTGAAATGAAATGAAAATTCGGCGCTGAGTTGAGCCCTTAAGTATATGAAAACGGGCCGTAGTGTCACCAGTAGGTACGTTCACCTAACTTAAATTGAATTTTCATCGAAGTAGTAGGAATAAAAGAATACGCGTAACTTCTTTTTTTATATAAAATTTAGGTACTTTACTTGAATTATAGACAACCCTACACCATAGTATAGTCATGAGAAAAAAAACATATGTACGAACACATAATTTAAATCTTATTTTCATCGTAATAGTAGGTAAATACGAGTAAACGAATACGTATTAGGTACTTCCTTTTTCATATAAAATCCATGTATTTTACTTTCTTTGGACAAAACCTTATACCACAGTACAGACATGAGAAAGAAATCTGCACCTACGATCACCTAATTTATATCTGATTTTCATCGAAGAACTCGAAACCTAAATAAAACGTGTTACTTTCTTTTTCACATACAATCTATGTATTTCACTTGTTTTAGAGGCAACCCTACACCACTGGACAACCAAGTTTTACAATAAAATGTACTAACCTGTTTAAGCTTAAGTAGTTCAGGGTTCAACTACAACATAAATTTTAAAAGTATGTCATTATACACACATTAAATGGGCAATAATGACCCAACAATAATAAAAGTGCATCTTGTACAGTATTAATTTGACTTATCTACTTACATGTACAATGTTGATGAGACCGATGGCATTAATCAATTTTTGTGATATGCTATCGATGTGAATGAAATCCTAAAAATAAATATTATGGTTAGAAGGGTATTTTGCGCTACATGCGTTCTAGCTTAAGAGCTCGCGACAGCCAGGCCTTCGTTAAATAATAAAATCTAAAAGTTTATCTGTGTATGTCCACTATACAAGTAAGAACGATCCCTGACTATCAAACTTGGGTCACGGTGGCTGTGACAGGTAACAGGTAGTAAAGTCGTGTTAAATTTTATCTCAAATTTAGTATAGTATAAAGCTTAGTTTTCGTATATTTTATTAGTGATAATCTTAGAAATCGCCTCGTCCACAGTCAGACAGTACGGTTGCTACCCCCTGCCAGACACGCCAGTAGGGTTAATTTTAATTATCCTTACATTATATTATAAAAGCTGAATTTGAAGCCACCACGACCCAAGTTTCATAGCCTGGGATCGTTCTTACCTTTATAATAGTGGACATACACGAAACTTTTAGACTTTATTATTTAACAAAGGCCTGGCCATCATGGGCTCTTGCTCTATTCTCTAGCTTGTACATTGAATATTTTTAAGAATTTAAAAATTATAGTGTATATATGTTACCAGAAATGTATGAAACCTAAGAATTGTCTAATATTACCAGTAAATTTATACAATGCCGAACTAATTTAAGATAGGTACGTATGTGTTTTTTTTTTGTTATAGGTTCTTCACAATATGTATTTCTCAGAAAATATATGTATTTTCTGAGTGTATGAAACCTGGGAATTGTGTACAATTTCTAGCAATTGTATAATATAATGACGGGTAACATTTATATGTCCGATAACATTACGTAACGGCGTTATAGGTAATTATTCTGTAATTAACTTTTACACAATAATAAAACAAATAAGCTTACACTTCAGTTAACTATATATGTGTTATGTCTATGCGTGTGTATGTGTGTGTGTGTGTGTGTGTGTAACTGTGTATGTGTTAACTATCATCATCATTATCAGCCAGTAAACGTCCACTGCTGAACAAAGGCCTCTTAGAAAGGGGTGTAAAAACTATAAACTATGATTTAAGCAAATTAAATTCTCACTTTAAGGGTCGCATTTATAGAAACATTTTCCGCATTATTTTCTTTTGTTGGGTTCTCACGCCTTTCACGAAGAAATTTTTCATTCTGTTATATGACAAATAACATTGAAAATTTGTAATTTTACATAGGAAAATAAAATAAAAACTACTAAAATAGTATTAAAAGTTAAGTAGTATTTTTATTTATTTAAAGTAAGTGTAGTAGTAATATTAAAATAAAATGAAATTGTTCACTAATTAATAGGGTTTAAATAGAGTTGTCGCCATCAGCCACCTGAGTCACACTGTCCGTTCAGCAACACGGAATATGCTGCTGATAAAATGAGGGAAAAGTACGCAGGGTTGGAGCCTTTTTACAACTTCGTGCCCGAATACCGTAGAGACCATGAGTGGTTGGAGGACTGAGGCCAAAAAGTTTATTTCGGAGATAAGGCACAGGCTACAAGAAGTGTGCACTTCCACTCCAGCTCGTACCTGGTGCAAAGGTTGGCCATAGCTATCCAACGCGGTAATGTAGCGTCTTGGGGACCTTTGCACCGGAAACAGGTAGGGGTGTGTTATTTGAATATGTAGAAAAAAAACTATAATTTTAAAATAGGGTTTTGCTGTGATCTTAGGTAATTTATAACTAGTTCTCCTATTTTGACGTTACTTGGCATGCAAATTTAGTCATTTATATTTATGTATAGTAGATAAAAAAAATATTAATGTATAAAATATACGTGGGCAAAATTAATATAAGGTAGTTGGCGTGTCAAAATAAATTACAAAAAAAACCTACTTTAAATTAATCAACTATTATGTCAAATTTGTGTCAAATGCTTGATTAAAATCACAGAAAATATTTTTTTTTTTTTGGTCTTTTCTTCTCATTTCTGTTATTACAATATTAAGTTAATATAAGGTCGGGGAAAAAGTTTCTTCGTATTTTTTAAACAAATTCAAGACATATTTTTTTCAAGTTTAATTACATTTAATTATAATATATATGTGCCATTTTGTTCGATAACTTGTTGCCATCTTGTAGGTAGTGACATGATCCCGTTGCTGTAGAATTTTTGGGACTTCTGATCAAAAAAATGCAACAAGTAGTTTTGACAGTCCTCTCTTGATGTTAATCTAACACTACCCAAAGAATTCTGAAGAGATCGAAACAGGTGGAAATCTGAGGGTGCAAGGTCTGGGCTATATGGTGGATGCATAAACACTTCCCAACCAAGCTCTCTAAATTTTTGCTGAGTGGCCAAAGATGTGTGCGGTCTGGCGTTATCATGATGAAAGACCACACTCTTTCTGTTGATCAATTCCGGCCGTTTTTTCTCAATTTCTTGTTTGAGTCTCATCTGCTGTTGGCAGTAGAGATCCGAATCGATGGTTTTGCCCGGCGGTAAAAGCTCATAATGAACGATGCCCTGCCAATCCCACCATACACACAGCATCACCTTATTACGTGTTAATCCGGGTTTCGCTACAGTCTGTGGTGCTTCACTGCCCTTTGACCATGATCTTTTGCGCACATTCTTGTCGTAGGTGATCCATTTTTCATCACCAGTGATCAATCTTTTCAAAAACGGTTCGGTTTCGTTACGTTTCAATAGAGAATCGCAAATGAGTACACGATTCATTTGGTTTCTTTCAGTGAGCTCGTGTGGCACCCAAATATCGAGTTTTTTGTATACCCAGTTTTTTTCAAATGGGTCAAAACTGTTTTGTGGTCAATCCCCAGTTCTTCAGCTACGTCGTAACTACTAATATGCCGATCTTGGTACACTTTTTCAGAAATGGCATCGACTTTATCCGTAACAGGGCGACCAGAGCGAGCTGCATCTTTGACATCAAAATTCCCGGACTGAAAACGCTTGAACCAACATTGTGCTACTCTTGATGACACTGCATTAGGTCCATAAACGTCACAAATTTTATTCGCGGCGTGTGTCGCATTTTTCCCTTTTTTGTTATAAAATTTCACAATATATCGAATTTGTTCGTTAGATTCACTCATTTTATCGAACAAAAAAACAATTGAAAAATGGCGGGAAATTGCTTTTTACGTTTTGTATTCCTTTTTTAAAATGTCATATTTTTAATGGTATCAAAACCAGCCAGATACAAACAGTACAACGGATAAGATTTTTACTACAACTTTATACATACAAAATACGAAAAGACTTTTTCCCCGACCTATTACATCAAAGTAAAAATAAGAATTTACATTTGCATTTTAGGGTAGGTAACTCAAAAAGTATTTTAGACAATAATAACGCGTTTTGATTAACTATGGCCTAAGTTTTTTCGGAACATTCCATATGGCTCTATTAGCGATGTCGTTAGTTTATTATATTCCATATTTATGGCTCTAATAGCGATGTCGGTAGTTTATTATATTTCATATGGCTCTATTAGCGATGTCGGTTGTTTACTATATAAGTGATTCACATGGCTTAGCAATTACGTGTATGTATTAGTTTAGCTTAATACTTTAAATCTTAGTTAAACCTTATGTTAAGTCACAGAATAATAGTAACATATTAGTACAATTTTTGTACTAAAATAACTAAGAATTACATTTTCACAAAAAAAAAAAACATATTGAAGCAATATCTGCGCGCCCAGCTGTTTACAATACGAATTGTAAAAATATTATAACACCAAAAAACTGTTAATCTGATCAGTATCAGTCTGTATCAGTAGTATCACTCAATGGGCTAATCTGAAGATTGCCAGAAAATTTAATTTCAAAATCGGTCCAGCCTTTTCGTACTCCATAGGAAACATACATATATACATAGACACACACACACACACGCACACAAAGACACACTCACACACACATACATATTTGACCGCAAAATAAGTCTTTTTTTTATTAGTAATTTTATTCAATGTATGACGACGCATCACTTTTTACTGAGCAGTCTGATTTTTTAAATCGGAAAAGGCATAAAATGCAGTGATTGTGGATTTTGGGGAGATTATGTCACTTACCAATTGATAACTGTCCTCGGAAATCTGGGGCACGTCTTGAGATGGTCTGAACTGGGTATATCCGGGAGGAATCAGGTTGAGTTTAACCTGCTTGTAATCTTGAGGCACAAGAATTATAACTGTGATAGGATTATGACCGTGCAGACTTTTTCTTCCCTGCAATAAATATTGAAACGTATTTTGTATTGATTGAATTATTTTGTGCAAGGCCGTCTGCAGGGCAGTTCGACTAAAGATATCAAGCCCGATTTAGGGCTGAACGTTTGGACGCCACGCCACCATACTACCTATATTACCCTTGTTTATCTGATCTGAAAGAACGACCGTAAGAAAACTCGACTGCATGTGAAATATTTTAAAAATAATTTTTGCCTCTTAAAATCCAAAAAACACGCTTTTAAATCGCTGATAATATAATAATAAAATAATGATGCTGAAAATCCTGGTAAGGATAATGAGACAAACTATTTAAATTATTGCATTGTCATTGGTCCTTGATAAATGTGCAAAGTTTCAAATCAATCCGTCGTTTTGAAAAGGGTGAAAATCACGTTCAAAGATTCTGTTACATAGATACATACCAAGCTAATAAAAGCGTGTTAATATCAAGGTTGATCTCATTTAACATATTCTACTCAATTCCTGTTGTCGAGCAATTAGTGCAAAAATCTACTACCTAACACAAATAAGGACAACGTTTTAATGGTATATATTTAGGAGCGTATGTAAGACAAGTATAAAGGTTTGTTCACCTTCCGGATATCTAGTAATTTATTTTTCGACCTTTTCAAGTTTCTGGTGAAACTCAAACTTTACAGGTATGTGCGATTCCGAAGACGTAATTATTATGGTACCGATTGATGATAGAGCCGGAAGAACTTTTGGGGCATTTCATAATAACCAGAATGTCGAGTTAGCATTTTTAAAGGCCGATTTTTCAACCCTCAGTTAAAGAATCAGATAGGATTTATTCCATTGATAGCATAATTTCTAATTTGTCAATAGTCAGTTAGAGGTTATCTGCGGAGTAAAACCTGTATATTTATTGGACAGATAAGTATATTGATTTGTTAAGACAAGTTTATTGATTTGTTAACAATCTGACCTTTATTTAAATGTTTTTTTTTTTAAATTTAACTGCGGATTAAAATACTCAAAGAAAATGTGCACTGGAACTTTGTAATGGCAAATAATAAATGCGTCGAGAATGGGCTCATTTATTTTAGTTATCACCAACACTTTTTATTATGCTAATATTAGCTTCATTTGTAAATAACTAACAACGTAACAAATATTTGAAGTCGATTTGAACCTAATATGTCTATTAATTATTATAACATTTAATAATTTTAGGCTTGGTTGTACCATAGTAGTAGTTAAAATTAAGGTTAATGACAAATTTGACAATAATGATAACGCTGACTTTAGCAGTTACTACAAATGCTCCAAATTTGTACCAGCGTATTCCCTAGCCTATTTAAAGTTGCCAGTTGCAAGTCAAATGAGACCTTATTTACCCCAGATGCATACCTGGAAATATAATATTTTAGGCATCTGACAGATATTTAACATAAACAATAACACTAACCAGCGAAGTGTGGGTTTAAAGTTAAAATTATCACGTGATTTAACAATTGTTAGGCGTTATAACTAATTTTTTTGCCTAACCGGTATATAAGTCGATTTTTGTTAAAGCTAAAGTAAGATGGTGCAACCCACCCAATTTGACTTAATTATCTACTTACTGTTATAATATTTAATAGTCCTATTAATCCAACCTCGTCTTGTTTTATGCTATTCACGTGAAAAAAATCCTGAAAATAAATATTAATTAGGAGGGTTTTTAATACATCTTGCGCCCTTTCATTTGTTTATTTTATACTTTTACGAATTAAAAATTCTATTGCATAAATGTTTGGACCGGAAATGTATGAAACCTGGAATTGTGTACAATTTCCAGGAAATGAAAATAATATTGAGCTAGATTAGGAAATGTAAAAAATAATTTGATAAAGGTTCTTTAATATCTATTTCCTAGGCATTTTATGGAATTCCACAAGTTCTACAACTTTTCAAAATTTGCGGGGAAAAAATCAGCGAGACAAACAACATCAATAGATTTTTAAACATATATTATACAAATATATGTAAATACAAATATATGGGACACTATATATTTGGGAATAGGGTTAAATACAAAAGTTGACATTATAATGCAAAATATAAGGTATCCTCAGCTGACGCTAGAGGTAAACGATTGAATTCCGTACGCAAACACAGCGCCGCGCGAACGCTTGCGCTTTTATACCTAAGGTGCCCCTTGTTTTGTACGCTTTACATTGCTGTTTTGCAAAATACTGAACCACTAAATGAACAAGTATAAGGCAAATGAATATTGATATTTAATTGTGTGTAGATAGTATAATAATAGCGTTTCAGCTTTAGAAACGATACCCTTATATGTGTAATATAATTTCTGTTAATTATGTACTATGTTATAAAGTATGATTTAAGGAAATTAAATTCTCACTTCAATCGGTGAATTTATATTAACGTTGCCCTCTTTTTCTCCTGTTTCAGGCTTTTCACATAGATTATTTTCATTCTGTTAAATTACAAATAACAATGAAATATTGAAATGAGCTTTAGAAACGATACCCTACACCCGGTATGTGTAATTAACTTTCTGTTAATTATGTACTATATTATAAACTATGATTTAAGAGAATTAAATTCTCACTTCAATCGGTGAATTTATATTAACGTTGGGCTCTTTTTCTCCTCCTTCAGGCTTTTCACGTAGATAATTTTCATTCTGTAAAAAGACCAATAACAATTAAATATTGAAATGTTATTTAGAAACTCAAAGTAGTATTTATTAACGAACTACAAGTTTAACTTATATCTTAATTAACCTTTATGGTATTGTACTAAATTAACTACGACATATTGATTAGCTAGCTTGCACCCTGCGGTTTCACCAACAATCATACAGAAACCGTTTAGTATTTTGGAAAAAAAACGAAGAAAATACGACATTTTATTTATATTACACGGGAATTACTCACGTAAGATTAGGCCGGATTCTCCGACTATAGTTTCAACTGCATATGGCGGTCTTTATCAAGGTGCATGCGCGTGCGCGGCTGCGTCTCGCCAAGACCGCCGTATGCGGTTGACACTATAGTCGGAGTATCCGGCCTAATCTTACGTGAGTAATTCCCGTGTAATATAAATAAAATGTGTGAAAACCACGTCAGTTTCCATAATAAAAGAAAATACGAATTGTACATGTACATACCAGTGTGCTAATTTGTGCTATAAGCTACCTCAATACCAGATTTCATCCAAATCTGTGCAGTCTTTTCACCCAAACAAAATATTTTAGTGCTCTTTCTGATACGTTACGCAAAAGTGTGACGCAAAACAAATCAACGCCATCTATCTTTGAGAGATGTGAAATTTTGTTAAAAGTTGATAATGTTTTTTCCCACTTCGTATTGGTTGAAATATTTTTGACCTGGTTTAGTGCAAAGGCTACTTTTTAACAGACGAAAAAACGATGAGAAAACAGTCGAGACGTATATTTTGTTTTAGATAGGTCTACGCATCCATAGTTACTGAGCATTCTGATATTTTTTTTCTCTTGAAGGTCATAGTACGCTGTTAGATAATTTATAAAAGTATCACTTACCAATTGGTAACTGTCCTCGGAAAATTGGGGCATGTTTTGAGATGGTCTGAACTGGGTATATCCGGGAGGAATCAAGTTGGTTTTAGGCTGCTTGTAGACTTGAGGCATAAGAATTATAACTGTGGTACGATTATGACCGTGCAGATTTTTTCTTCCCTGCTAAAAATATTATGATTAATTAAAATATTAGAAATGTTTCTTTTTTTTTAATAGGGGTCCTGTTCCCGTCTGCAGCTGTCTCATTTATACATATTGACATTATTGAAGGTATACACATATCAGTGAGAGCAAATTTCCAAAAACTGAAAAATACATGTTTTGGTGTCTATCGTGACATTAAAAATAAAAAATTTATAACAATTTGATATGTTTAAATTTGATGGAGTGATATGGTAACAAGCAGACGGGAACAGGACCCTTAATAGGCTTGCGTTTGACCAGCAACTCGCCTGACGTTAAGCAACGATGCGCTCTACGATGGAGCACTCTTGCCTTTAAGAAACCGATTCACTCGTGATTTGAAGACACCTAGATTGTAACTATCGGTGAACACCCATTCAAGCACGCATTCTACAGACTAGCAAATCGCACAATAAAAGTGAAATCGAAGCGCTTCGTACGGGTTTTCGGAATATCAACCATAAAACGGTTTCTTATTTTGTATCGATTGAATTCTTTTGTATTGTTATTTATCGTAGGTTCGTACACACAAAATTTAATTTTTAATGGATTTTAATGGAACACAGACACATACATACATAATATAATCAGATCAGACCAAAAACAAAGATATAACTTAGTACAATAGTCGTTCGTGTTTAAATGTCATCGTGTTTTACTTACTTTTTTTCACTATACTCATCAAGATACAACCTATAGAGTCACAATCGTGCCAAAAAAACCGAACCGAAATTCGGCGCACGCTACGCATTGCGCAGACTTTTGGTTAGTTGTAAGGCAACCGCTATCCGACTACAACGCCGCGCGATGCCAGTGCTACGATGCCCTATCGGACAAGCGACGTTAAACACTATGCAAGCGACATAACATCTAAATTGAAGTAAAATGTGGCATTGTGAACTATATATATAATTGATGTCTAGGTATGAACAACGACGCTCGGACGTTTTTGACAGTTTTCACTTAGAGATTGCGACTCTATATGTATTGTACCTCGACGACTATACTGCTAAACTGATAAACGTACGTAAGTACGGTACATGTATAAATTTTTCTCGCACACTTAATTACTTACTTGCAGCAACACAAATGAATTTATATTTTAATATAATATGCAAAAAGAACGGCATCGTCACCTGCAAGGTGAGTTCGACTAAAGATATCAAATAGGGCTTTGAAAAGTTGAAGTTCAATATTCTGATTGGCGTTGAGCTGTTATGGGCAAGCGTGAAGAGCTATCAGGCGAGCGACTTCGCTCGTCTCGTCACTCTGTATCATAAAAAAACCTGATATAGCCGATTTAAAAATTGTTTATTTATGTTTACTACCTCTGAACTCCATCATTTAGGAACCGATATTTTTTTTTAAAAAAGAAATATACTTTCAGATTAGTCCCATAGAAATTTCATCAAAATCAGTTACTAATTAACCGATTTTGATCTTTAGCTTTTAAATCAAAATAAATGGAAAATATTGTTACTTACTGTTAAGATATGAACCATCAATAGATCGCTAGTTAGTGAATTAGTTATTAAGCATACCAATAGATGTCGCTACGGTCGGCGGAGCAATTCCTGCATCGCGGTATCGTTTGGTTTTGTGAACTAGTGGACCTGCCGAACCATTTAAATCTAGTCGAACAATAAACCCGGTGTAAAGTGCCTGTGTGTTTTGTGTCACTGAGCTATCGATATATACAGTTACTTTGAGCCAGCAATAATTAAAATGTCATTCGAGGAACGGAAATTGCATATTTTACTAATTTTGTGAATCCAGTTTTATTTAATTTTTATTATACCTATGTAAATTTTAATATTTAATATCTGGGAATCAGCGTAACATTATGCTAATTATCGGCAGGTGTGTGATGGGCCCAAATGAAGCTATATGCGCGCATGAAATAAGTATTATCAATATAAAAACCCGACTTCATCAGAACTAAACCAAATTAAAATGGGAAGCAACAGCTTTCAAATAAAAAAAGAATCATCAAAATCGGGTCAACGAGTCAAAACTTCTGAGATAACAAACATAAAAACCAACAGGCGAGTTGGTGGTCAAACGCGGACTTAATCGCGTTAAATTTTTTTTTAATATATATTAATATATTAAATATATACAGCCGAATTGATAACCTCCTCCTTTTTGGAAGTCTATTAAAAATGACGCAGACGTATGCCATACGCACAAGGAGAGTCACTGCACTTTTTGCCTTGCGAATTGCAACGCTTTGTGAACGAACGCCGGAGGGCTGTGTTTTGTGCGCACTGCCATTGACTCCTTGGTGTACTTTGTGCTTCCGGCAAATTCACTCAGGAACAATGCAGCAAGTTTGACTAATATTAATGGAAGCACATCCACGTTTTAGTGCTCTAAGACGCTATGTATCACCTAGGAAGTCAGCGGATTTCAACTACAATAGCTTAGGGAGTTTCAAATTGACTTCAAAGTGGTTTTAAACTAAAGGTTGCACTCATGAACCATCCCAAAAAATCTTAATGAGCATTTTAGCCTCCGATGGGCATCATATATTTAGAATAACATTGCAGATAGTATAAAGTAATTTTTGTGACGATATTTTGCAGGATGGCGGAAAAGATAGATAAAAAACTTAGAACAATTGTTTTTGATGTGAAAATTTCTTTAGCTGTGTTGAGCGATTTTTGATAGGGGTAAACTTATGGCTTTTCGCGTCACTGTCATGCTATTGTGACATATTAGTTTTAACTTCTGCTGGCAGTCTTTATGCCTTCGCAACCTGCGTACTTTTTTATCTTTTTTGCCCTCCAACAATTTGTTCAAAACAAGATTTTTATTTGAAAATGTTTTTTTCAAACCAAGCTTTTATGAAATTAGTGATCCGAACGGTGTGCTGATCAAAATGAGCCCAAACACTGCCAGTCTACAGTCCAGCCAGAAATTCTGTTTTCATAACCGTCACCATCATCAAATCAGCTAACTGTCACCATGATATTGTATTGTCATCCGTACTTGACAAGTGTGCCAAATTTCAGCTCAATCGAACACCGGGAAGTGGGTCAAATTTTACTTGCAAGATTTAATTATAGATAGACACCGGGACAGGTAAAACTAAATAAAAACTTGTAATAATTAAGGAAGATTTATGTCTTGCTAGATAGAGAGCGTGCTTATCAACTTCTCTAAGATCTTGACTTAAAATTCTAATAGTCTTTGAAGTGCGTTCTTCAAACAATGTAATCATCATTTGATAACAAAAAAAAATTATAAGCGCCTCAGATTCATTCCAAAAATTTGCTTATTTCATTCGTAATAATTTGTAAATGGCAAAATGTAATAAGAGCAAGGAACATACCTACATTTTCCCATATTCCTGCGTAATACTGTAAAGTTAACTTGCAATATTCGCTACTTGTGATCGATTTTATATTAAACTAGTTACGTGCTTGTGCTACCAAGCGAGGCAGGGAACGTTCCCTGATGGAGCGAGCTCCAACCTTGTTAATTTACAAGTGGCTTGAATAAAACGATTATGATCATGTACTCAGATCACTCAAACAAGGGAGATATGGTAAGGCAGCTTGGCGGGTACGAACGCATCTAAAATCAGTCTTAATGCCTTTAGTCAGACTCAGCAGACCTTGTCGCCCTTTTTTGCATATGGACTAAAAAGAAAAAAGAAATCTTGGCCATCTTTTCTTCTGAGAGGATGTCAAATCTTGCATGCTTAAAAGCATGATTTGGCATCTTCTCGGATCTAAAATATATCTAAATACATTTGAAATCAGCGTTTGTTTTAGCTTCAATTAGTCCTTACCATTAATCTAACATAGTTGTAAACTTTTTATCGTATCAATGATTGCCAGTCATGTTTTGGGATACTCTTCATTTCGAAACTGTAATGTTATATGCAATAAGTTTAGCTTTAGTTGAGATTGTCCTGTTTTGTGTATCTTCCAAATAAATAAATATCAGTTAGTTCATTGGTATCAGTGCAAGTTTCTTTGTGTGCGTGGAAAAATGGGTGAGTGTCTCCCACTTTGCAAAAAGTAAGATCAGCTTTTGCAAAGTGGGAAAACATAGAGACATTTAAGCACGAACGATAATTGTAGGCATATCTTTCTTATTTGTTTGATCTGATATTATAATATTACAACAAAAAGTTTCTATTCAAGTTCTTGAAGAACAAATTCGTTTGGAAAGTAGATTCTGTCGTGAATCATGTAAGGCATGACTGGAGTACAATTTTCCACACAGAGTTTTCCACACTACGAACGAAATCGATGCTTCCAAGAAAGCTGTGTCACGTCCCGCTCGGTGCTCCATCATTACTAAGTACCCCATAAACGGCAATAGACACGTGAATGTATGAAATGTAGGTAAAATACGTGACCAACTTATTTTAGGTTTTTTTTCTATATTTAGACGCCGGTTTATAGCCAATCTATTATTCTACGGGCTAAGTGAACGCGCAAGTCAAATCGATATGCTAAGTGAACGTGAAAATTTGTTGCCTATTTCTGCAGATATTTTTCAAAATATTCAATTGTACTGTCAATCACTCACTCAATATTTTGACATGTCTCTTCAGTAATCGACAAGAAAAATACACGTTCACTTAGCTTATCTCCTCATATGCGCGGTCACTTATCTTACAGAATAGACCGCCCCGAACTGTGACTTTACATTCCCTTAACATTACCTCATAACCACACGCCTCTTTCTTATCGTGGTAGGCAGAGACCATATCTCTTCACTTGCTACGATCCTGACACACGTGATTCGCTTCTTCTCCTTTCATTCGTGTTTTCATACAAGCTTGCCGGTCTCGGGTACTTTTCTCAACAGGTCTTGAATTTGGTCGTGTTGGGTTGTATGTCCGCCTACATTGACCCTTACCGGTTTGCCTAATGACACTCCACACATAAATTAGGCCACATAAATTTCCTTCGACAATCTTCTTTCATCCATTCTCTCTATATGTCCGAACCATCAAACATCCCTTTCTCTTTGTCACAACATCTTCTACCACACCTCAACTTTGTCTTATCACGATCATAATTAAACATAAAAGTTCTATTAGAATAAACTACTTGCCTACCTTTTATGATAATTGGATTGACAGGACGCAAGTTATTAATTGTCTAACAAATAGTTTTTTGTTAGACGATAACTTGACTAGTTTTTTTTGCCTGCGACCTTGAACGCGTAGATTTTCATAATATTATAAACTTTCAACCCTTCCCCCTTTATTTGCTCTTTCGCAAAACAGTTTCCCAAATAGTTTTTGAGATTTCGTGATGAATCAGTCAGTGATCGAATGAATGTGTGAGGGGTATTTCGTTTTTAGCAGTCTTCGGAAAACTTTTTTTTCTATATATTTGTTATCTCAGACATACATGTTACATGACATGTTATTCGTCATTTATAAACCGATTTGGAAAATTCTCTTTTTATCTGAGAGGATATACTTACTTCAGATTCAGATTATATACATTTCATCAAAGTCAATTTAGTGCGTTGGTTTTTAAATCAAAATAACATGAAAAAATATGTCACCCAAGTAAACTAAAATTGCGTATTTACTCATTTTGAAGTCAGGTTTTTAAGTTTATCATTATATAAGTATACGAAGATAAAACTAAGTGCAAGATATAAAAGACCTATAGACGGGCGTAGATCACAGAATTTTTGACACTGTTTTGAGCAAAACTTGGATTGGAGCTGACAACATATCGACTCCTAATACGAGGTCTCTACTTTTTAACCCGCTTACCCAAATAGTTTCGGTTGTTGGTTTTGATACCTTCAGTATGGGGCATTTTGGTCTTCTAGCCTGTTTTTTTTTTTAAATTGAAATTTATTGTTATTCGTTTAAACTGGTCTCCATAATACGGGCCTTTGAGCCTAGTGTGGGACCGCAGGAATGTCTGCGATTTATTGCCTTATTTTAAGTGTAATTATAATTTTTGTTTAAAATGTATTTATATAGTGTTTTTGGAAAATAAATTATCTTATCTTATCTTGATCTTCTCTATCTTAATTACATACACTGCTACCCGGCATATAAAGAATATGATCAAAAGTGGAACGACAGCTGACGTCTTTTTCTCTCTGCTACTAAAGAGAGATAAACATAGTAAGTGCTTCCCACATTCGTTACAAGCTGTGTCGCATTGTATTTATAGTTTTCTTACCGTTGGCAAAAAATTGATGCCATACAGATTTACTTTCACTGCTGCTGGATCATTAGCTTGAAACAAACTCTGAAAAAATATTTCACGTATATTTTATGATACAACAAAGAAGATAAGATATAGTAATAAAAATAATAAATCTTTATTAGAGCAGATTTATTATTATTGTAAAAGAAGAATTAATTAATTAATTAATTGTATCTTAACTCTGTAAGATTGTCGCCCCGATCGGTGACATTTAAAGTACATGCCTACAAAAATCTATAAAGATCGAACAAAATATAAAAATACTGTTTTAAACTATCACGGTTGTTCACTAAAGTTAAATGATTATTTACGGGATTGAATTTCATAATCCCGAAATCCTGTCCACCGAGCGTCACTACATACCAAGGCTGGTAAAGGAAACTATTGAAATCTCGAAATGCCAGAATTTCAATCGAGGTGATGGTTTTCAACTCGCTAGTGCGTGGAATCCAGTATTAGGTTGCCTTAAAAATAAAAGTCCGCGTTCAAAATGTGTTCAAAATACTATACGCAGTGATACAGTGAGTGTGTTTTGTCGAGACTTAGATTCGAGTTCGAGTTCCAGTGATAACCGTAGCAAAAGACTAAGAAAGAGGGTAGATCGTTTTGTCTGTACCTAACTTTGAACTTTTTCACCAACCACCCGCATTCTTCAGTCTTCCCGTGAACATGGTGCATGTAACTGCGCCGAAATATTGGGAGCTCCTGCCACAACCTTACCACGGTAAAATATAAAAAGCTTTTTTTTTAAATTACAAAATAGGCTTGTGCTTGGCCTCCAACTCGCCTGATGCTAAGCGACGATGCGGCCTACGGTGGATCACGCTTGCCTAAAAGAAATCGATTCACTCTTGACTTGAAGACACCCAGATTGTAACTATCGGGGAACACCCATTCAGGCAGTGCATTCCACAAACTAGCAGTTCGCACAATAAAAGTGGAATTAAAGCGCTTCGTACGAGCTAGTAAGTACGCTAAGTACTTGCAATTCTTAAAATTCAATACTTCAATAGTTCGATCTTTATACAAAAATTTATAAAGATCGAACAAAATATAAAAACATTTAAGAGCCAGGA
Organism: Agriopis leucophaearia; assembly: GCA_949125355.1. Classification (NCBI taxonomy): domain Eukaryota; kingdom Metazoa; phylum Arthropoda; class Insecta; order Lepidoptera; family Geometridae; genus Agriopis; species Agriopis leucophaearia. Next base: position 15,465,914 of record OX421264.1, read on the forward strand.
TACCGGGTGAAGCGACCTCACTCGCGCATTTGGGGCCTTACTTAAAAACGTTACTCAAGTTGTCATGCGCTTAAATATGCTCCGTCTCGTTTTCGCGTGTGACTATTGTCGTCAGCGAGAAGTTGAAAGAGCATTTTAAAGCATTGATCAACTTGAGTAACGTTTTTAAGTAAGGCCCTTGATGTTTTTTTGAGATAAAATGACCGTTTACTTTTGAAAAATGTGCTTCGCGTTTTACGACGTTAATATGTATTTCAAAATATTTAAAACAAATTTTTGTTTTAATATTCTTTGTAATGACTAGAGAGTAAACGAGAAAAATCATTTTCTTAGGGTTCCGTACCTAAAGGGAAAAACGGGACTATAGCTGTACTGAGCCTACGCTGTCTGTCCGTCCTTCCTACCTTTAAATGGCTGTATCCTTGGCGTATCAGTGCGTGAGCCCGACTCGCACTTGGTGTTAAACGGCCATTAGATAGCTAATTAAATTAAATTAATTAAATAACCTTTGCACGATTCAACATGTTGGAAGATAAAAAACCACTGAGTGAGAGAAAAAATAAATGATTAGACATTATCTTTAGAATAACATTGCAAATAGTATGAAGCAATTTTCGTGTGGAGATTTTATAAGGTGGCGAAAGAGACAGAAAAAAACTCGAAAAATAGTTTTTTTTGTATCATCTCCACCATCCTATTAAATATCAATATGTATTTTTTGGTCATATTAAAAATTATGCCTAATCGGTCTTTCTTAAATTCTCACTCAGTGATTTTTTTATCTTAGTTAAAGTTGAAATACGTTGATAGCCTGTGCCTTGAACTGCCCCTTAAACAGAACAGAGTTGACATTTCTTGGCCGCTTGGTTGTTACGCCCACAGAAAAGACAAAAAATATCAGTGGGTACGCCGCCTTCACTATTCAAATTATTTATCCCTACCATATTATAAATGTGTAGATCAAATACCTTCACACATGACTTCTAACTAAGTAGAAGCAATACCGGATATCGGTTTAACTTGCAAAAAAAATCCCGTTTGCGTGATTCAGGTAAAGTGTCGTATTTACCTATAATAGACGCACTTTTCATATTTGTGAAACTACGATCCATTTACACTCATTATTTTAGGAATTATTGAATACCTTATTACGTTTTTAATAATATTATTCGTAAAGTTTAAGCAAATTTACAATTTTTTCGCAAAACATCGTTTTAGTACGCAATCTATTTTCAAACTATGGAACTACAAATCTGACGGCTGTCAGTTTGTTTGTTTGTCCGCGCACATCTTTTAAACTACTAGAAGGATTTCAAAGCAGTTTCCATGAATATGCTTATAAAATACCTGATTGAAACATAGGCTATATTAATTTATGATAATAAATAGTAAAAAAAATTTTTTTTTATAATTATTTATAACGCCATCTAGCTTATTTTATAGTAATGTTGTCGTAATGACAGACTTCTACTCGCAGACATGGTAGGTAGGAAGATTGAAGCGGCTGTTGCCATATAATCTAAATGTAAATAAAAATATAGATATTCGCCAAAGAACCAGAGTCACCGACATAGCTATTAAAATCTGCAAGTTGAAGTGGCAATGGGCAGGCCACATCGTTCGAAGAACTGTTAACCGATGGGGAAGTAGGTAAGGTTCTTGAGTGGAGACCGCGAACCGGAAGACGCAGCGTAGGTAGGCCTCCCACTAGATGGACCGACGACATTGTGAGAGTCGCGGGCATCCAGTGGATGCAGATGGCAGGATGTCGTTCAGTGTGGAGGTTAAAGGGGGAGGCCTATGTTCAGCAGTGGACGTCTTCTGGCTGATGATGATGATGAAATAAAAACGAATCGCCGAAATGTATGTACCCGCATAACTTCCGATAGGCTGCACCAAATAGTTTTTTTTGTGTTTGTTATTTTCAGGACAGCCAACTGCTTTTAAAGAGGTTTTACAGTTTATTATGGCGTAATTTAAAGTACGTTTATTTTTGTATTGACTTCTGACGTGCTAATATACCAAGTCGACGGAGATTAAAATGAATACATTTTTTTGCCAGGATCAAACTTAAGACCAATAACAGACACGCAAAGTAGGTGAACTCGCGGCATCTAATCTGTTACTGATCTATGATTAGCAGCTATTTTGGATGTTATGGTGAACGAAAGCGGTTTAGTTGTTGGTTTTTTTTTTTTTTTTCTAATGTGACTTATTGCTGTTGGCCTTGCGGCCTCTACAGCTTGACCGGACTAGTTGGTGAACGCAGAGGGCGTTGGGCCAACATGGTTTAGATTTTGGGCGACAAGCGCAAGGGCACCTCGGAGGTACGAGCCTCGGCTTGGACCGTCGCCGGGAGTGGGAGATTAGACTTGCCCTGGCACCCCAGAAGGGGTGTGCCCTGTGGCCCTAGTAGGTTGTTGAACTGAATGATTATTTGGAGAGAATCTAACCGATCTTCTAACAGATCCTGGGGGTCTCCGATCCCGCCGGCGGGATCGTTGTGTGTGTGTGTGCCTGTGGTAACCGGCGCCTATACCAAAAACTGAATATTTCCTGTTGCCAGGAGCAGTCGGATCGGGGTTTAGTTGTTGGAAGGGTCGAGGCGCAGAAGGCGGGCAAAAATTATTTAGACATCATTGATTGGCAGTCTTTACGCGGACTAATGTTAAATAACAGCGATTAATTATAGATACCGCTCCATGCTTCCTACTTACTATTTACTAATAATTCAATAATAACGTTTGTCATGCATGACATTTCGCTTGACTTATACCAATTTTTTTTCCTTATTGGCTCCATGGCTCCACACTTCCAACGTATTTAACCAGTGAAAGTAATATATTATTTGCTTGAAATATATTTGAAACTATGGACATGCTGGGATACCTGTATCGAGTCAGATTAAAACTAGACTAAAATCATACTATGACGATAGTATGACAATCCGCATTAAAATGGAGAGCAATAAATCTACAATCATGTCATATGTGTAGGTATTATCTATAAAATATTCAGTATAAATAATCCGATGGATTTGTGCATATTTAAAGTTCCGTTCGTGTTCGTTAGTGTAACATTTATATTTGGATATGTCAGTCTAATCGTCCACCCACTAATTACTTTGCGCTACGCGTACGAAGTCGCGGGCATTAGCTAGTTGAGAATAAAAACGGACAAATTCCACTAACATTTATCTTACATACTAAACTAAAATAGATTTCCTAGTAAAAATAGGAATAATATTATAAAATTACTAATATAATAAATACAACAAATTGCTGTAAAAATATGTCAACATAAAATTAGTATGTCATACAAATTGACATTATAGTCAACGGCTTTTTTGCCCCTGTCCCATTGATCATTTAAATTTTCACAATAAGTCAAAAAAACTTTCGTTACATTATTCCAACTGTCACAAATAATATCACAATCAGTGTTGGTAGCAAGGAGTGCATTGAAGTGGCGGCGGGCGCGAATCAGCGGAGACATGGAGCGCGCCACGGTGCGGCTGTGATGCCACGCCGCACGCCACTGCCACGTGGAAAAACTTGGACAATTTTCCACGCCTATTAGCCGGAACCCCGGGTTTATCTGGCACAAACAAAGTGCACAATAAATTGTGCAGATGCAAGGAGTCAACCGATCCTCTGAGCACCTTGCAGCAAACAGCAAAAACTATCTAGTCGTCATTTGACCTCAAAAACACATCAGTCATAAGACTGCACGTCAGAAGTGAAAACGTAAATAGTAATTCAACTATTCTACAAGAGATGGCGCTGTTTTAAAATACACGGTACAGCGTTCGGAGACAATGACGCGTGTTCCATGATTTTTGGTCACACAAACAGTGCACACAACGTGCCTAAAAAAGTTTTCACTTCAAAAATCTCACCTTTGCGTAACCTTTTAGTTTTTTCATTAACTGATTCTTATCATTTTGGTATCCAAAATCATCTTTGGTTTTAGTTTTGGTTTGGTTTTTGGTATTCAGACTTTGTAAATGATCTCTTAAAATCCGTTCTTGATTTTTCGGATCTTTTTCGTTGTTTGATGGATGTTGCAATTCACCCGGAACCAAATTTTGAAGTAAAATGTCTAAGAAGCGGGAACCACGAGCAGGTATTACAGCAATCTAAAATAAGTATCAATTTAAAAAACCGACTTTAAAATTAGTACATACGCAAACAAAAAAGGAATCATCAAATCAATTCATAATTGGCGGAGGAATCGATGAACATACATAAAAATATATATACAATGGAACATAGAACCTTCTCCTTTTTTGAAGTCGGTTAATTACTATGTGAATTTGGACCCCTCAATAAATTATGTGCTGGACCGCAGAGTTGTTTCTTCAATAGATCTTGATTAGCCATTGCAAATTATTATCATCGTCAGACGACACATTCTTAAGGTGCCTCTATTCGTCTGCAGGTTTCTCGCTCGCACATTTGTACATTATTGACGATATAAAATTACTGAGTGTGAATTTACAAAAAGTGAATAATGGTAACAAGTGATTTTTTTCTTGTTACCATGTTACTCCGTCAAATTAAAAGATATTGAAACGAAACATTTTTTGTATATAATGTTATGATTGTCAGCAAAACTTGGGTGTGTCACTTTTTGTAAATTCACACTCAGTAATTTTATATTGTCAATAATGTAAAAATGTGCGAGCTAGAAAGCTGCAGACGAATAGAGGCCTCTTAAGACCGTGTTTTCGCCCAGAGAAAATTTTCAACGTTTTTGAAAACAAACAATTTCAGTGGATTTAATTCATATGGATTATTATTAATTGAGCGAAAAAAACTTTGTGATTGTAAATTAGAGTATGTAAATACTATTTCGGCGGTTTTTAATTATTGTTACGATAAGTTTAAAAAACAGTCGCCTAGTAAATATTAATTAGCGGAAAAGTTGAAAATGCGATTCTAAGAATGACCTTCACAATATAAATAATGCACATTAAAATCTAAGTGGCTGACTGGAATTACTGAGTGGGCGACTGTACTATCAAATCAGTGTTGAACATCAGGGCAGATCCTAATTCTGTCAGTAAGGTTAGGTTATCAAAAAAAAAAACACGAAGGCTAAAGCGTGGTAGCATTAGCTTTCGTGGTTTTTTTAATAACACCACAAAATGTTTCTTCCTGACCCCGCCATCAGGGCAAATTCGAATTATGTCAGGTAGGTTACCTCGATTAGGATATTTAGTTCCTTTACCTAGCATTCTTGAAATAAATGTATAAATTTAATGTGAGCCATTTTTAATATTATGTAGTCGTCCACAGTCTTTAGCCCACTTAGTATTTCAGTAAGACATATTCAGTATTTTTGACAATTAATTTGAATTTATATTCGTTAGTTTAAATACTACCTATTTACTCGTTTTGATCTCACAGTAAAAGTTATTTATAATGATGATTACAATGATCTCCTTTCAGTTTAATACCACCGTTCCGTATAACCCTGTATGGGTATTAATTATTTGTGTATGGAAAACGTTTAATTCACTGTTGAAAGCAAATTAATATTGAACAAACCATCAAAATAACACCAACAGATGTACTCCATGTCAGAGTTTTCATGTTTTTTGTTAGAGTTGACACTATTATTAAAATTTAATTAAAAATAAAATAAATATTTCCCGTTCATACTGGCTTATAACGACAGACATAAAGCAATGAAATAAACTTTATCATAAGAACTTGGTTTGTACAAAATAATACAGTAAGGGCATTTAGTAATTTTTATTATCCGTCTTACCTTAATCAATACAAACAAACCTTTAAAAGACCTTTTTATTATGTGGTTTTTAGACATTTTATTTATTGTATATCGTATGATTAAGCGGGTTACTCCGTCTATAGTTCATATCTACCTTGAAAAATAGCATCAAATGCGGTTCCCGTATCACATAAATAAAATAGCCTTTTTATGTTTTAGCTTATGCCTGATGGTAAGCAGAAACTGCCGCCTATGGAAACTGCACAAGTAGCGGTGTTAACGGAACGAAAAATAGGAAGACAGAAGAGGGGAAGCGAGCGAAAGAGAGAGAAAAAAAAAGAAGAGAGAATCAAGGAAAAATAAAGAAAAAAGAAAGACAAACATGAATATGATAATATTCTGAATTTGCCTGTATAGGTAGGAGGTATAGGTAGGAAGTATAGGTAGGAGGTATAGGTAGGAGGTATAGGTAGGAGGTATAGGTAGGAGGTATAGGTAGGAGGTATAGGTAGGAGGTATAGGTAGGAGGTATAGGTAGGAGGTATAGGTAGGAGGTATAGGTAGGAGGTATAGGTAGGAGATATAGGTAGGAGGTATAGGTAGGAGGTATAGGTAGGAGGTAAAGGTAGGAGGTATAGGTAGGAGGTATAGGTAGGAGGTATAGGTAGGAGGTATAGGTAGGAGGTATAGGCAGCGCACAAACAAAAAAATTTGGGGCCTGACTTGCATAGTTTTTAAATTTTTTGACAGCAGGGAAAAGCGTTTTCCTAGGGACGAAAGTACCGTTTTCATCCCTCTGATCAGGTAAATCCAAGCATACTTTTCAAGTATCAAAAATAAAAAATTAGAAAGAAAAAAATATATCTATATAGCTAGGTATAAAAAAAATAGAAAATGGGCGTGAAGATAGGTAACTTTCATTAGATTTTAATTAAAATAAATAAATATAAGTCGGCCATCACGGGGCGCCCGGCAAAATGTATCCTACTAGTCGTCCGGCCCGGCTTCGCACGGGTGTAATCTCGGCCTTCGGCCTCGCTACAAAATATAATACAACCTATGTCACCCCGGGATAGTGTAGCTTCCCAACAGTGAAAGAATTTTTCAAATCGGTTCGGTAGTTTCGGAGCCTATTCAATTCAAACAAACAAACAAACAATCAAATCTCTCCTCTTTATAATATTAGTATAGAGTAAGTATAGATGACGGCGTCATGACAGACGAGTTGGTTTTACCTACTGCCAAGTTGCGCCTAGATGTTTTGATATCAATAAATTTGTTAACTTCTAAAAGCCAAATGTAAACGAAATTTACCTTTAAGAAGTTAACAATTCACTTTTGAAGCATACATTAGTCAATCTTTTGCGAAGGGGGTTTGTATTTTCCCTTACTAGATGTATTATGTAATGATATTACTGAATAATATTGATTGCAAACCGTGAAATACGTTTTACAATGAAAACCTGCGTTTTTAATGCAATAACGTTTTATCACTGACGAACATAGACTGAATAAAAGAGTATTTTAAATGATTTGTCATCATTCATTAACTATTTACATCCCGTTGAATCAATGGTAACTGTAACAGAGATTAACTCCCATATTTATAGACGTAAGTGAAGGAACCTCGAATCCTCAATTGTGTCCTCACGTCAATATAATCTGGTGTGTTATAAAAAAAAACATGCGACGAGACGGTGACGTGATGATTTGAGGTTCTTTTAGGCTTCATGCTAGGTATATGTCTCTTTTTTAGCGCACCATCTTTTCCGTTCCAGTGCCAGTCTCGTCAACTGCTTTCCTGTCTTAGCGATGTCAAGTTCTTACCCACCGTCCACCTCCTCAGGCCACCTGGATGAACTGTAGAATGTATTTTTTACAATGGCTCACCTTAGTTCACCTGGGTGTGCCTGTCGTCTGAGAGAGAGAGAGAGGTAGAGGTGATGTTACGTCTATAATCCTAGTAAATGATGAGTAAAAAGTACCGTAGCTGTTATAAATCGCATTAAACTTTACCATACCTACTTCTTTGTCCATACACCCCATGAGGTCGTGATTTATCTAGATCTAGTCAATCCGAGGCTGGAGTTGAGCGCTCTTCAAGCCTTTTCACGGCCGTCCTTATGCATGCGGTAGCTTGTTAGCTATTTTTGAAATATTTGTAAGTGGAATACAAACTGGTTTATTAACTTTTTTTGACCAAACGAAGATAGGTTAAATTATATAGAAGCAGATCGGCGTTAGTATGTATGTTTGTTTTATGGGTTTACATATTTGTTCGATGATAACTCGCGTTGAACGATCGTTGAAAATTGTATGTACAAGTTTTTTTATGATACTGGGGACGAGACGACCGAAGTCGCTCGCCTGATGGCTCTTCACGCTTGCCCATAACAGCTCAACGCTACTCAAAATTTTGAACTTCAACAGTTCAAAACCTTGGATGGCAATGCACTGCGCTCGTCACCCCGAGATATAAGATGTCAATTAAATCTCTGTGTACCCTGTAATTTCGTTGGAAAAATTGCCTTTCAATCCGGAACACACTACTGCTTGGCGGTTGAATAACTGGCAAAGGTGTGGTACTTCCCCAGGAGGAACCCTGCAAAAGAGTCCTACCACTACAACAATACCTACCACTACACTACTAAGTATGTAGGTAGTTCAATTTAATATAAAAATTGGTTCGAATATACAGGGTTACGCATATACTCTATGTTAAGCCGAAAAGAGATCATTGTACTCATCATTATGAACAACTTTTACTATGGGACTAACCCTGAAATCGCGAGACAAATATCGGCCGTTTCATAGAAAACCATGAAACCTATAGAAAACGGTCATTGATACTCAGTGACTCATGACAGTGATTTCAAGGTTGGTTCCATAGTAAAAAAAAACATAATGATGATTACATGACCTTCTTTAATAAATAATAATTGAATTGACAGAGACTGATATACATACATATATATTTTTAAATACATACTTAAATAGATATTAACACCCAGACATAGAACAAACACAAAAACATTTGTGTTTGTTCTATGTCTGGGTGTTAATATCACACAAACAAATGTTTGCCCTAGATGGGAATCGAACCCACGCCCCCAAGCACAGAAAGTAGGATCACTACCAACTGAGCCACCGAGGCAGTCTTTCAGCTTAGTACAGGGTATATGCGTAATGCAGTATATGTTAAATCTGTCCAGATGCTACGAGCTTACAATTCAGGGCAAATTTCACTATTATATATATTTAAATTTAATAGCGTGTGAAAATGTATCACTATCATTATTTAAGCCCATTTTTTCAGCCGCGTCTCCACACAATGTCTTTGGTTCATCTAGTGGGGGCCTATCTACGCTGCGTCTTCCGGTTCGTGGTCTCCACTCAAAACATTTCTTCGCCATCGGTCATCAGTTCTTCGAACAATGTGGCCTGCCCATTGCCACTTCAACACACAACGCAAGGTATAACACACAAATACCGATCTTTTCCCGTAGACACTAAGACCCGTAGCCCGTAGAAGTAAAGTTTGTATGTTAATGGTTTGACGTTTTTAAGAGGTACTCTCGGGATAGATTGTGCGTTTGTAAGAAAAACTTTCTGAATAGATTCAGATACTATTTAGATATATTGTTATTGTAAAGTACTTTCTGGATAGATCCAGATTCTCTTTAGATTGAGAGTGTGTTTGGAAGAAGTACTCTCTGGATTGATCCAGATACTATCTGGATATTTATTCTTTTCTTGTATGTAGTACTTTCTAGATAGATCCGGATAATTTTCTGTGGATAGATTGTGTATTTGTAAAAATAACTCTCTAGATAAATCTAGATACTCTCTCAATATATCGTGTGTTTATCAACGGTGCTCCCTGAATAAATCCAGAGAGTAAATCTTACAAATACACAAATCCATTCCAAAAAATAATTCACTGATAGAAAGCCATGCCATTCTTTAGTGACATGTGATTTGTTCACATAGCGGGCAAAACCACTGGCAAAAGCTAGTGGAATAAAAACATTAGAGTGTTTGAATACTCTTTAATATAGGTTAGTACAAAAATGACTTAAGTTACGATGTGGTTTAACATAGTAAAATATAAATTACTTAATTATTATAAAAATTACTAATTATTCTAGTTTGGAATGTGTAGGTATTACAATTTATTATCTTTTGATATTTTTGAACTTTCAGATATGTAAAGGTTTCTGTCATGTGAATTGAAAGTAAATTCTGTCTTACATTTTTAATAGTGATAATTTATCAGATCACTATGTATTAATTAATATTTATAACGGAGGTAATATTATCTCCACCTACCCTAACACGTTTCATTATGATCGATCATTTAACATCACATTATGGTACAGTCAAGTGATCGGTAATAAAATACGATTCTAATGTCACTTGTATGCAAAGTCTTTGTGACAGTCTTAATACTTTGGAATGTTCTTATCTTTGGTAGTATTAATCCCTAATCTACTCGCAAATTATCAGTTAACAGGCGGAAAAACCTTCGAAGCAAAACTACCCATAACATTTCCAGGAGGATAGTAGTTGGCTACAACGTAAAATTGTCCTTCTTTTGTTCTGGAATAGCCCACTCCTAATTCCTTTGTTTCTTCCCAGACAACTTGAGTGAAGTGTCCAGAGTCCAGGTTAGCCGGCTCTTTTCCAAATTGATGACTCTTAATCTCACTGTACCATTTATCTACTGGGTCTTTTCCAGAAACAGTGAAGTTAGGGTCTGAAGACCAGGCGTAGAATATGTTCTCCCCATACTCATTCTGGTCTCTGTGTTCCATCCTGCCCTTCTTCGCTAGTGTTTTAGCCCATTCTTCTGCATATTTACACAGCTTCTTGCTTAATTCAAGAGGCGGTACACCATGCTTCTTCCTGTATTCATTATGGGTTCTAAGAAATTCATCTTCGAACTTCTCACCGGATATTGTAGCCGATTTGAACTTGCTGACTAAATCAGATGCTATGTCCCCAAAATTTTTGCTATTTCTTTGACTGGGAGACTTCGGAGGAGGTGATTTTGGAGATGGCGGCCCCAAATTGTTGTTTGATATTCTAGAACTGCTGTAGCTGGACCGGCTTGAAGCAAACTGCATAGCTCCTGGGGGTGAGACATTTTTCGAAAAGTGACCGCTGTAATTCCCTGGAGGGTAATAGTTGGCAACCACGTAGAGTTTTCCAGATTTACTCTTAGCACTGCCTACTCCAATTTCTCTGGTTGATCTCCAAATGATTTGAGTAAAATGTCCACATGTGAGGACTTCTGGTTCTTTACCGAAAGCATAGTCGTTTATTTCACTGTACCATTTATCTATGCAGTCTCTGGCTTTGATTTTGGTAGTTGGATCTGCTGACCAGCCACAGTAAACACTTTCTCCGTAGGTCTGGTTCAGACTGTATGCCATCGAGTCTTTCTTAGCCAGCTCGTCAGCCCACTTTTGTGCAACTTTGGTGATTTCTTTGTTGAGTACCAGCGACGGTACGCCATGTTCTCGTCTGTACTCATTGTGGACTTCCAGAGCTTCAGTCTCGAAGTCCGAAGATTTTGAACCGAAGAGTTTACTCTGCAAAAATAATAGAGACAATTTAGAAAGAGATTCAAAAACCAGTTTTTTTAATATTTTATTCTTATAAAATGGATATTTTCAGAAGGTTTATTAATAGTCTTTAAAGGTTGGCAAAGTATGTGAGATGCCCCTGGTGTTTTTATAGACCATGGTAACCGCTTACCACCAGGCGGTCAGTTAGCTTGTTTGCCACATTATTATGGCATAGAAAAGGTTGATTTTACTAGAGTGTGGTTTACATTATACAAGCAACCCTCAGGTCACTTCGAACCCGATGCGGCTCAATGAATTCGGCAAGTTTAATAATAATTATTTGGGCTTACACTCGAACCCAATATTTTTATCCAATGTCCATTTCAATCTAATGTTAACACAATATTTACAAATCCCTGTATCCTTGAAATCAATTCTGCCTATATAATTTCAATGCCTATTCCAATTAGTTTCTATAAAATCCGCACAATGTTGAATAAATTTGGCGCTAGGTTAGCATTTAAGAGTGTTCAAGAGTACGAAATGTCGCAATTTCAATGTTGGAAATGTGTTCGAAAGTCTGCAGGTCAGAGACAAGTGTAAAGAAGTTGGGGATAGTCATTTGCTTAGCAGAACGATTATACAGGCAAATAAAAATACGAGAATTTTCATTAAAAAAAACATAATACTCGTAACTAAGGCAGCTCAGCTACGACAAAGACCATATAAAGGAACTCAATTAGGCCTATAATAGAGAAAATAACAAATGCAGTTATACCCAGAACAGCGGAATCTGATCCCGACGGAATGCTAAAGGTCCTATATTATTTTCCTTAACATTTATCTATTGCCATTGAAGTTTTATCTCGGTGGATTTAAAATTAGGTAAAGTTTTTTTATTTTACTGTTTGTCGTTTCTTATCATAAATTTCCGCAGTAGTGATTCATACCTGTTATTCACGGCCACGGTCATTTAAAACTTTGCCTTTGTTTACTTCACACTTTGATTGCTGTAGGTATCTGATGAGTAACAGGAAACTGACATTTTCGCAGTGCTTTCTTTGGTATTTCCTTAGCAGAAAATATATCTATTATATATACTATTTTTTTACGTAGTTTTATATCTAAAGTTATTACTAATGTTGTTGAGCTCATAGCCCTGTCTAAAGATAAAACTGAGCCTACGCTGTCTGTCTGTCTGTCTGTCCGGCCTACCTTTAAGCACCTATCTTTGTAACCATAATAGATAGCCAGTTGAAATTTTCACAGAATATGTAATGTTACGGCGGATTACTTAATACTCAGTGAGAATTTTTTCGTTTCTTTTCTGTGACCTAATAAATAATAAAAAAGTCAAAAAATTAAAACAAAAGAGGGGTCCCCATAAAACAAACGTATTTTTTTACGTATTTTTGTAATTGCTCTAATGTAAAAACGGTAATACGTACAAGCGTCAAACTTGGCACGATTATAGAACACACTCTAAATTTAATAACAAATAATAAATAATGGCCAAAAGTGAGCCGACGATAACTAAAATGATTACCAAGTTATAGCTGGTAATTTCGTTACTTGGACGATATCACCATTTCTTTCACCGACTCCAAATGACAAATTTTACTAATTTTGAAGTCGTTTTTTTATGCGCTAGTTGGCAAGCAAGCAGACGGGCTGCCTTATGGCAAGCAGTTACCGTCGCCTATGGAAACTTGTAACACCAGAGGCATCACAAATACGTTACCGACCCTTTAAGACTCTATTAACTCGCCTTTTGAAGAACCCCATATTGTAGCTTCTTGGAAACACCGCGGAAGGTAGCTCATTCCACATTTTGCAGGTAAGGTAAGAAAAATCGTGTGAATTGTACAATGTGCGATTTCCACTGATCTATGATATGTATTGATAATTATTGTATTTTGTGGTGGTACGGAACCCTAAGTGCGCGAGCCCGACTCGCACTTGGCCGGTTTATTTTTTTAATGATAGTTCTTAGTATAATTTTATCGTGTAACCCTGTTTATGTATGATAACAATAAGGTATTACAGATAACAATTCCGGGAAATAGACTGTTAATTACAATTCAAATAAGGCTAGATAAAGTTTTGAAATAGTGTTAGCTATCGATAATCCGTTAATCCTTCCGTTTCTAGGTACTCAGTCGTTTATAAGAAAATCCCTAGTACCTTAACAATAAACGCTTTATCTTGGTACAAGTATTTATTTCATTTGACAGCTGCAATAACATTGTAAAAGCTGAATAGAAACATTTTCTATTTAATATTTCACTGAAGTATATAATTATATCGGGTACCTGCGACCACAGAAAAGGATTTTTTGAAGTGAAAACTTCTTTAGGCGCGATGAGCACTTTTTGGGTGAACAAAAATCATGGATCACCGTGTATTTTAAAACAGCGCCATCTCTTGTAGAATGGGTGAATTACTACTTAAGTTTTCACTTCTGACGTGCAGTTCTATGAATGATGTGGAGTTTCATCTAAGTAAACAAATTTCTAGTTACTTATTTTGGTTTAAAAACCAAACAACTGAACCGATTTTGAAGATATTTCTATGGGACCAATCTGAAAGTATATCCTGTCAAATATAAAAAAAAAAACATATCGGTTACAAAACTTACAAATGACGGAGTTCTGAGGTAACAAAAAATATACAACCGAAGTTCTTTCCTTTTTTTAAACAGGCTTCTATTAGCTTGCTATGGTAACGTAATCTTTAAACGTGATTTTCACTAAATTCAAAACGACGGATTGATTTGAAACTATGCACACTTATCAAGGACCAATTAAAATGCAATAATTTGTATAGTTTGACACTGTTTTAAACTATCACGGTTGTTCATTAAAGTTAAATGATTATTACCTAATCATCATTTTTTAATAATCATTTGTATAGTTTGTCCTATTATCCTTACCAGAATCTTCGGGAATAGCGATTTTAAAGCGTGTTTCTTAGTTTTTTAGACTACGTGAATTATTGAAGTTAATAAATGAATGAAAATAGTGTGATAGCCTTAGAATGTAGTCATATATGTTTTGTCTTTTTCTCACATGCCTGGCTATTATCGCTCATAGGTAGTTATACACACGGATATTCTATTTTTAATCTGTCTAATTGTACTGACCACCTCAGCAGTATGATTAAATCACTAAACTGCCGCTCATTCATATCTAATTTAACACAATGTATATAATAGGTATGATATAATACCTACATTGTTTTGTTTATAAATAAATTGCTTACTTCGTTTGTTCCCACCCGCATTCGCTAATGATGTCATTTACATTTTGAAAAAACATTTAATCGGAATTTTGGATCTTAATAAAAACACTTAGTATTAAAAATAAATAGTGCTTATAATAGGAATCGTATAGAAGCCCTCCTTTTTGAAGTCGGTTACTATCTGGGTGTCTTCATGTCTCGAGTAAATTAGTTTCTTCTAGGCAAGGGTATAGCATCATCGCTGAGGTGGCGATCAAACGCGAGCCATAATATAGGTGCATAAAAAAATCTTTAGATTACTTGAAACTTGCATGATAAAACAACTCTGATCCAATGAGGGTTTTTTATGACATTATAGCGATGCTGGTAGGAACAAACGAAGTAAGCAATTTATTTATACATAAAACAATGTAGGTATTGTATCATACCTATAGGTACAATGTGTTAAATTAGAGATGAGAAGCAGTTTAGTGATTTTCATACCCCTGAGGTGGTCAGTACAATTAGGCAGGTTGATAAATAATTATAATACACCGGTTAAGCCGTTTAGCCGTGATTATGTAGCAAACAGACAGACAGACAGACAGACAGACAGACACACAGACAGACAGAGACACAGAGACAGAGAGTTACTTTCATGCATTTCATTGCATTTATAATATTAGTGTGATGAGATCTTTATTTACTAGACTATCTAGAGCCTAGACGCAATTTTTAGTGTACAGAGAAGCATTAGACTTAAGTGCATCTCTTGCACACTAGTTGTTAATTTTACGACTGCCGCTGATCTAGAATCAGCTAGAAATAGCATCCGAGTCTGTACTTGAAAAATTAAGGTCAGCAACTGACATGAGATAGATCTTTGACCTTATTATTATAGGCAAGGATTATTAATTTCGCTTATCTATTTTAAAATCTATGGTTTTCAATTGATGTCAACTACATAAATTGAAAACCATAAATAAATACACTGTTATAATACTAAAACGATGTTTCTTTATTTCTTAGTTGGAGAGAAAAAATAGGATTCGGGGGCCTACCTACATTAGTTTTGTATGAGTGTATCCTCAAATATCGATTTATAGAAATGTCAAGACTTTTTTTGCATAAATATGGACTAATAATTATTTCATTCGTGTCTTAGTGTGCGTTGGTGCCTCCCCCCCCCTGGCCATACTTTTCTCATCGCTCCTTAAGTCCCTGCCCTTTGTCCCGCCAGTTTAGGCGATTAATTAGAATTTTTGGAAAAGTGAGGCTTAAAAAAACACAACTCCGAGAGAGGGGGGGGGTTCAGCAAGTTTTCCTTCAAGGGGGGTGTTCTCCCCCTCCCCCCACCCTTATGAAATGACAGTGTACGTTACGAGTAATAGAAATATTACTCGTAACGTACACGTATTCACGTAAAACCAAGGACTCTATAAGGTTAGGCCTTATAACGTCCTTGCGTAAAACACTCGGGCGTGTCCACGATATAGGCACACCACGTTTTTTTTAAACTCTTTAATATATTAATATATATTTTTTATGTCATAGGTGGCAAACAAGCAGACGGGCCGCCTGGTGTTAAGCAATCACCGTCGCCTATGGATACCTGCAACACCAGGGGCATCACAGATACGTTGCCGACCCTTAAAGACTCTATTAACAGCCCTTTTGAAGAACCCCATATTGCTACTCTAAAAAATCTTGCTATTATAAAACTATTTCAACATAATACAGATATATATAGTAAAATGTGCGTTGTAGTTTTACTATTATTGTCTGTATTATTTTGTTATCATTTTGTAATATGTGATCTTAAATGGTTGAAATGAAATAAACATAATTGATTTGTTAATATCTAATGATCATTTAAGTAATAATATCTAATGACCGATATTTTCCAATATGATACTTTTAATGTATTTTATATCAACATGATAAAATAGCATAGCAAATGCAATACTCGACTTATATATACTTGGATAACAGCGAAATAATTTCGCCGTTGGACAACGAATTCTTATCACTTACGCTAGGTTTAGACACGTAAAATCGTAGAACCATGTACAATTGTACTACCCGATAAACCTACGTAGTTTAAAAGACTAAAAAACACTGTTTAGAATCGCTAATCCTGAAGATTCTGGTAAGGATAATGGATCAAACTATTTAAATTATCGCATTGTCATCGGTCTTTGATAAGTGTGCAAAGTTTTAAAATCAATCCAACGTTTTGAAAGGGGTGAAAATCATCTTCAAAGATTCCGTTACATAGATACATACCAATAAAAGCTAATAAAAGCGTGTTAAAAACAAGCACGTTTGACAATAGGTATACTAGCAAAAATTAGGGTCCATGATGTCTTTTCATCTCGTATTTTCATTCATATAAAAATGTAAATGTAAAAAGTCTAAATTCTCTATTTGATTTAGGTATATTTTACTCCGAACTAAAAATAAAATAAATAAAAAACACTTCTACAGGGTTAACAATCTAAAATAATCACAATCCGCATCATCTTTCACACAAAACAAAAAATAAAACAATAATTACCATTATTTCAAGATCCTTTCCCACGGCAATCACTCTTTGTTATTACAGTACGTCAATTTAAACGTCAAACCGTTAATCAAGTGGGACACGACGTCCTGAGTACACTCCACGAGAGATCCTGGCCAATTCTGTTGCCCTAATTTATCCGTTCATATGTAGCTGGTGCTATCGTGATAACACATTATCCCTACCATTGTGACGAATGTCGATAACAGACCGTAATCGAATTGTTATCAGAAGGGAAACACTGAATCAGAAATGTATGAAAAGCTGTTTGTTCATACGTTAATCTGTTACATCCGACGGTACTTGATTTTTGCATATTAAATTATAAATTCAGTTGTTTATTTTGTGTCGCGTAATATATGGCATAAATACAGGGTTAAATATTTTGTGTCCTACCTTATTTTATTTTCTATGTCCTATTTGTTTAAATTGCATATTAAAGTTATTTTTAATTGTGTCGTTTTTATAATTCTAAGCTCAAACAAAAGTTCATCTGAAAACCGGCGCTGATGGTCTTTGATTTTCAGCATTAATGCCGAGATGGACCCATTCGACAATAATTTGTATTCTTTAGGTATAAGGTGTTTGAAGTAATGTCGAATAAAATTGTTTTTACATCTCTCATATTCGGTAAGTAGATCCTTATTACCCCCAAATGGAGCTTGTAGGTGACCAATTAGCGCTCTAGAATAATAATGTAGCTAGAAAAGCCCTAGGTCGGTAAGTAATTAAAAAAAAACACTCTTTAAAAAAGTTCGCGTACATCTAACCATCATACTGGCAATAGACATCATGCATTCAGCCCAATGACAAAAGAGGTCGCTTCGCTATTCAGCCTTGTCTTCGTATGAGTATAATAGTCATAAATTTTAAATATCGAACGGCGAAGCTCAATTTCGTTTTTGAAAAAAAATATTTAAAAAAAAACACTGTTTTAAACTATCACGGTTGTTCACTAAAGTTAAATGATTATTTACGGGATATTTACCGTGGTAAGGTTGTGGAAGGAGCTCCCGATATTTCGGCGCAGTTACATGCACCATGTTCACGGGAAGACCTCCTCCCGCAACCTCCTTCCACAACCTTACCACGGTAAATATCCCGTAAATAATCATTTAAAAAAAGATGAAAAATGGCAGGAATAGAAAACTTTTACCTTAAATATTGTTTTTTTTTTTTTTTATAATTACTTGCTATTTAGGAAAAAAACATGAGTTCTGCATTGATGAAGATATAAGCTGCAGTCCCGATTCAATGAAAATGGAAGCTGAAGCAGCAATTAACAATATTTTGCCTGAAAGTTCTAAAGAGAGATATTTGAAAACTTACGACGAGTTCATGAAATGGTGAATAGAAAAACGAGTAAAGTCTTTATCTGAGACTGTATTCTTAACATACTTTGGTGAGCTATAAAAAAAGCTGCAGCCATCTAGTTTGTGGTGCATTTATTCAATGTTAAAAGCAACTATGAGTACTAAACACGACATCAAAATCAAGAACTTTTCAAAATTATCATCTTTTCTAAAAAGACAATCAGCTGGGCACAAAAGCAAAAAGTCAAAGGTTTTTACAGCGCAAGACGTGAAAACATTCATAAATGAAGCCCCTGATGACATATATTTAGCTGTTAAGGTACGTAAAATAACAAATCACATAATGGTAATACTTCATCATTTATCTTTTAAATTCTTACAATCCTATAAAACATACTTACTTATTTTTATATTTCGCTTGTTTTAGGTGGTTCTTATCTTCGGTATAACTGGCGCATGCCGAGGTATTGAATTGACAAATATATCAATAGAGAACATATAACAACAGGGTCAGTTGTTAGTAATTAAACTACCGAACACAAAAATTAAAATTGACCGAACATTTGTAGTTCCTCAAGAATTCTCTGAATTCGTACAAAAATACAGAAATCTTCGTTCTGAAAATGTAAACACCAACCGATTTTTTTGAAGTACCACCAAGGCAAATGCTACAAACAAGTTATTGGAATAAATACTATCAGAAGTATGCCGAAGTTATTTAAAGTTAGATAACCCGGAATTGTACACAGGTCATTGCTTCCGGAAAACATCGGCTACACTTTTAGCCGATGCTGGGGCTAACTTAACCACTATAAAAAGGCACGGTGGGTGGAAATCCAGCAAGGTGGCTGAAGGTTACATCGAAGATTCCATACAAAATAAAAGTAAAATTACCAACCAAATAACGGAAACTATTCAGCTTTCAAAAAATAAAACATCTTTCTCAAGAGATGATCCGCAATCATCAACTTCTGCTGAAGAAAGCTTCATCCCGTCAGATTTTGTCCATGACCAACAAATATTACAATCTCAAACTATTAACATACCCAAAAAACACCTGTCCCTAAAATTTGAAAATTGTTCTCATTTCACTATAAATTTTAACTAATAAAATGTTTTATTCTTGTAATGCCGGTTTTTTTCTACTTACCTTACAATCGAGATGAATTATAATAAAGCAGAGTAGTTAGCTCGGGTGTAAGCATCAATTGCACCCTCGAACTAAAGGCGCACGAGCGCAATCTCGGGCTGCAATTGATGCCTTACAGCCCTTGGCTATTAATCTACTATTTTTCCTTTCTTTCTGTATATGCCTGAGTGTAGCCAAAAAGAGGTCATTGTACTCATCATTATGTACAACTTTTACTAAGTGACCAACCCAGAAATCCCGAAAAAAATAGCTGGTCCATAGAAAACGGTCATTGTCACTCCATAAAATGTATGGAACAGCAGATTTTTTTACTATTTCTGGTTTGGTCCCATAGTAAAAAAAAACATAATGAGTACAATGACCTCCTTTCAGCTTAGTACAGGGTTTATGCGTAACCATGTAATAGCTCATCTCTATTTAGTTCATTTCAATAACAACAATATAAAAATGAAAGAATATTTTTATTTACATTTTAGTCTAGATTTATCATCATCATCATTTCAGGCACTGCTGGACATAGGCCTCCCCCATCGATCTCCAAAATAGATAAATTTACTAAAGATTGCAGATCAATAATAACTCATGTTCCAAAGAAAAGTTAACGACTAATATCAACTGGGTTCTTTGCAAGTGTGATTTCTATTACTATGTCATATTTTATAATAATAGGGTTCCTAATTGACTGTACCAAAAAATAAAGTAATGCTGGTGTAATCCTAAATAATTATTATAAAAAATAATTAAAACAAATGACTACTAAATAATGTCCTGGGGCCTCACAGCTCTGTTTAGATGAAGAGATACGTTGCATGACAGCAAACCGTATCTCGGTGCATTAAAGTTCACGTTCACGTGGTTTAAATATTTATTAAAATAATATTTTTTATTGGTCACGTGACTAGACTGCAAACGCTCTATGTAGGGCGAATGTCCTTATGACGTCACAGGCAAGTACCTAATAGAGGCAACGATTGTATGGCAAGTGACAATTTGTTTGCTTGCTTGGGAAGTCACGTAGCCTCATAAACGTCAAAAGAAGGGTTTACATTGGGGGTTTACATATAACACCGTAGTATGAAAATAAGAATTTTGAATGTCCATTTATAATAAAAATACTGAAAATTATGAGGATTAAGTTACTAGATGGCTTTGTTAAGATATTAAAGACAATTTGTGATGGTTTCGTAAAAAAACAGTCAAATACCGTTAAACAAAAATGACTAGTGTACTAGCGAAAAAATGCAAAAGCAAATTCTCCTATTGTTTTACTAACGCCATATACTTGATTACGTTAAACTAGCTTGTAGCAAGATGAAACAAAAAAAAAAAAAAAACTTTTCAAGTTTTAGAAGTTCAAACCTGTTTACAAATTAGGTACGTTATATTAAATAATTTTTTTGGTAATGTAAAATAATGAAAATATGAAAACCACGGCAAAAAAAATACTACAGTCTTTCCAGCACCAGCACACGCAAGATAATAGTTATGGATTGCAATGATTCCAACTATAATATAGCTTCGTGCTAAATCTAACTCTATTACGACACATTTTAAACACAAGATGCACGCACAGTAAAAAATACCATTATCATCACTTCAAACACCATCACAATTCAAACACCGCCCATAACAATTTTCTGAGATTTTCAATAAAATCTCTATTTAACACTGTTAATTATTAACTCGATTTAATCACTGCACTGTTCGCTTTGCTCTACTCTACATCTCTTGAACAAAGAGTCGAGTAAAATGAAACAGTTACGAGTAAAAGGTTGCTATTGTGCAGGCTAGTAATAAAACATGAGAGTGGCAATGCCGAATCACGCAGTTCCGGTAAACAGAGGCTGCGAACAGTGGTAGAAAAAATGGCAAATTACCGGCAAATTAGTAGATAAGACACGTTATTATGACAAATGAGTCGGTAGAATTTGCGACTCAGGTGAGTGACTTCTACAGTTACTCATAAATTATTAGGAATGTACCTGTTCGTATAATTTTTATCCTCGAAAATTTCCAAATTAGCTACCGTAAGGTGACTAGAATTTTAGAGGTAAAATAGACATTTATAACCCCCGATGCAAAAAGAGGGATGTTACAAGTTTAAGGTAAGATTTTTGTTTGAAAAGTGATTTGATCGAGAAAGTTCTTAGCTATGAACTAAGAAAATTTGTTCCGCCAGTTCGGGGGTTAAAAAATCTAATTCAATTTATAGCTATTGTATAATAATTTCCAGGTACATGTAATGCAAAATGTACCTATACATTTTTTGTTATTTTAAGTGGTTAAAATAATTTTGTAAATTTTGCATTCCTTTAGTCTGAAAATTATACGGTAAAAAACATAGGGCCTTACTTAAAAACGTTACTCAAGTTGACATACGCTTAAATATGCCCCGTCTTGTTTTCGCGTGTGACGATTGCCGACAGCGAGAAGTTGAAAGAGCATTTTAAAACATAGATCAACTTGAGTAACTTTTTTAAGTAAGGCCCATAGTTGTTCAACTTAAGTTTTGTCCCTAATTATCCCGTTGCTTCTTTTACCTTAATTTTGCCAGTACTTCATGATGTTACACGAAATTTCCCAGTTTTTCACGTTAGAATGCGTCGTATAAAACGCTGTCTAACTAAAGTAGTCAATAAAACAATGTTTTCTAAAATATTTCCGGACATCTATCGTTACAAGCTTTTATGTTTAGTTTCACTTGACCCGGTGGCTGCAAGTTATGTTTGACCTACTTCCCGTTGTTCGATTGTGCTGAAAATTGGCATATCTACTTGTCAAGTTCCGATGACCATACAATATTATAGTAACAGTGGCAGATTAGATGATGGTGTGATGGTGGACAACGGCACTCCTCGATGGATGATAAATAGTAGACTCTCAGTGTTTGGGCTCATTTAGATCAGCATACACGTTCCGATTATTAATTTATTGGTTTGATAAAAGCTTGGTTTGAAAAAGATATTTTTCAATAAAAAACTTGTTTCCCGTTTGAACGTCAGTAAAAATAGCTAAAACTACTTGACCGGTTGTATTTTAATTGGCAATCGGAATACTTGTAACAATTTATTTGTTTTATTTCTGCTGAACAAATACGGGGAAAAGTACTTTATACTTTTATGAAAAAGTAAAATTAACGCATTTGAAACCTTAATAATGTTTTCTGGGATAGAATTGGATACTTACAAAGCTATTGACATTTAAACATAAGATTTAATTTTGCTTAAAATAACCAACATGCTTGTTTTAAGTGTCGTATCGTATTCCAGATTGAATTTCGTCATAATTAATCTTTTTAATGGACTTTGACGGCGGCGGAAACTGATTTCTCACTGAGCGTGATGAACTCAAATTGTATCTCTTTGTAAGACGTAAAAATGACGTACTTTTATTTTTGACTCATGAATGCAAATTAAATTTGTTCAAATGTTGTTTGTTGCACTATTATTTTGACAATTGCTTAACTAACCTCAGAAAAACTACCAAATATATAAATTTGTTATGTAGGTGGTTTAACGCCAATAGCAATACCTCCGCCGCGAAAACGTAGCAGCGAAACTGATACTAGTTTAAATGTCAACCTTATATCGTGTAAATAGAGCAGTAATTCAACAGCAAATTGGGTACGGAGGCGCCTCTTGATACGTTTAGAGTTTCTTCCAACGCGTATTTAAAACTCTACTGTAAGTAACATAACATAAGGTTAATATTTCAATGAGTAACTGTATCGCGGCGAAGGTTTGCTACCGGCGTAAGTGTTTCTGAATTAAGTGTTATCTTATAAGCGCTGAAAAAGTCACTTTTTTATAAGAAAAATTATAGTTGTCGTTTGTTGTTCTACTTTTTAACTTATTGGTAAGTGTATTTAATAACTTAACAAAATGTGAGCAAACTAGTTTTAAAAACATAAACGATTGCCATATTAAACAAAAAAAAGTTGACAGTCTAGAGAAAATCAATTATAATCAAAGCTCACTATATGCCAGTTATCAGCATGCTGGCAACATTATCTCACCGAATGGCAATGCGCATGGAGCCAGAAAAACACCAGCATTTTGGTCATTTAGGTACTTACTTTATAATTGCAAATCCATAATCCCTTATCCAAACACAATCTCGGAATTTGTTATCAGAACTAATAAAAAATGCTTGCTCACGATATTTCACTAATATTGAATGAGAGCAAATCTTCTAAATCCAGATATACAAAAAATGGCTTAGGTATTACCTATGAGATTTTAATATCATTTCTAAGTATTACTCTAGAAATTTACATATTCCATCGAGTAAGTGAGTAAATATTTTTTATCTGGAACACGTCGATAAGAGGCTTAGATACGGCGCTTACGCAGTACGTGTTAAAAGGTACGAGTATAAAAATGGCTATAAATAGGTCTGATATTAATGGGTATTATCAAGAGAATGTAGGTAATTTAGTAAAAACTTAACTCCTTATTTCAGTATCTACACAATATGATTATTACTAACTACATTACGTATGCATGCAGTACCCTTAGTACAAGATTTGATAGTTTTCGAAAACTTTTTTCATTTTCGTTTTGTTCCATACATTGCTGGGCTGAAAGCTATTCGAAACCTTTTTTCGTATTTGAGTGAAGCAACCTATACTGCCTATTACTACCGATTTTAGTTCCTCCGCGTTTCCGCTAGAGGCGCTTTGCTAAAATGTATGGAACAATACGAAAACGAAAAAAGTTTTCGAAAACTATCAAATCTTGTACTAAGGGTACAGATCTTAAATATCATGTAATGTTTTTATATGACCCTATGTATGGCTATAGGAAGAACGGAACTGTTTGTACATAACGTACGTCAAAATTATCCTTGAAAAATTCGACATTTGGATTCTAAAAAGATTTTGAGAACATTAGTGTAGCTGTTTTCTTTTACTATATTTTATTTGATAGTTTATTGAATACTTATTACAGCCATAGATGTAGGGCCAGAAAAATGCGCAGCGAATAAGCGGAGTATAAGTAAATTAGTATACTACAAAACATTTTTTAACAAGCTTATATGATTTGACTATTGAATGCGTATACATTTTGTTTCAGTGCTGTCCGTTGAGGATTTCTCTCGTTAGGAACCAACTTTGAGTGCAGTAGCCATGTCATGGCTTAGAATGGCTATCATAATTGAACGCAGATACAACATTTCAAGTCTGTGCTTTGAAGAGTTTCTTTAATCCTGGTTATTGATTCAGGGAATGCGTACCATAAAAGTACATTGTCATCGAAACTAAACCAACATGTAAAAAATCAACTCCGTAGGATAAGAGGAAGTGGATAAAAGGTTTTCATAGATTGGTGGAAATCGCACACTGTGCGTTTTACGCGTTCCTTTTTGCCTCACACCTGCAATTTGTGGAATAAGCTCCTTTTTGCGGCATTTCCGAGTAGCTTTAATATGGGGTTCTTCAAAAGGGCTGTTAATAGAGTCTCTAAGGGTCGGCAAAGTATCTGTGATTCCCCTGGTGTAGCAGGTATCCATTGGCGATTGTGATCGCTTACCATCAGGCGGCCCGTCTGCTTTTTTGACAGCTATGGCATTAAAAAAAGTGGTTCTAAGTCAGCTTGCAAGATTTGACCTTCATTTAGGTCAAATCTTGCAAGATGTTTGTTTAGACACAAACATCTTGTAAAAAATACCGGTTTACACTTATAGAAAGAAAGAATTTGCCGGCCAAGTGCGAGTCGGTCTCGCACACTGAGGGTTCCGTACCACCACAAAATACAATAATTATAAATTTGAAAAACCGAAGTTAAATGATTATTTACGGGATATTTACCGTGGTAAGGTTGTGGAAGGAGCTCCCGATAACCCACCGCACCATGTTCCCGTGAACATGGTGCATGTAACTGCGCCGAAATATCGGGAGCTCCTTCCACAACCTTACCACGGTAAATATCCCGTAAATAATCATTTAACTTTATTGAACAACCGTGATAGTTTAAAACAGTGTTTAAAAAACCGACTTCAAAATTAGTAAAATGTGTCATTTGGATTCGGTGAAAGAAATGATAAGGTCGTTCAAGTAACGAAATTACCAGTTATGATTTGATAATGAACATAAATTAGTCAACGACTCACACTTGGCCATTATTTATTATTTGTTGTTATACTTTAGAGTATAATCCACCAATCATGCCAAATTTGACGCATGTACGTATTAGCGTTTTTACATTAGAGCGTTTACAAAAATAGGTTAAAAAATATGTATGTTGTATGGGGGCCTCCCTTTTGTTTCAACTTTTTGTCTTTATTATTATTTCTAAGTTAATTCGAGTCATTACAAATATTCTGTGATTGTGTCGTTCCAATGTGGTTCCAAAGATACAGCCGTTTAAAGGTGGGACGGACGGACAGACGCGTAGGCTCAGTAATAGGGTCCCGTTTTACCCTTTGGGTACGGAACCCTAAAAACAGAAACAAAAATAACATAATATTACGAGAATAGTTTCTGTGACGAGCCGGTCCAAACTCGGCGTAGCGCTGGTTGTAAACAACGAGTGCTAGTTTGTGTAGCTCTTTGCTAGAATTCTCTTTGTCGTATATGCCATGGAAAACACACAAAAGCAACAACTAGCACTCAGACCTAGAACAGATATCCAAAATTTTATCATTCAAATATCTGTCCGGCCGGGTACCTAACCTAGGTCATCCAACGAGTTGTAATAATAGAGATGTTACAGGTGAACAACACTGCTTTAAAAACTAACTACGGCTCGCCGCCGGTCGTGGTGATCGGCTAAATTCGGCTTTGATTGTGCTGCGAGCTCTGTCACTCTCTCACTCAAGACGATCTACACATCTTGCTCATCCACTTCATAGTGAAAACAGCCGCCTTCAGTAAAAAATACAGTATTTACGCGTGAAATAAAACATTTTTCTTGTCTCTCACAGTGCGTGTGTACTCGTAGTTTGTGCAGTTTATAAAGACACAGAAAGGCAATTTATTACAATTATTTTTCCTATAACACTAAATTAACTGTGATGTGTTACCAGACACTCGTAGTGCGTGACTGAAAGACGACTGTAACGAGTATGATAATGTGCCTTGCATTCGTCTAGTCAATATGGTGGCGGGCACACCCTTTCTATAGGTAAACATATCTTAGTCATCGATTCCAGTAGTCACTAAGTAGTACAAACCTCTTTAAGTATTAATTACTTAGGTAAAAGTAAATCTTCACTAATTGGTTGAGTCTACTAATTAACTGAAATAAAATTTGCTGTATAAGTAAATTAAAGCACTTTATTGACTGTAATAAAGCAAATAGGTTAATGATATTATTAAGCCCACAGAGCAGATAAAAAAAGGAGATGTCAAAATTTCTTTATTCGTAGCAATGTACGACACGGTGCGTCCCATTTTCTTCACTACTCCGCGAGAGATGGCTGTGAATTTTATCATGTTTTATTCACATATCTCCATACACACCGCTGTTACTCTGGTGCAGAAATACAAAGTATTGTCTTAGAAATCAGTAAACACCATTGACCCCGACCATTCTTCCGCAGAAACTAAATTAAATATCCAATCTCTCATTGATGTACATTTATACATAAAGCGAAATACTAGAGTTCCGCTAAAGATTTTGCGAATAGGATAAATTTTCACTGTTTTATTAATATGATTTTAATCATATTTATAAAACAGTGAAAATTTATCCTATTATATAAGATTATTAAAAAACACCGTTTTAACACATGACTGAACACTATAACCTAACTGACTGTATATAACTGAATATTATTATAATTATGAAAAAAATATTTACTTACTAAAACTGCAAAAGTATAATGTCCTGATTTTCAGAAAAATACAACTTTTTTTTATTGATGTCGTGACTACTGCAACGCTGTATTTAGGTTGATTGATCTTATGGCGTCATAGGCAAGTAATAAAGGCGTTTACGCGAAAGTATTATAATTTTTATTTTGACTGTCTATTTATGATACAAATACAGAAAATTATGATTATTAAAATAATCAGGAGATGGCTTCTAAAATAATATTATTTTATATGGTTTCGTAAAATCAGTCAAATACCTACCCTACTAAGGGGGTTGAAAAGTTTTTATGAAAGTCTACATGTACGAAGTCACGGACAACAGCTATTAGTAATATAATATCAGAATCAAATACTATACATTATGAGTCACAGTGTTATATCGTGTCTTGGTAATTGAACATATTCAACATAATTACGAAACCACTTAGCGTTATCATTTTGGTTTCATCATATAGTCGTATAACGATCTTTCAAATACTCATAAATTCATGCTAGGTTTGTAATTATACAGGGAAACGTCGATGAGGAAACGCTTCTAAAAATAAACTGGGGCCGTACCCCCAACTCTAAACGCGGGCCCGAATAGGTGCAGTTTGCAAAATCACGCGAACGCAATCCTAACGCGCCGTGAAACGGTTTGCGGTCGCATGGTATTGCAAACTGCACCTATTCGGACCTGCCTCTGGTGATAGTGCTGGTGGTACTAATACGATACTACATAAAAACGCCAATGCAATTTGACATTTTGATTTTTTTTATTCATTTTTAGCGAGCTATGGAGAGGGCTATGCTCGAGGTTTCTCTACGAGATCGAATCAGAAATGAGGAGATCCGTAGACGAACTAAAGTCATCGACATAGCCCACCGGATTAGCAAGTTGAAGTGGCAGTGGGCAGGGCATATAGCACTCAGAACAGATGTCCGATGGAACAGAAAGGTTCTCGAGTGGAGACCACGGGCCGGTTAGCGCAGCGTAGGACGTCCACGCACAAGATGGACAGATGACCTAAAAGAGACCGCAGGAAGACGCTGGATGCAGGCCGCTTCCAACCGGTCCTTTTGGAAATCGATGGGGGAGGCCTATGTCCAGCAGTGGACGTCCTATTGCTGAAATGATGATTATGATGATTAATTTTTAGGGTTTCATACCCAAAGGGTCAAAACGGGACCCTATTACTAAGGCTACGCTGTCTGTCCGTCCGTTCGTCCTATCTCTTTCGAACCGTAATAGATAGCCAGTTGAAATTTTCACATAATATGTAATGTATGGGGATGGATGTAGGGCGGATTAGCTAAGAAATAAGTAATAAAAAAGTCTAAACATAAAAATGAAAGGGGGCACAACAAACATATTACTTTAACATTTTTTTTGTATTTTCCCTAGTGTTAAAACTATAATACGTACAACTGTCAAATTTGGCATGGTTATATAGTACACAGTCTAAAGTATAATAAATAAAGGCCAAGAGCGAGTCAGTGACAAATTTCTGATCATTACGAAGTTAGGCAACGCATTCGGATACTTGGACGACCTTATCACATCTTTCACCGAATCGAAATTGTATATTTTACTAATATTGAAGTAGTTTTTTTATTGATAGTTATTGTATTTTGTAGTAGTACGGAACCCTCAATGTGCGAACCCGACATGCACTTGACTAGTTTTATTTATGCAGCGCTAGTTTTGGTAAGTTAAATATAAGAAACTGTTATTACAGATAAAATAGGTAAAACTTATTTTTTTTAAGTTCACATGGTAAATAAAATATCAGCTGACCGTACTGCTTGCTCCAAATAATAATTATATAGATATATTTGAGTTAATAGATGTAAGAACGACTAGTTAAAATCATCCTTGATAGATGTAAAATCTCTTTAAGTCCGGTAATTTCACTGGAAACATTGCTTTTAAATCTGATACAATTTGGGTGTCTTGAAGTCATGAGTGAATCGATTTCTTCTAGGCAAGCGTGATCCATCGTAGACCGCATCATTACGTAACATCAAGCGAGTAGGAGGCCTACTATTTAATAAAAAAAAAACAAAAAAAAAAACAGTGGTCTTTGCACACTTCTGCTTGTTAGGTTCATCAATAGCAAAGGTACTTTTCCAGGTATAGATTGTGCAAAAGAGCTACCACTACATAACGAAAGTCTGCCTGTGTAATTATTTGTTAAACACTTCAGTGTCGCGTAACGTTACGTCGTATCTTTCTACAGATAAACAAATTACATAAACACTCGTCAGTACTCACAATCAACGAGCATCCAGGAAGGACACACGGCGTCTTCATTGTTCAAAACAATAAACAACTATGTTATTATCACACAAAACACTAAAAACTGGCTCCAAAACAGAAAATGGCTCCCACTTTACGCTGGACTACATCAGATCGCGATAGTCGTATGTTTGGAGATAAAGCATAAGATGATTGGTGTAAGTGATAAGCGGCGCGGGTTAAGATAAGCGCTTTCTGCTCGATTTGTGTGCTAAAATGTCACTTTACAACGAGTGGCCGTAACTAAGTAAGTAAGCCTATCTAAAAACAACACATTTTTTTTTTCAATTTTATGGAAAAACCGATTGGATATTATCTTTATAATAACATTGCAAATGGTATAAATCATACAATTTGCAATGTTATTCAAGATAATGCACAACCGCTTTTTTCATTTATTAAAAAAAAATACACATTCTCTATGGTATAAAGCATAAATAATAATGGTTTAAAGCATACCATTTGCAATATTATACTTATGACATCTAACTTATGACATGTGAACGGCGTCAAATTTAAAACATAAGACGATAAAAAACGATAATACTTTGTTATAATCACATATTTGTTACCATTATCTGTTTTTTCTAACTTTTATTCGCAGGTACTCCAAAGACTGAGACAAAAATGTTTTCTAATATACATAATAAAAAAACAACTAATCACTGATTCATCACGAAATCATAAAAAGCGACTTGACTTACAAAGCTAAAATTTGGCCGGTAGGGGTGTAGAGATCCACTAAGAAAAGGTTTTATGAAGAGCCTAATTTAGGGGGGCAAAGAGGGGTTGAAATTCTACACGTATAAATTCGCGGGCAATAGCTAGTGTTTATTACATTTTAAAAATGTCATCATCGTAAACTGCATTTTTGCGTGTAAAGAATTAAAAACAGTTTTAAATAATCGAGCCGGAACGCTCTCGCTAGACCTTGTACTTTAGACCGCCTTCTTATCACCTTAATACCTAAATGCAGGTGAGATTGCTACAAAATAGGTTAGGATATACGTTATGAAGATAACGTGAAAGAATTTACGGTTATAACGTAAAACATGAGGCAATGTTTGCCAAACGTATTTTTTTTGTAGAGTTCAGTGAGGGAGTCACCATCAAATTTTCTAAATAAAACTGATGACCATTTTTAGTTTCCTCAATTGGCCACCACAAAAAATAAGCCGGTTGGTCATTATTTAATCGACCTTGGGGTTATCATTCGGCTCGTAAAGCTTTTTTCATTGAAATATTTAACAATGCGGGTTTTATAAAATACTAGCTGCGCCTCGCGGTGATGAAAAATTGTGATGATGGTGATGATGTTGATGAAAAGCAGCCTAAGTTACTCCTTGTTACATCAGCTGCCAGTGAAAGTCCCGTCAAAATCGGTTGAGCCGTTTTGGAGTCCATAAGGAACCATAGTTCATAGTTATTTATTCATATCAGAAAGATACATGTCGCATACAGATTATTATACATACACACATCGCCTTTTATAAGAAGACTAGCGACCCGCCCCGGCTTCGCACGGGTATATGTTTTATCTACACTAATATTATAAAGAGGAAAGATTTGTACCTATTTTTGTATGTTTGTATGTTTGTAATGAATAGGCTCCGAAACTACTGAAATTTGAAAAATTCTTTAACTGTTGGGAAGCTACACTATCCCCGGGTGACATAGGCTATATTATATTTTGTAGCGAAGCCGAAGGCCGAGCTTACACTCGTGCGAAGCCGGGGCGGACGGCTAGTTATATATATAAACCTGTCGTGAAAAATTATCTAACTGATAGTGAAAACAGCATCAAAATCCGTTGCGTAGTTTTAAAGATCTAAGCATATATAGGGACGGACAGACAGAGGAAAGTGACTTTGTTTTATACTATGTAGTGATAGTGATGAAGAAAAAAAATATGTTTGTACAATTAAGTACTGAACTCGATGCAAGCATTAATTTGCTTTGACAGATGCAATAACATTATTTAATAAAAATAAGCTGAATGAAAAACACGAACTCTAATCATTTTCGTAAGATGTTTCGTTACTCTTGTTTATTCTTCCAGTTTCTTTAAAATGGCTCTGAAGCAAGTACTTACCTACCTATTTTTATGATGAACTAGACGTTTAATAGCTTTTCCAATATATATCGACAAATAAATACCACTAGCGTGGATTGGGAGTTCGCTCTCAGGTAACTGCTGTCAGAAATTTGTTTAACACTGTTTTAAACTATCACGGTTGTTCACTAAAGTTAAATGATTATTTACGGGATATTTACCGTGGTAAGGTTGTGGAAGGAGCTCCCGATATTTCGGCGCAGTTACATGCACCATCACCACCATCACCATCACCATCATCACCAGTCTTCCCGTGAACATGGTGCATGTAACTGCGCCGAAATATCGGGAGCTCCTTCCACAACCTTACCACGGTAAATATCACGTAAATAATCATTTAACTTTAGAAATTTGTTTGTACCAGATTATTGCAAGTACTTACAGAATTTTTAATTCAACTCCTAATTTTGACTCCACTTTGGATTAACAGAATTCGAGAAGTAGGTATACTTTTTATATATATTTTTTAAACTGGTTTCATATAAGGACATGAAATGGCAAAAACATCGATAAAAATTGCTAAAGTTACAAGAAAAGAAATTAAGTTTCCCGGGTCAAAAATTTGTCGCTAACCCCATCACAATAAATAATTTGACCTCAACATAAAAAGATAAATCAAGTCAAGATAATTAAATCAATGAATGACATGACCATACCACATGAGAGTGATAGATGAAAGGAAATAAGGAAGGCTTTTGTCTGGCAGTAGAACAAAAGACTAGGAGACTAGAACAAATATAATTATATTGTTTTTTAAACCTGCAATAAAAGCGCTGATAATCTTCAAACCAGAATTTCTTGAGTCATAGCTAAGAACACCCTTGATCAAGTTACCTTTCAAACAAAAACGAAATTAAAATTGGTTCAGCCGTTTGGGAGCTACGATGCCACAGACCTTATACACGTTTATAGAGACGTCATATACACGTTAAACTTGTAACACCCCTCTGCTTGCGACGAGGGTAAAAAATATATAAAAAGACGAAATGACAATAAAATACCCGTGCATAACAATAACATGACACCCGCATTGGGGGCAAATTTCATTGTTATAAGTCATTACTATTTATTTTATGACACTCAGAGCAAATAAAATTGCTCTGGGGTTTGACATTGGAAATTTTTACGTCCCAAACATACCTACCAGAAATTCACTGCGCGGCGCCTTTATTCTTACGTTCTCCGATTAGGTAACAAAGAGATTTCCAACAAGCCCAATGTATAGAATGGACCGATTATTTTTAACAGATAAAACGCTTATTTTAACATCTCTTTCTTTAACATCTATTTATTCATCTGTCTCTCTCTAACATGCCGTGACAAACATTAATTGACTAAGTTTGGCAGTCTCAGACCAAAATTCAGTAAGCTAATTTTAGAATCATCAATTTCACGGTCAAATAATAGTTTTTGCTCCTAATAAGAAAAAAGTTACTCGTTTTCACAAATGATTTTCCTTAAGCAACGAAAGCTGCTAGGGAAGTGCCGTGCCGGAGCGTTTTAATGGAAATATCAGCAGTAGTATTCTTTCAAAATTTCTCATACTGTATTTTAGTCTAAGCAATCGAGCTAGGGAGTTTCGATTGAACAAATTTGATCACTGTCGCGTAATAGAATGGCTTTTTGGGCCGTTAATATGCGAATGCTCCCCCAAGTGTGGTATTAGGTGATATTTGGTGATATCTACTGCGTTACTTGTATTGGAAACTGATTTTATGAGTCTAAGTTAGTATTGGGTTTTTTACAAATTTACAAATGTTAGATTATTGAAAAATAGCGCTTTTCGACTTATTGATTTCTAGTATCTCACGACATTTCTGATCATGACAAAAAAATGCTTAATTTTAGTAATATATATTTTTTTTTGGTTGAAAAAATAACTAACAATAAAAAATAATACACTCTTGTCCTTTTCATGAAAATGGAAAAGAAAATGAAATGGTAAATTAGAACCCATTGGCTTCGAGCTAGTTTTCACTATGTTTCAGAGCCAATGGCCTCTCCCATATCTATAACACAGTAATCATTATGCCAAATCAAAAAAAAAAAAAAAATTAAAAACGAACATCTATAATAAAAAATTAAAACAAAAAGCAACAATTTTTGAAAATTTAAGATACGATTTAAAAAAATATTTATATGTAGTTAATATAGTTCACTAACACTTAACACTAATATATAGTTAATTTATCCCCCAATCTCTGTGCCTTTACAGTACCTAGAAGTTAGTGATATTCATTCATAATTTTCTAAATCTTAAACTATGGCACCTACACACTACAGAGCGCTAAGATTGAAATTTGAAGAAGAAAATGGATTTTGTTTATGATCGAGCGATCCTAATAAAATACTTTTTACCATTGCCATTCGAAAAAGGGCATTTGATACATTGATAATCTGTATATATAAAATTCAAAGTCCTGACTGACTGAGATATCAACGCACAGCCTAAACCGCTGGTTCTAGAGACATGAAATTTCGAGGGTGTATTCTTTGTGAAGTGTATGCATCCACTAAGAAAAGGTTTTTCGAAATTCCACCCCTAAGGGGGTGAAAATGGGTAAAAACCTTAAAATTCGGTTTTGAAGTTACAAATGTGAAAATTAGGATTTAGATAGTTCATTTAAAATAAAAAATTCTAAAATTAATAAAAAAAAAAAACAGAAATGATGTAAGTGGTTAAAATAGGGGATCAAACTTTGTGTAAAAAGTTTTTTGTTTTTTAAGTTATAGTGATGAAAATTATTAACTGAATATACTTTTGTATCACATAGCATACTTTTATCCCGAAAAAATTAAAGGTACCTGTAGGATAATTTCAGTCACACCTCGGTAACTATTTAACGGATTTCGATGAAATTTTGTACGGAGGCTTTTAATGTTCTGGATTAACACATAGGCCACTTATCATCATCATCAGCATCATCATCATCATCACTATTTACATCACCAAGCGATTAAAACTGCAGGTTGCCACTAGAATGTACAAGTTTAGCGTAGATATCAGCTTTTAAATGTTTTCTCAAATAAAATAAGTACCTTCATAAATCCAGGACATCAGAAATATAGCTGTAGAATAACAATCATACTAATATTATAATATGTTGCTTTATTTTTCCTTCTTCCACGCAGCAACAAACCAACGACGTGATTTTTATTGAGATAGTTCAAGGACTAGATAGATAGTAGATATAGACTACTTTTTATCCCGAAAAAATAAGTCTATTCCCGTAGGATACCATAATCAACAACGGTTCAGTAAAATTTGGTACAAAGATAAGCAATAGGCTATATTAAAATACACAATACTTTTGACCCCGTAACAAATTATGGTTCCTGTGGAAAAACATAAAAGTAAGTTAAGAAAATATTCGACGTTGCGCGGTTCGCTGGGTCGCAAGATACCCGCGAATTTGAGTGTCAAGCATAGTTGATATACATAAAAGTTAAAAAAAAAACGAGATTGCGAGGTTTGCTCGGTGGCAAGCGGCCTACGTAGCCAAGCTCAAGACAGGTGACTATGGGTATTCCCGGATAGTTACAATCTAGGTGTCTTCAAATCACGAGTGAATCGCCTTCTTCTAGGCAAGCGTGCTCCATCGTAGGCCGCATCATCGCTTAACATCAGGCAAATTGGCGGTCAAACGCAAGCCTATTTATGCATAAAAAAGGTGACATAAATAAAAATAAAAAAGAGGTCGCACGGTTCACTGGGCCGCAAGCGGCCCGCGAGGGTGAGTGTCAAGCACAGGCGATGTAGGTACACAAAATAAATAAATAAACTTATAATGTTGTTACGAAGTTGAGTGTCAACAAAAGGTGACGTATAAACAAATAAAAAAACTTTCGATGTCGCGCAGTTCGCTGGGCCGCAAGCGGCCCGCGAGTTCGAGCGTCAATAAAAGGTGACGTACAAACAAGAAAAAAAAACGGCCCCCGAGTTCGAGTGTCAATAAAAGGTGACGAACAAACAAGTAAAAAAAATTTGATATCGCGTGGTTCTCTGGGCCGCAAGAGCATATAAATATTAAGATAAATTCGCAATTTAAACATCTGCCAGGTCGGGATCTAACCATAAACCTTCTGCTCATAAGGCACGTGTTAGTACTTAGCCATACCGGTCATCAATATCCAGTATGAAATACTTATAACGCGGGCGAAGCCGCGGGCGGAAGCTACTTATATTATAAAACATACACTCCTTAGTCAATAAAACTCTTTTTTAGTCACTGAGTGAATAAAAACATGTTGAATTAGGAACAAGCACGAATTATACGAATGTTGAATAGTAGGCTGAATGGAGCTATCCAATTGACCTATCCAATTTAAAATAAGAATAAAAATACCGCCAATTTTAGTTAGTTTATTTTCTGTTATCATGGTTGTTTCATGCCATTAGAAATATACTATACTTCTATTTATTTTTTCGTAGTTAATGGTAAACAGTATACTACTTTCATGAAATAAAACAACACGATCCGCGTATCCCTCGCTCCGCTCAGGATTCTCCTCTGGAATCCTTCGTTGCTCTCGGGATCCAACTTAGACCCTGAATTAAATTCTTTTTTTTTTACTTGTTGTCTAATCTATCTACTATTTGAAAGTGAATACGTCTCTAAAGTAAGTAGGTATGCTTAACAATATACTTAGCTAGCCGTTACAGAGCACAGGGGCCTTACCCCTAGCTTCACTTTTGCGAGCCAACTTTTAGTAGGTACCTGATAGGTACCTAAAATTAACCAACTCATTTAAGCTGCATCGTTTAAAAGCGTCTAACTTGAATGAACAAAAATCCGTTTTACTATGCGTGTGTGCGTGAAAATAGCAAAGCTTGGCGGCTATCAAACAACTACCGCTTATCGTAGTTGATGGTACCTTTTAGACAAATAACACCTATGCGGGTCAACTTTTAGAGCTAGGGGTAAGGCCCTTGGTTGCAAATAAAATCCGTCACCTAGAATTTATTCAAAAGAATCGGGTCTAAATACCTACATCACTGATATTTTTATGTCTAGATAAATATCTGGGACATTATTGCACACATGGTCATCTGACCCCAAACTAAGCAAAGCTTGTTATATGGCAGCCAGAGACTGATATACATACATATATATATTTAATTACATACTTAAATATATATTAACACCCAGACATAGAACAAACACAAATGTTCATCACACAAATGTTTGTCCTAGATGGGAATCGAACCCACGCCCCCAAGCACAGAAAGTAGGTTTACTACCAACTGAGCCACCGGGGCAGTCAGATACCTATGTGTGTTTTTATAAGTTGCGTAGTAATATTGCACGCTACAGAGAAATTCTAAAAAAGTGATAGGTACCTATTTATACCTATAACAGTTAACAATAAGTTGTATAACCTTGACGATAATTAAAAACTTAAATGAATGAAATACTTAAAAACTGCAGAAAATAAAGGTTTACTACTAACAATTCGTATTTTTTTAATAATTAAACTAGTTTTTATTTCTCATCAAAGGTACTCGCTGGCGATGGTATCAGCTTGCTGTATTAATTATTTTTATTCTACCAAAGTATTTATGTTAATGTTACTTTTAAAATTGAATACATTTATAATTATAATTTATAATTATATAATTTATAATTATATAATTTATAATTATTTATAATTATATTTATAATTTTCTAACCTGTAGCGGTGAGCGCCACATAGTGCTGACAAAGTATATTAAAGAGTGCACAAGGCGCAGCGCTCAGTCGTCCCTACCTACTTGCAGTGTAAAGGAGTCGAGAAATATATGATCAAAAGTTATTAATATTCTACTCAACCTAAACCTTTAAAAACCTATTTCATTATTTATTATCATAATTTCCATCATTTGCCAATATGATGGCAGTACTAAAGAATCACTGTAAGAAATAGTTACTATTATTTACTTTACTTTTATTGCCATGTTTATTTTTATGTTATATAAATTACTTATTTATTAGCGTAATAATAAATCCGAGTACCGAAATCTATGAAGCCGAATGAATCCGACAAGTTTGCCAACTAACTAATATCGACTACTCGTGCTAAGATCCTAAATAAATCAGAGGCGGGCAATTTCACCCCCATTAAGGCTTAATGAGCATCTTGTGCCAGCTGAAGTGTTGAGATATTAGCCAGCAAACAATGGTAAAACTTTTTATACAAGTACGTGAAGATGTGAAAATAAAGCGTTGATTTCAAGACAACAAGTAAGATAATGTATGAATAACTAGCTGCACCCCGCGGTTTCACCCGCGTGGTGATGAAAATCAGTGATGATGATGATGATGAAAATTATTCTATGTGTTAATTCAGGACATAAGCAATGTATATTCCAAATTTCATCCAAATCCATCCAGCCGTTTCTGCGTGATTTAGTAACAAACTTCCATCCATCCATACATCCATACAAACTTATCCATTAGTGCGATTCTTAAAACAACCAATCTTAAAATTTGTCCTCGAACATAATAATTGCTATTGCCAAATCAATATGCGATGGGCCGGCATGGTGGATTATGGTCCATCCTCTCTTTCTCTCTCTGAGAGAAGGTAGTGAGCTACGGTAACCAGATATACAGCATAAAAGTTACCCGCAAATCGTAGAATACTTTAATACAAAATTACTTTTCAAGTAATTAACTGGTCTATAGTTAGCAATTAGACCGATACGGCTAGATCAATTTGAAATTTTAGGCTTCCTCTGATATTAAACGCAAATAAATTAATATTTTGGCTTATGTAACTTTAAATTAACACATAATTATCAACATCATTCATGTTTCCGAACAGAGCTGATAAACTGATTGGACTGATATAAGCACTTTCATCATAGATCTTAATATCAAGAGGTGATTCGAAGATGGTGTTCTCATATGCTTAGTACTTGAAATATGTCCGCCATCTGTCAAAATCTCAAGAACGTCACATTATAGCGAGTTATACCTCTTAAGGCCTCCTTCATCATCTCAAAGTAAAGTCGCAAGTAAGCTACTCGGCGGTTAAAGTGGCAAATAACGGTATTATTAGTTTCATAATGTCTGAGTAGAGCTAACCGTCACTTAAACTGGCATGTAACTTGTCACTTCATCTGCCAACTAGCGGGGTTAACTGGCACGTAAGTTACAAATTTGTGTTGTGTGATGTTTGCTTAGAAACGTGCCAAGAATTTGATAACAATAGATTTACTCTAATTAATTGAAGATTAGAACGTTTGAAAAAAAGAATTATAACGTTTTTCACGACAAAGAGTTTTCAGAATCCGTGGTTTTTACAGTTCGTGTTAAGTAATTATTTTGTTGATCTTGATGAAATTGACTCTTTTTTCGATTTCGATTATCTAAAAATAGTGCAAATCGAACAGGTACATGACCTAATAGAAAAATATGTTTTGCAAATTTACATTAAAAACACAATACACAAAAGAAATTAAAATCACACACTTCAGTGACTCTGCGTTTGTTTCGTCTTAACAATGTCTCAACACTGTCTTCTCTCGTCACGTCAAAATCATCAAACAACATTTATGACGTATGACATTTTGTGACATTAGTGGCAACTATATTTGAACGAACGTTGAACAATTTTCTTATATTCATTCGGCTAACCACCAAGTAGTTACTCGAAGCTTTGTTTTCATTTGTGAAATTGACAAAAGTTATTTGGTACTTTTACTCGTCAAATAGCACTAATTGGAAAGTAGCTAATCTACACTTTACTTTGAGATGATGAAAGAGGCCCTTAATATATATATAGCCTGCGTTCGTGGTGGGATTTCCCAACGGTTAAATAGGGAATTGAGCGACGGTGGCCGAGCAGTACAGTGTCTGCTTTACAATCTCACTTTACTCGGTTCGATCTTCGGCCCTGCACCAATGACTTATATAGTATACTTATATTAATTATGCGCTGTTTTCTATGCCATCGCTGAAAATGTGTAAAGAAAAACATCAGGTGAAACCTGTATGTCCAAGAACCTCAAAGTTCAAAGATGAATGACATTCACCAACATGCACCGGGCCATCTTGGTGGATTAGGGTCCTCTCTCTCTCTGAGAAATGGCCTGTGTCCCAGCTGTGGGAACATAAAAAGATGATAATAATGAAATACGAAATGGCGAACCTCATAAAAGCTTTTCCCGTCTTTAGCCCCCTTAGGGGATACATTTTCAAAAGCCCCTTCTTAGTGATCACTTTATATTATAAGGAATACTTATATTTGCCAGAAATGATGCGACGTGAAATGACCACACACCAACACGCGAGCGATTGACTTCACATTGGTGCGCAGTGTATTTTTCCTCGCACCACTGAGATAGCTCTATTAGAAAATGTCATTCGCTCCGTCTTTGCTATGTAAGTCAATAACATTCATAGACTTCTCCAACACTACAACCGAACTATAAGATGATTTAGGTTCAAAGACGTTTGACATGTTAATCTCGAAATATCTATTCACGAATTCCCTTTGAAGATGAAGAATTTTACCGATCTATTTATACACGAGGAAGTAATAAAACGTAGGCAGTAAAGTTATTCGATATCAAATGTTTATTGCAGTGGGTAGCGCTATAAATTTGGTACCGGCATCTAAACTTCGCTTCGACGTCGCATTGGCTTGTGCCTCCCATTTGTAATTGAATTTGCAGTATGGACTATGAAACGAATAATTTTATACCCGAGATATATTGAAAGATATCTGAAGCTCATCAAATGAGAATTTTATGCTAGACTGTGGCAGGCACAAGCCGTGCTTTATACGAGGCGAGGACTTAAGCCTTCACAAACATTTTATAATATGTTGATTGCACATTGACCGCTGTTGATTGCAATAAAAAAAAAAATATGAAGCAGTTCATGGTAGAACGTGCGTTGCTTGTATTCCAGATGAGCCTCATCCGTGCCCGCCTACATTGTAACGTGAACTGATTCAAAAAGTTCGTGAAGTTTTTAAATACGTGCCTAGTCTGCGCCGTGCTTGGGGCATGGCTCATGCCTACTGGTGCCTACCACGGTCTAGCGTGCACTCCCTCAGATCTCTTGCTGACCAAACCAGAGAAAGACGAACAAGAAGAATGTGACAATCAAAGACAAATGAGACCAACATAAGCATAAGAAGATGAAGACCAATAAATACAACCAGACCAGACACAAGACCATTTGACCACATTGGTCTGTGGAGTGATCTTGAGACGCCACCCGGTCAGATAGCACTGGTTAGACGCTCGCTCCTCAAACTGCCCTGGGGGTCGAAACCCCCAGAGCCCAGCCACAGCAAGGAGATTATATGGTTTAACAATTATAGAAATTATTCACTTAACGTTTTTTTTTGCTGATTTTTTTACAATAATTTAATTTCGGATGTAATATAAAAAGATCTCAAGCATTGTGCAAAACTGCAAGATCTCAGGACACCACGACCGTACTGCGCTATTAAAAATCATTGTCATTAGTGGTGCTTGTAAATAATTTTCTAACATTTCTATGGACATCCTTCATTCTAGTCTACCAGTGACCACGGACACTGCAATGTGTTAGAAACGTAAAGGATTAAAATAATGTAAAGTATAAGTTAAAAAAAGAATGTTTTTTGGTACCTAAAACTTTTGGTAACTAAAACTGATTTGTGTTTTGTACAGCCAGGTCTCCTGCGCCCAAAATCTAAGAAAACAAATTGACAAAACATGTTTAGCTAACATTAGCTAAAAAAATACTTGTTTTGTTAGAGTAACATGTTTTGATAGATTTTGGACGCAGAAGACGCGGCTTATGATTAACGTTTCTAATATTTTAATATAACACGGGGTTATAAAAAAGGGTGTATATCTGAGTCTTTTAAACATCGGCAGTATATTTAATGCTCTGATAGTAATATCACACGATAGTATGTAGTAGTGTAGATAGTGAGTAGTGGGATAGTAGTAGTGATGGTAAGCAATAACCGTCGCTTATGGATACCTTTACAGGTATCCATAAGCGACGGTTATTGCTTACCATCAGGTAGCTAGTTAACTTTTTCGCCACCTATCATAATTACTCATAAAAAATAACAGGTAGTTCTTACTGTAAATACGTAAGTCGTCCTGACGTTGTATTACGAGGATCGAGACCTTGGTACGGAATTTCACCGTTTATTATTTTTGGCTTCATTTTTCAATTGTCTATCATTTTTATTTACAGATAAGGCCGTAAAACTGTTGTTCACTATTATTTACAGCATTTTCTTATAATTTCAGACCAAAACAGAACAGAAAACACATAACCAGCTCTCTGCTGGTCGAATGTCGAACGATGGTATCATCGTGAAGGCGGCGAAATAAAAGCAGTGGACAAAACTGGCTAAGGAACGGAACAGCAGACCAGGCACGGTGCAGGAGACAGTAATTGGTGAAACATGGTTTTGTGCAACCAAGACGAGAAAGTATCCCGCCTGATCGTAAGCGTCACGCTTGTCATAACAAAATACGGATATTAATTCCAATTTGACAATCTTTTGTTAACGCCTACGAAATCGCCCTGGTAAAGCACACGCAAGTAAATGTTGTTTCGAAGAAGTCAAAACATAGAGCGTACATTTTGGAAACTCAGCATTGAGTGGGATGACAATCCGAACACAAAACAAATGCAAAGTCATTTTGCAATAAAACAAACTTATTTGTGAGCGTGGCCAAAT
The DNA here is from genome assembly GCA_949125355.1 of Agriopis leucophaearia. Classification (NCBI taxonomy): domain Eukaryota; kingdom Metazoa; phylum Arthropoda; class Insecta; order Lepidoptera; family Geometridae; genus Agriopis; species Agriopis leucophaearia. The sequence continues at coordinate 15,508,355 of OX421264.1, forward strand.
CGGAAAACCAAAAAAAGTTATGTTGAGAATTCGTTGATGGCTCCAACCGAATCCACAGATCTGTTTGTTACCCAGAGTGCCTAACTTGTATATGAAATGCCCACGCATTTTCCAAACAGGTTGAACGATCACTGAGCCTACCACCTAAGGGTGCTTCTATAATTATCATTCTTCTGTGAGACAGACAACATGAAACATGAACATGATATGCGCTACCTGAATAGTTATTCCCCGATCGTTACAATTTGGATGTATTTTAATTACTAGTGAATTGGTGCTAACGCATGGTGACTTTAGCTACTTCATCATCAGCCAGAAGACGTCCACTTCGAACTTTTTTTGACATTCCGAATACCCGTACGAAACGCTTTGATTCCACTTTTATTGTATGAACTGCTAGTATGTGGAATGCGCTGCCTGAATGGGTTTTCCCCGATAGTTACAATCTGGGTGTTTTCAAGTCAAAAGTGAATCGGTTTCTTCTAGGCAAGCGTAATCCATTGTAGGACGCATAATCGCTTAACATCAGGCAAGTTGGCGGCCAAGCGCAAGCATATTTTACAATAAAAAAACAAATATAAAAAAATTACTGCTGAACATAAGAACCTCCATAGAACTCTACACTAAACGGCAGCCTGCCATCTGCGTCTACAGGATGACCGCGACTCTTGCGATGTTGTTGGTCCATCTAGTGGGAGGTCTACCTACTCTACGTCTTTCGGTTTGTGGTCTCCACCCAAGAACCTTTCTTAGGGTTCTTCGAGCGATGGGGCATGCCCATTGCCACCTCAACTGGCCAATTTTAGTTTAATTTCTATTTGCATCTGAAGTGTGCAAGTACCGTGTAAAAGCACCCTAACCGGGAGCCGTTTCATAAATAGACATCAATCACTTTGAACCAATAAAGCTAGACAGGCGACTGCGGTTTTGCTTTGCCAAAATAGCTGAATGGAATAACATAACAGATCACAGTGCACATGACTGTGAACAATGTTTTCGAAGAAACTCGTAGCTTACGTGACTCGCATTATAATATACGGTTACACGAAACTACAGACTTTTATCAGAGTAAACTCTTACGTACTTTATAAATGTCTGTGGTATGTCTTAAGTTTTTTTTTTTTATTATTATACTGGGCGAAGTTTCTCACCTGATGGCTCTTCACGCTTGCCCATAACAGCTCAACGCCACTCAGAATTTTGAACTTCAACAGTTCAAAACCTTGGATGGCAATTGCACTGCGCTCGTCACTCCGACATATAAGATGTCAAATCTCTGTGATCTCTGTGAGCCCTGTAATTTCACTGGAAACATTGCCCTTCAATCCGTAACACAGTAGTGTTTGCACACTACTGCTTGGCGGTTGAATAACTGGCATAGGTGTGGTACTTCCCCAGGCGGACCCCTGCAAGAGTCCTTACCACTACAATGGATCAATGCTCCTACTTAGTAAAAACCTAACTTTAAAAGTTAAATTTTATTGTGCGAACTTGCGAAATGCTAGTCTGTGGAATGCGCTGTCTGACTAGCTGCTGCGCCCTCTGCATCATCAGCTGTACATAGAGCGAGCACTCGTATGTCGCACTACCAAGGTTCATGATAACATTGGACTACGTAATCCTTACTTCACGACCGCGTCTTTTATTTCAAAATTTATTGACATAGTTTTTGGGACAAGGTGCGTTAATGGGCGTTCCCCGTTAGTTACAATCTGGGTGTCTTCAAATCACGAGAGAATTGGTTCCTTCTAGGAAAGCGTACTCCATTGTAGACTACATCATCGTTTAGTGAGTTGTTGTCAAACGTCTATTAATAAATAAATAAATACAATAAATTAAAAATAAACTACCACGTTGCATAAAGGGTATTTGACAGTTTTAACTAAACCATCTCAAATTGTTTATTATATTATTATTATGATAGAGTGACTATTTTGTGATTAATTGCTCATAATTTATAACTATTTGTACCATAAAAACAGTCAAATTTAAATTAGATAAGTTTTAACTAAACAGTATCTTTCATAATATTGAGGGATTTTGGTCGTGAATACGTCTTTAAGTTTGCTTCCATAGCGGTAAGCAATTCAAAAACTGATGATAACAAAATCGGGGGATACAGTTTGATGCTGCAGCTACATGAAATGTGCGCTGCCTGAATGGTTGTTCCCCGATAGTTACAATTTGGATGTCTTTAAATCACTAGTGAATCGGTGCTTATTCATGGTCTATAACTCCAGCTACTTCATCATCATCAGCCAGAAGACTTCCACTGCTGAACATAAGTTTCCCCCTTAGAACTTTACACTGAAAGACAGCCTGCCATCTGCGTCTACTGGATGACCGTGGCTCACACGATGTTATCGGTCCATCTAGTGGTAGGCCTACCTACTCTGCGTCTTTCGGTTTGTGGTCTACACTCAAGAACCTTTCTTAGGGTTCTTCGAGCGATGGGTTATGCCCATCGCCACTATTATCTATCATCCACATCCAAAATTTAATTACAACGTTTGATAGGTAGAGGATCATAGAATTCGTAACGTCAGTGATATATACTAGTTGATGCCCGTAACTTCGTACGCGTAGCGCAAAGTAAAACATGCACGTATTCACGTAAACTACACGGCCGTGTCCACGCCACAGCCACACCCCTATTTTGTAATTTTTGTAACAATGCAGAAAGAGTTCACTGTGAACAATAAAACAAACAATCACAACGCTGACCGAGCATTTTTAACCCAAGACGCAATAACTCAGTTTTGACAGCAAAAAGCTACCAGCGGCGGGTAATTTCGACCGCATTTCCATTTTCATCGTGCATACACCGCGTACAATACTGGTCGTTAGAACGTTGGTAATGGTAGGAAATTACCAGAATCGTGATTTATAACATTGTGGTGTAGGGATGTTGAGGCGATTGAATTTGCCGGCATGCCGGGTAAGTTTTGGGTATGTTACGCCGAGTCTCAAGTTTTGGGGCATGTGACTAATTTTAACCGTATTGCCATTTTTATAGTGCAAATTATAATGGCAGTTAAAACTTTTCTGGTATAAGTCAATAACATTTTAGTGACTTTTAAAATAATTCGCGTAGAAAATGTACAATTATGCTTTGGGGAAGGAAATGTTGTCAGAATGATAGGCAGCATTGCTACGTCGAATGGAAATGCAAATTTTTTGCCATCACTAAGCGTTTGGCCAGATCCCTTTACAATTCAAAAGCAACCGGCCTCCACGGTTCTAAAGTCTCGACCCCAAACGGCACAAACATATTGCACATCTTTTTCATTTACATGCAAATAACTTAATGTTTTATGTAAATAGTCACCTTGTAAACCAACCTTATATTTGTTCCAACCTGGTGGATGACTGTTAGAAAATGTTTAGCATTAAGTCCTCCATTTGTGCATTTGTACTTAATTTGTAAGTGTGCAATAAAGTATTAATTAAATAAATAATGTTTATTATTCGCCACTGGAGCAAGAATCATTTTAAAAACTAAAATTATCACACTTCAATCACACCATTGTGAGTTGTTGTCAGAGCTTAACCTGTCAAAAAAAAACATCAAATCGTATTGCCTCAAATTTTAACCATTCTCATTATGATAATAAATTTGTGTATATTATTTGTTACACAAATTTATTTATATATTCATTCATTCATTCATTACAACTATTTTTACAGGTTAATCCTAATACAATAGTGTAGTTTAAAAAGTCAACATTTTATGAAATTAGTATAATAAAAATTAAAAAAATTACTTAGTCAATAGTTAAATTATAATACATGCAATACAAATAAAATAAAAAAATTGATTATTAAATTAGATTAGATATTATTAGTTCAAAAGTCTCAATTTTTCCGGATGCTGAGTAAGTGTCGGAAACTGCCGCCACATCACTCGTGCTTTGTCGACCCATCACAATGGAAGTCGACCTCGATAGATACCGGTTAATCTTTTTCTGAAGCTCCAACTACTGGACTGAAAGGAAGTTTGGCCTGGTTTGATTAAATTATTGTGCCAGTAAGCTTTCAGGACTTTTATAACGTAACCTTTATTATAATGGGTTAAAAAAATAAAAAAATCTGCAGTAAAACTCTTCGAGCTAACACCCTAAATGGACTGGAAAAAAATTATATTTTTCAAAACCGGCTTCAGAATGAGTGGGCTCCTGAACAAAATTATTCATTATCATCATTATTAGCCTATTAGGTTCCCACTGATGGGACACAGGCCTTCTCTCAGAGAAAGATGAGTCTTAATCCACTATGCTGGCCTAGTGAACGTTGGTGAAAATCTGTCTTCTTCTTGGACATACCGGTTTCCTCACGATGTTGATAAAATTATTGCTATTGCTAAATCAACAGGTGCTCAAACAAAATTATTCGTATTATTGAAGTGAAAAACGACTGAGCTAAAGTAAAAGTTTAGTATTTAATTATATGTCGGCACTTTGCCGAAGTCCATCTTCAAAACTGTGTTAATGAATTTTTGTTTCATATTAGGTTGATTTTCTCTTTTATTTAATTAATATTTTATATCAATTTAGGCTAAATTAGCATCACGAGTAAAGTTCTCCCAATTCCATATTGATCTTGAAGCGGCGAAGAAGCGGAATTACACTTTGTCAGAAAAACAGTTTTGATTACCTATCAGCAGCAAAAAGCAGTTCATGCAGAAAACGCAGTTATATTTTTTTATTAGTCAGTCAACCCGTAAGTTGCCCCCAAATCTGATGATGCAAGGAGCTCGGAAGGTTTCGCCAAAGTTGTTCTTCGTTCAAAACTTTATTTCGGAACTACCTAAGTTATCGTTTCTGGTAGTTTTCCTAGGCACTTGTGATGCCTACATAGCAGAGAAAAGTGGATGCGTGACTTACATCTAAATTGGTGAATTCTACGACCTGACGTATGCCATTCGTGTGGTCAATGTTACTGTAACCTTTTCAGTTATTATTTTATTTTCGTATATATTTTTTTTTTACTTGGCTGCTGCTCTTTGGTTGTTGGGCAATTTTGCCATCAACAGTGGTTGAAATATTGAGAATATTTAAAGACGAGGTAATCCTGATAAAATTACAAATGGAAGAACTAAGGACAGATATTATTAGATTAAATGAAATTAGCTAATGAAAAAAATGACTTTTTATTTGGGAATATGAATTTATAAGCGTTGTTATCCTTTGTCTGGGCTTTTAAAATTTCGGAAGAGACACTGAGTTGAAGCTATCATCACATGTTAAACAAAAAAAAATTACAAAAAAATTTTTTTTTGCTTATTACCAAACGGAATGAGGAGTCGTGAGTAGTAACGGTATAATTTAAGCAAAATATCCTTGACCAGTTACATACGATACTTATATCTACACTAATATTATAAAGAGGAAAGATTTGTTCCTATTTTTGTATGTTTGTATGTTTGTAATGAATAGGCTCCGAAACTACTGAACCGATTTGAAAAATTCTTTCACTGTTGGGAAGCTACACTATCCCCGGGTGACATAGGCTATATTATATTTTGTAGCGAGGCCGAAGGCCGAGCTTACACTTGTGCGAAGCCGGGGCGGACGGCTAGTCATTCGTAAATTTATAGTACGTCTTCAATTACCTACCTTCCAAGTCGAGATCGTAAGTGAACGATTGAATTCCGGAGCAAAATTTCGCTATCCAGTGGCCGATCTCGGTGAATTGCAAACTGGGTTACTCGGTACCACAACTTCAGTGATACTTCAGTATTTAACTCGCATTGCATAAACTACTATTGAATATTAACAATTATTCTCGTACAGTTGGCTGCTTTTAAATATTCATGGGTGATAGAGCAATTAAATATAATACATTTCTGCAGTCGCGGGCCCTGTGGTTTTAAAAAGCGACTGCAGATTATTTAAGTTTCCATTGCTAGATACGATACAGAAAGTATCATTTGTAATAATCAATAGACTTCAATTTCTTGAATCCATTTTTATTTACAAAACTGCAACTACTGCAACAGGGCTTTATGTATAACTAAAGAGATTATTTCCGCGTGTTACCGCTATGTGAACAAAATATATTACGGTCTATACACAGTAAAATCTCTTTTATGTTTGGCAATAACTGTTTGAGAAAACAAAAGAAAATTTGTTTGATATAAAGCTTTACGTATCACATGTATAAAAAATATTATAATAAATTATAATAAGTATAAAAAATATTATAATAAAAATCACGAATCAAAGAAATGTAAAAATTCCCGATTACGTAATTATTTGACGCACATTTTTACAATTTAGGGATCTTCAATGCAGTTGTAAAACTAGTAAAACAACAAATGCAGTTCATGCAGTTGTGAAACTAATAGGACCACAAATGCAGTTAAGTACATGCATGTATTTGTGACAATAATTGTGAAACTGGTAGCATTTGTGAGACTAAAAAAAACTTCATACATCAAAATCAAGTTCTTAATATGACTACAGAAACATACTAACGATACAATGTGTCATCGTATAATTTTGTGCTATAAAGCAAAAAATTGTTCATAGATATTTCAAAGTTAACGTTCATAAAGTTACCATTGAAATACACCTCAAAGTTATTTGTTTATGTACAAAGCCCACAAACTTCGTTGTCCAAAAGCTTTGTCCCTAAACGTTGCGAATTATAGAGATAGTCGGACCATGCGATACTAAAGTTGTTAATGCTTAATTTTCACGGCTTTAATAAAATGTTATTATGTACCTTCTGAGTTTATATTCAGTCGCTTATCTAATTAATATTCTACAATTTTAATCCGAAGCAGTAATAAAATAGCCTGCTGGACATTTTAAAAACAAAATCTAAATAACACCCGGTATGATTATATAAATAGTTAAGTTAAACTAAAATATACTAAAATTAAATTATATGCTTGAATGTTTAATGCGGAGGTCCGATGACATAGCTAAATTTAAGACAAACAACCAGCATCTACAATCTCAGAAAAGAGAAGGAAAAAATCTCACTTCAGTACCTACAATAATGCCACACACGGTTACCCATTAGTCTGACATTTTTTATCCCAGAAATATGTACGGAATTTCAATGCAGGTAAAATAGTGGGTCGCAGCTAGTATAAAGTATATGTGTACCTAATAGACATTACTCACTCTAATAACTATAAAAAGGCACAAATAATTGGGAAATATTTTTGGTAGCCACCAAACATCTGCGAGGTATACCTCTAAAAGCTGAATTCAGGCCACTCCATACAGACAAATAAAAATGGCTTAGTGGTCCAACAGATGGTGAGGGACAGGTGGACTTGTAGAGTACCAAGAAAGCACTAAAATATGGATGGGTTATATTGAAATCATTTATTATTAGCCTTAACTCAGCCTGGTGCGGTGTTGCCACTAAGTTTGAACACAATTGGATAATCTTATAGAAGAGAAGTTAAAAAAAGGAAACAAATACTTTCGCCTTTTTATTATTAGTATACTATAAAAACAAAAACTTGATTACCAAAACAGTGATTATTTTTCTTTTATAATTTCCGAATTGATGTGATTAAAAAAGAAGTAGATATTAAATATGTAGTAGGAAGGTTTATAATAAAAGTTATGTTCATGATTTTTTTAGATGCAAAGATAACAATAAAAAACAATTTAAAAAAACCTTGTTACTCGTGAATGCAAATTTCAGACAAAACGGAATTTCAATTAGAAATTTCTTGTTTAATTTTCCACTCTTGAAAAAAACCTACCTTCTCCACCAGTTTCACATTCAACATCGAGAATTTTCCACAGACGCCTCTAATCCCGCTTTTTTCAATTTTCATAGAAGGGGATTTATTGAAACCAGAAAAAATAACGACTCTGAGCCGAGGTACGCCTGTATTATTATTCAACACTTTTATGAAGCATTTTCTCCAAAAACCAACCACTTATAATCAAAATAACACAATAAATAAATTAACCTGCACACCATAACAAAGACCGATGGGGAAGAAAGGTTCTTGAGTGAAGACTACGAACCAGAAGACGGTTCGTAGGTAGGCCTCCGACATGATTGACTAGACCGACCGACCACATTGTAAGAGTCGCGGGCATCCAGCGAATGCAGATGGCAGGCTGTCGTTCAGTGTGGAGGTGAAGGGGGAGGCCAATGTTCAGCAGTGTACGTCTTCTGGCTGTCCTTGCACTCTTCATTATGAACCACTCTTACTATTGGAACAACCCTGAAATCTTGGAAAATAAAACAGCTAATTTGCTAATTTCATTTGCACTACACAAGTGCACACACACTTTGCAGGAAAGGGAAAGAGCATCCACTCTCACGAAAATCTTTAAGCGCTTATATCTCAGACATTTATAAGCCAATTTAAATTATTTTTCAGTACAAGTAATGTATTAAAACCTTAGACACGTGCATATTCTCCTTTAGACCTGATACTGCTGTATGCATTTGCTTTAATTTTAAAACCTTTATTTCTGCTGATGCGCATGAAATATTTCTGACGTGAAATTAAAGAAATCCAATTGTTCTTTCGTTTCGTTGTGTTCTCTTGCCCTTTTGTATGTACTCAGTGGCATGAAATGATTTAAAGCTGTCCTTAATAGGAGCAGTGTCTGCAGCTTGAGGAAAAACCTTGAATTTCAAATGATTTACTTGATGCGCCAGGTGATTTTTCATTTGAAATTGTCTGTGCGAAAAAGTATTTTAAGTCTACACTTTTTCCACTTGTCGTTTTTTAAATATTTTTTATGTATAATTATGATAAGGTATAACACACAACCAACATAATTTTATAGAAATCCTTACTCAGAAAAGATGCGCTGGTGCAATGATTGCCGAGTGGTATGTGCGCTTTATAATTAATCTGTCTGCATTGTGCAGTACGCAATTTGTTTTGGTACGTTTACTTGCGCTAACTTTCTTCCCTCTACAATTTTTTTATTGAAAATTATTGTCGGTTCCTATCCTCAGAGCGAGGCAATGCAGTCAGCATTTTGGGCACATTGCCTGAAATTTGAGATCGTTTGTACTATATATAGGCTTTGTTGCCTGTAGATAGTATAAACGATCTTCAATAACTTAGTTTATTTTTTTAAGAATTGTGTTATGTATTCATAAGTTTTTAAAATAGCCAAAATAAGAATTAAAATTAAAAAATTATATTGAAATAAACTGCGCAAATTAACATCATCGTAGTAGAGATAAGTTAAGTATACACATTAAACTTACTCTTTGTTCATTCTAAATTTCAGATTTGTATTCAATTTTATAAAATGTGTGGTAAAGAAAAATATCAGCAGCTAGGTCTGTTATTTGTGCACTCATACGATAAAGGTATTTTAAATATATATTGATAATTGAATTTAATCGTTTTGATTCCATTTCAAATGACACGATGCCAGTAACAAATATTTGAACCATAAATAAAGAATTCATATAAATTTAATTGTTGGTATAACATCAGCTGTATTGTTGGTATAATTATAAGTTTAACTGTTGGTATAATTTTCAATGTGATGTCATTATAATCAACTAATCAAATCAGAAACAAATTGATTTCTTGGTTTACCAAATATTAAATCATTATTTAATAGCAGCAATTAACTCAGTTGCATTATTATTTTAAACTCACCGTGTATTACTGCTCATATTCCTAACATGTTTTATTAGCTTCTGCATAATCAGCCTTTACTAGTCCACTGCTGGACTTATTCTTCTTTCTGCGCCTCTTAAGGCACACCACTCAGCCTGGTCTTCAACTTTTCTCTTCCAGCCATTGCCAGCTGTCTTACGTATAAAGTCACTTCAATGAATCTCAGAACGTCCTACCCTACATTTGCCAATTCGTGGTTTCCACTCTAGAACACGTTCAACGGTTATCGGTTCTGCGATAAATATAACCCCCCCACTGCCACTTCAGCTTGCTAATACGCTGACCTATATGTGTGACTTTGTTTTTTTGGCGAATAAATTTGTTCCGGATACGATCCCTCAGAACAAGGCCGAGCATAGCTCTCTCGAGAGCCCGCTGAGTAACCTTAAAACTCGTAGATCGCTCCATCTGTAATTGGCCATATTTCAGCACCGTTATGACTTTCTAATAATTTGCGGGATAGGTGACGAGAACACTCTACGTAATTTCCCGAACGCTGTTCCAGCCCAGCTGAATTCTTCTCTTGGCCCCATAAAATTATTTTATTTGCCTTATTTGAGCGTCTGCCCTGCATATGTTGAATGATTTCTAGACTGAAGCCATTTATGACAACCGGTCCCAGAGCAACGAGTGTGTATTATGTATTCTGTGCAACGAGTTCTGTCTTAAGTTTATACAAAAATAACATAGAAAAAAGCATATTAACTTGTTTCCGAATTTTCCTATTTCCCGAGCCATTTTTCAATGCTCAATACAATTAAATTTCCAATTTTTCTTTTTCTTAAAACCTTATTGGAACAATTACAAACATTAACAGAAACGGTCCAGCCGTTTTCAAGTGATGCGCCTACCAAAGAATTGTATTAATTTTTTATTTATATGCTTAACATAAAATCTTATATACTTTCTAGTGAAAATACTAGAAATGCTACTTACTACCAATCTTACTTTTTCTCTGAAATAAATAAAGGTAAGCAATAACATAATCCTATTTCCATTTTTCTTTTCCCAAATAAACGTCAAAAAAGGCATAAACTGAGCCCATAAAGCGGCTTATCTAAATTTTCTTATTCCAATATCGTAGCGACGAAATCGGTATCAGATGTAATAGTCGGAGAGTTTATGATAGTTTTTACTGTTACCTCTCATTATTTAAAAAAAAACTCATGACCAATCCATAATTATTGTAAAATAGTACAGATAAAAAAATCTACAATTGCGAGAAATAAAAAAATAAGCAAGTGCACACTGTAAGTCAGTTTTTGGAATTTTCGTTAGTTTGTTAAAAAATATCAATACGAAAATTGCTTGATACTATTTGCAATAATATTCTATTGCTTATTTAAATCCTCACTCAGCAATTTTTGAAAATCTCTGAAATGCGCAAATTATATAGCCGTGCACTTTTAGCTGCCCTGACGAGAGTTTCATCCACTTTCGTTGGTATTGTAAGGAGAGTAAGTGAGATCATTCTAGAATGCACCCGCCGTACACAATATCCTCATTTGATTCACAATAGAATACGACTTTAGTGACTCCACAAAAAAGAAATTAGAAGAAAAAATAACATCCTAGTTAGGCGCAAAGGGCTAAGAGTGATTTCTTCCAGATAACCTTCGGATGAGTAAGTTCGCATATGCCAAATGGATACCCCTAATGTCAAAGTGTGTTCAGAGAGATCGTGGCCGAGTGGTAATAAGTGCGTTTAACAAAATGACGTCAGTCATTCCAAATAAACTTCAAAAATATGACTATTGTTAAACTCATTTGTTAGCGCTACGAGTCTCGGCCCTGCACCAAGCACTAATTAAGGGCTTGTGCAGTTTCGATGCCATTGCTCAAAATCAGTGAAAGTAAACTTCGCAAAAAAATCGGTATGTCCAAAAACCTCGAAAAATTCAAAGAAATATGACATTCACCAACATACACTGAGCAAGCATAGAAAATTAAAGCCCAACCTTTTTCTTTGAGAAGAGATAAGAAGGCCTGTGTCCAAACAGTAGGAACGTGATAAGCTGATAATGTACAGTGTTTCACGCGTCCTTAAGATCTCCGAAATGCTTCAATGGCTCAAACCTACAATTTATCCTGTTAACTGACCCACTAATAATCATCATCATCAGCCAGAAGACGTCCACTGCTGAACATAGGCTTCTTTAACCTGCAGACTGAACAACATCCTGCCATCTGCATCCACTGGATGCCCACGACTCTCACAGTGTCGTCGGTCCTTCTAGTAATCATCCACTGATGATAATAACAGTTCATAAAAGACTTCACTCAAACTGAACATCAGCTCTCGTCCTAGAAGGGTGAAATAATGATACAGTAGTAAGTCAGTAACTGGCTAGGGCGAGTCCCTAAATGGGAAACAAATCAGGTCACCAGGCTAACTGCCCCGTGACTTTCTAGCCACTATGTGTTTGGCGGGGCACCGTGTACAAAATTAACTGCTTTTTACTAAACGACGCAAAACCAAGGAGTGTATGTTTTATAATATAACCAGCTTACGCCCGCGGCTTCGCCCGCGTTGTTTGAGAGAAATATAATCGAGTTCTCTGCAAAGTAGGTACTTATATTTTAGGACGATATAAATATTTCATCCTGGCTATTGACGACCGGTATGGCTAAGTACTAACACATGTGCCTTATGAGCAGGAGGTTTCTGGTTAGATCCCGACCTGGCAGATGTTTGAATGGTCAATTTAATTAAATATTTATATGCTTTGGGTCTCAGTGCTAGTTATCTCTTTTTTTTTTTTATTGTTTGTAAGTCACCTATTTTTGACACCTATACTCGCGGGCCGCTTGCGGCCCAGCGAACCGCGCGACATCGAAAGTTTTTTTTTACTTGTTTGTACGTCATCTATTTTTGACACCCAAACTCGTGGGCCGCTTTCGGCCCAGCAAACCGCGCGACGTCGAAAGTTATTTTGTTTACTTGTTTGTCCGTCATCTTTCCTTGACACTCGAACTCGCGGGCCGCTTGCGGCTCAGCAAACCGCGCGACGTTGAAAGTAATTTTTTTTTAACTTGTTTGTACGTCATCTATTTTTGACACTCGAACTCTCAGGCTGCTTGCCGCCCAGAAAACCACGCAACCTCGTTGTTTTTTAACAATTTTGAATATCACCTTTGCTTGACACTCAACTTCCCGGGCAGCAAACCACGCGACATCGAAAGTTTTTTTTTTTTACTTTACTTCTATGTTTTCCCACGAAAACCGGAACCATAATTTGTTACGGGGTCAAAAGTATTGTGTATTTTAATATCACCTTTTCTTGATACTCGAACCGAGCGATATCGAAAGTTTTTTTTTTAACTTGTTTGTACGTCATCTTTCCTTGACACTCGAACTCGCGGGCCGCTTGCGGCCCAGCGAACCGCGCGATATCGAAAGTTTTTTTTTTACTTGTTTGTACGTCATCTATTTTTGACTCCCGAACTCGCGGGCCGCTTGCGGCTCAGCGAACCGCGCGATATCGAAAGTTTTTTTTTACTTGTTTGTACGTCATCTATTTTTGACACTCGAACTCGCAGGCCGCTTGCCGCCCAGAAAACCACGCAACCTCGTTGTTTTTTAACAATTTTGAATATCACCTTTGCTTGACACTCAACTTCCCGGGCCCCTTGCAACCCAGCGAACCGCGCGACATCGAAAGTTTTTTTTTTTACTTTTCTTCCATGTTTTTCCACGGGAACCGGGAACCATAATTTGTTACGGGGTCAAAAGTATTGTGTATTTTAATATGGCCCATTGCTTATCTTTATACTAAATTTTACTGAGCCGTTATTGGTAACGGTATCCTACAGGAATAGTCTTTTTTTTGGGATACTAAGTAGTCTATATCTACTATAGTCCTTGAACAATCTCAATAAAAAAATCACGTCGCTGGTTTGTTGCTGCGTGAAAGAAGAAAAAAAATACAATATATAATATTATTATGAATGTCATCCTACTGGGTTATATCTGGTGTCTTGGATTTATGAAGGTAGTATTTTATTTGAGAAAACAGTTAAAAACTAATATCTACGCTAAACTTATACATTCTAGTGGCACCCTGCAATTTCAATCGCGCGGTGATGTAAAATAGTGATGATGATGATCAGTAGTATTAAGTAGACTATGAAATAATCCATGATATAAGCTATCTGCATACCAAATTTCATCAAAATCCGTCTAGCAAAAGAGCAATGAGCTCTGCAGCAAAAGAGTTGTATGTTACCCAATTTCTTGTATTCTTTAATTTTCAACTTAATTTTATTTTTAGTATTTGTTGTTATAGCGGCTATAGAAATACATATTTCAAAGACGATTTCAAGTGACTACCAATTATGGTTCCAGCCAGAGATACAGCCCTGTGATAGACAGACGGACGGACAGCAACGTCTCAGTAATGGCTCCCGTTAGCACCCTTTGGGTGAGGGACCCTAAAAAGTATATTCAGATACAAATTTTCATCACTATAACTTAAATAATTGACCAAGAGCGTGTCGAGACACGCATATTTTTTAATATTTTTTATTTTATTTGTACCATCCCGACATAGCATATACTTTTTATGGTTTAAACATAGAGAAAACTGATTGAGAAACATTATTTGTTAAGACCATTTCACAAAAAGGTTAATGACCTTTGAGCTAGAACGTTTTGAATTTATTACAGTTTTATCGCTGTTACTCAAAAAGTCATAATCAGATAATGTTCGAAATAATTTTGAATGAAGGTTTTGAGTATGACCTATCTGTATGGTAAGACTCTTCTATGTCTTATAGTTTAGAAATACAGGGGGGGACCAACTTTTTGCCACTTTGGCGGGCCATATTTCGCAAAGTATAGACTTTATAAAAAAGTAATGTATGAAACCTTACCTTAATTTTAAAAGACCTTTCTAACGATACCCCACACGACTAAGTGGAGTGAAAAAAAATTCATCCCCAATTCACATGTACGAGTGCCACCTCTAAAATGCAATATAATATATTTTTTATACTTTTAAAATTGAGATCTATATTATTACTGTTCCAATACCAATTTTCACATCTGTAACTTCAAAAACTAATTTTAAGGTTTTTACCCATTTTCACCCCCTTAGGGGTGGAATTTCGAAAAATCCTTTCTTAGTGGATGCATACACTTCACAACGAATACACCCTTCATATTTCATGTCTCTAGGACCAGCGGTTTAGGCTGTGCGTTGATATCTCAGTCAGGACTTTGAATTTTATATATACAGATTTAAGTTCCACTTCCAGCCTAAACGCTTCAAGTGTTTTTATAAATGAGGTGTTGATAGATTGTGGAAGGTTCAAGGTTTGGCACTGTGTGACGTCATTATAAATACAAGATGGTGGCATGTTGTATGAGGAAGAAATAATTATCAATATTAAAAAACCATTAAAATTAGCGCTCGAACAATTTTTTATCATAGTTCATTATTTTTTAAATCGATTTGTTTTTTGTTGTTAGGATTTAATTTATTTTTCTGTTGTTGTAAATAGAATAGAAACGTAGCCAAATTCAATAAAAAATTGTAGGGCGTTCTTTGGGGTAACCACCTGCTTATTCTACACAGTAAAAAAAGAATCACGTAAATAGTTTTACAAATGGCGGAGTAATCTGGTTACTTACATATAATTTTTTTTTAAAACATGAACCACAAAAAAAATACTGAAGTGCCAAATAAATAATTGCCAAGCGCGTAAGTATTTGTTACTGGATATGCTTAGATTTTGAACTAAATTAACAATAATAAAACATATTTTTCTCCCTCCTACGTTTATAGTCCGAAAAAAATATGTTATTCTATTTGCACCTATAAAAATTAGTCAGGCATTTATTTCATTATGTGAGTAAAACTGTAATCAATTTGAATAGTCGAAAAACTTTTCTGTAAATGCTTTTAACAAAATAGCCTAATAGTTTCCAGAAGTTAATAATAGAGATGCTTTTAATAATAAACTTTAAACAACTTATGTATTATTTACCAATATTTGAGAGGTCTAATGGATTAAATACTTTATCAAATCATTGTATTATATTCTGTTTAATTACGACTTCTTCTTGTGAGTCAGAAACCTTTAATTAGTCTCAAGAGCTTTACGATCATCATCAGCCCTTTAACCTCCACACTAAACGACACCCAGCCATCTGCATCCACTGGATGCCCGCGACTCCCACGATGTCGTCGGTCCATCTAGTGGAAGGCCTACCTACGCTGCGTCTTCCGTTTCGTGGTTTCCACTCAAGAACCTTTCTTCCCCATAGGTTATCGGTTCTTCGAGCGATGTGGCCTGCTCATTGCCTTTTAACTTGCAAATTTTAATAGCTATGTCAGTAACTCTGGTTCTTTGGCTAATTTCCATGTTTCGGATTCTGTCACGTAAAAAAACTCCGAGCTAAGCTCTCTCCATTTCAAGAGCTCCTCGATGCTTTAATAATAATATATTTAATACTTTATATAACATAATACTTACTTATAGTGGGTTACGCGGAAAGGGTGTACTAAAGCAAAATCATTATGAACTTTCACTATGGGAGGAACTCTGAAATAGTGAAACGTAAAACAAGGACTCATAAAAAAAAACTGTGAACAAAAAAAACAAAGCAGGTGGACAATATCGCTACGCTACACTATTTCCATTCGTATATTTGCTATGACATAATGCAATAACATTGTAAAATATTTATCTGTAAAAAACCGACTTCATCAGAGCTAGACTTAATTGAAATGGGACCAAATGGGAAGCACCAACTTTCAAATAAAAAAGAATCATCAAAATTGGTTCACCCAGTCAAAATTCTGAGGTAACAAACATAAAAAAACCGGTGAATTGATAACCTCCTCCAATTTTGAAAGTCGGTGAAAAAAGCGAATTAAATCTACATTGCGTAGTAAAAAAAAAACGATGAAAACTATGAATTTTGATCATTTTCGCTAGGTTTTCGAATGTAAGATGGAAGTACTTGATATATTCAAGTGAGATAAAACATATATCAGAAAACATAAATGCTTAGACTTGATTATCGTATTTTTTGCGTGAAAATATCGCTCTCGTTTCTTCTTAGGTAGCCTTTTAGAGCACCTTTTAGCTACAAGATGACGCACAAATAACTCACATCACACACATCACATGATCAGCCAATTAACGTCCACTGTTGGACAAGGCCTCCCTCATAGAGAGGGGTGTTGCCATAATCCCCACTCTTGGCACAAATAACACGTGTAACCTAAAAAAACTGGTTATTTTTCCCGTGTATCCTATCTATTGCGGAGGACAATAATGGTGATATTGAAGAGCAAATAAACTTATTAAGTAAAATTAATTTAAAATAATTTTATTCATATTCTGTTTATGACGTTTTCAACCGTAATTAGTTTCAGAGGTATGAACGACCCTTACAACCCGTTTAGAGAAGTACCGCACCTTCGCCAGTTATTCAACCGCTAAGTAAATATGAGTAATCAGTCTGCCTTTCGAATTGAAGGGTCATATTTCCAGTGTAATTACTGGGTATAAAAATATCGGACATCAATATCTCATGGTGGAAAGCATAGCGTATTAATTCTAGATGACACTGGACTATAATGAGCAATTAGTATGCGTGACGTTTACCATCAAGCGAGTTTAGTTGCTAAAACAGCAATGTTTTGTCATCAGATTATATCAAATTGCATTTCTACTTATATTAAGTTCTCTATCTACTTCGAGTAAATCAGATGCAGCCGCAGGGCGTAGTTAGTAAATTAATAAAGAGCCAAAGCGTTGATGGAAATTTTAATGACTCCATGCAACAAAGTAATGGCTTTCTACGGCGTAGCTCGTAGACTCGTAGCAGTGTGTTTAGCAAACGTAGCGCTACGCTTTCGTAGGTCACATAAAGCTGCGTTTAGACATTACATTCTGCAGCATATGCAATTTAACGTTAATTATAAATATAATATTTATGCGTACATTCCAATGAAAAATATCGTCAGAGGAATTTTAGAATTGGTTTGGTCATAATAATGGCGTCACGTTGACTTTTATTTTGTATATTTTTAATTAACTAGTAAATGGTTGAACTTGATTTAGCTACTATGTTTGAATCCTCTATCTGAATTATGTTTTCATATGAATACGTTATACGATACGTTTAGTCAATATAGATTCAAAATATTGTCCTACCGCGTGTAAAAAAATGGTATAATTCTAAACCTAAAGTAAACTAACCAAAATTGATTTTGCCATGCCCGCTACGCCACCTCATCTCTACAGTCAGCATTTGCCCTAACTATTGTAAAAATAGTCTAACAAAATAAACCTTATTGTGTTTTCAATTGTCAATAATGATTAATGGTGTAGGCATTCAAAAGTAATAAAAACAGTCTAGGTACATTTACCAATGACATGTTCTAACGACTTTTTTGTCCCTAGTATGTATTCTTTTTTAAACATAATGGCTTAGTCTATGTATAGCGTAGAAAACGAGAAATTATCGCCAATATTTGTCGTTTTTTTTTATGATTTCTTTAAAAAAGCCTTGGAAGCGAAGGAGAAGTAAAGAGCAATGGGCAATATAAACACAGTTTTGTCTAATTGACCACCACTAACCAAACACTAATGGTCCGGTATGTCCAAGAACACTGGGCCAGCATGGTGGATTAGGCCCATCCTCTCTCTCTCTCTCTCTGTGAGAACGCCTGAGTCCCAACAGTGGGAAAATGATAGGTTGAAATAATGAAAATGATGATAAACCAAACACCATGGATTCTGTAGCTATTAAACAGGGTCATTGATTATTAGCTAAACCCAGTCCAAGCATTTATTTGGTGTGATAGTTGTAAAAACATTGTAGAAACAATGATTTACTAAAATAACTATATATTTTACTGTATCTACGTCATTCGTACATTCAAAAACCGGGCGAAAATTATCAGAACTCATGATTTTCATTCGCTTTTTACAACAGTATTGCAGTCATCAGAGAAAATTAATGCTTGAACCGAGTATAACAGCCTCTCGCAGGCCTTAAATCATGTCTAACATCTGTAGTTCCATGACTTTTGATGGTCTAGAAAAAGATAAACATTAAAAAAAAACTATTAATTTTGTAAAAAAAATACCCAATTGCAACATCATTACGCAGTTTCAAATTAGAAATAAACTTCATTTTTTACTCGTGAATGATTAAGTTTAGGTATAAATAATTTTAAAAAAAACAAGCTTTTTGTATTCTTCTTGGCAAAACCTTTCATTCATATGTCCATCCACCTGCTCCATCACCAGGACCCTGGTGATGGAGCTAGGAAGTGCTTGGGAAGACAAATCCTACGAACCCAAACTTGACGGATGTCGTTTCATTTAGGAGTTCCTATTGCCACCTTCTGTCTCCTTTATCAAACCAGCTCGATGGTACATTAACATTACATTGTCACCCAACTTTTATCAGTATGCAAATTTCAGCTCAATTAGTTGAGAATAAATGGTCTAAAATTCAGTTGCAAGATTTGTCTCACATAGTTATACTAGCAGGGCAAGTTAAAAGCTTGTAAAATGTCATGGAACACGAGGTGTTAAGTACAATGTGTAGAATAATATTTAATTATTGTTAATTATCAATAACCATCTTTTTGCTGGCAAGTGTCTTTATTATCTAAACAAAACACAATCTAAAACTACAAAAAAAGTTGGAATGCCCAAAAACCATTCAAGGTCTAAAGACAACCCAAATGCTCAAGCCCGCTACCAGTTCAGTGTATCCAGAATGCTGATGGAATTTACACGCTGAATATTATGGCACTGCCATACGTTGCGCGAGAAATACGCCAGTATTTTGATCACATGTTTTAACCAAGAGAAATAATAAGAATAACTGAATAAATAAACAATTCACTAACCCTTTATTGTACCTCTAGTAGAGGATTCAATCAGACAAGTTTTTATGTTTTTATTAAGCCAAAACTTTTTACTGACAATATATTTGTATTGCTGTAATATTGAAATTTGTTCAGTACTCAGTGGACTACCCTTTTATGCAAATCTCGTTAGTGGTGGACAATAGACGGCATTTGATGATTCTCCTTTAATTTTGTCGTAGACGTTTGCTTCAGTCAGTTTTTGGATGGGTGACCGGCAGTGATGAATGGCATTAACAAAATGGATATTGCGCCGTGTTTTAGACAAGTAGACAATAATTATGTAGATATCAACTAGATATCCAGAAAGTGAGCTAGTACCTATTTGAACTTTTGTGTTATCTTTATCCAGAAAAAGATCATATCAAAGAATTTTTCACGTTTATAGTTTTCATTTACGTAAAAATATCACGAACTGCCATTGCAAAGCTTTGTGTAAATACCTAATGTACCTAATTGGTAATTAGGTATGAGTGTGTGCGCCACTATAAGTAACCAGAGTGCTAGTAGCTTCTTTGTGTGGGTGTAAAGCTGTGAACACAACAGGTGCTTTCGAATTTCAAGTCATTCGGTAGCGAGCAATCGTCGCTGCCGCACGGTTTCGGCACTCGAGTACGATCCGAATTCGAAATAAGAGCTCAGAACTTTCTAAATTCGAATTTATCTTCTTTCTTTATAGCCAGTGATTTTTCAGTGGTCGTGAAAAAATGGTGGCTTTGTAAAGGCTAAATTGAGTTCGCGTTTTTTTTTAGTTTTCCAGTGTTTTCATGCGAAATGGACTGAGTATAAGGTATGAATAATTCAGTTGTAATAAATACTGGTTTGATTTATTAATATTAATATCTTTATGTCAATTCTGACAAAAAAAAATACGTTGGTAATATATTCATTATGTTGATTCCAATCAAAGAATCAAATTTGTAATGCATTTATTTATATCATATATATAAAAAAATAAAAAAACGTTACAATTATTACCAGCGAGAAGTAAAATGTTGTGAAACGTAATTAAAATACGTGATGGCGCTCTTTAGAACTTTTTAATTAAAAGTGTCCGAAGTTTAAAAGTGTTTTAATTAATTTTGTTCATCGGCTGACAAATTAAACATTTTTGAAACTGTTATGAGATAAGTATACTTACTTTGATTATTCTATTACAACTTTCTGATTTTCCGCATTTTCTGTGGAAAAGTTTCTGGTATCTGATATTTTTATGATGACACTTTTTTTGTCAAATATCATAAAGTTTGGTTCAGACACAATATTGTAAAAAAGAGACAGCAATAGAGTTACATTCATATTATGATTATGCGTGTGTAGTAATGTTTATAGAGATAAAATTAGTATATTACTATAAATTAACATACATTAAAGAGGGCTGTAATCTACCTGCGATTTTAAAATCTGTAGATTCCCCTGATAACACAAGGAGATTTTTATGATATTTAATAAAATTATTTATAACATTTAAATAACCATCTTAGATGAATCTGTTTGAAAAGGTTGGCGAATTCAAAGCGCTAGTATTGATATAATTTTTAGCTCTGCAAGGTTTGTATATCCGTCGTAGTGAACATAATAATATGGTTTTACATAGCTATTGGCGCGCAATAAATAAAAAATACTATATATAAAAAAAAAAAATTAAAAAAACATATTGGGTAAAAACAGCATCAATTTTGGAAGTGTTTCAGATATTTTTAATTTTAAAACATCAAAAACCTTTTTAGATCAAACTCTTTCATTTCACTAAAATTGGGGTTCTTAACTTGCCTCATAGAGTTTGTTGTAAGCATTGAACATTGAATAAAAAAAATACGACAGGAACGAATTAATCTCTGAAAAAGGAGTTATTCTGTGGAATTGATCAATAAATGGTTGAAAGTTTGATAGTCTTCGCGTACGAAATCACGAGCAAAAGTTTATACTATAATATGTATATTATATCACTTTATATTATGTATATTAATATCCCAAGATCTTTGTGGTAAGGTTTTTGAAGACCTCAATTTCTGTTTTGAAAGTTTTTCTATTTAAAAAGCTGTAATTTCTTCTCAGGAACCTATTCACGATCAAATTTGTGTTATGTGAATTCCGTCTATTTGTTATCTTTATAATTCACATACCAGATGGGTAAACTTAAAAGCTATAAAATACTGGTAAAGTTGTTCTTACCTAGTTTATGATTAGTATAATAATAAAAATCTAATAAAATAAATCGTGTCAGAATCCTTTCATCCTTTCATATAGGCAACCTAAAAACTCTGACATTGACACTTTCATAATTAGTGTATTTTTTTTAGCAGTTCGTTTTAAGTAATTCGAGGTATAGTGCAACCTGAAAAAACATGCCGTCGCCCTGTTTTGTTTTCCTAAACTTGTGCATTTTCGAGTGTTACGTGTAATGCGTAATAATGGTGCAATAAAATTTATTAAGTGTTTGTGGACTTGCTAAAATGTGGGAAAGACATATAACGCGGTGAAACATTCATTATCGTGTTGTTTTCAAAGCATCATAGAAGCCTCTTGTAAAGGCTTCACCACTTTTCTAGGGCATGCCTGTGACTATGACTTGTTTGATGACATTTCATCAAACTTGATGATATTTTAATACACGACACTGGCAAATGCAGAAGAGTGCGACGCCAAAATTCTCACACGGGAAAGTATAAAAAAAGTGATTCATAAAAACTCTATTCACCATTCCTCTTTAAAATTTTGGTACTAAAATACAAAGTTTAAAACGGATACCCACAACAAAAGCAAGTTGCTTTACATTGTAAATTTTACAACTCTTGGAAAACTCGCTTTTTTATTGTACCGCATTGTTCGTTACAAAGTTTAGGCATTATTTTTGTTCAGCAGTTTATGCATGCTTTTAAAAAACGCTCGTGGCACCTCATTACTAGTCTGCTGTTAGAAAGTTTAATAATAGTTAGTCTGACTGGTAGTATATACTAGGCGGATGATGGGTAACTAATAGTGTTATATTTTTTTTCAAAATCAGAATTAAAAGTAATTTTTAAAAATGTTATACCATCTGACGTACATACTACATGAGATGGTAAAACATGGTAGTTTTAACAGTCTACATTTTAAAACCTTTCCTTTTTTTAATTATCTTTTTAGGGTTTCGTAGTCATAGAAATCCTTATTCTTTGCGAAATAAAACCCGCCAAGATGGCAAAAAGTTGCCTACATAACTATAAGACACTAGCCGTCCGCCCCGGCTTCGCACGAGTGTAAGCTCGGCCTTCGGCCTCGCTACAAAATATAATATAGCCTATGTCACCCGGGGATAGTGTAGCTTCCCAACAGTGAAAGAATTTTTCAAATCGGTTCAGTAGTTTCGGAGCCTATTCATTACAAACATACAAACATACAAAAATAGGTACAAATCTTTCCTCTTTATAATATTAGTGTAGATATAAACCTGAACTTGCAATGTATACTGATAGGTCATATTTAACACCTTTATTCAAAATTATTTCGAACATTATCTGATAATGTCTTTTGGAGTTATAGCGATTAAACCGAATAAATTCATGACGTTCTAGCTCAAAGGTAACCTATAACCTTTTCGTTAACAGATCTAAACAAAATAATGTTTGCCTAGCTGTTTTCTTATCAGCCAAACCGTAAAAAGTATGTTATGTCGGGATGATACATCTCTGAAATTTGGCTAAGTCCACAGAGCTTCGTCCGTTCAAATTTCTTTATAACCATCAATTTCTGAACTATGAATGTAACTACAATTATACGGCTTTGGTTACAAAACCCTACCACTGTTTTGAACTATCACGGTTGTTCACTAAAGTTATATGATTATTTACGGGATATTTACCGTTTAAATATCCCGTAAATAATCATATAACTTTAGAACCCTACCATATGCGTATCTCGACACGCTCTTGGTTAGTTTTTGTTTTCTATTATGTGGTATAATTTCCAGCCTGATAGATTCATCTCTCTCCTATCCTCTCTCTGAGAGGTCTGTGTCCCGGCAATGGGAACATAACATGCCGGTAATGAAGATGATGATGAGTGTACTCTATGATTTCTGAAGTTTTCCCGATTATTACTCGTTGAAATTAAACACTTTTATCGGATTTTATCACGTGGAATTTACATAGTTTTAAATCCGTTATCAAACCAATTGAGTCAACTAGTGTAGATATTATAATTATCACTGTTTTAAACTATCACGGTTGTTCACTAAAGTTAAATGATTATTTACGGGATATTTACCGTGGTAAGCTAACCTAACCTAACCTTACCACGGTAAATATCCCGTAAATAATCATTTAACTTTATAATTATCAATACAAAAAACTCACACATAAAACTCACAAAAACATAAACTATGTACTTTTCTGTAGTGGTAGGACTCTTTTGCAGGGGTCCGCCTGGGGAAGTATCACACCTTTGCCAGTTATTCAACCGCCAAGCAGTAGTGTGCAAACACTACTGTGTTCCGGATTGAAGGGCAATGTTTCCAGCGAAATTACAGAGCACACAGAGATTTGACATCTTATATCTCGGGGTGACGAGCGCAGCGCATTGCCATCCAGGGTTTTGAACTGTTGAAGTTCAAAATTCTGAGTGGCGTTAGGCTTTTATGGGCAAGCGTGAAGAGCCATCGGGCGAGCGACTTCGATCGACGATGACTTCATTTATATGTCAGAACTGGACCAAAATGGGACCACACGAGAAGTACCAGCTTTCTAATAAAATAAGAATCATCAAAATCGGTTCACCCAGTCAAAAGTTCTTAAGTAACAAACATTTAAAAAACAGACGGATTGATAACCTCTTCCTTTTTGGAAGTCGGTTAAAAATTTACACAACTTCGTTAACATGGGATAACTAACTAAAAAAAAATATTAAATGAATCCATATATATTTTACAAACAATTTTTTTCTTCAACATGAATTATTAAAAAAACGTAAACAAAAATTGTATAGGTAAAGGAATTTCTTGTTCAAAAATATTGTTCAAGTATTCCGACCTCTTTCGTAGCTAAGAATTTCTAATGACACTTCACTTGTAAGGAAAGTGGTAATGGGTCACTCAAAAGCCTTAGGCTGGCTTCTTTGAATTTTATTTCTGAGCTGGGTGAGGTCAGTGATCTTCTCAATAGTCATATTTAGAAATAAATTTTTATTTTATATGTCAATACAAAAAATAATAAATTAAGTCATTTTATAAATATACGAATCAAATAATAAGTAAAAAATGAAATTGTGAATTTTATAAGACCTAATAATTATCAAACAGCTGAACAAATTTTCATGAACCATTTCTAAAAGACTCACGATCAAGTCATGTTCAAACAAACAAAAAAAAAACAGTTCAACCTTTTGGAAGCTACGATACCGCAGACAGACACACAGATTTACAGATAGATATACACGCTAAACATATTTACCTGTCTATTCGCGTCGAAAATAAATATAAATAAATTTAGAGTTAATGTGACTACATCTAAATAGTGATAACACATAACGGGTGACGGTTGCAGACGTCACAGTTTCTATCACTTTTTTTTTAAATTAAAACGGCTGTCAAGGCATTTTTATAAGAAATTTGTTGTAGCCAGTTGCACCCATATAAACGAAACGTCAGTCATTCGAAATCAGCTAGCAACTGTGACGCGGGGTTCGACGCGTTGATCTAAATAAGAATGTTCAATCAAGGTTCTGTCATAATGCCTAGCGACAGACTTTCCTTCTCATTTCCGTTCTATTTACTTCTCTTCCATCGTCCATGTGCAAAAAAGGGCGACAAGTCCGTCCATACAAGGTGAGTTCGACTAAAGGCTTCAAACCTGATTTAGTAAACCAGCCAGATGCCTTCGTAACCGCTATGCTACGTTACCATATCTCCTTTGTTTATCTGATCTGAAGTTAGGACACTGCGCTTTTGTTGTTACAAATACAAAAATCTTCATAAAAAAAAAAAAAAAAAATTGTTACGTTTAAATGAAAATGAAATGAAATAATTTATTTTCCAGATTTGCATCCATAGCGTAAAAAATTAAATTAAATACGAAAATTATACTTCACATTAAAATAAAATTAAGATTAAATAACACAATAATGACTTGATTACATACATTAAAAATTGAAAATTAAGATTAGTCATTATGATAATTAAGTGATAGGCGTGTGATACACCCTCCACGTGCGATGTATTGGGCTGCGGCTGTAGGGTGTGTGGGATGTAGGGGTTAAAAATACCAATACGGTAGCTACAAAATTCCAAGGAAGCTGCATTTTATTCCAACAATGTGTGAGCCAACAAATCATAGACTAGATTGCGGACATGTTAGATTTATTCACCAAAAATGGTTTCAGTTGGCAATGGTTAGCGTTTCGCAATACCGCGCGTTTTCGTAGGCCGTTTTACAAATGGTAGCAATTTTACGGGGATAGATTTTTCAGTAGCGTTTTGGGATATCCCTAGTTTTGATTGCATTTTTGCGGATATAGATTTGATGTTTGTGAGTAATTGAAAAGTTAAGCCTATAAGCTGTTAAAGGTGGCCATGATTTTAGCCAATTCCAATTTTTTTATTTTAATTTGTCCCGCTTTTACCCGCGTCAAATGTTTAACGCCCGATGCAAAAATAAGGGTATGGTTTGAGGTGGTTTAGTTAGGTGTGTAGTATGTTTCTGAATATCTTTTTTTAATGCGTAAATAGGCTTGCGTTTGACCGCCAACACGCCTCATGTTATATGCCTGTCTGCGGCATAATAACTGCCAATCGGCTGAACCGATTTTAATTTAGTTTGTTTTTGTTTGAAAAGTGACTTGATGGAGAAGTCAATTTATACTTGTCAGGGACAAAGATATTCTACGTCATTCTCAGGCTCTCCAACTATATTTATCTTGATATTTACTTATATTTTGACTGCTCCGGTGGCTCAATTGGTAGGGAACTTGCCTTCTGCGCGTTGAGGCGTGGGTTTGATTTCCACCTAGGGTAAATATTCATGTATAGAACATATTATGTGCTTTTTCTATGTCTAGTTTCTTTGTTAATATCTATTTAGGTATGTATTTAAAATTACATAAATGTACGTATATCAGTCTCTGGCAGCCATATTACAAACTTTGGGGTCAGATAACCATGTGTGCAAAAATTTCCTAGATAATTATTAATTATGCACAACTTAAAAACAGAAAAATAATTAATTAATTAACTTTATTTTAATATCTATTCAGCAAACACGTAGATCCGTTGCTCTATTGTTGAGTGAAAAAAAAAACATACTTTTGTAATATTGTTAGTATGGTTGTACAGTACTGTATAGTGTTAAAAAGTGTACTGTGTGTGATTGTCTAGTGTATAAAATTACAGAATACTTTTAATTCTCACTGACTTATCATCATCTTTCAGCCATAGGACGTCCACTGCTGGACATAGGCCTCCCCCATCGATCTCCAAAAGGGCCGGTTGGAAGCGTTGGTAAATGTCATATATCTTTGATCTTTTGAGGTTCTTGGACATATCGGGTTCCTCGCGATGTTTACCTTCAGCGGTGTTGAATGGTATCGAAATTGCTTAAATAAACTTATTTAAGTACTAATATATATATTTTTATTCTACTGGGTGACGAGACGAGCGAAGTCGCTCGCCTGATGACTCTTCACGCTTGCCCATAACAGCTCAACGCCACTCAGCATTTTGAACTTCAACAGTTCAAAACCCTGGATAACAATGCACTGCGCTCGTCACCCCGAGATATAAGATGTCAAATCTCTGTGTGCCCTGTAATTTCGCTGGAAACATTGCCCTTCGATCCGGAACACAGAAGTGTTCAGTTATTGGTTTTTATTTTATTACTGTACTAAAAATACATTACCCATTCTAGGATGGTACAAAGATTATTACATCACACTCACACCTCATACTTACCTTGAAGTAGATTCCATCGTTTGATATTCATTCAATTTGTCGACCGGATACCTCGTTGTTACCGCGCGGGCTGTAGGATGGTCCTATAAGTAATTGGATCATACTAACATGATAGTAGGTACTTTAGGTAGATATGACTTTGAAAAAACTATAAATAAATCTACGTTTGGCCCCCAACTTGCCTGATGTTAGACAACAGTATGACCGAGGATGGAACACGTCGATCTAGAAGAATTTCTACTCACTCTATAGCCTTCAAGACGCCTAGATTGTAGTTCTCGGGAAATAATGAGGACGACAGGGAGTTCCATTTTTTGTGCAGTACGCGTCACGAATAGGGAACTAAGTGTGTGAATTTCTACGAGAAACGGGTGATAGTATGCCATACTTCTACTTCTTCTCTAATAGTATAAAACTCGAAATAGCATAGCATATTCTTGAAAACCGCATTTAAATCCGTCCAGTGGTTTAGATGTGCGCAGACAAACAAACTAACAGACAAAAATTCTAAAAACTATCTTAACGTGTTCAGCTGCTTATTTTAAGACACCCTGTGTGATATATATTTTTTTGGTATCTCGCAATTAGATTTTTTTATCTCTACGTTTTTATTATATGTATAGATATAGATAATTTATATGTGTATACCAAGGACGTTACAAAGCTTTACAACGTCCATGGTATGTAGATATTGAGAGTAAAATTCGGAACATTTTTAGTTTTTGACGCGTATTAAAACCAGGTTGGTCTGCCAGTAGTTGCATGAAAACAAAGTTTGTTTATATACGATGTTTGTACCAGCAAAGATGTGGTAAAGGTTACGTAGGCTTCCGAAAATTTACCTAATGTTGTTTGAAATATTTTACTGAATGTTTCGGTGGGGATCATCAGAATAATCCAGAAAAGGGACTCTGAAGTTTTGTGAAAGCATTCCTTACAAATCTTACCCTGTTACCGCTACGCTATTATATAATTTTGTAAGTAATAACATATTACTCACAAAATTATATAATATATTAATTAATACACCTTGAGGTCTAACATTTTCAGGAAATCTCTTATTGATCACTTATTTTTCTGGGAATTCATCTTAAAACTTAATTAAATCCTTATTTGCGTAACCCTTTAACAATAAAATTTCAACGTCGTTTTGACCTGTTTAAATTTGTGCCGTGTTGTAAAATCGTTTCTTACTGCACCTACTTTTTTCTATCGATTTTTTAAAACTAAATATATAGTTTTAAAAATATATAGAAAAATATATTATTTTAGCAGTTACCCATTTTAACCCCGTTTTGATTCGGTACATTCGCAAAATTGTTCATTTACAAACCTCCACATCCCATAAAGAATCGACCTACAAAATTTCAGCTTTGTAGGTAAGGAATGCTGTGGCAGATGATGATGAGCAGCTGACAATAAATACCAATAAATACTTAAAGGGCCCTTATTTATTACAGAGACAAGTATAATAAACGACAGACTCGTTACGTTACGCGTCGAAAACTTCGAATAAAGTACACTCTATCATTTTATCGGGTCGTTCGGAAAGGGTATGGATAAGTACACTGTGCCGAAAGGGTATCATAGTTTTACAATATTATTAAATAATTATGCGAAAGTATTTGTCTTTTTAACCGACTTCCAAAAAGGAGGAGTTTATCAATTCGACTGTTCATTTTTTGTTTTTATTTTATTTTTTTAACTGCGATCAGTTTATGTTGGTGAAACCCAAATTGACGTTTTGAACTCAATAAGCCACTTTATACCAGTTTAGTTTTGCGTTGATCGCGTTCACTTTGATGGTGAAATCGGCCCTTAATTCCCAACAATGATCTTAAGCTGGTGATGAAAGAAAACATTTTCAGAAAACCTTAGTATTGTAGTAGGATACTTTCTCATGCTCGGCTGGCTAGCTAACACCATCAAGTTGAAAATCTGTCGCCAAGGACTTAAAACCAGCAGTGATGATGGCTGGGTGGCAGTATGTGATCGAGCTTTACAATTTGACAGCACCTGGTTCGATTCTCAGCCCTGCACCAATGAATTATTTGGTACTTAATAAATTATGTGCAGTTTCGATGGCGCTCAATTACGGGGAAAGAAAACATCGCGAGGAAACCGTCCAAGAACCTCAAAAATTCAAAGACTTATGACATTCACCAACATGCACTGGGCCAACGTGGTGGATTAGGGACCATCGACTCTCCTCCTAAGGGACGGCTTGTGTACCAGCAGTAGGAACATGCTGATAGGTTGATAATGATGAAACACTTAAAACAGTCTTTCGGCCATCTTTACTTGTAAGCCAGTTCCAATTCCAGACTAGGTGCTTTTACCAACTTTGACAGTCATCATTTTAGTCGACAGGCTAGGCGTATTACTACAGTAAGACGCTTAGCTTGTTGACCTTAAAATACTAAACTTTGTTCATAAAAATACTAACAAAAAATTATTTTATCATAGCATTCCCTATCAGAATAGCCCAGCAGTATATCACATGAAGTGTTATACAATAGTGGGCCTTGAGACGTCTATTCAGCGGGCTATCTATGAATGTGATATAAGTGACGATGTAGTCTCTTTGTAGGACATTTCATGGCATTTTGTGTACCTCAAGATGTTGAAACAATTTTCTTTTTCTTCACAAAAGAGAAGTATTGTTCGGCAGTTTTATTTCTGTTTGTATAATATCAATTATTAAGTTTCAACTATTTTAAAAGAATATGGGTTCCATACTTTTATACTACTACTACAACGGTCCTATTAAGTTTGTTCTGTCCATCAGTCTGTCCGTCCGTCTATTCGTCCGTCTTAATCCTTTCGAACCTTTTAACTCCTATAGTTATTAAGGTAAATTAATAATTTTTTGCACAATTACATTTCTTTAGGTATAATAAATAGATCACTTTTTTTAAATTGTATAAGACAGATATCATACAAATCTTGATTAAAAATGCAGTTAAGAGCTAAACTAAGCGTTTTCTACTCTGTCACAGTCTAGTTTCGCAGCACGGCTACTAGGGCAGAATGAAAACCAATAGATTGCCCACCCACCGATAAGTGGGCCGATCTTACTAGAGCAACGTTATTCGAAACTATTGCGCAATTTATGCGATTACAATTTTTGCCAAAAATGCATCGTTATTAAATTTATACTCATTTTTGACACCTTGCGTGGAAACTTAAGATGTGGGTGGGGTGGGGACCATGTACAATTTTTTTTGCTAAACAGGTCTTGACACACGACGACGCCGCTGGTTATGAGAGAGCTTGCTTATTCCTGGCGCAGATAATTTCGTTGGCTATACAAGACTATTTAATGCAGCTCGCTTTCTTGGTACTTTGCCAGTCGCACACTAATTTTATTTTAATGTTTAGTGGTTTGTACAGTTAAGTTTTTTTTAATAATACGTGTAAATATTATGATACAAAGTAGACATGAGAAGGGCATAGATAGAGTAGAAGAGTAGTAAAATTATATGAAGAATTATTATTTTTGTTATTTAATAAATTAATATTAATAATTTAATAAATGACTATTGGTTTTTTTTATTTAAAAAAATCCGTTTGAAAACGTCACAAGTTTTAGCCAAAACTTAAAAAGTACCCCAAAAACAGCAGTAGAGAATCGCGCCTTATTTCTAAAACTAATTTATTGTCAGAGTCTGGAAATCTTCTTACCCGGACATCACCTGACTCAAAACATTAAATGCAGTATTTTGAGAGACAAACCAATACTTTCTTCTAAATTATCTCATTTTAAATTCAAGTGAAATATTCCATTATTAAATCTGCCACTATAACTCGGAAGGTTCATTAGTACCCTGAGACCTTTGTTACGTCACGCCAAGACCCCGATGTCAGCGTGATAAATGAGGACCAGCTAATCCTTTCAGCTTACCGCATTCTGAAATACAAAAATTTGCCTTCATCACCTATATTGGTCCCTCTTCCTCGTACGGATACTATCTTTTATCCCGCTCGTTTTGCTTGATTGATGGTGTGGGTATCTGTTTTTGCTTTCGGAACTTTTTGTTCTGTGGTGATTTTTGAACGCGGAAGTTTGGAGGTTGGTCGGATTATGAGGGATTAGATATTTTGTAAACATATCCTTGTTGCTGCAAATAAAAACAAACTTTAAAACTTGAGTCATAAAATAAACTTTAAGTTTTGGGGGAACGTGGAAAATCGTGTCTTGACGTTTGATTTTTTAGTTTTGTGCCAAAATAGTAAGCCGTCTTATTACAAAGCTTTTTATAATATTATTGCATCTGTGAGAGCAAATTAATAATAGTCCAGGTCTAGTTATTATGCTGGAGCGGTGACTCCAAAGTCCTGGCAACTGACAAGGAAACGCTCCAATCTTTGTGTCATTACGGCCGCTGAAGTTTAAGCAAATCTCCATGGCATCGGATCAGCAATATTTGAGTCGCGTTACTGCCCTGTCATCCCAAGAACACTTTTTTGATAGCCTGATCCTATTCCATTCGCTGACCAGACCATTTTCAAGCTATCGCATCCACTGTACTTTCATATTGGTTTCGTCAAGCGACCTTTCACCTCCCAATTCTTCCAGGCTCGCCACCTCCCATCATCTCTCTCATCTGAATATACACAGTTTTTATTATGTACTTAGTCCAATTATATTCTTATTCTATTAAAAGAGCTACATTCTAGTTCCATCGG
Source organism: Agriopis leucophaearia (assembly GCA_949125355.1). Classification (NCBI taxonomy): domain Eukaryota; kingdom Metazoa; phylum Arthropoda; class Insecta; order Lepidoptera; family Geometridae; genus Agriopis; species Agriopis leucophaearia. Next base: position 15,540,498 of record OX421264.1, read on the forward strand.
TTGGATTAAATAGGGCTCGTTCAGTTGAACCTATTTCAGTATTTACTAGATTTAGTATTAATTCATGGTTTCCTTTTCCTACCTTCCAGCTTCACCATCAGACCAGTTCAACTATATTATTAAACAGATACGAGTTTTTCTATGTTTAACATTGCAATAAAGTTATACATTTGGAATAATAACGAGCTAAAACTATAAACAAATTACGAAGTAATAAACATTGCTAAAAACTAACCTACAAGAAGTAGGAAGGGACAGTAGCCAGAATGCTTGTACCGTTATCAGGTCGAATTGCCATGCATTGCTTTCCACCAAACTAAGAAACTATAGAATTCTCCCTATTACATCTTATAAACCTTTCTTAGATTTTATAATAGGGTAAGTGCCTTAACTAAACCAAATACAACCGTACACTATAACTACAATAACAGTAAAACTGCCCATAGATCTTTGAAGGTCTAAAGACAATCCAAATGTCTAGCCTAGTCTATCAGTTATCAGCGTACCCAGCATACTGGTGGCCATGGTATTACCAAATTTTCTTACTTTATCTCATCATCATCATATTTCTAGGAACCTTTTAGGGCTCCATAGTCCTATAAAGACCGTCAGTCTATCTGAGTATCTGTCCCAATTCTTAAGAACCTTCTTACTTTTATAGTTATTAATATAAGTAAATACAATTTGCACAATTAGTTTTAATAATAGACATTCTATTTTAAAAGTATAAAAAATTATAATTGTGGATTTCAGGGCTCGGTGATTGGTACATGTGAAATGGAAATAGAAGTACAAAATTTATTTATTGTTACATAACGAAAGCAAAAATACATTTAGAATTCCCTTCCTGCTGCGTTAAAGTGAATCGGTTTCTTCTAGGCAAGCGTGATCTATCGTAGGCCGCATCGTCGCTTAACATCAGGCGAGTTGGCGGCCAAGCGCAAGCCTATTTTACAATAAAAAAAAATGAGCATAAGCTGTGCTGCAACAGTCAGTGTCTTCCTCAAAACTGGGAACAGTAACAAACGATAAAAATTTAGAACACATAACACTAAGAATATAATGTAGAAGTTTAATTATTTGTTCTAAAACTTGCAAATCAAGAATAAGGGAATAGAAGAAATAATATAGTAACATTAATTAAATTTTGCCAAGTTATATACATTTATGTGTGTGTGTGTGTGTGTATGTGGATGAAATGTTGTTTGTCCATGCACCCCCTGTTGTGGGGTTAGTGGAATAGGTATTTTAAAATGAAGGTAAGGTTTCATACATCACTATTTTTATGAAGTGTATACATACTTTGCGAAATATACCCCGACAAAGTGGCAAAAAGTTGGTCCTAAATATAAACCTAATTTAAAGCGTCCAAAAAAATTAAGAAATTGTTAAACTCTTAAGAAAATTGCTTTACCAAACTCAAAACCTTGTTTCCATTTTAAAACTACATCGGCTTGTTTGGGAAGAGACTTATCCAGAAACTGAGTTAGGTTTTAACTGAGTTTTGAATGTTAGTTTGAGTTCCGCAAACAGTAGAACTGAGTTAAAGCTTAGCTGCTTAGTTTTATTTGTGCTGAGTTGAACTTATGATTAGTTTTATTCGTTGTTAGTTTAGAGTACAATTTAGACTAGCGAGAAATTCTTCCATTTTGCTAAGTAACTTACACAACTAATAATTTTGTTGTGAACGTTCAAGTATACTATATCCTAATTTTAAATCGTAATTTTAAGACTTTGGGTGAAATAAAATCTATATCTTTTAACGTTCGTATCTAGTTCGGATATTAAACGATGCTTTATATTGGCGATGGAATGGCAACACTGGCGTAAGTGTAAGTGACTAGAGAAACTCTTCAATTGCAACCTCGCGTGTTTGGGATCATTTGGTTTTGTTTTAATTAGTCCCGTAACTAACACTTGGTGACGAGGGTCTGACGATGGAGCCGGGAGGTGGACAGTGGAACTTTTCGATAACTACCAATAAACCTCTCGTTTTTTTTTTGTTTGTTTTAACTTAGTTATTTTATCGTATATTTAGCCAGAGCTATAAAAAAACTTAGACTGTGTATAATTTTGTTGCTAAACTAAACAACACTATCATGTTTTGGTTTATTCTAAAAAAGTCACAATGAAAACAGGAATAGGACCAACAAGTAAGCGACTTGACATCCAAATTAACTTACTTCCTAGATTTGCTTGCTACGCTGAAATAGCGTAGCTTTGCTACGGACGGATATTGCTACGGCGTAGACCGTAGAAAAAGGAAACTTTTCGATTTTATCAGATGGAAATTGTTTAGCTACGAGAACTTGTCTGGGGGTGGAGTATTTTTTCTATTTTCACCATTTAATTAACGGTCGGTAGCTGTTGGTTTTTTATTTTATTCGCTGTTTGTTATAGTTGCCAGGCCACGCCATAAATCACCTGATGTTAAGTGACAGTTTAGTCAAATACGGTAAACACACCTAATCTAGAATGGAACCTGGCTCACAAATAAGACTGAAGGGACACGCTGGTTGGCGACAGATTTTCAACTTGAATCTAGCCAGCTGAAAATTAGATAGTATTCTATCAAGCGATGGTTTCGCCGACGATTTTTTTTCTTTATCGGCTGCTTAAGACTCTGTACGTCATCTGCTCAAATCCAAGTTTTGCCCCTACGCGAAACAGTAACAAAACTATGCGATCTACATCTGCAGGAAGAATACACACGAGTCGGTTTCCCCTTTAGAACTAAGTAACGTAAGCGACAAATGCTTAAACTCCAGGTTACTCCAGAACTATTTTAATCTATTCTATAATATTGTAAAGAGGAAGATTTGGATTTTTGTAACGAATTAACTCAAAAACTACTGGACCGATTTTAAAATACTCTGTCACCATTAGAATGCTACATTATCCCTGTAGGCTACATTTATAACTAGAATGTTAAAAAAAACCTCCACCCGTGCGAAGCCGGGACGGACACCTAGTTATAAGTAAAAACAATTTACATTATATTAAATTATTTAATTTAGAATATGAAAAAAAAAACAAGAACTTCTAGAGAGAAAAAACTAAATACATGTTAAGAAGCCCTAATTTCACCGAATTATTCCATTGAGAAGAGTTTCACCAATCATTCATTCAGTTTTCAAAATTACATGAAACTTATTTGAAATCCCAAATTATTTAAAATAAAAAAATGTGGTACTATTTGCCATAACCGAGCAAAACGCAACGCAACCCATGTTGATGACATATAAATTCTTAAGTTCATTGTAGTATTAGTATTTTTATTTATGTTACACGGGGATTACCCACGTAAGAATAAGCCGGTTATTCCGACTATAGTTTCAACTGCATTCAGCGGTCTTTTTCAACGTTAATGCGCGCGGCTTCGTCTCGTTTTGCATTGCGGGCTGCCGCGCGACGCGCGCAACAGATGCTGATCGATAAAAAAAATGAAATTATGAATCCCGATTCTATAAACAAAATGTGTGAACACCACGTCAATTCCCATAGTAGAATTTGTAGTTAATTTAAACCTAGGTTTGGAGCAAGAAAGTCAGACACGCCAACACTACGCTATTAACGCTACAATCGAATCGAAAATCAAATCAAATTAAAAACTAATAGCAACACGCCGCGCCGGCCGTAGTTTAACCAATTCCAATTTCCTGCCTTATACAAGAAAAAAAAAGTATCGTATACCATCCTTCTTGCGTGCATTATTACATAAACTGGAACAGACAAACAGACAGAATTGACAGACAGGCATTAAATGTATTTTAGCACATATAAACCATAGGCTGCGCCGGGCACCATCACCAGCATAGATATTCCTTCAGAAACCTTAAATTTTCCAGGATAATTTAGTGATAAGGCCGCCTGCTAAAAGCCTAGATAATAGTTTCATTAAAATGTATGTTTCTTTCTTCTTATTGTATTTTGTTAACCTTGTTTATGTGGTTAATAAAGAGTTATCTTATTCTATATATCTCTCTCACCCACCATTTCTATGCAAAAATTCACGCCCGTTCCGATCTGTTTCCTTGTTGTTGTGTGAAAATGGAATAAAGAAAGACACTTTCATATTGCATTTATAATAATATATTTGTATGATAATTACTTACTAATTTATCCTAAATATAGATTTGCTTTTTCCCGGACCCGCAGGGCTATTATGAATCTTTGATCGGGATTGCGACTTGTCAAAATTAAGTCAAAAAAAAAAGCGTTGTCTATTTCCAATTTCGTAGTATGAAATTGGAAATAGACAACGCTGTTGTTTTTTTTTGCGTCATAACCCCTTTCAAGTGTCAAAATTCTGTCAATTCTGACACTGACTGATCCCGATCGAAGATCCATAATAGCCCCGCCGGTTATGTCCTAAAACTGCGACCAGAACCACCAAAGGATGGGCAGTAGCGTCCTAAATAGTACACGGTGAACGTACTGCGATCCCCAAGCCGCCTGCCTAGTGTGGGGATTATGGCAACGCCCCTCTCTATGCGGGAGGCCTTTGTCCAACAGTGGACGTTAATTGGCTGATGATGTGTGTGATGTGATAGTTTAGCATATTATGTGAAATTACTTGGTTTATTTCACTAAAAATAAAGCTATTTCCATAATTCATTTCAAACAACCTTTGTTCTTACGGATATCGAAGCTAATCTACTTAATCGAATATTGCAAAGAATCTATTAAACAACACTCACAGAACTAAAACGTTTAATTAAAAAGATAAACACGACAATCTGAACTACTTAGAGCTAATTTACTGTTAAACCGTTTTAGAATTATTTATGAAACCACAAACTATATTGGTCATTAAGATCAAAGAATAAAGTACAATTTACAATGGTAGGTCAAGAAATCTTATGAGAAACCTTTTTTTCCTTAGAATGAATGTCAACTCACATTTACGACAGTAGCATTTACGAGTTCAATTATGAGAAAGTACACACTGTGAAATGTGAATTCTTCGCTGTGACATTTCATTCACAAAAAGTTGACATTTTGTTGTACTGCTGGAATTAGATTTAAGGCATTATTATTCTTGTGTGTATGATATGTGTCGTTGTTTTTAGGGTTCCGTACCCAAAGGGTAAAAACGGGACCCTATTACTGAGCATACGCTGTCTGTCTGTCTGTCTGTCCGTCCGTCCGTCCGTCTTACCTATAAACGCCTGTATCTTTGGAACCGTAATAAATAGCCAGTTTAAATTTACATAACATATGTAATGTTACGGCGGATTAACTAAGAAATAATAAAAAAGTAAAAACATACAAGGAATTTTTATGTGTTTTTGTAATTGCTCTGATGTAAAAATGGTAATACCCACAAGCGTCAAACTTGACATGATTATAGTACACACTTTAAAGCATAACAAAAAATAATAAATAATGGCCAAGTGTGAGTCGGTGACAAATTTCTGTTCGTTACAAAGTTATAACTGGTAATTTCGTTCCTTGGACGACCTTATTATTTCTATCACGGAATTATATTATTGAAATTGCATATTTTACTAATTTTGAAGTCAGTTTTTTAACTGATAATTATTGTATTTTGTGATGGTACGGAACCCTCAGTGCGCAAGCCCAACTCACACTTGGGTGGTTTTATTTCAATCGACTTAAAAAAAGGTTCTAAATTTTACAATATTTCTGTGTACATGTTTATTATGCTATAGGTAATTTCTAATAAATAGTTTATATTTATGGCCCAGAATATGGAGCGCATGTGCTTCGGTCATTTTGTGAACTTAATATTTCAATATTCATTTATAATATATTGTATTTTGCTATTTTATTACGCACCAGCTTTTGTCCTTCTGATACAGAGCGAGCTGCAAGGCTGTGAAGTGTCAAAAAATCATGATATAAGACTTTCAAGTAGTCAAAAAATATTTATTAAAGTTATTTTGGTACTAAAATAAACTTCAAACTATCTCGAAAAATTCTAACCCAATAAAAAAATAAACAAAAATCAAGAGCGCTGAAACGAGGAGCAAACAAAGAATCGCAAAGAGAATACGAGTGGAATCGGATAGATTCCGCTTCGCTCAATGCGCTCAAAGACCCTTATCAAAATAGACACCACAATTTCTCCTTTTGGAACGAAGTTCCCTTTCGAGCGTTGCGAAAGGGGGCAAGACGGAAAAAATTAAGACCAAAAGTTGTTTCGACACTTTTTGCTAGTTGACACTTTGTTGTAACTGACACTTACTAGTTGTAAGCCGTGCGGCGTGCGCGTGTTTCTCTGTCTGTCTCTGTCTCTCTCTCTCTCTCTCTCTCTCTCTCTCTCTCTCTCTCTCTCTCATAGAAAGGAACTTCGTTCTATCCGGGTGTCCCTTGACACCTCTCAAGTTTTTTTTGTATATTAGTGGCCTTCATATAAGTGGAACCAATGCTTAGCAAGCCGTACAATTCAGTTCGAACCCCGTATAAAATTGAAATAAATTAAATTTAAATAGTATTCTAATTATAATTCATGTCAAAAGAATTAGTTAAAACAATAATTATTAGGCATCTCTTTTGCCAACAAACCCAATCACATCGTTAACAAGTGGATCACATTAAAAAATGACTTCAAAATTAGTAAATACGCAATTTTGTTTACTTGGATGACATGTTTTTTCAGCTATTTTGATTTAAAAACCAAACTACTCAACCGATTTTAATTAAATTTACATGGGACCAGCTCTGAATTATGGCCTACAAAACAAAAAAGAATCATCAAAATCAATTCATAATTGGCGGAGAAATCGGTGAACATACATAAAATATATAATAGGTCGGGGAAAAAGTCTTTTCGTATTTTGTATGTATAAAGTTGTAGTAAAATCTCATCGGTTGTACTGTTTGTATCTGGCTGGTTTTGATATCATTAAAAATATGACATTTTAAAAAAGGAATACAAAAAGTAAAAAGCAATTTCCCGCCATTTTTCAATTGTTTTTTTGTTCGATAAAATGAGTGAATCTGACGAAGAAATTCGATATATTTTGAAGTTTTATTACAAAAAAGAGAAAAATGCGACACAAGCCGCGAATAAAATATGTGACGTTTATGGACCTAATGCAGTGTCATCAAGAGTAGCACAATGTTGGTTCAAGCGCGTTTTCAGTCCGGGAATTTTGATGTCAAAGATGCAGCTCGCTCTGGTCGCCCTGTTACGGATAAAGTCGATGCCATTTCTGAAAAAGTGGAGCAAGATCGGCATATTAGTAGTTACGACGTAGCTGAAGAACTGGGGATCGACCACAAAACAGTTTTGACCCATTTGAAAAAGTCTGGGTATAAAAAAAACTCGATGTTTGGGTGCCACACGAGCTCACTGAAAGAAACCAAATGAATAGTGTGCTCATTTGCGATTCTCTGTTAAAACGTAAAGAAACCGAACCGTTTTTGAAAATATTGATCACTGGTGATGAAAAATGGATCACCTACGACAAGAATGTGCGCAAACGATCATGGTCAAAGGGCAGTGAAGCACCACACGTAGCGAAACCCGGATTAACACGTAATAAGGTGATGCTGTGTGTATGGTGGGATTGGAAGAGCATCGTTCATTATGAGCTTTTACCGCCGGGCAAAACCATCGATTCGGATCTCTACTGCCAACAACTGATGAGACTCAAACAAGAAATTGAAAAAAAACGGCCGGAATTGATCAACAGAAAGGGCGTGGTCTTTCATCATGATACCGCCAGACCGCACACATCTTTGGCCACTCAGCAACAATTGAGAGAGCTTGGTTGGGAAGTGTTAATGCATCCACCATATAGCCCTGACCTTGCACCCTCAGATTTTCACCTGTTTCGGTCTCTTCAGAATTCTTTGGGTAGTGTTAGATTAACATCCAGAGAGGACTGTCAAAACTACTTGTTGCATTTTTTTGATCAGAAATCCCAAAATTTCTACAGCAACGGGATCATGTCACTACCTACAAGATGGCAACAAGTTATCGAACAAAATGACACATATATATTATAATTAAATGTAATTAAACTTGAAAAAAATATGTCTTGAATTCGTTTATAAAATACGAAGAAACTTTTTCCCCGACCTTATATATTATATAAACAGTGGAACATAGAACCTCCGCCTTTTTTGAAGTCGGTAAAAACTAGACCCGCTTGTTCTATATAACGACATGAAAAAATATATACGAATATAATAATTCGACTTTCTGTAAGAAATCAACAGATTGACTAGCTTGCCGTGTCTATCTTGTCAAAGATCTGTGGATGCGTTCGATCGACAACCTAATACTATTTTGTAAGCTAAGAATAGAAGGAAAAACTAATCGATTCATGCGTGTATCTGGCTCAACGTATAAGCATTACCATTCAACGTGGTAATGCCGCCAGCATGCTGGGTACGCTGCCAACTGATAGTGGGCTTGAGCATTTGGATTGTCTTTAGACCTTCAAAGGTCTATGGACAGTCTAACTGTTTATTAAGTGTTAGTTTTAGCTAGTATTTTGTTTAGATAATAAAGGCACTTGCCGCGTTAAAAAAAACGATTCATTACTAAAAAAGTTTAGCTATGAAGGCAGGTATAGTCTATGGTAGGTAGTATAGACCTAAAAACTCTGCTTTATCTATCGGCCTGGGCTTATTCCGTATGAAATTAGTTATCTGCCTTAAAAAAGTTAGTTAGTAGTAAAATATTTTAACCCGTGACGCAAAAAAGATGGGTGTTATAAGTTTAATGTGTGTATGTGTTTGTCAAAACTCAACTCCATAACAACTTAACAGAATATAAATGAAATTTAGTACCTATGGAGGAAACTTATTTTAACCTTTTTTTTCGTGGGGGAAATCTTCCAAAGATACCAGGTTGCATTGGAGTGCAGCCAGGTTATGTGGGATTGTACCCACTAAACCCCCCCGGTGACTAGCCTTAGTGCTTGACTAGAGGGCTCCGGGATCTAGAAAAATTCATGGTTTCTCTAGGATTACAGGTAAAACAGAGGCTCGTAGCAAGTTATTATTGTTAATCACAGTGGAAAGTGGCAAACTCAGATCAGACAAACAAATAAGAAATGCTAAAGTAGCGTGGCAGGTGCGGACGTATCTGGCCTATATCTGGCTTGATGCCTTTAGTGGAATTCACCTAGCAGACGATCTTGCCACTTTTTTTTAACCTACTTCTAAAGAGGAGAAGGTTATAATATTTTTTTTTTTTTGACTGTTTTTTTTTTAAATGTTTGTTACCTCAGAACTTTTGGCTTAGTGAACCGATGTTGATGATTCTTTTTTTATTTGAAAGCTGGTGCTTCCAATTTTGTCCAGTTCTGGGTTAAGTCGGTTTTTATATTTATATTCGTTGATTCTTAGGTGTCGTCGCAAGATTCTTAGTGTGCGTTAAATATGAGTAAGTAAGCTGTACAGTTTTTGCGTTAAGCAGCTTAGTGGTACATTGAAAAAAAATATTAAACTCGGAACCATCAAATCAGTACAATAAATTCATCAAACATAGGTACTTAGTGTACACTAAACTTATGACTGTCAACAATATTTTTAATATTAGTGAAAAATATAATTCGATTAAAATTAAATTAAATGAAATAGTCCAGATTTGCATCCATAACTTATTAAAATTTAATTACGAAAATTATACGCACAAACAAAAATCATTATTAATACAAAAACCGCATTCATAAAATGAAATCGGATTACACTAGAAGTACCAGCTTTCGAATAAAAAAAGAATCATCAAAATCGGTTCACCCAGTCGAAAGTTCTTAGGTAACAAACATATTTAAAAAAAACAGTCGAATTGAGAACCTCCTCTTTTTTGGAAGTCGGTTAAAAAAACAATATTACTAAGGTACTTTCCCTTGTTTGTCTGATCAGATGTGGCAACCTTGGCAACCGTTTATGGCAAGCGAGGTGGTGATTGGCGTGCTCAGTGCTCACGATACTTTGTTACTCCCTCGGTCGTTTGCGACAAATGGCTTCATTAGGCTATAAAGAGGACCTTGGAAAAGTACTGTCTTCGGCGTAAATTGGAAAAGGTTAGAGACAGGAAAATTTTCGTGATATTTGTTTGCCGGCCCCAGTTTTACTCCACAGCGGTGTTCAGGTGAACGAAATTAAAACTATTTGTGTGTCTTAAAGGGGGATGAATATAAATTACGGGGGTGGATAGGAACTAAATTTAAAAGTTTTTATCATACAGCTTCCAGACCTTTATAGGGTTACGCATAAACTTTGTACTTTTTTTTATGATGAATTGGGCTAGCGTTTGACCACAACTCACCTGATGGTAAGCGACGATGCGGTGTAAGGTGGGGCACGCTTGCCCATGAGGTGCCTATTCACTCTTGTCTTGAAGAGACCCAGGTTGTAATTTATAGGGAACACCGAGGCATCCCTGCCTGCCTGCGCCTTCCATTCCTGTGCAGTTCGAATTAAGAAGGAATTTTGAAAACGCTGCGTACGGACTTTACCAAAATTCACGACGTAAGGATGGAATGACCGCCTCGATGATCAATGGCGGAAATTGGATGACGGGATCAGCCTCAACAGCTCTTGTGCACATTCTCCATGATGAAGGCGATAGAAAATTATATACTTTGTACTAACCCGAAAGGATGTCATTGTACTCATAATTATGAACAACTTTTACGTACGTTCTACGTTTAGTACAGGGTATATGCGTAGCCTTGAATACGTAATGACACCAATTCACATAATTTTAGAAAAAGAGCTTTCTAGGATTCGTTTCTGTGCAGTGTGCATTCCGCCGTTTCTATTCGACCCACCGTTTCTATTCGACCCGTTAACAGTAAAAAAAGGATAAAAGCTAGTTTTTTAACCGACTTCAAAAAAGGAGGTTCTCAATAAACACTGTTTTAAACTATCACGGTTGTTCACTAAAGTTATATGATTATTTACGGGATATTTACCGTGGTAAGGTTGTGGAAGGAGCTCCCGATATTTCGGTGCAGTTACATGCACCATGTTCACGGGAAGACTGAGGATTCTTCAGTCTTCCCGTGAACATGGTGCATGTAACTGCGCCGAAATATCGGGAGCTTCTTCCACAACCTTACCACGGTAAATATCCCGTAAATAATCATATAACTTGAGGTTCTCAATGTATTGATTAAGCGATATTAATATTCTTGTCTTATAGGCACGCGTGCTCTATCTTAGACCGCATCAGGCGGGCAGGCGGTCAAACGCAAGCCATATTTTAGTTAAAAATTATGTTTTTTTTATTATATCTCTAGGGTGGTCTTATTTAAATTTGAAGAAATTATTCCACCTCAGCCGGTAGAAAATATGAGGATTGAATCCCGTTTACGGAATTTCACTCACATTCCCTTAAAGTAAATTTTGTACAGATTTATATCAAAAAAGTGACTACGTCGAAAATTTTTCAAAGTCTCAGTCTAACTCTGTTTATGATGAACGTTGCCCAGCGCTAATGAAAGATTGTAAATCATCATCAGCCGTAAAACGTCCACTGCTGAACATAGGCGTCCCCCTTTAACCTCCACACTGAACCTGCCATCTGCATCCACTGGATGCCCGCGACTCTCACGATGTCGTCGGTCCATCTAGTGCATTGATTTTCAAAGTGGGGGCGCGCCCCACTAGGGAGGCGTGAAGACATGTACAGGGGGGTGCGCGCGCGGGCGGCGGCTATTACTCCAGTCGCCCGCGCATACGTACCGCACGCACATCACTACCCGCGCTGCACGCGCCTTGCGAAACGTGTACAAAATAAAAAACATGTGACATGACCAAGCCGAGGGGAGGCGTGGGCATATTCATTTTAAGCAGTAAAGAGGCGTGATACTATTAAGTTTAGGAACCCCTGATCTAGTGGGAGGCCTACCTACGCTGCGTCTTCCGGTTCGTGGTCTCCACTCAAGAACCTTTCTTCCCCATCGGTTATCGGTTCTTCGAGCGATGTAGCCTGCCCATTGCCAATTCAACTTGCAAATTTTGATAGCTATGTTCGTGACTCTGGTTCTTTGTCGAATATTCACGTTTCGGATTCTATCGCGCAAAGAAACTCCGAGCATAGCTCTTTCCGTTGCCCGTTGTGTGACTCTAAGTTTCTCCAAAAGGCCAACAGTTAAGGACCACGTCTCAGTACCATATGTCATCACTGGCAACACACATGATAGATTGTAAATACCGTTGATCAAATAGTAACACAAATTTAAATGGACAAATATCTGTGACAGCGTTGACCCTGACTGGCATAAATCGATTGTTTTCATTCATTATATTTAGTCACTAATCACCAATGCCTCGGTGACCATTGCTTTTATAAGTTACTAGCTGCGCCCCGCGGTGTCAGCCACGTGGTGATAAAAAATTGTGATGATAATGATGATGAAAAATTGTCTACGGCCTATTCTCAGACCTACCTAATAAACACAAAAAAAACATGAAAATTGATCAAGCCGTTTCGGAGGAGTTTGATAACAATCAGAGAGACAACATGAGATTTTTATATGTTAGAAGATAAATATAAATCCGTCATCAAAATATGATGTATCTCACGTCCATTTAAGTAACGTTACGATTAACTTGACTTGTTAGATGGCTCAATGGGTCAACTTAATTTTAAACAATATTCCTAACCGATTGAGCTGAAATATTGCACACACGTTTAGTTTGAATGACAATGCATGGTTAAATAAATGACGTCATTCTTAATCCAATTTGGCGGACGAGTTATTTTTATGCACCCCCATCATATGTTTATCAAATAAAAGGGTTTGCCGAGAAGTGAACAAAAATTAAATGACGTCACAGAAAGCTTAATTTTTTTATTAATAATTTAAATTTTATCTCCTTTTTTATCTCGCATTTATAATGAAATCACTTACCCAGTAAGAGAATGAACCTGAACCCTGAACCGACTTCGGTCCCAAGTGGGCCGAAGTCGGGATAACAATGCAAAGTGGGGTTATATAGAAGGCTCTGATACCGAATGTCTTTGTGGTGTGAACCCTCAGACAATGTCACACTTGATGCAGTGTGCAGCGTGCCCTGCAGCCTGCACACTAGACGACCTGAATGAAGCCACGGAGAGTGCCATTATAGTGGCAGAATTTTGGTCCAAAAATTAAATTTATAATTAAAATAAGGAGCGAAACATCGACACGAAAGAAGAAATAAGAGAATTATCGAACAACTGACTCCCAGTGCTTAGTAACCATCACTAAACTTACATGAATCTATCGATATTTAATTTACCAAAATTGGTAGAGCCATGTAACTTGTAGGTGAGATAATACAAGCATACACACCAGTTAACTTTTTTTACTGGCAAGTGCCTTTACTAACTAAATCAAACACAATGTAACACTAACGATACAAGATGGATGGGTCATGTTCTCCGCAGACCGGTGGAGTACGTCGGCAATCAACTCTTGGACCTTGAGCTTCCTGGAACAAGACCTCGTGGCCGTCCAAAGTGACGATGGATTGACATCGTAAAGGATGACATGAGAGCCAATGAACTCACCAAGGATGATGCTAACGGCCGTGCGAAGTGGGAGGATCATAGTAGGAAAGCGGACCCCGGCCCGTGCCGGGACACACGTTAGGAAGAAGAAGTTAAAGATCTAACGACAATCCAAATGTACGAGTCCACTACCAGTTGGCTGCGTACCTATAGTATGCTGATGGCATTACCACGCTTAATGGCAACGCATATATGCGTTGAGCTAGAAACACGCGACCATTTCGGTTACGCCTGGCAGCAGCACACTAAAACGCAATAATAATTTTAGCTAAGCATCATCGGGAAAATATTAGGAACTCGGTAAGTAGCTTACGTCAGGATGACAGATGGACATACTTTTATCTCGCATAAGTTTTGGTATTATTTTCTGACGGAAGAATTATTTCATATATAAACTCGTTGTTTCGTCTATTGACGGAAAAATTGAGTACTTAATTGAAGTGGAAGTAATGTCCCTTATGCGGCATTACCGAGTAGCTATAATATGGGGTACTTCAAAAGGGCTGTTAATAGAGTCTCTAAGGGTCGGCAACGTATCTGTGATACCTCTGGTGTGGTGGTGCAGGTATCCATAGGCGACGATGATCGTTTACCATCAGGTGGCCCGTCTGCTTGTTTGCCACTATGGCACAAAAAAACAACAAAGATTATGAAACTGGTATTACAATACAATTTAACTTTTCATCAGATGTGTAACTATACTGTCCCTGTGTAGTTTATTTTCAATACGTCAAAAATGTGTATGGTACTTTAGTAGATAACTTTAACTAATTGAATTCAAAACAATTTTTTACTAAATTTTATCATATTAAATGTTAGCATCCTCCTGTGCTCACGGCCCTCTCTGGCCGGGGGCCTCTTCTGGCCTGGGGCCCGTGGCATTTTGCCCGTTCTGCCAGCTTATTGTTACACTACTACTCTTCATCTGATTCACGGTAGCATTCACTTGTGAATGCACCCACCCATTTATCCGTAATGAGTTCCAAAATGATTTTCTGTGAGTTAGAAATACTTAATACTATGACCCAGTTTTCAATTCTAAAATAAAAATACCTATTGATACTCAGATCTTAATCTAAGACTTGCTGGGAGTGGAAATGCGATTAGTAATATTTCTCTTGTCCGAAAAAGCTCGAGCACGAGCCTTTTTGTGATCTATTTTTGGTTTAATTTGATCGATATCTTCTAATTGGTTATGAAATAATTCTCATTATATAATTGTCACGGATACCTTTTAGACAATACCAAGGATAATATTTTATTCAGGTTACTTAGAAGCGTAATATAAATAAAAAATCGTCGGAAATAATTCAAATCGTTCGGCACATTGCCTTTAACATAACAACCACACTGAAGTAAAAGCTACCTTAATCTTTAAGTCTACGGTGTTCCGAACAATATTTCTGTCAACATGGTATTGACCTACTAATTTGGGGACTCACGTCGCCTTAAGCTCAGCAAGCCACGTCATGAGTGCTACATCTACTTCTTAAATGCTACTCATCATAATTAGATCTTAGTCCACTGCTTGATATAGGCTTCTCCCAAGTCCTGCCACTAAACTTGATCTTTGATCTTTAATTTTCAGCCACTTCCAGTATTACATACGTAACTTTGTCGAATCTCAGGGTGTCAAATTTTTGACCCACAGACTAGGTAAAGCTAGTATGTTCTTCTTTGGTTCTACAATTATTATGGTTTATTCTAGGCAAACGTTTTTCATTCGTCAAACGCAAGCCTATTATTCAATAAAAAATAATTCCTTTAACCAGTACATTCCATCTGTCATGAGTTACGATTCCGAAACGTGGATACTCACAGCTGGAGCATTTCGCAATTTCAATGCTTAACTTATCAACAAACGGCAAGTGACTTTATTAACTAAACAAAATACAATGATCATCCAAATGCTCAAACCCACTATCAGTTGGCAGCGTACCCAACATGCTGGCGGCATTACTACGCTGAATGGTAATGATTATGCGTTAAGCCAGAAACGCCAGCATTTTGGTCGCACGTCGCATTAACCAGGCTTACTGAAAGATTTTTGAAAATGAAGTGAGCTCCCAGTCCCCAAGAGCCCAATTTATCGACCCCAAACGCTTCAAATTATCAATTATCATATATGTTGATACGAAAGTGAAGGTACAATACTAACCTAATCTAAAGTTATATGATTATTTACGGGATATTTACCGTGGTAAGGTTGTGGAAGGAGCTCCCGATATTTCGGCGCAGTTACATGCACCATGTTCACGGGAAGACTGAAGAATGCGGGTGGTTGGTGAAAAATATCCCGTAAATAATCATATAACTTTAGTGAACAACCGTGATAGTTTAAAACAGTGTTTAACCTAATCTAATCACACATCTCAATCATATAATCTCTTACATTACATAATGACGTTTTTGCGAACCCTAAGCGTTGTTTTGCATATCGCGTGGGAAGCCCCTCTATATTTAGTAACTCTAAACACGGCCTCGGAATGTGAATATAAATGGAGCATTAATGACAAATCTATTCTGAATAGAAACGACGAATATTCACAATGACCGACAACGACACGACATTATTACTAAGTTAACACGTTCATTCTGGATAATCAATGTGAACTAGGCGTAGAAGCTGTGCCATTAAGCCATGGTAGCGCGGTAGCATGTGAGCTTTATAATCTGATGGCACCTGGTTTGATTCTCAGCCTGCAAAGTGTGGAATAATACTTCAATTTTAAAAATTTCTTTTTTGGACCCTAGTTATTTATGGCTTAAGGGTGCTCTTCTGCAGAGATAATATTGGGAATTGGACAGTGCAGTTTTTGACACACGGCTTTGAAGTGGCCTTCTAAAGCTATCAAGTATTAAAAAAACTTCCTTCGCTATTAAAGCTATCGATTAAAAAGGTGGTGGTTGCATATCGTCATAACTTGGCGTATCATTTCTCGTAACGCTGAATCTTCGATTGTAAATAGGACAACTTATTTTTGCAGTGAATAGCTGAATAGATTGAAGTTAAAAGGTGAGATGTGCATTTTTACCATTATATTCACGTTAACTTGAAGTTAACGTTATGTTGACTTTGGTGAGACGAAAATTTATTTTTAACCCTTAGTGGATCAGTATGCTTGTAGTTATTTGGATTCTGGAGCGGGGACTTGAAATACAGCTTCAGAATCCCCTGTCTATTGTAAGAGCCAATTGGAAAACGATCTTTGATCTCGTGGGTGTTCAGTTTTGGGTGGGTGTTAGCGTCTTAAGTCTTGACCTCTCACGTGAGCCTAGGGATGACAATGTAGCGGTGTGGTCTTTGCCATTGTGTAGGGAAGGAGATGAAATAATTTAGACATTTTTTGGGAGTGTCGCATCCAGCAACGTGCTAGTAGGTATCAGCATTTCTGCGAGTTAAATTGCGAATATTTTATCTAGTTCGTCCTGGCGTCCGCAAACTGCGGCTCACAGACGTTACTAATAATTTGTTTGCAGCTTATATTTTTTATTATTTTTTTATTCTGGGTAAATGAAAAAGTACAACCTAATTTGTCGTATTAAAATTCAGTCTCTCGCTTGATTTTCGAGTTAAATAAAGAAAACAGTAATGCAAAGTTTTTTACAGTTCTACGCTAAAAAGTAACATTAAAAGTCCGCAAACCGCGAGCTTGCATTCGTTAGCGCTCAGTTTCTAAGCTTCAAAGTTCATCCAAAAAGAGCTTAGGCACCTGAAACTTCTAGAACTTTAATGGAGTTTCATAAGTGTGGAAAACAAAGGAACTCGAGTGTCTAAATTGGAAAATGCGGTTAGAGGTTCTGAGGTAGAGCTTAAAAAGTAACTTTCAGCGTGAATATACTAATTTTATAATTACGAATATGAAAGTAATCTTATTCTCTCTGTGTGTGTCTGTCTGTTCTTTTGTCTGTCTTTATGTGTCTACCTCTGTGTATGTCATAGAAAAGAGAAGTAAATAGAACGGAAATGAGAAGGAAACTCTGTCGCCAGGTATTGTGACAGATACTTGATTGAACATTCTTATTTATGTCAACGCGTCGAACTCCGCGTCACAGTTGCTGTGGGTTTATATGTGTGCAAGTGGCTACAATAAATTTCTTACAAAAATACCTTGACAGCCGTTCTATTTTAAACAACAAAAAATTTTCGTTTCTGTGGTGTATGTATTATTGTCTATCTCTCTATCGATATTTATGTCTGTATCTCTGTTTGTCTCTTTTCCTTTCCGTCACTCTGTCTGTCCCTCTGTTTGTTATGTTATAGTTATTACATCTGAATACTCCATCTTTGCAAACTGTGGCACGTTAATAGAAAATCCATATATCAATACAATTTATATCTACGAGTTTTTTTTTTTTAATGGCAAGTGCCTTTTTTAAATAAACAAAATACTAGCTAAAACTAACACTAAATATACAGTTAGACTGTCCATAGACGAGACTGTCCATCTCTACGAGATTGCATGTTTTGTGAAACAATATACTTTATACACTATAGTGCAAGAATTTTACAAACGCAATGAAAGAAATAGGTTCACAGAACTCACATAAGCTTGTTACCTATGGCTTTAAAAAAGCGAAAAACTGGATTTTAAGTAAAAGTGCAAGACTTTGCTATTATTTTTGTATAACTGACTCATTCCTCACAAGGCGAGAGCCTAATTACGTAACGATCGCAGGTGCACATTAGCCGCCATAGCGTGTGTTATACAAGGGGTGTTTAAGAAAGGGAAATTATCATAAATACTCCCCATTTGTAAGCTATTCGAATTTAATCATAAAATAATTATACTAATATTATTAATTTGCTGCGCCGCGCGGTTTTACTCAAGGGAATTCTCAAGAGCTGTAATTTTTTTTGGGATAATAAGTATCCTATGTCATTTTCTGGCTATCGCATATGCAAAAAATGACTACGATCCGTGGTTCTGTTGAATAAACTAACAAACAAAATGCACTTTCAAATTTATAATTTTAATACAAATATTGCCAATTTTGTGTGTCTGTGTATGTCCAACCCTTAGAAGTTAATGAGTTAATATTGTGTATTGCATATTGTATTTTCATCATAACTAAAGGTACATGAACATTTCAGCAAAATCGGTTAGGAGGAACTGGTTCTAATTTAGCTTGCAAGATTTGACCTAAACAAATATTAAATATTGCAAGCCTAATAAAAACTTAAAATATACAAACATAACAAATGGATCACATGAAAAACCGACTTAACAAAGAAACTCCGCCTTTTTTGAAGTCAGTTCTAATAGCCTGAAAGAATACAAGTGTCGGTCCATATGTACGTATAGTTTTGAAAGAATTTTCCTTCAACTTCTAACCGTTGAGGAGTTGTACTCTTTATCATCAGCCATAATATGAGATGATGATTATTAGACGCAAATATTTATTTTGAAAGAATTTTCCTTCAACTTCTAACCGTTGAGAAGTTGTACCCTTCATCATCAGCTCATCCATATGAGATGATGATTATCAGACGCAAATACTTGTTTTGAAAGAATTCTCCTTCAACTCCTAACCGTTGAGAAGTTGTACCCTTCATCATCAGCTCATCCACATGAGATGATGATTCATCATCATCATAATCAGCCAGAAGACATCCACTGCTGAACATAGGCCTCCCCCTTTAACCTCCACACTGAACGACATCCTGCCATCTGCATCCACTGGATGCCCGCGACTCTCACAATGTCGTCGGTCCATCTAGTGGGAGGCCTACCTACGCTGAGTCTTCCGGTTCACGGTCTCCACTCAAGAACCTTTCTTCCTCATCGGTTATCAGTTCTTCGAGCGATGTGGCCTGCCCATTGCCACTTCAACTTGCAAATTTTAACAGCTATGTCAGTGACCCTGATTCTTTGGCGAATATCTATGTTCCGAATTTTATCGCGTAAAGAAACTCCGAGCATAGCTCTCTCTATTGCCCGTTGTGTGACTCTGAGTTTTTCCAAAAGACCAACAGTTAAGGACCACGTCTCAGTACCATATGTCATCACTGGCAACACACACTGGTCAAAGACCTTTGTCTTTAGGCACTGTGGTATCTTGGACGAGAAGATTTCACGCAATTTCTCGAACGCTGCCCATCTGAGTTGGATTCTTCGGGCGACCTCTTTCCCTAAGTTGGACTTACCTAACTGAACAATCTGTCCAAGATAGGTGTAATGGTCAACAACTTCGAGAGTATCTTTCCTAACATTGACCGGCACGGGTACAACATGGACATTGTACATGATTTTTGTCTTATCAATGTTCATTTTAAGACCCACCTGTTGGGAAAGGCTACTGAGGTCGCTGAGCATTGTATTGAGGTCATCCAGCGACTCTGCCATGATAACTATATCATCGGCAAAATGAAGGTGAGTGATGTATTCGCCATTAATCTATTAATCTTAATGCCCAATCCGTTCCAGTCCAAAAGCTCGAAAACGTCCTCCAATGCGTTCGTGAACAGTTTTGAAGAGATAACATCTCCCTGTCTCACGCCTTTCTGCAATTGGATTGGCTCCGTGCTCTCGTCCTGTAATCGGATCGACATGGTGGCGTTTCTATACAAACACTTCAGCACTTCGATATACTCATAGTCGATATGACAACGCTGGAGGGACTGCAATACTGCCCAGGTCTCGATTGAATCGAAGGCTTTTTCATAGTCCACAAACGCTAGACATAATGGCCGATTATACTCCTCAGTCTTCTGTATAATCTGGCAGAGCGTCTGTATGTGGTCTATGGTGCTTCATCCTTTACGGAAACCGGCTTGTTCGGGAGGCTGGAGATGATAATTATCAGACGCAAATATTTATTTTGAAAGAATTTTCCTTCAACTCCTAACCGTTGAGAAGTTGTACCCTTCATCATCAGCTCATCCACATGAGATGATGATTATCAGACGCAAATACTTGTTTTGAAAGAATTTTCCTTCAACTAACCATTGAGGAGTTGTACCCTTCAGCATCAGCCATATGAGATGATGATTATCAGACGCAAATACTTGTTTTGAAAGAATTTCCTTTCAACTCCTAACCGTTGAGAAGTTGTACCCTTCATCATCCGCTCATCCATATTAGATGATGATTATTAGACTCAAGACACTTTTATACCGTGGATAAACATAATAAAAGGATACTTTTTCTACCGAAAAAAAATAATGTTTTTTTAGGATAGCGGGAAATAACCGTAGGCACAGCTTTTACAATTGCTTTACATTTTGCTTGAGCTGCGAATACAACTACTGTTAATTCCAAGAGCACAAAAAGGCTCTTGTTACCATCTTCGTCCACGTTATTACTAAAGCCTTTTATCAATATGAAACGCTATTATTACTAGGTTTACGAGCTGGTTTGTTTATTGTAACATTGGCATAAATTCTGTTGTACCATTCCCTAAAGTAAACTAATCTGACAAGACTAAAATTATCAACATCTCTTATCATTTCAATACGTCTGAAAAAGATGACAATAATTTTAGAGCTGTCAAATTTAGTTTAGTTTAGAGAATGACGCAACAGAATTGACATCAGTATCTGTATCTTAATAGCAATCAAATTTAAATTAAACTGGTACTTTCTTTTGTAATTTTGCAGCAGCCTGTATTCAAAGTAAGCAAGTACAAGCGCACAAAGCTGCTCTCCGCTGCGAGGTGAATATAAGGCCCGTCATTGTAGCTATTGTGCTCCTGAAATATCTTACTCGTCTTGTTGCTTCCATTCATTAATTATTATGCTATAACAGTAAAATCTAGATTTTCCGCATTTTCGAAGTTAGTATTACGATTCATTAAGAGCCCACTCAATTTTTTTGATGTAAAAAGTAACGAAAACTGGACTTTCGTAGTTTTGATTTGAGTTTTGTAGCATAAAAATCTATAAAAACATATTTTCTGTAATGAATAGATATATATTTTATATTAACGTAAAACTCTCGTACCCGTGTACTCGTGTGAACCCGGGTATGTACTAAAACTGCGACCAGAACCACCGGAGGATGGGCAGCAGCGTCCTAATAGTACATGGTGAACGTACTACGATCCCCAAGCCGCCTGCCAAGCGTGGGGATTATGGCAACACCCCTCTCTATGAGGGAGGCCTTGTCCAACAGTGGACGTTAATTGGCTGATTATGTGTGTGTGTGTGTGTGTAAAACTCTCGGAGGGAACGTTTGAGAGTGGATATAGTTAAATTACTGATATAACGGTTTACTTCATTTTAGGGGTTTATTAGTCTTTACAATTACGGCTTTATTTTAGCGTTTTATGCCCAAATATCCAATCACCTAAAATGGACAGTCTAACTGTATATTTAGTGTTAGTTTTAGCTAGTATTTTGTTTATTTAATAAAGGCACATCACCTAAAATTGAACGATTGTATTTTGTAATACGGTTATTATGTTATAATTTTTAGTTTTTTTTTTTAGTTTTCAATTTATTGGAAAATTAGTGATAAACTTTTTCACATTGAACTGTGAATTTGTGACCCGGTATTACCTGTATTTCCGTTTCATGGACCGATTTTGCTTATATTTTAATTTGTAAATTGTATTAAAATTGACTACTAGAATACTACATTATGTGAAGATCTGATTAACAATAGTGAAGTTATCGTAGAACAAATACACAAACATATATAGAAATGTCGCCTTGTCTCATTAAAATCTGAGAGCTTTCTTCGTGCGGTCAATTACGCAATCATAAATCACGCTGCCATTTTGCGCCAACGCGTCAACAGAAAATACAGACGTACAAGACAAAAGGTAAAGTGTCTGTAACCCACTGTGAGCGACGAAAAGTGAATGTTTACGTCGCACAGCATGCTATTCGACTATTGCGTACATAAACCTTACCAAAACACAACCTAAGCCCGACCTAAGCCCAACCTAGGCCCAAACTACACCTAACTGAAGGCCGACCTAGGCCCAACCTGATCTCAACCTGAGCCCGACCCGATCCCGACCCAAGCCCGACCTGAGCCCGATGTGAGCCCGACCCGAGCCCAACCTAAGCTCTACCTGAGCACAACGAAAGCCCAACCAAAGTCCGACCTAAGCCTGATATAAGCCACAGAAGAAATAATAATACAAGTTCGGTTAGATTCTCTCCAAATAATCATTCAGTTCAACAACCCACTAGGGCCCCAGGGCACACCCCTTCTGGGGTGCCAGGGCAAGTCTAATCCCCCCACTCCCGGCGACGGTCCAAGCCGAGGCTCGTACCTCCGAGGTGCCCTTGCGCTTGTCGCCCAAAATCTAAACCATGTTGGCCCAACGCCCTCTGCGTTCACCAACTAGTCCGGTCAAGCTGTAGAGGCCGCAAGGCCAACAGCAATAAGTCACATTAGAAAAAAAAATAATAATAAAAAAAAAAAAAAATACAAGTAACTAAAAATGGTTCTACGCGACAATGTGTAGGTACAGCTACTTGTAGATATTTTCACACTGTGTTGTGTTGCGTTACTTTGTCACATTTCTTGTTCACGTAGAATGCGTAGTAATTGTCTCGAGAGTGCTAAAAAAGCGGTCACATTACCGTCGCTTCGCCATTGTGCGCTTCGCACGTCTGTACAAAGAAGTGCGCTTTCAGACACATTAACGAATTTACGCTGAATAGGCATACATTTGGGTACGTGAACCTTATTACTTACATTTTGTGGCCTTGAGGCATCCTTGAGATCTATTCATACAGTAACTGCTGGCGTCGTATGCGGAGAAATCTGAGGAGAATCTGAAATACCTACTTTCATGTACTCGACGGAATCGTGTGTAATATTTTGCTACCCATAGAAGTATAGCGTTTTCCACGTATCTGAATACGCGTTTCATTGATTATTTGCGTATTTATTATCTAAAGTTTGTTTACATGTTCCGCTTTTTTCTTCGACTTTCTACCCAATTTATGTTTAACAAGTTTTAAAAATATTTAAGGGAGGCCTTTTGTTTGTGACAGTTTTACCGTTTTACCCTTGGTTTTACCATACTGAATAAGTCGAATTTCGTAAGTTATAATAATGTAAACCTTCAACGTGTGAACTACCTCTACCAAAAAGTTTTTATGTTTTTT
The DNA here is from genome assembly GCA_949125355.1 of Agriopis leucophaearia. Classification (NCBI taxonomy): domain Eukaryota; kingdom Metazoa; phylum Arthropoda; class Insecta; order Lepidoptera; family Geometridae; genus Agriopis; species Agriopis leucophaearia. Next base: position 15,564,056 of record OX421264.1, read on the forward strand.
TTTGTTTGGTTTTTAGGTTCATTATTGTGTTCGACATGTAATATGGTATACATCTATACTAATATATTAAAGAGGAAAGATTTGTATTTTTGAATGTTTGTAACAAAATAATTCAAAAACTACTGAACCGATATAAAAAATTCTTTCACTGTTGGGAAGCTGCACTATCCCCGGTGGACATAAGATATATTATATTTTGTAGCGAGGCCGAAGGCCACGCTTAACACCCGTGCGAAGCCGGGGTGGTCAGCCAGTTGTTTATAAATATATAGGTATTCGCGATTATCACACATAACGTAATACGCGTGATTATTATACAATAGACGCACAACCAAGTCTGCAATTCGTAAGTATGTCATTGATACCAAATACTACATTCGTTTTTTTTTTAAGTCTTCAAATCATCGCCAAGGGAAACCTTTGTATGCAAAGCATGCTAAAAACACAACAAAAGGCTAATGAAATTAATAAATTAATAAACACACAAATTTTACTAGAGAGGATAATTGGCAAGTACCTTTCAGTCATAAAATTAATAAAATCTCATGCCCGGAACAGGTTAGTAGGTGTCTTCAATTTGCGAATGAATCGGTTTCTTCTATAGGCCAGCGTGCACCATCGTAGACCGTCATCATCAGGCAAGGTGTTGGTCAAAAGCAAGCATAACATTATTTCATTTAAAAAAACTGTAAGACCTCTGGACATCGTAAGCAACTATTGCGTTCATATGGAAAATTTTGACTAAAACTACAGAATATATAATACAAAATATGCTAAAACCATTGGTGGCATGGTACTTGTAAATAAATGCATAGCAAATATAATGCATATTACAAGCTTTCCTTAGTTTGGGGTCAGATGACCATGTGTGCAATAATGTCCCAGATATTTATTTATTTTAACATTTTTCTATAGACATCCGTCAACTAGCCTACCTCTGCAAAATAAACGCTATAAAATCCGTAAAGTGTTTAATATAATGTGTTCTCTTGTAAACAAAAACCAATTTTCATTTTGGAAATACATTACGTATGTACACAGCTCAGTTACAACATATTCTTGTGTTCGCAATATACGGAATCGTTATGAGTCTTATATCTCCAAAGAAAATAGTATATATATCATGTCAAAAGTGAAACGATACATGACTCAAGAGAAATAACATCGGGTTTCCTCCACTTTTTTTCTTGATCGAGTTTAATAACTTAGGTACGCCCGAAGAAAATTACATTTATATTTTAGCAAAATAGTATTACAAATAATAAGGGTATCTTAGATAAACTGTAAAAAGTAAATTAAATTACCATGAAAGTAAAAATGGTACTGAAATCATATAGGCAGTAAAATGTTCTGACAAAAACATATCATATAACGTAATACGAAAACTACGTACGTGTCGTATGTAGACACAAAATTTAATGTATCCATTAATTAAAGAACACACTTTAACAAAAATAGGACGTCAATGTATCGACTTTTCCGAAAATAATCGGTGGCAAATTTAGTCTTTTCCAATATATTGTGCATGTTTACAATATCCCAATGAATGTATACGAAGGGATTCGATTACTTTTTTGCACTAAAAAAATGCGAATATACAGAAGCCAGACTAATTTACAAAGCATCTTTTTTCCAATTTTATTCAATTTATTTAGTTGTTCTTCGGATTGTTTGTTGTTATTGTAGAAAATTTGTAAAAAGAAAATATGCATTGTAAAAAATCTTCACGCAAAATAAATGCACCGGTTTCATTTGCACATGTAAAATCGAACCACTCCTGTTTTTCGTGTCATAAAATACGAATCTTTTGTAATAAAATTGTACACTCTGGCCTCTGCTTCGAATCTAACTCAGCAAAAAAGCTTCAGGTATTATAAAAAAATACTAGCAAAGGACAACTACAATAACTTATTATGCCTTACGCAAGCACCCGGCCATCTGGTAAAATATCAGGCTTCATCATACAATATGTCTATCCTTTTACCTAAGACAATTCGTTATTCAAGCGAATCGTTCACCCGGGCCGTAGTTGGCTCAAATTGGATTGGTCCTGTGGTTTTCTAAAGACATCAGAGGGTCTGATTTCATTAGAATTATGGCGTCCTGAGTGAACTTCAACAGTGGTTAATGATGTATAGGTGCTTGTGATTGACCGGCGAGAAATATTGTTAAGAACAGTTTGCTTTTGCTGTTCTTAACAAGAACAGTTTGTTAAAAGATAATTCAGCATCATCATCGTCGACCATTTTCTAAACACTATAGGTATCCATTAACAGCGTGCCATCATTAATTCTGGTCCTGTGCAGACTTACTTTTTGACGCCTTTTTTAAATGTATTTCATGACCATAGATACACAGTGCTGGCGAGGCGAGTTGGCGGTAAAACGCAAACCTATACCTTAGTAAATAAATAATAATAAATCACCCCAAAAGGCGATATATATAGGTATTATATTCTCACCTGAATCACTACCGAGTCTAAAATTTCAGCTCAATCAGAACTCATGAATGGCTGAAAAATCAACATCAACAAAAAAACAATAATGCGAGTGTAGTTATTCAGGTATAAATCCGGTATATTATTTCTGTTTTTGTTCCGGTTTATATACCGGTATAGGCATAATAATATTCGTTGGTAAATCTTCTATTAATGAATCTTAGTGAAATTGGTATTTATAGTGTCTATAACATTTCCTCGTCTCAAATCCGTACAATTACAGGTTTTATTTAGTTTTACCTGTCCCGGTGTCTGTCTGTCTGTAATCAAATCTTGGTAGTTAAATTTGACCGACCAGTGTTGGTTTAAGCTGTAATTTGACATACTTTTGAAGTTCCGATGACAATACAATATTATGGTAACAGCGAGCTGATTTGATGATGGTGACGCTGGACAACGGCGCTCCTCGATGGATAACAGTAGGATAGTAGGGTTTAGACAAATTTTGATCAGCACACCGTTCCAATTACAAATTTCATAAAACCTTGGTTTGAGAAAGATATTTTTCTATAAAATACTTTTTAAATTGGCTGCTGCACTGTAGCGAGCCATTTCACGAGTTCCAAATGAGGCTTCATCGAGTACAGTGTGGTGACAGTAATTGGTACTTACCCACATCGTAAGGACGTCTAGTCTCTATTGGATTTCTGCTACTCAGTCCACTATAATCCACTTCACATAACATTTTGGATGGGTTACATAACTTCTGACAAACAAGGGAGATTGATAAGTGGCGTGGAGGGTGTGAACGCATAAGGCCTAAATCAGGCTTAAAGCTTTTACTCGAACTCGCCCTGGAGATGACCTGCCTGCTTGTCTCGTATTCTGCGGCCAACTTCTGAGATCAAGTTCTTAGCGTCAGTGTTACTGCACATAGTTTACACGGCAATGGGTACAAAATATTATTGTGTTGTGACTTCTTTGCCACAAACTTCTGTCGCTTTCTAATGGCGGCATATTTTCTTACCATAATTGGATCTGTATTCCAAGTGACCGCATATCTGGAAACCACTACCTTTTGCTTTGGAGCTGAGTGGTTTTAAGTTATTCATGAATACCGTTTTATTTTAACTGTGACGTCATTAGGATAAGTGTTATTACTCTAGTTGGTACCCATTTGGCCACGTAAGGGATCAAGCAGTAAAACCCTAGAAAGTTTGCATTAAAGGCCGGTGCGCATCAAAACGTCACGACGCAATGCGACATTGCTACGAAAGATACCAGCAAATAGCGCGTTTCATGTCACTTCGCGCAAGACGAGCCCTTCATCAAAGCAAAATCATTCTATTTTCATTGGCTTTGAAGTCTCATTGTGCTGGAATAACATAACAAGATTTTTATTTGTGGTGTGTTGGACGACGTTGATTTATACACGACTTCCCAAAAAGAAGGGTTATGTTTTTACGGTTCATGTATGTAGGCTTCTATATTCCATCATAACTTCTTAACGCTTGGACCGATTTTGAAGTGTATCATTAGAATTCTAATACTATCTCGAGTTTCATATGCTAAAATTTTCAATTCTACAGCTGAACATAATTACATAGAATTACTATGAACGTAAATGAAGTTTAAAACTTGTAGTGCAGATTCTAAAAATATAATAACATAATATAGTAAAGTTAATTATGAAAAGCCATTAGAGTAACGACGCAGTGTGATAAAAAAAATGGTTAGTCTTTATTTGCGCATTCGTGTTTTTTAAGTTTTTAATTATGTAGTTTGTTGAGTTGTGATGTCGCACCGCTTAGATGTGACTCGGCCCTAAGCTTGCCTTAATATAACTCAGAATAACTTAGCCGAAACTGTTGTATAACTACACTAACATTTACGGCCGTGAAATGTTTCTTTGTGGGAGTTTGTTACGGCAGCGGTCTGGAAACATTAGACATTTGAATATGCTGGAGTGGTCGAAATTTTACAATTGATAAAAAAAAATGCACCATAATCTCAAAATGTGATATGAACCCCTGACACGTAAATGAATTGACTTTTTTGTACTTCATTTTTAACCAAAGAAAAAAAAAATGTTACTTAAGTACAACTATTTTTTTTAAAACTATATTAACATAATTTTTTTTCTTTGGTTAAATATGAAGTACAATGTACAACAGTACGTGTCAGAGGTTCATAGTTTTTCATTATATAGTCATATTTATTTCGTAAGACAAACTAAAGACTAAAGTTTTTTTTTAATAATATTTTGAAGAAAAAAAAACCATTTTTGTTTTCTCATAAGAGAAGAAGGTTTAGAGCACAGAAAATATTTTTTTCTTCTCTTTTCTGTGGTTTGGCGTTTGGAGTGAAATGTTGTGTTAGTTTAGTGTGTATGTGTGTTTGTAAACCTGTTACCATTTCTCTCCAAAACGACTGGACAGATTTGAACGCTGTTTATAACTCATAGAAATTTTGTCGCCAATGAAAAAAAGATGTCGTCTCATAATGTTATTTTCCCAAACTTGTGTATTTTTATTTTTATCGGCGTTTAATGTGTAATGATGTTGGATTATTATGTATTGAGTTTTCGTGAACGTGCTCGAGTGTTGGCTAGTGATAGTGATACAATGAGGCGAAACATTTATTTTCGTGTTATTTCCAAAACTCGATAGAAGCCTCTATAAGCTGCGACCACTTTGACTTGACTGTGACTGTGATTAAGACTTGTTTGACGATATTTAATAAAACTTAAAAATACTTATTTAATTGACACTGACACTGGCAAATACACAAAAAGTGCGACGCCAAAATCCTATCAGAAGTAAAAATAAACTCTAAATAATTGGCCAAGCGCGTGTCGAGACACGCATATGGTAGGGTTCCGTAATCAAAGCCATATAATTGTAGTCGTAGTTCAGAAAATTAAGGTTATAGAAAAATTCGAACGAACGAAGCTCTGTGGACTTAACAAAATTTTAGAGATGTACCATCCCGACATAGCATATACTTTTTATGATTTAAACATAGAGAAAACTGATTGAGAAACATTATTTGTAAAGACCATTTTACAAAAAGGTCAATGACTTATGATTTAGAACGCTTTGAATTTATAACAGTTTTATCGCTGTTACTCAAAAATTCATCATCAGACAATGTTCGAAATAATTTTAAATAAAGGTTTTAAATATGACCTATCTGTATTGTAAGATTCAAGTTTCTATGTCTTATAGTTTAGAAATGCAGGGGGGGACCAACTTTTTGCCACGTTGGCAGGCCATATTTCGCAAAGTATAGACTTAATAAAAAAGTGATGTATGAAACTTTACCTTCATTTTAAAAGACCTTTTCAACGATACCCCACACAAGTAGTTGGAGTGGAAAAAAAACTTTCATCCCCATTTCACATGTACCAAAGCCACCCACCCCTAAAAAGCAATAATATATATTTTTTATACTTTTACAATTGAGATCTATATTACATCTGTCAATATGCAAAGTTTCATTTACTTATCTTAATAATTATAGAAGTTAGAAGGTTTTAAATTAAATTCGGACGGACGGACAAACAGACAGACGGACGGACAGAATTAATTTATAAGGGTTCCTTGTCGGGCTACGGAACCCTAAAATTATTATTTCTTGTCGGGCTACGGAACCCTAAAAATTATCTGTACTGAAACACGCAGTCAAATTTACTAAAAATACAATTTATATAAAATATTAATAATTAAAACAATTTCCTCACATAAAATAAACACATCACTAATCTAGAAAGGCCAAACAAGTCATTTCTAAGTCTAAACTAACACAGCCTAAACAAATTCTAAACTTTAGCCATAACTTTGCCTTGTTTGGTAGAATAACATTGAAAGCTAACGTAGGTTTTCCGATATTGTCTATGACTTATATAGTAAGGATGGGGCGAATGAGGTTTCCCAATGGCAACACGTGTTAACGTCCCGTGGTGCTAACAAGTATACTGTACACCAGTGTAAAGTCAGTCGTTTGTCAATTGCGTTGGTAAGAGGTCGTTGCGCGTAATGTCATTCTTGAGAGCAAACATTAATAAACACAAATATATTTAATAACGACTCCGATGAGACTTATGGTTGAAATTTCGACAGATAGCGCATATTCATTAGTCAAGGCTACCAAACATACTGATAGTACGCAACGTGCAAAGCCCTCTCTTATTATTTAGCTCAATGGATTTTTGTAACAAAAACTTGTACGTATCAACTTACTCGTAAATTAACATCAACAGTCGAACGTGAACTTTATTCATGGTACAAAAAATAATTTGTTTAAAAAAAACTTATTTAACTGTGATTATTTCCACAATTTTACAGTATATTAAACCAACTCCAAAAAAGTATTTAATTTAAAGATTTTAATTATAGTCTATTAAATGTAAGTTGAAATGAAGTATGTCAAAATATTCGATTAGTGCTGGGACAATTCGGACCAAATCGAGAATAATGTGTCTTTATTTATTGACTGGAAGTGTCTTGCACGAATAATATTTTTAAACCAATCTATATTTCTGATGTAGTAATAATATGATGAGACTTTAGGATAATGAAATGAAACAGAAAAAGCAAGTAATTTTTTTGTAATATAAATAAATCTATTGTTTAATCTAATGGTGTACATTCCAAATCAGTGTCATCATCATCATCAGCGTTAGAGTCACTTGAGAAATCCTGCAGATTAATAATAAATGCTATCCAATCAATAGTCAGTCTAGTATGCTATTCTAGTAGTCAGTCTTTGGATAAAGATGCTTCGTTCCATAAAATTTACTAAGACAGTTGCTAGTAATTCGATATTATTATACTATATACAAAATAAATCTAGGTTTACAAAAAAATTGTACATTATCTGTACGAGTTTTGTATTTCGATAGTACGCAGAGGAAATTCTGAGAAAACAAAAAAAAAACTATTTAATTCACACAGCAAAATAAAACGATCGATTTTACGTTTATCGATTTACCACGTCCCTAAATTTTTTGCGCGCAAAAGTCGTTTCTATCCGCTAGCACGGAAAGCAAATTCGAAATTTAAACGTGATGGATTTGTAAAACCTTGAAATTTTTCAATGCTGACGCATTCCAACCTCGTTGAATAGCACATCAAATAAATAAATAAATAAATATCTGGGACATTTTTGCACACACGGTCATTTGACCCCAAAGTAAGCGAAGCTTGTAATATGGCTGCTAGAGACTGATAAACATACATATATATTTTTAAATACATACTTAAATAGATATATAACAGACATAGAACAAACACAAATGTTCATGATACAAATGTTTGTCCAAGATGGGAATCGAACCCACGCCCCCAAGCACAGAAGTAAGGTTCACTACCAACTGAGCCACCGGGGCAGTCAAAATAGTTTGATTCAAGAAGGTTCCTATCTTAACTTAGAAGAAATAGAATATTTTCCTCGCTAAGGTGAGATGAAAAGTTGTGTGTTTCGCTCAGCAGCAAAGTTGTTGTGCGTCTCGTACCGTTGAAACCCTCGCTACGCTCAGGATTCTATATTTGAACACAGAATCCTACCTACCTACCTAGACCTAGAATCAGAACCAGAATCTTTCTCTTGCTCAGCTTTCAATACAAGCCCTTGTGTCAAGAAAACAACTTTGCAGCTTTGCATAACATATAACTATTGATAACATTGTAAATTTAAATGAAAACATTATATTCTAATTATAGGTACACTGTAGTATATTGGCTACTAGATATAATGTTACGTTTAAAAACCTAGCAAAAGTTGTCCGTATTTACAGTTTTCGTAGATCCTTGTTTTTATAATCGTAATAGATTTTTCATAGGTTTCAAAAACATGCACCTGTGTACAAAAATTTCTGGTATGTACAATAGTTAAACACTATTTTAAACTATCACGGTTGTTCACTAAAGTTATATGATTATTTACGGGATATTTACCGTGGTAAGGTTGTGGAAGGAGCTCCCGATATTTCGGCGCAGTTACATGCACCATGTTCACGGGAAGACTGAAGAATGCGGGTGGTTGGTGAAAAACCTTACCACGGTGAATATCCCGTAAATAATCATATAACTTTAATGTACAATAGTTGCCTGGAAAAGATCGCTTTTAGCGATAAGGCTGCCACTTGTGGCACTAGCTCGTAGGTCTATCTGTTTGTAATTGTTATTTCTAGTGTACACAATAAAGAGTTTCTATCTAAGTATTTATAAGTTTTTCCGCGTTTAAACCGAAAAAATATCAATTTCACAATCAGTATATTTCGAATCAAAAAGGTTATTCTCTGCACTTGTGCTCTTTTTGTCTTATTATTGTTAAGTTTCCAGTTCGTTTAGTACTCACTACTCATCGTGCTCAAGTGCCTTGCAAATTTTAATTAAATGCGTAGAGATAAAGTTTGTTCTAAATATAGTCAACCAGTAGGTATATTAAATATGATGATATAAAAAAAAATAACAAGCGAAATATAATTCATGCCATTTCATGGTAACTCTTATATGCAGTAACCATGTCACAATAAAACTTAAAACCAGCTATCATAATAAAATGCGTAGGCATAGATTCAGATTCAGATTATAAAAGATATCATAAAGCTATCATAATAAAATGCGTAGGTATAGATTCAGATTCTTTATTAACCAGTATGACATCTATGAGGCAAGTCAGTTTCAGCGTTGTCTGTTTAACAACAAAGGGTAACTTAAAAACGTTACTCAAGTTGATCTATGCTTTAAAATTCTCTCTCAACTTCTCGCTTATGGCAATTGTCACACGCGAAAACGAGACGGAGCATATTACAGCGTATGTCAACTTAAGTAAGGCCCAAACTGTTTTCGACTAGTGTCCGAAAAACCACACTAACACCAAGTACGAAATAAACCGAAGACCGTTTTCATTCAGATATCGTTCTTACTACGGGTTGCTCATATTTTTTATGAAAACAGTAGATTTAATAATAATTTTACGACACAGAGGTCTTTAAATTCAACATTGCTTTATTTTGTTTTATGGCTGGTTCAGTTAGAATAGGTCGTTCCGACATAAATTAGGGAAAGAAAAATAACGTATTATATCGGAAGGCACATCTGGCGAAGAGCTTTGGGTTATTTTTATTTGATTAATGGAAATGTCTCTGCATTTTGTGCTAAAAAATTAAATGAGAGAATCTTTGGATTTAATTAAACGATTTCAATGTGCAATTTGCATTCACATCATCAGCCAATTAACGTCCACTGTTGGACAAGGCCTCCCTCATAGACAGGGGTGTTGCCATAATCCCCACGCTTGGCAGGCGGCTTGGGGATCGCAGTACGTTCACCGTATACTATTAGGACGCTGCTGCCCATCCTCCGGTGGTTCTGGCCGCAGTTTTATGACATACCCGGGTCCAATCTAATATAAATAATATAATATATAAAATATAATCGGATAATTTGCATTCATTTCGATGCAATGTATTTTAACCCCCGACCTAAAAAGAGGGTTGATATAAGTTTTACGTGTATATCTGTGTGCCTGTATGTGACATCTGATTTATACTTTTTTACCAATTTTCGGACAAATAGTTCCGTTTGTATACCGATGGCTATAGTTGCCTTGAGGCCTAGTATACCATTATTATTTCAGTATTATGTAAACGACTAGGAGAAAAATAAATGTAAACGTCTCCAACAAAATCCTATACCATTTATTGGTTAAAACGTTTTCTCCGATTACAGGAATGAAAAAGCCTCAGTTATTCCAAGAAATTGCTGTACTTTAGCGAAAACAATCAGGATAAAGGGTACTTTGATATTTAATTGGAACATCTATTTAATGTATACCTTTTAATTTGGCGTTGAAACAAGAATATAAGTGCGTATTTTAGACCGTACAAGAAAATTAGTTCGGTAAAAAACAACCTTCCACCAACAAATATTTTGAAGGTAGGTATATACTGTTATGTAAAAAAAGTGCTTTAATAATCCCAAAAGGAAGAAATATTTATCAAAATTATTTTTCTTCTAACTTGGCCAATTAACAACTCATCAATTTCCTCAAGCATTATTATTAACCATGGAATGGAGATAAATTGTTAATGTTTATTTTTCTCACTCCGGACTTTAATAAAGATAAAAATGTCCTAATAAACACCCACTTCGTGAACTGAGAGGCAGTCTTTCATTAAAACTGTTTATTAGATATTTGAAGTTAGGAACAAACAATTTTTATTTCATGACAACAAATTAATCACTCCAAAGAGATTTCAGGGGAAATTACACGAGATTTCTAGGGAAATCGATGATTTACAAGTAATCATAGCAAACTGCGATCTAAATTAACTTCCATAGAAACAATAATAAAGTGACTTACCAGCCTTGTGCTCAAAACACTGTTATTTGTTGTTTTTAACAGAAACGGATACAAAAAGCCAATTAGTTCGTTAAATTAGATTTAGTTAAAACATAATTAATTAAACAATTCAGGTACAAATAATGTCAAATAAGTTAATAAAATTAGTCGATATAAAAATAAAGTAATCCAAAAAAAAAAATACAATAGTTGTAGAATTATGTCATAAGCTAAATCCATCATCATACACCTTGCACACCTTCTTCTCACAGAACCGACACATCAGACACTTCACATTGTGTGTATGTTTGTCCACATTCAATTTCGTAAAAATAAAAACCACAGTGCCTAAAGACAAGGGTCTTTAACCAGTGTGTGTGGCCAGTGATGACATATGGAACTGAGACGTGGTCCTTAACTAGTGGCCTTTTGGAAAAACTCGGGGTCACATAGCGGACAATGAAGTTGCGAGATAGAATCCGAGGATATTCGCCGAATAACCACTGTCACTGACACGATACCTGCCAATATTTAAATTTAAAAAACGTGCTAAAGGGGAGGCCTACGTTCACATGTTCAGGAGTGGACGTCATATGGCTGATGATAATAATGTACTCCGTAAAAGCTGAACGGATTTGATTAAAATAAGGCGTGGACCATACTTAATAGCTGTAGGATAGCAGGTGAAACATCAGGGCGCTAGTAATTTATATTTTTCTAAGTAGTACTTGTGACGTATATTTATCAAATAGATTATGAATTAAAGTAACTGAGAAACCATGCACGTTAGATGGATAACCGTGAGTTGGTACTTATACTGTACTGTACGTAACTTTTTTTACGACAAATCTAACTGTGAGTCATATTCGTTTCTCCAAGAACAACGATTCTTAGACCATTTCAGAAATATTTGGTTGGTCTAGAAACTTATACAATAGCGTGAACAAATTTGTATGTTCTAACTTACTTTCGTAGTACTAAAGTAAAAAAAAAAAACGGTTTTTGCAATAGCAAAAAATATTAACAACACATCTTTATCAGGACAGTCTGTGTAAATTACCCACTTCACATTTAGATGATAGAATGTAAAGTTCACAATCCAAAAATATGCCTCAGTAATTTATCAAAAACAGTATCCACAAAAATTAAGGGTATCCGTACCAACAATGATTCTGAGAAACGAAAATTGTAACTGACAGCGTTACCTACAACAAAAGAGATCGGCAATTTAAAAAATACTCTTTGATTTCGCCATAATTAAGCACTGCCAAAAACAAAACAAACAAAAATCGTATCAAACAGCAACCATTCAAACAAATGAAAATTTAAACAGATCAAAAACAAAAGAAGATCTACAATGAAAAAATTACCCTGAAACTTGGCAATTTTTTTGGCTACACCAACAAAAACCGGCCCTTAGACCTAAATTAGAAGCCCGCATCTTGAGGCTCGTAATCACCCAGGAAAGGACCTAAATCAACAACAGCAACTGTTGAAAGCCGGTCAGCCGTAAAGATTAAATGAAAATAAAAGAATCGCTCGAACGTGTACTCATTGTGCAAAAGTGACGGCTCTGTTTGAACTCAGGGAGTATTAAGGTATCTTGGAGAAATGTAAGGGTAACTCGGGGGAGATATGACTCGGTCGTGAGATGAAAGGCTAAATATTGCAATTAAAATACATCATGTCAGATATCTAAGGTACTTAGAAAGTTCAACATTTTCTTATAATAATCTAATGAATCTTATTTTTTTTGCACATTTACTAAAAGCTTGTAGTTAGTATAACCATATACCAACCACTACAAGCTTTTATTCACTAAAAGTATACATATTTGGAAACATTATAAACTTACCAATATTAAAATAAGAATCAAACTTAACTAAATTAAAATAAACTTATTAAACTACACTAATCTAATAAACCGCATCGTTTTTTTAATGCCATAGGTGGCAAACAAGCAGACGGGCCACCTGATGGTAACCGTCACCTATGGATACCTGCAACACCAGGGGCATCACAGATACGTTGCCGACCCTTAAAGACTCTATTAACAGCCTTTTTGAAGAACCCCATATTAAAGCTACTCGAAAATGCCGTAGGAGCTCATTCTACATATTGCAGTTCCTAAAATGCTATTACTATACATCGTTCCTAAAATGCTAACCGCATTGCATTGCAATGCTAACACGCTGCGCAAGATACTGACCAGCAATTTGGTCACGAGATGCTTCGACCAGACGTTTAGATAATTCTTTAAAAATATTTTTGGCACTCTAACCCCACGGATCTAAAGTTTCGACCCCTTTTACGCCTTTTGAGACCTTCAGCGGATTCAGCCGCTGCACCAGCCTAGTTTTTCGTACCGGGAAGATGAGATATTAAAAAAAACTAAATACCAAATTAGGTTATTCATAATGAAGTCATGTAGCTAGCTACTTGAGCTTGCAACATGTCAAAAGTTAGTCAACCACAGAGAGATGGTACAAGAGTTCGTTAAACATGAATCTGGTAACAAGGCAAAACTGAGCAGGATTTCATAAAGACGTGCACAGACTACTAAGAGACAGATGTATAATTTTAATGGGAAATAGTTTAATTTAGTAAATTATAGTTATAGTAATAGTTAATTTAAAAAACTAAAGTAGTTTATTTAAGTTGGTAGTAATGTGGCGTTACTAACAACACCGGTATTTGTATATCTATGCGTTCTTCTGTAAAATAAAGATGTTTTGAAATTGAAAAAAAAAAAAACAATTTAATTTTGTATTTGATAGAAACACCAATGTTTTGCATTGGTATAGGGATTGCAACTATCTTGAGCAAATGTACACGAAACATGCACATACTACGAACTTATATGGTGGTTGAAATCTCCTCTCAAGGGGTAGAAGGGAATAAATACCCCCTGTATTGCGTGATCAATATATCAATAGGGTATTTGACTGTTTCTACGAAACTATCTCAAATTGTCTTTCCTATACTTATATATAAAAGACGATGTATGAGTGCGTGTGTGTGTGTGTGTGTGTGTGTGTGTGTGTGTATGTTTCCATACGTCCATACGAAACAATTTTAATAATTTAAATATCAAGTTATTAATCTAATTAATTAACAGATAGACATTTATATAATTACAAAATAAACAATATAAAAACCTACTGACATAACCGAAATGCATCATTTAAGAAGTGGAATCACATTAAAAACCGACTTCAAAAATATATGGAAATTGGGGGTTGCCCTCGATTTCTTTGGGATCCCATCATCAGATCCTGACTTGGTGACAATGGGGCCAAATTGGAAGTATACCCTACCGAAAAATGTTTTTTTTTTTAAATCGGTCAACAGTTGGCGCAGAAATTGGTGAACAAACATAAACACAATACATTGGAACATAAAACCGTCCTCCTTTTTGTCAATTAATAAAATCACCAACTGGGTAATGACATTTTTCGACAAAAAGTTCTTTTAATATTACTTTAAATGGCATTTTTATCCCTCATTGAATTTGGTATAGTATTGTAGGTCTCATACAAATTGCACTGTGGTTCATTAGGTGGTCTTAGAACGTATGTTTTGGTCTCTACGATTTCTTACCGCAAAGACGACTACTTCTACGACAACTTTTCCAACTGCTTCTATAAACTCTGTAAGATTCATATACACAACAGCTACACCTAAAGTTTAGTTTCTATACCTGTTTACAATCTCGGTTATGTTGCGTTCGTTAAGTGAGGCATAAACTTATTAACGGCGGCTTCTAGCGCTAACTTGAAACAAGTTAAATCTTCAGCTCAGCTTAGAGGTAGATTACTACGAGGATCTTGTACGCACTGCATACGGTTTCTCTGATTGGTTTAGTATTTAATTAGTAATCATTATATTATCTAAAAACAAAAAAATATGAACACGCTCTAAATCATCATTAGCCAGATTAGGTGTTGTTCTAAGGATGAGGCCCACTAGAACTCCACATTAAACGACAGCCTGCCATCTACATCCAGTGGATGCCCACAACACAATGTTGTCGGTCCATCTAGTGGGAAGCCTACTTACGCTGCGTCTTCCGGTTCGTGGTCTCCACTAGAGAACATTTCTTTCCTATCGGTTATCAATTGTTCGAGAGATGTGGCATGCCCATTGCCACTTGCAAATCCCTGTCAGCTATGACTGTGACTACTTTATACCATAAAGCAGTTATCAAATTCGCTACATAATGCAATAAAATAATACTCAATCGAGGTTTTAAAACTTTCCCTCAGTGTTTTTTTTAATCTTCAAAAATTTTGAAAACATGCGAAAGACATAACTAAGGCCGTTCAGCACTGCTTTATATCGACACTAATATTATAAATGCGAAAGTAACTCTATCTGTTTGCTACATAATCACGGCTAAACGGCTTAACCGATCTCGATAAAATTTTGTGAGGTAATAGTATGTATAATGAAGACGAACATAGGCAAAATTTTTTCTAAAAAAATCGCGGACGAAGTTGCGGGTACAGCTGCTAGTATGTAAATAAAAATTAATGACAAGTTACGTTTGTAATTTGTTTTATTTGTACAGCTTACGAAATAAGACCCGCCATAATATATTGCCGTTCTATTTTTACCATTTTTTTACCGACGGTAAAAAAGGACCACCTCCTTTTTATCGTCGTTCTAAAGTTGAAGCATATTTTTTTTTATATATGGGGCATGGGCACGCATTACTTTTTATAGAGCATTCCGATTTCGTTAAACAATTGTCGACTTTATTTATAAATATTATAACGTTATGTATTTGAATATCTTTGAAGAGAACGAAGCGCTTTGATTCCACTTTTATTATGCGAACTGCTAGTCTGTGGAATGCGCTGCCTGAATGTGTGTTCCCCGATAGTTACAATCTGGGTGTCTTCAAATCCCGGGTGAATCGGTTTCTTCTAACCAAGCGTGCACTATCGTAGACCGCATCATCGCTTAACATCAAGCGAGTTGGCGGTCAAACGCAAGCCTATTAAAACATAAAAAAGTACACGGAAGTGACGAAGCCGAAGCAATGCCTATGGCCTTAAAATCAACTCATCATCATCAGCCAGAAGACGTCCATTGCTGAACATGGGCCTCCTACCTCCACACTGACTCCCACTGACCACACTGATGCCCGGGACTCTTACAATGTCGTCGGTCAATCTAGTGGGAGGCCTACCTACGCCGCGCCTTCCGGTTCGTGGTATCCACTCAAGATCCTTTCTTCCCCAACGGTTATCGGTTCTTCGAGCGATGCCCATTGCCACTTCAACTTGCAAATTTTTATAGCTATGTCTGTGATTCTTTGGCGAATATCTCATAATATATAAAAATATATATAAAAATAAACTCACAATGTTATTATTCTGAATCGAATGCAGTGCGTATCGGTCTAGAAATAGATGGCTATCAGAGATACAAAAGCATTTGAGCCAGACGTAGCTACTCTATACCGGTGCTTCAGGTTGTTTGAGGAATATCGAGGCGAATACAGCTGGAGTTGGAGCAATCATTGAAATGTTATAGCTTTATTTACTTGCGAAACTTGTGTAATTGTTTTGGAACATTTCAAAGTTATTTAGGCGTTTTGTTATACGTGCCTACAGTAAAATAAGTGCCTATAAAACTTGAGGGTTGCCCTCGATTTCCTTGGGATCCCATCATCAGATCCTGTCTTGGTGACAATGGGACCAAATCGGAAGTATACCCTACCGATTTCTTTTAAAAATCGGTCTTCAGTTGGTGGATAAGTCGGTGAACATGCATTTAAAAAATACAGTGGAACTTAGAGCCGTCCTCCTTGTTTGAAGTTGGTTATTTTTTTACTTTTCTTGTTTTGCGAACCAAAGTTGTGTTAAAATATAAAGGCCTTGGGTTAAGGTCTAGACCCACTACACCAGCCCATTCCACGACTGTAACCGTATGTACACAAAGGTAATATACGTTGTTTAAGCTATTTTGCAAGGCATATATAGGGTGTCTCAGTAAGAGTGCACTTTTCCATTTTAAAATAAATCCACGTATATTATGAGTTGTGATATTTTTATTGGATTGTAACGAAGACATGTTCTGATTAAGTATAGATTAAATATCCAGCAAATGGTTTCCACGGCTCTGATGACAGGCCATTACTATTTTCATGAAATTTTCCATGAATTTTACACAGGGAGTGGCTGTATCTCACCGACTGCTGTATGACGCGTTGGATCTCTGATTTAAGCTCAGGAATTGTTTCTGGTTGATTCGCATAAACCCGAGATTTCATAAAACCCCAAAGAAAAAATCGCACGATCTTGGTGGCCAGTTGACATCAGAATTTCGTGAGATAATGTGTTCTGAAAAACTTTGCTGCAATAATCAACTGTTTCATGCGCGGTGTGGCAGGAGGCGCTGTCCTGCTGATTTTTTTAATAATCGGAATAATCATAGGTGACAGCTGTCAACTTTCAGAGTTGTCACTTACACGAAAAAAAAATGATTCCAAATTTAAAAAGTGCACTCTTACTGAGACATCCGTTATATGGTACTAAGCGGAAAAGAGGTCGCATAGCAAGAGGTCATAAATTGGTTGGTCCCATAGCAATAGTTGTTCATAATTATGAATACAATGACCTCCTATTGGCGTAGTACAGTCTAAATGCGTAACACTGTATTGGCTTAATCTTACGTGAGTAATGAAAATATGAAATATAACAATTATTTCTTTAAACTATGTAAAATAACTCATTATACAAGCAACGGGATACACGGAAGGAATTTCCTAAAACCCAAGTCTTTGGAGTCTGACCACATGTAGAAAATCAACATCAAAATTCAGTTAAACCAATTCAAAGATACTCGTATATCTCTACTAGGGTAGCCTGTGTCGAGGATGCCATGAAATATAATAGTCATTGCATGGATTACACTCGCAAAGACAACCAATATCCAAATTCAGAGCAGATAATTATTTTTTAACGGGCAAGAGCCTTTATTATCTAAACAAAACACAAGCAAACACTAACAAAACATAAACAGATAGACTGTCCATAGACCGTTGAAGGTCTAAAGACTATCCAAATGCTCAAGCCCACTATCAGTTGGCAGCATACCCAGCATGCTGGTGACATTACCACGTTGAATGGCAATGTTTATACGTTGAGCCAGATACACGCCAGCACAGTGGTCACGCGTCGCGTTAATTATAATAATAATAGCAGATAATTATATCTAAAATTATCATTCAAGCGGACAGGCAATCAAACCCAGGGCTTCCTTTTTTCTTTAATTACAAGCTTTTAATTAACTTACAATATTTGTTAGCTTATTCAGGACAAATCTTACAAGCTGAATTAGGACTAGTTCCTTCCAACCGATGTTCTTTAGTTCTGGTGACACATGCAATAACCAATGTTGTAAATGGCTGCCAAAGATGCATCATTTAAATGGACCCGGGTATGTCCTAAAACTGCGACCAGAACCACCGAAGGATGGGCAGCAGCGTCCTAATAGTACACGGTGAACGTACTGTGATCCCCAAGCTGCCAGCCAAGCGTGGGGATTATGGCAAAACCCCTCAGGCCCTTGTCCAACAGTGGACGTTAATTGGCTGATGACGTGATGTGTGCATCATTTAAATAAACCCATGAATAAAGATTATTATATAGGCTTGCTATTCTTCTTCTTTTTAAATTTAGAATAATTCCAGTAGCCTCAGTTGAGAGCCATTTCTCACATCCAGCTATATGTCTTTCTTCAAACTGCAGTATGCTTTTTCGCGTCAGGATTTGCTTTAAAACGTAGTTGAAAAAGTCATTCGTCAACATGAAAAGCAACAAGTTTACCATTCATTCTGAGCACTTTCTACGCACCTGAAGCAAATATTGACTTCTCTAAGAAAGTTTACTGAAAACGTAACTCTAAACCTAGCTTATTTGAGTATTCTTTAATCAGTCTGGCAAACTTAGGATCCATCTCTGAATTCATAATGAATTGTACGATGTCTTATTTGAGAAGGTCCTTGACACGGTCTCTTGCAAGGGTGCTTTTGTCTTGGGTTAGCTTAATTGAGACTTATAAATAATTCTGGACTGAGGAATATTGTAGTCTTTGTTATGGGAATAAAATTGGAAAACTCCAAACTTTTATACCTAATATTTGCCC
Organism: Agriopis leucophaearia; assembly: GCA_949125355.1. Classification (NCBI taxonomy): domain Eukaryota; kingdom Metazoa; phylum Arthropoda; class Insecta; order Lepidoptera; family Geometridae; genus Agriopis; species Agriopis leucophaearia. Next base: position 15,582,999 of record OX421264.1, read on the forward strand.
ATGAGTAAGTGCATATAATTTTTGTCTGCATCAGTGCTGTTTTATACCTCATCATTATCATAATTCAATTCAATTTATTTATCTACCAATATATCTAATTAAACAATATCAACCTAACTTTATAACTTGAATAAAATTAACATTATTTTAACAGTATAAGTACTTTTCTGTATGTGTCTCGTTAGCAGCTGCTCTAAGAAATGCTGGTGTATTTCTGGTTCAACGCATAAGCATTGCCATTCAGCGTGGTGATGCTGCCAATTGGTAGTGGGCTTGAGCATTTGGAATATCTTTAGATCTTCAACGATCTTTAGGCAGTCCTACAGTTTTTGTAGTGTTAGTTTGTGTTTAGTTTAGTTAAATCATAAGCAGCTTGTATTAGTCCACTGCTGGGAATGACATAAGATGCCTTTCCCAAGGCACGGCACTCAGCCCGAACTTCGGCCTTTCACTTTCAGCTAGTACCAGCTACCTCAACGCATTCTACCGCTACGTTTTCCAATTCGTGGTTTGATACCTTATTCATCTTTAGTCGTTAACCAATCAAATTAAATAGAAGTAACATGCAACAAATACGTGAAAAATCTGAAAAAAGTCGTAAAACCGCTGAAAACCCAAGTACTTCAATGTAAAGTTTCAAAAAGAAAATTTCATGTTTAACCGCATTTTTTTTAAATAAATAAATGCCACGAAACACTTGCCCACAGCCTCGATTTAGCACTTCGCTGTTCAAAAGGACTTTTTAACTGAGCACAATTTCCGTTCCAACGACATTATTTACGGTCGAGTTTTCTTCTGGCTCTTAGCAATGTCAACGTACGAAAGATAAAAGAAAATTCACTCAAAAAAACTTACTAAGATTTTTTTTGTAAATTCATTTTTTTAGATACTCTTTTTCCCAATTAAAACATTTTTAAATTAACAATTATTTTGTCATCAACCCTGTACCCGCGAGTAATAGTGTTCCGTGCCCTGTACTGTCAAATGATTTTCATTAAAACCAATCAATAAAAACTAGTGCTTTTAGGACTCTTTTTTAATTGTGGTCCTAAACCGCCAAAATGCTCCGTATTTGCAATAAAATACGACAGAAAAGGAACCCTTGATAAGAAAGTTTTCACTTTTGATTTATTTCAGCGAGGTTTGGGCTTAGATCAAATATTCAGTTATGTTAGGTGCATTGTGATAGTGAAATATTCAAATTACCTACGTTTTGGGTAGGTAACTAAAATAAATAAAACATCTTCAATTTTCTTTGTTACGAACGAACATCTCAGACTTTTTTTCGCAGACTTACTCGCCTGTTGGTAAGCGACGATGTGGTCGGAGATGAAGCACGCAGACTTATAGAAGATACCTATTCACTCTCGCCTTGAAAAGGCCCAAATTATATATCTCAGGAAACAAGGAAGCCGGCAGATTGTTCCAATACTTGGCCGTACGGAATAGAAACGTAGAATCAAAACGTTTGGTACGTATCCAAGGAAAGTCCACGGTGTATGGGTGGCAATGGGCCGTTTTTCTACTTGTCCTGTAGTAGAAATGGGATGTTAGGATATGGACGTGTAGCTCCGATGCACATTCTCCGAAATGAATCCCATAGAAAATTGACAGACTCGCTACTTTACGGCGGTGTTCTAGACTGAGAAGTTTTTTAGCCACTAACTTCTCATCGCCTGTAAATCGAGCAGCACGCCGGTCTACCGATTAAAGAGCTTCGAGCTGGTATTTGGCTGAACCTTTCCAAAGATGACAGCAGTTTTCCACACACGATCGGACTTGGGTTTCATATAGAGTAAGCAACTGCCCCAGTGTGAAATACCGCCTAACCTTACTCAGGACGCCCAGCTTTTTGCCAGCCAATTAGCCTTTATTTTTCAGCTAATTTAGCCTTTGACTCTAGGTAGGTGCCGTAGTTGAGGGTGCCGTAGTATAATTTCTCTTTTCAAGATAATAGTCCAGCAAGACACGTGGCATTATGCTAGGCTTATCTATTTTTGCGGAAAAGCGACTCCAAAAACAGAGTTTTTAGTCCGACCGAGTGTAATGGTCGCTATAAATCTCGTGCCATGAGAAAATATAAAATGGTGAAAGATATTTTTCGTAGTGTTATACCAAATAGTAGTTTTGCCGAATAACGACTGCACTGTAAACAACGACAACTCGACAACAAAGCCAGCCAAGTGCGTGTTGGATCCGCGCTCGCTTCCGTACCCACAAAGGGTAAAATAGGACCTTATTACTAAGTTTTAAACTATCACGGTTGTTCACTAAAGTTATATGATTTGTGTGTCCACAACCTTACCACGGTAAATATCCCGTAAATAATCATATAACTTATTACTAAGACTCCGATGTCCGTCCATGATAGTTAGACAGTTGAAATTTTCACAAATTATGTATTTCTGTTGCTGCTATAACAACAAATACAAAAAAAAAAACAGAATAAAATTAATATTTAAGGGGGCTCCCATACAGCAAACGTGTTTTTTTTTTGCTTGATTTTGCTCAATATTGATAACGGCAACAGGTAGACGTTTGAAATATTCTCACAATATTTAGTTATATATTCACTTTAAAAATAAATAAATAAATAAAAATAAAACAAATATTTGAGGGGAGCTCCCATACAACAAAAGTGGTTTTTTTTTGCTGTTTTTGTAGGTAATGGCAAGGAATCCTTCGTGCCCGAGTTCGACTTGCACTTGGCCGGGGTTTTTTTTTTAGTGTATATTTTTCGAAACATGGCCCGTCAAAGTGGCAAAAAGTTTTCTCGCATTTCTGAACTATGGGACATAAAATCTTATAACCTGCCGTGCTGATAGATAATTTTTTTTTTGTTCAACATGATTGTGAATATTTTCGTAATAAGATTTTTATTTAGATAAAGCGATACAACTGTTATACACTCAAGACGATTTAGCTCAAAGGTCCATTGCCTTTTCGTAAAATGATCTTAGCATAGAATTATATATATCCCAAGAGTTTCTTTTTGACTTAACTATAAAAAAGTATTATGTTATGTCGGGATGACACATCTCTGAAATTTGGCTAAATCCACAGAGCTTCGTTCGTTACAGTTTTTGAACTATGAATGTGACCACAACTATAATGGCTTTAGTTACGAAACCATACCAACTTATCATATGCGTATCTCGACAAACTCTTGATAAGTTTTTTTTTTTTTATATATATAAAAGAAAAAGAGACCGGAACATTTCCACATCTCTATCTAAAACGTAGTAAGAGAATGTAAGGCTAAATGCGGGCATTCAGCCTACACGCATTAAAGTTATTATGTGCTTTATCATCATTATGCCGAGCGCGGTGTCAAATCTTTGACTCCAAAGGAAAATGTCTCGACGTTATCCTCCGGGGCTTTCACCCTTGTGCGGTCCTTCATTGCTAATTTATTTCTAAGTGAAAAAGTAAAACGTTATATAAAAAGAAAAGGGAAAAACTTTAGGTCCTCTGCACATGACATGTCAATTGAGGTACCATCTGATTTTGTCTGTTGGGAGTTAGATGGTATGAACCGTTGATGATTTCACCCGAAATAAATACACCCAGATTCGTTAGGCCCATTACGCAGTAGCTAGGCCTGAAAACATCAGAGTCAAAATACATGAGCAAGACATGACGTCGTGTCATGACATAGTGGGACGGTTAAATTATTTATTGACAGACATTGCTCAATCTATGAAGACCTTAAAATTGCTGTGCTCAATCATCATCAGCCCTAAGACGTCCTCTGCTGAACATATGCCTCCTCTTAGACCTCCACACTGAACGACAGCCTGCCATTTGCATCCACTAGATACCCGCGACTCTCCCAATGTCGTCGGTCCATCTAGTGGAAGGCCTACCTACGCTGCGCTCAATGGCCTTAGCCATCTCTTTTCCACTGTTTTTCCATTTAGGAATAGGCTTGCGTTTGACTGCCAATTCACCTGATGTTGATGTTGACGTTTTCAACTTTTGTAACAATAAAAATCGCTAAGCATTATAATTATAAGAAACCGATTGGTAATTATTTATAGAATAGCGTTAATAATCATAAAGTTATTGTATTAAGTTATTGTTATTACTTTAATTTTGCGTTAATTTTCTGTTTTATAAGTTGTGTATAAACTCACTGTATTTTTTTATTAATATTTTATACTATTTGCAATGTTATTTTATATATTTATACCTAATCGTCTCACTCAGTGTTATATCTTCAAAAACATTGAAATGCCCAAGTGAGATAGTCACGTGCCTTTAACTGCTCTTTAAAAGAAGTTTTCTCTTAGGGCCCAGAACATGGCCCACGCCGCTATTTTACTCGCACATTTGATGTATTTTTATTACTGTCTACTTTTAAAACCGTGCTACGGTCATTTGCAATTGCAATTTATTATTTTTTATTATGACTACAAAAAACGTGTTCCAAATGTTTGAAACGAAGACGAACACCGTAGACGAACGAAAGTTACCGACAGCCCAACGGATTAGCAAGTTGAAGTGGCAGTGAGTGGGGCACATAGCACGCAAAACAGATGGCCGATGGGGCCTAAAGGTTCTCGAATGGAGACCACGGACCGGTAAGCGCAGCGTAGGACGTCCACCCACAAGATGGACAGACGAACTTAAGAGACCGCAGGAAACGCTAGAAGAAGGTCGCTTCCAACCGGACCTTTTCGAAATCGATGGGGGGGGCATATGTTTTGAAATATCAACGTCGTAAAATCATTAAAGCACATTTTTCAAACGTAGATACTGTCATTTTATAACTTAAAAAAACAAACGTCAAATGCGCGTGCAAGATCGCTGCACCCAATATTCTGGCCCATAAAAGCTTACAGTGTATTCACCCCCTTCCCAAACGGCCGATTATCAGTTAGGCCAGTTGTCAAAGCCTTTAGTGTTCACTGCAACCTAGCCAATGCTCGTATCTCTTGAACGCCTGATCATACAACTGAACTGAAAAAAAAAACTTTTATAAGTGGGAGAAATAATATGCATTATTTTCCTTGTTTCAGATGCCGCAGAACCAAATCTAAATCCAAAATGGGCACAAACAAAACCTGCCACATTTACGAAATAAGATGAACGGGCGACCAAACCATGACATCACACCATAACAATGCATGAACTAGCGTTCCTCCAACTTTCCACGACAGACGATATCAACGCACCTGCCTACACCGACTGGGAATACCTGGTAAACTATACCATAGTGAATTACAATACGAGTGAAGTGAACGGCACAGTGAATAGTGAACAGGAATATGTGATTAACAACTGGTGGGCGTTAGTCGCGTTGTTGCTGGTGCTCTTCACAGCTGCTGGGAATGTGCTGGTGTGCATGGCGATTTATTTGGAGAGAAGACTGCAGAATGTGACGAATTACTTTCTGATGTCGCTGGCGATAACTGATCTACTTGTCGCTATACTTGTGATGCCCTTAGGGATACTCACTTTAGTTAGAGGTAAGAACGTTTCTGTATTTTTTTAAAGGTTATTAATTAATCAGCCAGATTAAAAAGGAAATTAAAAGCTGCCAGATTGAAATGGGATTGGGCGGGACCTGTGGCGCGTATGCATCCCGAGTGATGGGCCTGGATCGTCACACAGCGTCGTCTATCAGGCATAGACGACGCACTCAAGGAAGGCCTAGGAAACGCTGGCGTGACGATCTTGACTCATTTCGGAGAGGTTGGCAAGAGGTGGTAGCGGACCGAAATTTATGGAAGGAAATGGGGGAGACCTTTGCGCAACAGTGGGATAGTAAAGGTTAAGAAAAAAAATATGTCTGAAAGAAATAGATCTGGCCGATAAGCGCGGCCTTAAAACGTCTTGTCTTGCTAAACTAAATTATGTGCAGTTTCGATACCATCGCTCAAAAACGATGAAAAAACACATCGTGAGGAAAATGGTATCTCCAAGAACCTCAAAAAAAGTCTAAAGACATTATTATATTTACTAACATGCACTGGGTCAGCATGGTGGATTAGGGCCTATCTTCTCTCTCTCTCTGAGAAAAGGCCTGTGTCCCAGCAATGGGAACATGATAGGCTGATAATGAATTGTTTGATGACACATAGGTTTATGAAATAATTATTGTTTACATGACGTATAAGATACTTTAACCGCGTGCACACAATATTGTAGCAATTTATCACGAGTATACTTACATAATCCGTATCATACATATTTTACCGTTTCCTCGCCGTCTGAGTACGAATACCTTTAATATCCACATCTTTTTACAACCGACGACAACGACAGGACAATCAGAAACGTCACGTATTTTTTTTGTAATTTAATTTGTCAGCGAATTTTTTGCTGCCTACAAACCGTGACTTGAAAAACTATTCAAATTTAAAAATACAACAACTATTTGTATGCAAAACTCATGACGATATTACTGTACTGTTGCCCGCAACTTCGTACGCGTAGATTTTTATTTAAACTTTCAACAATTTTTTCCTACCTTAATCAGGCCCTTGCGCAAATTAATATAGCCTACACTTCAATCTGGTCATAGCTAAGCATATACGTGAAAACCGCATTGAAATCCCTCCAGTGATTTAGCAGTGATTTAGATTACTAACTTAACTTAAATTATGGATCTTTTGTGTCTGAAAAATAAAAAATGATTTTGATTTTTTTTTTTTAGCACATTTAGTGCGTAGACAAACAAACAAACTAAAAACACAATTCTATAAACTGTCTTAACGTGTCCAGCTGCTTATTTTAAGACGCCCTGTGTGAGTATTTTTCTGTGTGTGTGTGCGTAATCTCACAATTACCTATTTTTACCCCTACGTTTTTATTATATGAGATTTAAGTACTCATACAGATCAACTTACAAAATTAAACTTATGCCGATTTGCTCCAATAGACTCTAAGACCATCGCTTGATCAATTAAATATATGAATGGTTGCCTGGAAGAGATCGCTTTTAGCGATAAGGCCGCCACTTGTGGCACTAGCCCGTAAGTGTTTTCTGTCTGTTTGTAATTTTTATTTCTGGTGTTAGAGTTTTTATCTATATATTTAAGTATACTTAGTAGTACTAATACAATAGTTATGATTTATACAAATTTGATGTCGATGTAATCGGGCGCAAAGTTGTAAAATAATTTATAATGGTTCTGAGATGATTTGTAGGATTTCAAAAATTTACATAAGTGAGTTTGAGGCAAAAACGTTAAGGAGACACCACAAAATTACATAATCTGGGACCACTTAGCGGCAATTTTTTCTGTCAATCGAGAACGTTAGCTGTCAAGATTAATAAACATAAACCTATCATTAGAAAGACGTCGTTTTGTGCTTTTAAAGTGACAAACATCACGTGAATTTATTACTCATAGCTAACGGGTGGGAAATATTGTTAAGAAAGATCGTATCTACTTATTAACTTACTGCTAGTCGTGTCGCTAATAGAATATGTTGTCGCCGATTGTAAATAAGAACCCGGGCGCTGACAGCAAAAATAACTGTTCAGTTAGTTTGACAAATTACTCTGGGGTTGTTTTAATTAGTTTACGAAACGATGGTGGAAATGTTTGCCGGAGTTTAACCGTAAACGGTAAGTAAATAGGAAATAAACAGTCCTGATCGGTCCAAGAATATAAATATATTTCAACAAGTAATTTGACAAACATGATCAATTTTCGAGTTAATTGTGTTTTGTAATATAACGATTTTGTTATAACCTTTTTAATTCACAAAAAATACGATCGAATTGAGAACGTTCCTTCTTTTTGGAAGTCAGTTAAATCTAGTTGAGGGTTTTTCGGATAAAAGCTTATAACATTTAAACCGCTTGACACATTTTGATTAATCATAGCTAAAACACAGTTATAATAAAAACTGATTTCAAATAAAAAATAATGCATTCAAATCGCATTTTTGGAGAAAAATAACAAAAATACTCGTACACTCACACCCTCTTACACCAAAGGCAAAGGAAAATATATCCTTACCTTTCCTTCGTGAGTAAAAATTTTATAAAACGTTAGATAAAACATTTAGGAGAAAAAGAATAATATCTTAGTCTCACTAAGCTTAGAGTCTAGATTAATTCTAAGAAACGCTCCTCATAATATCTCGCTTCCGCTTATATCCTAGTACAAATAGGCATGACTCGAAAGAACTACCCTTGAGGCTTATTAAATAACTCGCAAGGAAAATATAGAGGTTTTTCTCGTCAGCCGTAGCATTCGGTTATTGGCTTTAATTAACCTTCTTCGGAATTTGTTAGCTTATAGATAAAGTCGGAAAGTAGTTTTTCCACAGACTTTTGCCAAAATAGACACTATGTATACGTCAATATGTGGACCCGGGTATGTCCTAAAACTGCGACCAGAACCACCGGAGGATGGGCAGCAGCGTCCTAATAGTACACGGTGAACGTACTGCGATCCCCAAGCCAACTGCCAAGCGTGGGGATTATGGCAACACCCCTCTCTATGAGGGAGGTCTTGTCCAACAGTGTACGTTAATTGGCTGATGATGTGATGTGTGTACGTCAAATAGTATGAAAACTCAGCGTGCCGCATTTTTTTACGTCTTATACGATGTCACGAGCGCAATTTAGTATTTGATGTGTTTACTACGGCGTAAAAGCTCCCTTGGACATTTATAGGGCCACGTGACTATAGTGACGCCACAAGCAAGCAAAAAAGTTCCCACTCGCCATACGATTGTAGCCTCTATTACTTGTCTTGTGACGTCACGAGGACATTCGACCTGAATAGAGCGTTTGCAGTCAAGTCTCGTGATCATTGAAAAACATATTTTTATTTTGCATTTTTCTTAATTACTTTGTAGTTTTAGTAATATATATTTTATAACTATCTTCTACAATTTCACCACATGCATCATAATATGTTAATACAGACAAATATCCTATTTAGTGGTAGTTTATAACTTAACACAACACAACGAAATTCGCAAAACCAACTAGGTATTTGTGAGTTGTACTCGTGTATACATTTTAGGTGCAATTTGGCATTTTATATCGGACGTGCTACTTCCAAAAATATGGCGATCGAACTCAATAATGTGGCGTGATCGTTGGAGCATTGCTCCAACTTAGGTGAACTTGCAGTGTCTATCCTGATGGTAAAGGTCTATGATGTTTTTTTAGTTGCGAGGCCAACTAAGATACATCAACTTACTTCTTCCTTCTCATAGATAAGTGATCAAGTTCTAATTTACTAGACCTTCCTTCCATTTCACGACCTAAAAAGGTCATTAGGTACTCTCGTGGAATACAGAATTTACTTCATTATGAGTTTTGCTGGACTTATTCAGGCCATGATGAGCTACCAATGCCTAAAGCAAAAAAACTTATCATGACACTATGAAAATATACCGGACGTAGCTATAGACGACATTAAAAATAAATATTTTGGAGCCAACCCTGATACCAGCTTTCCCATTGATTTCGTTGAGTGTTAATGCCATTTTTCTATGGAACAACTGATTTTTTTCTCCGCGATATCAGGGTTGGTCCTAAAGTGAAAGTTACTTAAATACCTAATGAAGATTACAATGATATCCCTGGACATACCCGTCACCTAGAGATGCACCCGGTAAGGAGACTTATTATTATTATTTTCTTGATAAAATCTGAAAGTCCGTAACTTCCTTGTCCCGGAATAGAGTGAAGCCTTTTATCTTACAGACATAAATAAACAGATTTTTTTGCTTTTAGGTATAATTTAATTAATACTTACGTATTTATGAAACAGATCTTCAAAGTTTGTGTATTGTGTTCCAATAAATCCGGTTATCAGTGATCAAACGAGAGACAATGAAATTTCCGATAAATGCTGAGGTAATATCACAAAAGAAAGGATGCAGTAATTTCGTTAAAAATAAGCGGTGTTGATTATACTTTGTAGAAAAAGAAGCTGTGGTCATTTGAGATGAGGCTCTTTAATGATTTTAAACAAAAAAATATGTGACATTTTATGATTTTACTAAACATAGGCCTCCCCCTTTAACCTTCACACTGAACGACATCCTGCCATCTGCATCCACTGGATGCCTGCGACTCTTACAATGTCGTTGGTCCATCTAGTGGGAGGCCTACCTACGCTGCGTCTTCCGGTTCGCGGTCTCCACTCAAGAACCTTTCTTCCCCATCGGTTATCAGTTCTTCGAGCGATGTGGCCTGCCCATTGCTACTTCAACTTGCAGATTTTAATAGCTATGTCGTTGACTCTGGTTCTTTAAATAGTTGATTGAATCAGGCGTTACTTTGCGGAAGTCCATTTTCAAAACTGTTTTTCTAATGAATTTCTAGTGTAATTCCGCTTCTACGTCGCTTTAAGTACAATAAGGAATCTGTGATAAATTTACCTGGTAAATATTTGATGATAATGTTAATTTTGTTGAGTTTAATTTTGCCTAACCTGATATAAAATATTAATTACATAAATTGAAAATTAACGTAATCTGAAACAAAAATTAAATAATTCTGATACATGAAGCAAAGGTTAGGCAAAATTAACATTATCAACAAATATTTACCAGGTAAATTTATCACAGATTCCTTATTGTACTTAAAGCGATGTAGAAGCGGAATTACACTAGAAATTCATCAGAAAAACAGTTTTGACTCTGGTTCTTTGGGGAATATCTACGTTACGGATTTTATCGCGCAAAGAGACTCCGAGCATAGCTCTCTCCATTGCCCGTTGTGTGACTCTGAGTTTTTCCAAAAGACCAACAGTTAAGGACCACGTCTCAGTACCATACGTCATCACTGGCAACACACACTGATCAAAGACCCTTGTCATTAGGCACAGTGGTATATTGAACGAGAAGATGTCACGCAATTTCCCGAACGCTATAAGCGCTTAACCTATTTATAAAGCACTAATTTAATAGACTGCTTGTCTATTAGATTTAGTACTAGTTGTTTAAAAATATAATCTTTTTATATATATATCTATCTGGGACATTATTGCACACATGGTCACCTGACCCCAAACTAAGCAAAGCTTGTAATATGGCTGCCAGAGACTGATATACATACATTTTTTAAATACATACTTAAATAGATAATAACACCCAGACATAGAACAAACACAAATGTTCATCACACAAATATTTGTCCTATGTGGGAATCGAACCCACGCCCCCAAGCACCGAAAGCAGGATCACTACCAACTAAGCTAACGGGGCTGTCATATCTAGTTTTTTTAGTATAAGTTCCTTTCCTACTATTCCAAATATTTGCAATTTTCTTGTGTGCTTTTACTGTTAGCTGTATTAAAAATGTTAAATCTAGTTTAGAAATGTGGATTTTTAATATTTAAAGCACTAATAAAAAAATCGGAAGCTCCCAACCCACTATTTCTGTTCAAAATTAATTTCGCTAAACAATTTCGTTATTAAGTTACATAACTTCGTTAACCTTAGGGAAGTTACAGTTATGATGGACAAACAAACAACGAGACGGGACTTCTAATTGATGAAGTTTTAATTATTATATTTTCAATTTAGATTTTTTAATTGATTTTTACAAGAAGGGAACAACTATCTTAACATTCAGATTTAGATGTTTTTAAACTAAAAAGGTTTAGGTTTGCTTCTTCAAAGGTTGTAAACGGGACCCTATTACTAAGCCTACGCTGTCTGTCTGTCCGTCTTACCTTTTAACGGCTGTATCTTTCGAACCGTTATAGATAGCCCGTTGTGTTTCAAATAACACATTAATGTAATACTACGTTGGATTAACTAAGAAATTGTGAAAAAGACAAAAAGAAATTTGGTTTCTTGGATGACATATAAATATTGTCAAATAATAATTAATCTTTTGTAATAATAATTAATCTTTTGTTAAATATAATACTCTCTCTAAAGTTTATATACATATTACATTTAAGCTGTCAAAATTACTTTGTAGTAAGTACTTGTATTTCTGTAAACATTATCCATTAAGTATTAAGTTTTGTATGAGCTTAACGCTTGCAAAACAAAATCATTAGACGACATTGTACATCTAGGATTAAAATGTACACTAGAAATTGTGCAAATGTAATTATGAATAAGTAATAAAGATATTTTGAAATTAAAAATTATTAATATTGTCATAAATAGCACTTTTACAAATTTTGTTTTTTATTGATAATTATGTAGTGTGAATAGCTGCTGCGCTTCGTTCGTAATATACTAAAAGGGCTTTTTTTATATAATAATTTTCAACAAAATATACAACTATCGTAAATAGAATGAACGTACGTAACTCGTTCTTTTCAGAGAATGCAAATTACGAAATGCAAATGCCATCTACTCAGAACGCCATAAAAAATATGATCTTAAAAACTTATGACTTATTTATTGCAAACTTTTGCCCATGGCTAACCTTGCGTTGACTTTTGCGTGTTGCATGTAAATAAATCTATGGGGCTTGGTATTTTGCGATAACCTTAAAAATAATTCAGCAAGTTAAATCCAAGTTCCATTATTGATAATTGATAAATGACAATTTTAGTTTCAAATCTAACCTTCAAAATATATAAAAAATTATATAGTGAGGAATATGACATTACAACCTATAAAAAATTCTCGACTATGAAATAAAAAACACGCTTTAAAATCGCTAATCCTAAAGATCCTGTTAAGAATAATGGGACAAACTATTTAAATTATTGCATTGTCATCGGTCCTTGATAAGGTGCAGTTTCAAATCAATCCGTCGTTTTGAGAGGGGTGAAAATCACGTTCATAGATTCCATTACATAGATACATACTGTAACGTCGCTTGCACCTATATGAAATAGCTCGGTGGCTTTCTGTTACATTCTGGGACTGTTTAAACTTTAAACCGTATTTTTCACGAGAGTTCAGAATCTGAGGCAGAGCAAATAGACATGCACTCACGTACCTGGGACTGCTCCGGACCTCCGCTGATGTTTCCACCTGCAATCTTCGAGAGTCGAATATGACGAACACAAAAATAATGTCGTTTGATGAATGGGTTTCTTTCACAGCCGCGAGGCACCAGTTTACACACGATATAGTTATTTGAATTATTCGTTATGCTGTGTTAGTTCAGTGCACGCGTTGATTCAAGATGGATGACTTACATACTTGGCAAGCCTTACGCTCCCATTGGACGAGTGCGTGGTGAATGACAGTTGGAGTCACTGCGTTTCGCTAATGCCCAAGACTTGGTTTCTCTGATTAAATTGATAAATACGTTGTAAAGCAAGTAGTACACAGAAATAGGAGCGTTTCGTTTTTGCTGAAACGGTACACATACCAAGCTTATAAAAGCGTGTTAAATATACTATAAATTATATATCAAATCAACAGAAAATTCAAAAATATTTAATACTACCAGTGCCCGTGGTTTCACCCGCTATTTTATAAGAACCGTAATTTGTATAAAAATCAATAATCAATGTGCTAATCCAAAAAAGCTACCTCCATACAAATTTTTATACAAATCTGTTGAGCCGTAACGAATTAATAGTGCGGACAAACAAACACACAAACATTTGCATCCATTCCCCTACGTACAATGAATTCATGTGTAGAATTGTAGATAGTAGAACCTTATTTCACTATGCATTAAAGACTTTTACATATTATCTCTTATCCCAGGTTATCTACGACTTTAAATGCAAAAGAAATTTATTTATCAAATTTACGCTTGTGTTATATAATCTAATAATTTAATAATTTCTTCGGCAATACTTTAAAAAATTCTTAGCGTGTGTGAAAAATTATTAAATCAGCCGTACTAGTAAATAACTTTCGTGAAGAGAATAGCGGAAAAGTGAAAAAAATTATAATAAAACACGCAGACATTTAATCACGAATAATAATTGCACTAAGGCATATCTTCGTTAAAACTGTTTTTCTGATGAATTTCTAGTGTAATTCCGCTTCTACGTCGCTTCAAGTACAATAAGGAATTTGGGATACATTTTACTTGGTAGATATTTGTTAATGAAGTTAATTGAGTAAAATTTTGCCTAACCTGATATAAAATATTAATTACATAAAAAAGAAAATTAACCTAACCTGAAACCAAAATTAATTAATTCTGAAAATTATGTTTTCTAAGTTAGGTTAATTTTGGCACTTGCACCCACAACGCGTACGAAGTCGCAAGCATCAACTAGTTTATAATATTAGAATGATTAGTGTTCTGTAAATCATCATAGACCACATCTCAACGGCTACACGTGTTACGTTTCAGAACTTACATAATTAATACGAAACTCAAAACTCACTCGTGGAAACCGCGAATAAGGCATCCATTTCCACCCTCGCCCTTATAAATTATCTGTCTCCATTAATCTGCTCCCTTGCGTGACGCACCGATATTAATCACCCCGTGTGGTCCCGTTGATAGCACCTAGAACACCTAGCTCATGGTGGAACCCAGAGTGATCTTCAGCTAGATAAGTGGACACTATAATAACTACTGTTATTTGAATGTGCATGATCTAAAAGACAACGGATTTAAAGAAATATATGGACGGTAGAGTCAGATATGGAAAAATTTAAATAATTCAAATAATGAAATTATTTAAGAGTCTGCTGGCCAGAGCTATCTCTTTCAACACATTTTAAACTATTTTGAAGTTAATAAAATCCATGTAAGAATTTCAAAAAATGGGCACGATTCTTTAGCATCTCATTGCAAAATGATATAGTATAAATAAATAAATAAACTTTTGGATTTCTAATGATATGAGGTGCAATTTCGGGTTCACAGAGGACAAAGCTAAGCGCGCTTCTAAAGATAAAGATTGTTTATTTGCCAACGATCCATTTCCAAGAAACTCGGAACCGATACTTCACGCCGCGCCGGGTCAGTGACTTCTACTTTGTAAAACACAATTGCGGCCCCACGTGGAGTAATTGCTCACAATGTTTAAAATGGTGCACCAGAATACCAGCTGCAGCCTTTTGATTTCCTACAGCGGCAAGCCACTAGAATTTTTGACGATCCCGAGCTCACTAACAAGCTGTACTTGATTAGCCTCCGAAGAGATGTAGGTTTCCTCTGCATTTTGTGTCACTTGTTTTTCAGAGAATGCTCTGAAGAGCTTTTTGATCTCATACCTGCGTCAGACTTCCGCTACCGCACATCCCAACACCATCAAAAGCTCACCCCCACATCTTGCATAGGTGGAAATCCAACACCGTTAGTTTTGGCCGCTCCTTGATTCCGCAGATCTGCAAGGTTTGGATTGTCCTACCCCCATAAGACTTCCCACCGAGCTTCAACATGAAGCTTTTCAAAAAGGGTATCCACAACTTTACTACCTCTCCGGGCTGGCAAAGCACCGTCAATACCGCTAGTGTTACAGGTGTATATAGGCGGCGATTTCTGCTTACCATCAGGCGTTATTGTTTGCCACTCTTTGTACACTAAAAAAAGAATGTGTGAAAGTGGCTGTTAAAGTTCTACAGTTATTCAGAACACGTTTCTGTCATAGCCTGTAAAGTGTCTGTAAAACCTATTCTGAGTGCTAATTCACTTCGCGCAGTGGGTTGAAATTGCTAACACGATTCAGTATTCATGGAATTTCCATAATTGATTCGCAAGTATTGACGTACAAATACGACATAACGATGCAAAGTAAAGGTTTTCGCCCTTGGGCCTTAAAGCCGCAATCAATGGCCAGAGCTCAAAAAAATAAAAAAATCATAGGTACATACACTAGACCATACTTTTGCACCCGGGTGTGTTCTAAAACTGTGACCATTATAATCACCGTAGGATAGGCAGCAGTGCCCTATTAATACACGATGAACGTACTGCGATCCCCAAGCCACCTGCCAAGTGTGCAGATGTTGGCAACACCCCTCTCTAAGATAGAGGCTTTTTTCAGCAGTGGACGTTTACTACGATTTAGTAGTAACTGAGATACGTGGTAATAAAATATTCACACACAGAAACTTTCGCATTTATTTAGGATATGAAGATAGATAGATAATGTTTAAAATGGCCAACAGCACTGGCCGATAAGCACGGCCTTAACATGCAGAATCGATTTTACGCCACCTACTTGGCACTAATTGATAGGTACTTTGTCGGCAGCGGTCAACATAGTAATTGGATTGAATAAAAACAAACCTACATAAAGCAAAACCCAAGCGGACCTTTGTCTCCTATACTATATTATAAGCTCCTTCTGCATAAACTTTGCTCTAGATAAGCTAATCTGTTCTAAAAACAACCCAAGAATGGAACCCTGCCGTACTCCTTGTTTCCTGAGAACTAAAGTCTAGGCATCTTCGAAGTTAGAGTGAATAGATTTATTCTAGATTGAAATGAGCCATCCTCGGCTATACCGTCGCTCACCATCAGGCGAGTTTGTGGCCAAACGTAGATCTGAGCAATATTTAAAATTAAACTAAAGAACTATCCAAGAGGGTGTCGAGAAACGCATATGGTAGGGTTAACGAAGCCAACGTAGGATTGACGTAGCCACAGCTATAGCATTATGGTCATATTTATAGTTTAGAAGTTGGAGGTTATATATTTTTTTTATTGTAAAATAGGCTTTCGCTTGGCCTCCAACTCACCTGATGTTAAGCGATGATGCGGCCTACGATGGATCATGCTTGCCTAGAAGAAACCGATTGACTTTTTACTTGAAAACAACCAGATTGTAACTATCGGGGAACACCCATTCATGCAGCGCATTCCACATACTAGCAGTACCATAAAAAATTCAAACGAGGGAAGCTCTGTGAACTTAGCCAAATTTCAGAGATGTATCATCCCGACATAATATTTTATATACTTTTTATGGTTAAGTCATAAAGAAACTACATTCTTTGTGAAGATTATTTTACGAAAGGGTCAATGAATTTTGAGCTAGGCTTGAATTTATTACAGTTTTACCTCTCTAACTAAAAAGAGTATAATCAAAAAATGTTCGGAATAAATTTGAATAAAGGTTATTAATATAACCTACCAACATTGCGAGTGACAAGTTTCTATGTCTGATAGTTTAGAAATGCAAGAGGGGGGAAAGGGGTTGATTCAAGACTTTAATCAATCTACTCTCATCATATAAAATTCAAAATATTTTGCTACTTATGCATAAGTCGTGTGATGCTAAAATCTTAAGAGGAAAGAAGAAAAAAAAAGGAAAAAAGTTTTAGATATTATCATTAACTCGTTACATTTTCCAATATACATGTTTGATAGACCCCGTCAGCGCAATTATACAGAAACAAAGCGCCCGTCTTACTCCGTCAGACATGATATCTAAATTAATGGATTAGTCCGGGACCGGCCGACATGGCTTCGTACGTAATTTCCCGTACCTCCGTCAGTATTTAAACGGTATAAATAATAAATAAAAAGGAAAAGTTGAGGAACAATCATTTATTAAAATAGGTGTGCACCTAATACTTTAGAAAGGAAATTTTGCGCTACTTTACCAACCACGTTTTTAAGTTTCTGCGGAACTAGAAACTAGAGATTATAAAAAGTTGATTAACAACTTTTATAGATCTGAAGCACAATAATTTTTACAGTTATTTTTATGGCACACATAATAAAGGGTTACACCGAAGGGTGGTACTTAACGAAAAGAGATCATTGTACTGATAATTAAAACATTTTTACGCTCCCAATAAAAGAGCTGATAATTTTCTAACGGCTGAACAGATTTTAACAAAACAAAACTAAGAATATTCCCGATCAAGTCACTTATTAAACAAGATAAAAACTAAATCAAAATTGGTTTAGTATTTCGGGAGCGACGATGTCACAGCCAAACACACACATACACACACAAACAGAGAGAGAGAGAGAGAGAGACACACATAAAACCCAAATTTACATACACGCCCAAATTTTAATGTGATAGTCACGGCAGAATCTACAAGGACCTAAAGCACAATCATGCTGTGCGCTTCTCCTATCATATTGTATAATGGAAATGAGACAAGCCTGAAACGACGGCTTGCCCCGGGATGCACTTATCTTTCCCCATTATAGCTGCAATTGTCAGAGCGTGGCTGCAGCAAGATCCATTTCACTTTAATGCGCTTGGCTGTTCCAGTCTGTTTGCGTTAAGTCTGTGTGATTTGCATTGAAATTCTGTTTTAAACTATCACGGTTGTTCACTAAAGTTATATGATTATTAACGGGATATTTACCGTGGTTGGTAAGGTTGTGGAAGGAGCTCCCGATATTTCGGCGCAGTTACATGCACCATGTTTACGGGAAGACCGAAGGAAGAAGGAGGAAGGGACACCGTCTTCCCGAGAAATGTTCTTATGAAAACATATTGTGTTGTAAACTTTGTATTGTTGTAAAACTGAAATTGGTATTGATTTTAAATGGAATCTATAAAGAGTATTAAGTATTTGAGAGTTCGATAAGGAGTAGTTGAGACTAGATATTGCAATATTGCAGGAAAATCTTAAATTTCGGTATTTACGAGATCCGAGAGATCTAATCTTGCAAGATCTCGATATTTTGCGAAATCTCGCAAATTTGTAAATTTCTTATTAAAAATAAGAATTAATTATGATAATTTCCATTATAATTTGATAATGTTTTGTCGCAATAGCTATATAATTCGTTGAACTAAAACTTATATTCAATCATTTACATCAGCTAGAGCTATCTCATTCGCAAGTATTGAAACTTTTTGAAAAAAAAAAATAACACTGAATCAAATTAAAAAAAAAACAATTAGGCATTACTTTTAAAATAACATAGCAAATTACAAAACAATTTTCATGTTGTGTGCAGGAGATAGAAAAATTAATAAACAACGAATTTATTTCTACCTCTGCCGCCTTCCTATAAAAATGTTAATACAAAAATTACTTTTTATACTATACATGTGCAATGTTACTCTAAAGATAATACACAATCGGCTTTTAAAATTCTCTCTCAGTCGTTTTTTAAGTTCAAAAAGAATGTAAACGTACGAATGAGATAACTGTGGCTGATGAGCATAGGCTTAAAAAAATGTTACAAAAAAACAATCTTCTAATGCTGGGATTCGAAGGCTGTGTAGCCGACGGTGGCGGCGCGGTGTTTAAATTTGCGCACTGTCGCACTTCGCTTTACATAAATGTACTCTTGTAGCTATCCAAAATGGCCAAGGACTGTGTTGATCTCGCAAATCTTGCGAGATTGCGTGTGATTTTGTATGCAAGATAAATCTTGCAAAATTAGTGCAAGATCTCGGTATAGGTACGATTGCATTCCCTAGTTGAAACTGAGTAAATTATGTTAGTAGATACCTACATTAATAACGTACATACAGGAGGGTTAACGAACATGACTAATAACTAATGACATGAGTGTAGACAGGGCCGTAATTATGTAGTTCTGGTGACAATGCAATATGTAATACCATAGACGAAAATAGTCTGTAGTATAACTATTTTGCCTATGGTAATACCCAATATTGTAATATTTTCAAAATGGCCACCACAAGATGGCGGATGGTGTATATTTTTCGTCAACCCCGTTACCTTGGGCAACAAATTAAATGGCTTGATAAGTATAAAACTATACAGTGTACAAGTAAAATGTGTGACATCACATCAAATTCAATATGGCCGTCGCTCCAAGATGGCGGGTTACATATCCTTTACTAAACCTAAAAGCTTATTAAAAAAATGTTTTTTTACGATTACCTTATTTTATCTCCACTCAGTGACTATTTATCACATTTTTTATACAATGTATCAAGCATAAAGCTAGCCCCTATCCAATTACTATCAACATACAGAAAAAATAATATTACAACTCATATTACATCCGCATTGCGACTCATATCCGATAATCATCGCACTATGGCGTCAGTTCCGATTCAAACCCACGTCGGCATTTGAAGGGTTAATAAATCCACCCTCATTTATTGCACCTGCGGCACCAGGTAAAGCCAAATCGTACGGGTATCAAGCTTGATTCACGTTATATCAGGGCGCTATAGGGCCCTGATATTGAAATGTGAGCTTTATTTAGAGCTAAATACCGATGCGGCGATACTGAACTAAATAAGGCGATGTGTTATATGATTATTTACGGGATATTTACCGTGGCAAGGTTGTGGAAGGAGCTCCCGATATTTCTTCCCGTGAACATGGTGCATGTAACTGCACCGAAATATCAGGAGCTCCTTCCATAACCTTACCACGGTAAATATCCCGTAAATAATCATATAACTTTAGTGAACAACCGTGATAGTTTAAAATAGTGTTTAAGGCGATGTGTGTATGTTGATGGACTGCAAAACGGCCGAACTGGACCGATTTTGATGAATTTTTTGGGCAATCTTCATATTAGCACAGCGAGTGATCCTCTTAAGTTTGGTAGCGATTGAATCTTTTTGTTTTGTTATAGTATTTTCCCTACAAAAAACAATAACAAGAATTGAAGTGTATAGATTGACTTGAAATAATTATTACGTATATCATAGAAGATTATTTTTTTATATCTAATTCAAAGGAGGTTGCTTTTGCTACCAAGTAGTAAAAGGAGGTGGCTAGGTATATAACACGAGTGAAACCGCAGGGTGCATGTAGTTTTATGTATAGGTGATTTGATAGAATTTACATTTCCACGCCATCGGGTACGGCGGCGGTGGTGTGATCTGAATGGAGCCTTCAGTCTACGTATCATGCCAATTTAATTTTACGTTCGGTGCAGGGACGTCAAGTACCAGTATGGTACACAGTCCAGCCATATAAGGGGTAAAAATTGGGTTCAAATCAAATCAAATTATTCATTTGGCAGAACATGGTAGACATACATTTAAAGTAACGTATGGGACGTAAGAATGGGAACGTATCTCATGTTCTTGCCAGGTAAGGCGTACATATGTTTTTTTTAAGGGTTTGTTAGAAGTCAAACATTATTATAAGACCTAAAAGAACAAAACTGTTCGAGTTAGTGTAGTGTAGTGTTACCTTGAATGAACACATAGGCTAGATCGTAATTAAATTAAGAGGAATTATTTACAAGCGCAACTTAAATTTAAAAAAAAACCGGGTTTAATCTCGGAATGAGAGATAATAAGCTAAAATTATATAATATAATCATTGTTAGTTATATTTCAATGATTTAATAACTATACAAGGTATTATTCACTGATATTCACGGTTGACTTTGCATTACAGCACGTATGGGTGAGCGCTGCGCGCTCTCCGCCCTCTATCTGTAAAACGGTTGAGCGCATGAAAAAATGTTTGGCATAAAATTTGGCGCAAATGTTATGCTTTACAATTTTGTAATAGAGTTCACATTATTGGAGTTATAGAAACCTAGATAGTCGCAAAAAAAAAAACATTTTTGGAACCTTTTACTTCGAATAACTTACGACGCAGACACGAAAGATACATCTTTTATAACGCCAAAATTAAGGTGTATACGAGTTTCCAGCTTATTATGTCACATTTCGAGGTTGACCCCTTTTTGCTTAAATGAGTGCACTAACAACACGTATTGAGGTGATTTTAATACTGAATGGGTTTTTAATGTCATTAAAATGTATATGGAAGGGATTTTCCTAGTTGACATGTATATGCCGTACATCTCATGTTTATGTCTGATTAGCTACGCTCCGCGGCTTTACCCGCGTGGCCAATCCCTCAAGATCTCCCAAGCTATAGGTAAACATACGAAATAGAAAATTAAAATGTGATTACAAATTCATCTTTTCTCGAACTGCTCTCAACTTTCGACTTAATAAATACTTAACAACTAATTATTTATGTAAAAATCATTCGGAATAAAAATGATGTCACTTTCCGGCCCTGCTATTTCCATATTACAAAGCCACGTCGTTCCGTTGTTCTTCCCGAAAAAGGAACAAATAAACAAAAAATTCAGGATATTTTTATTCAATTAAAATAGTATTAGGATAAGTAGTAAAATTTTGAAAAATTTAGTATTCTGTTAGACTTATACTTTAGTACGGTAATCATCAACCAAAATAAAAAAGCTGTTTTGCTGACAGATCTACGAGCAGATTCGCCTACCCAATCTGCTGACGGAAGCAGTCAGTTGTATTTAACAAATTTATTTGATTTTTCAGTGGGTTTTTTCGTACTAAACTGAAAAAAAATTAATCGTTTATTATGTTCGTCATCAGATCCGAACAGTATGTAACTGATATCCAAAATGTGTTTAAAAAAAACCGTAAGACTTAGCAATAGGACAATTTGACAAAAAAAAGTAGTGTAAACATCTAAGAATAGAATTCCTTCTGCTGTATATTGACCGTACTTTGCCAGGCTACCCACTTAGCTATAACGAAGCAAGCATCGCAAACGAGCTATATCAACCAAGTTATAGTGTATACTCGGCTCAATTTGGCACATCCCCTAGGGTACCAGTAATTGATCGGGCGGTAATTAAAGCCTACATGGCTTTGGTATAGGCCTTTATCCACAGCCATCGATTCGATCCGTCGATACGATACTAGAACGCACTTTAGGAATATTGCAAGGATTTTTACACTGGATGGGATACTAATTACTAACTAACAAGCTTTGAATGTTGCGATTTATCAGGATATGCGCTTGAAAAACTCTAGAAAAACTTTTCGAATCACATATTACGTCACTGAGAAAAGCATTGGGCTTAACGCGTAACAAAATCAAAGCGTTTGCATATAGAGCTACCAGATTGCACGTCCATCATAGTCTGTCCATTATATTATAGTCTGTGCGACCAATGATGCCTGTGACATTATACGAACGGCTCCCTGATTATGTAACTTGCAACTCACGATTTAGTCGTAAATTTGACAGTTTCACTGTGACCGAACTGTGGCCTTAGTACGAGCACTTGCGAAAAAGTTACCGTTACGTAAACGATAGCAAAATGTATGAAAAATTTAACAGTGCCTCTATCAGACGTGAAAGGAAACTGAATTTTTCATACATTTGCTATCATTTTCGTAACGATTTTTTTTTCGCAAGTTCTTGTACTAAGAACACTGTCAAATTAACGACTAAATCGTGAGTTGCAAGTTACATAATCAGGCGCCAATATTACAGGCACAATGCGACACCGTACAGACTATAATCGCTTTTTGACAGCTCATACAAAGTTAATGACGACATAACTTTGTAAAGCGTCTATCAAATTATATCTCATACCAATAAATATACGATAAACGTGATCAAGTTGACGTAACCTTGTAAAGAGGTAATGGTAGATCAAACGTACTTATTTATTTGTATGGGATACGAAATACATTGTAAAGCGTCTAGCAATTTATGCTTGACGCTTTACAAAGTTATTTCGTCAAGTTTGTATCAGCTGTCAATAAGTGATTAACGTAATGGACAGACTAGGCGGGTAGGCCTGGGGGCAGAGGCAGTTAGCTTTTTTAAATCGTGAATAAGTCCGAGTTTGACCAGCAACTTACCTGACTTTCAGCTTGCGATTATCGGAAAGTGAACGCTTGCCAATCGAATCGGCAGATCGAATCAGACGCTGTGAGTAAAAGCCTTATTGCTGATAGTGTAGCGCTTTGGGTATTTTGCTACCCACATCACAATTTCACACATTTGCATCGGCATTATGGTGCCAGGAGATAGGTTGTCATAGATTGTGAGAAAATATTCGTATCAAGAGAATACAGGCCATTTTAGAAAGGCTTTCATGCCTTTTAAACGTTGTTTAAACAAAAGAAACGAGCTGTAGTACCTACTTATCTAATCAAGGTACAGTGGCCTTAGTACGAACACTTGCGAAGAAGTTATCGTTACGTAAACGATAGCAAATGTATGAAAAATTTAACAGCGCCTCTATCGGACGTGAAAGGAAACTGAATTTTCATACATTTGCTATCGTTTACGTAACGATAACTTTTTCGCAAGTTCTCGTAATAAGGCTACAGATTATTGCAGAGCTATCTTGATTACAAAAGTATGCAAACAAAGCCGCTGAACGCAAATAGTGTTGAGTTTGCAATTATGGTGTATCGATCTCGACCTATTTGTGATGGCAATCATTAGGTCGTGAAGTTTTGTAATTAGTTTCTTGTATCTGTTGATGTTCGTGATTAATTTAAAGCATAGTTGATATAATATCCTTTTTACTAAATATATTAACGTTTATAATTTAGAACTGTGTAAGTACACGTAGATGTTACATAAAGTTTGAGATTAGTTAGGGACGTACAATGTTATATATATAAAAGCTTATACCACTGACTGACTGAATTACGAAATCTCAAAAAAGACTTGTTCTACAAAGCTGAAATTTGGCAGGTGCATTTTTTATGGGTTATTGAAGTCAGTTTTGAGCAAGATTTTGCGAAAGACCCGTATAAATGATATGTTTGTCACATTATATCGTATTTCACAAACGGAAACCGTAGGGTCAGTTGTATTTAAAAATAATTATATACGCACTTTCTACCACTGATTTCTAACCAAAATATAATCTTAGACCTTCCATGCAAGGCCCTTTCGCATCTAACATAAACCTAAGTGTATGACAGTGATTATGTAACGGTCAAAGCAAAATAAACTTTTACGTGTCGAAATACGATAAATAAAAGCATGTGCGTGTAGTTTGAACGCATGTAAGTACATATTATCTATCTATATATATAAAAATGAACCCCTATTTCTCCCGGTCACGCTATAACTTGAGAATGGCTGGACCAATTTGGCTAATTTTGGTCTTGAAATATTTGTGGAAGTTCAGGGAAGGTTTAAACGGTGAGTAAACGGCTGGACCGATATGGATGAAATGTTATGTTCCCGGAGCGGTTCATAGTAGCAAGGCCGAAGGCTGAGCTATACGCATGCGAAGTAGCGGGTATCAGCTAATAATATGATAAATTTGATACTCATTGCTTGGCGTGCTGAAATACTTACGTACTTTATAATAACGTAATTCTACCCATTTGTTTATTTCAGTACTTACGCCATAAACATTAAATTTCACATCACCATCCATGAAATAGCGTATTACAACTCCAAACACATTAATGATTCAACCCACCACGAACATAGTTTCTAAAATCCAATGTTTCGCGCAACATCCAGAAATAAATGTTTACATCACGATATATTGCCACGGTAATGTCTAAATGGTCTAAAGGATTACTCTGGTCTTAATCGCAATATCAAAAACTTATCAGTAATCAACTCTAGACAATAATATTATATTTTACAACAAATTAACAACCGACTTCAGAGAAAGTTATGGTCTGTTAGTGTGTTAAGTATTTGTTCCATTTTTAGTGGTGGTTTATTTAAATAGGGCTCAATTACTCTTGAAGTTGTAGCTTATTCAATTAAAAAATTATCATTAAAATGGTTTAACAACTGGCGAAGATATAACGTTACATACACACAAAAAAATTAAGACGAACAGAGAATCCCCTTTTTAGGAGTCTGTTGAAAACGGTGGATTTTTTTTTTCTTAAATGACTATTTATGTAGTACTGAATGTAGTCAGTGAAATCATTTTGACAATGTTTGTTTGAGATTTGTTTTGAGGTTGTGACGTACATTTGTAAATGTTGATACAAGTAGCAACTTACGTGCTAGATCTCATGTCACTTTACGTAGGTTGGTGCTGCGCCTTAGCTCTGTTTGTTGACGCCATTGTCATGATTTGGAGCGCGTTAATATAAGCTCAAAATCTCCTTGGTGAGACGGTGAAGGCTACTATCTCACACGTTATTTATTACGCGTTGATTCGAGTTGCCTTACTGCACAGCGTATAAATTGTGCCCACTTCGTTTCTCTTATATTTCGCAGATGAATTTATCGCTTCGTTTTATATTAATACAGACGGATGGCATCGTGAGTTGTAATATCAGTGGTAATATTATGATATTATTGTTTCTATATTTCTGTTGTGTAATGACTTCCTAAGCAGCGGTTTTGTGTAAGCTTCATTTTCACGGTAGAATGTGTTTAGGGTGTTTCCTCTTAAGTGGAGCGAAGCGGGGCGGAGTAGAGCGGAGTGGATTGGAGCTGTGACAAGTAGATCACAAAGAACCGACTTCAAAATCAGTAAATATGCAATTTCGTTTACTTGAATGACATGTTTTTTTTTCAGTTATTTTGATTTGAAAACCAAACTACTAAGCCGATTTTGATAAAATGTACCTACCTACTCATCAAAATCAATTCCAAATTGAACATACGTAAATATATACATATATATATGTATATATCTACGTATGTTCAATTTGGTATATATATATATATACAGTGGAACATAGAACCTCCGCCTTTTTTGAAGTCGGTTAAAAAAAGGTGGTATTTCCAATGAAGCGAAGACAAGCGGAGCTGTGTAGCGAAAACGAACGGACTTTAGTAGGTGGAGTCGAGCGGACTTTTGTAGAGGGTTAGTGCCGCGCACAGAAAAAAATAATTGTTTAAATTAGAACGGCTGTCAAGGCATTTTTGTAAGAATTTTTTTGTAGCCAGTTGCACCCGTATAAATGAAACGTCAGTCATTCGAAATCAGGTAGCAACTGTGACGCGGAGTTCGACGCGATGATCTAAATAAGAATGTTCAATCAAGGTTCTGTTATATTGCCTGGCGACAGATTTTCCTTCTCATTTCCGTACTTCTCTTTTCTGTGGTGCCGTGACATTTATAACCAAAGGTGCAAGGGCTTGATTTTTGGATTTACACGTATTGAATTACACGTATGATTTCTCTCGAAAATATCATGCGAAATTAAAGATATTCTATTGAAAGAAAGCAAATGTGAATGGTTGAAACATCTCTTTGCGTTATTTTTTCGATATTATTATTACAAAAATGCGACTTTTGTTTAGGACTTCGTTCGAAAATCAGTAATTTCGCATGATATTTTCGTGCGAAATACCATAAGCGCTTTAAAAAAATTGTGCTTGTACTGCCGCCGGCATGCCTGAGCGATAGCTTACTCAGCTTCGCTCGCATCGCAGTGTTATTTTGCCCTACTAATTCCACTTACAGTAATCGTCATTTTTGGGTTTTTCACTTTTTTGCAGAAAAGGGGATAATCGATGCACAAAAAAATTATTCTTGTTCTTAGGATACACTTAAAAAGTTATAAAACATAGACATGGTTGTTTATATATCAAAAAATACGTTTCCCGCGTTTTTCTCGAAACCACCATTTTGCGAGTACTGCATTTGTTATAAGGTGGGCAGTATTCTCCGCGCCGCTTTGCTCCTCTATACTCCACTCCGCATCGCTATAACCCGCTCCTCTCCGCTCCACTCGAATAACACCGCTACACTCCGTCCCACCATAATTAGAATAGTGTGTGGCTTAATTAATTTAAAAACCATAATTAGAAACGCGTGATCTAATGCCGGCCATTGTGAGCAGAAAGCTTCGAAACGCAATCCAGTGAGATGACGCGGCCAGCATTTTGGACAGTACTTACCCAACGTCCACCTCCTGAGACCACCTGGGTAAACCGTGTAAAGTTTTTTTTCCAACGGCTCACCTCTCAGATAATACTTAAATGCCCTTACTTTATATTGGTGACGGTACACCTCAAAAATTTGGTACTGGCCACTAATAATATCTATGGATGTCAAGTATGTTTTAATTGACAGTATAGCATTTGACTTATTGTACAGTTAAGCAGAAAATCGACGTTCAATAAGAAACTGTGTTTTTATATTTATTGGGACTTATCATCATCAGCCAGAAGACGTCCACTGCTGAACATAGGCCTCCCCCTTTAACCTCCACACTGAACGACATCCTGCCATCTGCATCCACTGGATGCCCGCGACTCTCACAATGTCGTCGGTCTATCTAGTGGGACCTACCTACGCTGCGTCTTCCGGTTGGCGGTCTCCACTCAAGAAACTTTCTTCCCCATCGGTTAACAGTTCTTCGAGGGATGTGGCCTGCCCATTGCCACTTCAACTTGCAGATTTTAATAGCTATGTCGGTGACTCTGGTTCTTTGGCGAATATCTACCCGGGTATGTCCTAAAACAACGACCAGAACCACCAGAGGATGGGCAGCAGCATCCTCCAAATTTCATGGTGAACGCTCTGCGATCCCCAAGCCGCCTGCCAAGCGTGGGGATTATGGCTATGGGTATGGACAGCGGAATCCGAGGGGCCAGCGCCTGGTCAACTTCATGGAGAGGGAGGAACTCTATTTGATGAACTCCTTCTTCCAGAAGCGACCATCCAGAAAGTGGACGTGGATGAGCCCCGATGGATCGACCAAAAATGAGATCGACTTCATCATGACGACCAAGAAGCAAATATTCAATGATGTCTCCGTGATCAGCAAGGTGAAAACCTGTAGCGATCACCGAATTGTCAGAGGCACATTGAATATCAACATCAAGCTCGAAAGGTCGCGTCTGGTGAAGTCCACGCTCCGTCCTGGTCATGCTCAAATCTAAAACCCCAAAGACTTCCAACTCGAACTGCATAATCGCTTCCGGGGCCTAGCCGAATGCGGAACTGTGGACGAATTGAACAATGGGCTGGTGGAAACTGTCCAAGCAATGGGGTCCAAGTTTTTTAAGACCCCACGCCGAAAAAGACCTCAGAAGCTCTCACACGAAACCATTTAGTTAATGGAAGACCGGGCTGAGATGAGACTGCAATCTTCAGCTGATATGTCGGAATATGGCAAACTTAATAGACGAATCTCGAAATTGGTGCGACATGATCTGCGTTCCTATAATACAAGATGTATTACGGACGCAATTGAGCGGAAACAGGGCTCAAAAGTGTTCGCGAAGAATTTGTCTATTGGGAAAAGCCAAATGACGAAGCTGAAGATCGAGGATGGCAGTATCATTTCATCAAAGTCGGAGATTCTGAGAGAGCTCGAGAGGTTTTACGGACAGTTGTACACCTCAACACGACAGTCTATTAAAGTTAAATGATTATTTACGGGATATTTACCGTAGTAAGGTTGTGGAAGGAGCTCCCGATATTTCGGCGCAGTTACATGCACCATGTTCACGGGAAGACTGAAGAATGCGGGTGGTTGGTGAAAAAGTTCAAAGTCTATTGTCTACGACAGTCTATTGTCAGCGCAGCTCACGACAAGAGAGCTAAACTGACCCGACACTACACTGAGGACATCCCAGACATTAGCTTGTACGAGATTTGAATAGCT
Source organism: Agriopis leucophaearia (assembly GCA_949125355.1). Classification (NCBI taxonomy): domain Eukaryota; kingdom Metazoa; phylum Arthropoda; class Insecta; order Lepidoptera; family Geometridae; genus Agriopis; species Agriopis leucophaearia. The sequence continues at coordinate 15,612,095 of OX421264.1, forward strand.
CTGAAACAGCTTAAGAACAACAAGGCGCTGGGTGATGACGGAATCACGACAGAACTCCTGAGAGCGGGTGGAAAACCGGTACTTTTGGTCCTCCAGAAGTTATTTAATTCCGTCATACTCGAAGGTACTACGCCTGAAGCATGGAATAGGAGTGTGGTGGTGCTCTTCTTCAAAAAAGGTGATAACACCTCGTTGAAGAATTATAGGCCCATGTCACTCCTGAGCCATGTGTAGAAGTTGTTCTCCAGAGTCATTACGAACCGTCTCGAAAGCAGGTTTGATGACTTCCAGCCTCCCGAACAAGCCAGTTTCCGTAAAGGCTGGAGCACCATAGACCACATACACACGCTCCGCCAGATTATACAGAAGACTGAGGAGTATCATCGGCCATTATGTCTAGCGTTTGTGGACTATGAAAAAGCCTTCGATTCAATCGAGACCTGGGCAGTGTTGCAGACCCTCCAGCGTTGTCATATCGACTATAGGTATATCGAAGTGCTGAAGTGTTTGTATAGAAACGCCACCATGTCGATCCGATTACAGGACGAGAGCACGGAATTTTGAATTTTTGAATTTTGAACGGCGAATACATCACTCACCTTCGTTTTGCCGACGATATAGTCATCATGGCAGAGTCGCTGGAGGACCTTAATACAATGCTCAGCGACCTCAGTAGCCTTTCCCAACAGGTGGGTCTTAAAATGAACATGGACAAGACAAAACTCATGTCCAATGTCCATGTTGTACCCGTACCGGTAATCGTTGGGAACGATACTCTCGAAGTTGTTGACCATTACACCTATCTTGGACAGATTGTTCAGTTAGGTAAGTCCAACTTAGGCAAAGAGGTTGCCCGAAGAATCCAACTCGGATGGGCAGCGTTCGGGAAATTGCGTGACATCTTCTCGTCCAAGATACCACAGTGCCTGAAGACAAAGGTATTTGATCAGTGTGTGCTGCCAGTGATGACAAATGGTAGTGTGACGAGGTCCTTAACTGTTGGTCTTTTGAAAAAAAACAGAGTCACACAACGGGCAATGGAGAGAGCTATGCTCGAAGTTTCTTTGTGCGATAAATTTGGCACTTATCGCGCACTATTAAATATAGGTAAAAATAGATACCTTTCGCTCGAAGTTTCGACCATGTTACAATGGCCGTGGCTGACTGAAAACTACGGGTGAGTCCGGCGAGAAGAGCGGGTATTTTATTCTCCTACCCTCACTTGATCTTGAAAAATTGCAGTGTTGTCACTGCGACACGCAACACTGACTGTATCGGTAAAAGTCCTAGTACCTACACCGCGGTTTGTACATTTGCTTACTATGGAATTCCACGACGCCGCTAACTTAAATCCATCCTCCCGGTTGAAATTGCGATGTTTTCTCATTTCAACCGCTTCACGAACCATTCTTGAAAAATAATGCCGTTCAGTGGAGAGGACCTTCGGGTCGTGGAGCTCGATCCAGTGACCGGACCCCGACTCAAGCAAATGTTCTGCTATAGCCGACTTCTGTGTCTGGCGATTTTTGACGGCTGCGATATGTTCTTTGATCCTTTCTGCTATGGTACGCATCGTTTGACCTATGTAGGAACTACCGCAGCTACAATCAACCTTGTACACACCAGGGGTCTTAAAAGGAATAACGTCTTTCGGTGGTAATAGTGCGCGATAAGTCCCGATAAATATTAAAACATGTGTTCAAATCGCGAAAGTTTAAAAATTACTAGAAACTGTGTGGATTGTATATAGGCCTTCATTACCTAAAGATAGCATAAACGATCTCCAATAAAGTTATTTAAGTTATTAAGTTTTGTTTATAGTAATTTAACTAACAATAAATATTTTTTATAATTAGACGATGATATACTTAAGAAAATTAAACATTACTTTGAATATCAAAGTACTAAAACTAAACCTAAATGTAATACAAATAAAAAAAAACAACTACAAAACTAATTTGAAGCCCTTTGATGGAAGAAAAATTGCCTTCTACACCTCTTAAAGCAATTATTTATTCAGAGTAAGTATACTTGATGTCTGTTGTTAGGTATGATATAATAATAAAAACACCTATATTTTACACTGACAAAACGAGTAATAGACTAAAGATACATAGGTCAAGAAAATACGAAGAGGGCAATATATTTTAAGAGTAAAATATCACTTAATATTTGTCGTAGGCGGACATCACTGTCCGGCGCGCCTTTGCGGTTCTAAAGGATTGCGAAGGGCGTGGCTCATAAGCTAGCGGGTTTTAAGAAACAGAAAAATAGTCCCAGTAAGATATTACATTTAAATTTAACATACTTAAACTACTTAAAACTAAACTGTAGAGTTTAACTATAGTGAACAAAACAAAATACAAGCTAACACTACAAAAATAGTTGGTATACCCATAGGTATATATAGGCATAGACTTTTTTTTTTATGATACTGAGTGACAAGACAAGCGAAGTCGCTCGCCTGATAGCTCTTCACGCTTGCCCATAACGGCTCAACGCCAATCAGAATTTTGAACTTCAACAGTTCAAAACCCTGGATGGCAATGCACTGCGCTCGTCATCCCGAGATATAAGATGTCAAATCTCTGTGTGCCCTGTAATTTCGCTGGAAACATTGCCCTTCAATCCGGAACACAGTAGTGTTTGCACACTACTGCGTGGCGGTTGAATAACTGGCAAAGGTGTGTTACTTCCCCAGGCGGACCCCTGCAAAAGAGTCCTACCACTACAAAAACTACTGTTGAGACAATCCAAAATTCTCAAACCTACTACTACCAGTTGGCAGCGTGCCTAGGACGCTTTTGGTTTACCGCACTGAATGGCAATACTTATGCGTAACACGCCAGCATTTAGGTCACATATCACATTAACCAGGCGCTCTGGAATAATTTCTAAAATGCGGTGAGCACCCCGTCCCCAAAGGCCCAATGTCTCGACGATTTCAACCTTGCACATGACATATATCGTATAAGGCTGATATTTCAATGGCTGTTAGTCATATTAGGGTGAGTAATTTGAATATTTATTTTTTATACGAGTGAGTAATGTAAATATTTATTTCGTACTGTAATGAAAGTTGTATAGTTGGTGTTCCCCGATTGTTACAATATGGGTGTCTTCAAGTCAAGAGTGAATCGGTTTCTTCTAGGCAAGCGTGACCATCGTATTTTTTTTAAAGTAGTAATATCTTTCTCGTATGACAGAAACTAGCTTTCCGCTACCACCACCACCGCACCATCCATAGAATCGGTGCTGCCAGTATCGTTTTACTTCAAATTTGCTGAACTAGGCAAACATCGATTGGTCACTAATGATGGTCGGAATGTGGGGTGCTTGTTTGTTGTGATAAAAGGCCGGGTTGGGTGAAACCGCTGCGTAGGACGATAAGGTTTCCATCTAATTTCACTTGCGACGTTTTAATCCCTGGCCCTGAGTCAAAAAAATACACAATTAAAATGTTATGAGCAATTTAAAAATGCTTATGATTATCGCGTTATAGGTATGAAATTGTTTTTGTTTAGTAGGTCGACACCGCTTTATGGTTGACATTCCGAAAACCCGTAAGAAGCGCTTTGATTCCACTTTAATTGTGCGAACTGCTAGTATGTGGAATGCGCTGCCTGAATGGGTGTTCCCCGATAGTTACAATCTGGGTGTTTTCAAGTCAAAAGTGAATCGGTTACTTCTAGGCAAGCGTGATCCATCGTAGGCCGTATCATCGCTTAACATCAGGCGAGTTGGAAGCCAAGCGCAAGCCTATCATACAATAAAAAAAAAAAGTTGGTAAATACTTACGTAGATAAAAAGTTCTAGGTTGATAGCTCATCAACGGAAACTGAAAAGACAAAGATTAAGCTGAGTAGCGTGCTCCGACGGTGTCCTATTTTATCAACGGACTACAAAAAAGAAGATGTTCCACTATATTTTTTTAAATGTATATTCAAGTCCCATTGTCACCAAGTTAGGACCTGATGATGTCCAAGGGAAATCGTGGGCAACTTTCAAATTTTATAGGCACTTATTACGTATTTCATATATTTTTGAAGTCGGTTTTAAATGTGATACACTTGTCCTTTATTCCGTAAAAAATCGGCCTACTTCACTGTAGGCCGATGTATGAGAGCATTTTTCCAAAGTGCCTAGTTAAATTTGTCTTCAATATTTCCACCTGTTCACTCTACCGCAGGAAGGTAATGTTTTTCGAATTATACGTATAAAGCCGGGTCTCCTGGGCCCAAATTATCAAAATATGTTTAGCTAACATCTGGCTTATATGTATGTCCGTTCTTAAGGGATGACACGCGATCTTGATCACAATCCAACCCATGAACGGACTCTACAATAAGCCAGATGTTAGCTAAACATGTTATGTCAATTTATTTTGTTAGATTTTGGGCGCAGGAGAACCAGTTTAACATTTCAAACCTTCAATACGTGACCCGTCTCAAATCCGTCGTTTTCAAGTACCTAATGAAAAAAATTGAATCACTACTCTGCTGATATTGCGGGTTGGTGGAGAATGTACACATCATATGTTGGAATGTGCGCGGTATGAAGTCCAGCGGCGAGCATTGTCGCACTATGGCAACAATGTAGGTTATAGCAATAGTATCTTGGCTTCACTTGGTTCCAGAGAAACCAAGCTGCTGATACAAATTTATCTGTTATTTATAGATTATAAGTGTCCATCTGGGAGTTGTTAGTGTTTGTGTGATTAATGTGATTACTTTAGCTTTACGAGGTGGCATAGTAATTTTATGACAAAACCCCAAAAGACCCGTCCCTCTCTTAGCCGGTTTTATTTTATAATCCAAACCTGAAACCTTTAACCTCAATAGGAGGAGGAAACCTTCGATTGAGGTTGTATTAGTATTTAGTATTTATGTAGGATTGCAACATTGTACCTACTAAAATCTCCGTGATGGCCTGTCTTTGTGCAAGACGGTGGGCACTAAGATCTCCATAGAAACGCAGCGGTGTCTAAAGCACATTGCTTAGAGCAATGCTACCAGGAAAGTGAAGGTAGCATTTTCTTTTCTGCACTCTTCAAATATTTTACTACGAAGTAGAGTGTACTCGTATGACATCATCAAAATGTTTTATTTTTCTTTTGTCCACAGGTTATTTTCCACTCTCCGCGGTATACTGCCTCACCTGGCTCTGCCTGGACGTTCTTCTGTGCACAGCATCTATAATGCATCTTTGTACTATTAGTATTGACAGGTAAATTACAAATTATGTACAGTAACATTTTTCTCTCATAGATGTTTCACACAATAGTTAGTCACGTAAAATTTTTTATTTACATTATTTGCTAGCGGATGAAAACTATTTTGTGCACGCAGATTTTAAACGGTAAAGAAAATCTTTCCGAGCTGCAGGCCTAGCACGGGCCGCGGACAAGTTATCTTTCCACCGTTTTTATCTCGCGAGAAAGAGATAAACGTATCCATATTCTAGCTATGTCGTATCTACGTGCAGATAAACCCGGTGGAAAGACAATTTGTCCACTGCCCATGCTAAACCTGCAGCTCGGAAAGGTTTTCTTTACCGTTTAAAATCTGCGCGCACAAAATAGTTTTCATCCGCTAGCGCATAATGTAAATTAAAAATTTAACGTGACTAACTATTGTGTGAAACATCTATTGGCCTCCGCATCAAAACCGATTCGTTTGCCATGTCAGCAAACGACATAACGCTCGCTTATGCCGTTATGTTTCATACTTTGATCATGTTTCATTGCTTAGCATGCAACGTTCCACGCTTCGAAATTGCGAACGTATCCACTTACTGGGGCAGTTGCTAGAGCGTAGAGTGAACCGTATTCAAGATCATGATTGGATAAACATATTTAGGAATGGTATAAGTACTATTTTTCTGATGAATCTCTAGTGTATTTCTGGATCTACGTTGCTTTAAGTACAATATAGTAGTAATTTCGCGGCCTAGCTCTCGAAGAGTCAACACGTCCATATGTAGCGCAAAACCACGTATCTATGCCAAATGAAGGGATATAATGTAGTCTTCAAGTAAGCGGACTAATTTCGATGCCCATCTGCTTACTTGAAGAATACATTATACCCTGTTGTTAGGCATATATTTTATCTTTGGCGGCTCTTGGACCAAATTTGACCAGTCTTTTGGTATTGGTAAAGTTAGCTTATACCTTGAATTAACACAGTGCTTAGGCACTTTTATTTTGTAATAATCATGATTCATGTCATCCTGTGGGTAAAATTCTAAGTCAGTAAGTGTGTATGTTCATCCCCACTTACTACCCAACTCAACTCGGTAACGGCGGAACAGTTACGCATTTATACCCAGGTAGCTAATACCCAGACTTAATAGATTTATTCACACTTTTTATCCCAGAAAAAATGTTATTGTATTATAGCGGTTGAAACCGCAAAGTGCTGTTAGTTATCTAGACGCGCGGGAGCGCGTCAGAGCCAAGCTCCAGCGGTACCGTGTGTAATAGACCTTAGGCTTCAATATATTATCCTAAGTTAGATCTCACTTCTTTTGCCGTTGAAGTCAACAACCAAAGCATATACATACCATAATATTCACTTGGCTCTCATTTCACAATTATGTTTTTGATGGGATTACCCTTTAACTGCTGAAGTTGGGCTGCTTACGCTCAGCGAACGTTGCCGAGTTACAAATCGCATTTCTATAAATCAATTATGAAACCTGTGTTGATTTTTATCAAATACTAGCTGCGCCCCGTGGTTTCACCCGTGATGTGATGAAAATCGGTGATTAAAAGTATCCTGTATTAATCCAGGATATAAGCAATGTATATTCCAAATCCATCCAGCCGTTTCTGCGTGATTGAGTAACAAACATCCATCCATACATCCATCCATCCAAACTTTCACATATATGATATTAGTGTTATTAGTGTGATGGATAGTATGGATCTCTCCGTGACTCTCTGTGCCACCCTATTTTGTGTACAGCTTCATTTGTGATCGTCCGTGTTTCAGTACGATACTTCAAGACCTACTTGTAATGATTTTTGTTTTAGGTATCTCTCCCTTCGCTACCCAATGAGGTTCGGCAGAAACAAGACAAGAAAGAGAGTTACAGTCAAGATTGCTTTCGTCTGGATTCTGTCTACAGCAATGAGTCTTCCATTGAGCTTGAAGTATTCTAAGGTAAGCTACAATAAAACAGGCTTTGTTTCAGAATGTTCGGTAATATAAGCGTTCCGGTTAATCTAATAAGAACTTATTTACTAATCTAGCTGTTATCTGTAACTTTGTCCGCGTAGTGTTAAAGTAAAAATGATCCTAGAAAAATCTTGATTAGGAGATGAAAGGATAATTCGAAAAGTTCTTAGCAACAAAAGAAATAAATTATGATACTTGTAATTTACGTGAAGGAAGTAAATAGTCTGTAGTTTTCAATGTACCTTCTAAGTTGAAGGTTTTTTTTTATTGAAGTATAAAAAAGAACGTATTAGTAAATTAATTATATTAATAACATGATATTTTTACTATTGACATTGTTTCGACTACTTAGTTTAAATCAGTTTTTTATGTGATTAATATTTACAGTATTTTTATGCCATCTCTCTAGATTTGTACGCCTACACAAAGTGACTAATAAACCGATTATATTTACTCGTGTTTTGTGCAAATAAGATATCTTTACCTTTGTGTATCTAAAAAGTCGCATCAAGCAACATTAGGCGAGTTGCCGGCCAAGCGCAAGCCTATCTAAAAGAACAAGCTATAAAATAGATATAATCTTAATGAATCCAAAATTTTGTCACGGAGTCTTATTTTAAATCGACGTCCTATAAAAGGAGCCAAGCTAGGTACTTTTAATACCCCGTCCCAAAGTAATTTCCCCGTGGGGCTGCAAAATGATGTCAACCCTTTACGCGATGCCCGTGAAGTGTTACCAGCATGAATTCTTAAACACCTTCGTAGAAGTTTGCTTGGACGTATAAACTACTAAGTCTTTCAGCCGTTCTCGCTGTCACCCCTCGAGCTATGAACCGAAAACTTTATTGTAACATGGGTAAACGAAAACAGTATGTTAATGAATATAGGTATTTGCGAAAGTAAAATAGTCGCATTTATATCTTTCGTATAAATTTGTACCGTTTTTTTTCAACGAAGCATGAAACAAATCAGTCAGAGCAAACAATACAAGTTGAGAAAAACTGTGCGAAATGGAGAGCTATGTTCAACAGCAGGCAGAAAATTATAACAATAGAAAATTATAATGTTCACAATACTCAAAAAAAAAAAAACATTGCAAGGCAAGGCAAGAAGGAACGTTCTTCCCTTGAAAGTCTTTCTGCCGCGTTTTAATATGGAACGCTTATAAAAGTGCGTCTACAAATCCTTCTCCAGCAGCAGGCCTAGCACGGGCCGTGGACAGATTGTCTTTCCACCGTTTTTATCCCGCTAGAAAGAGACAAAATTATCCATATTCTACCTGTGTCGCGCCTACGCGTGGATAAAAACGGTGGAAACACAATTTTTCCACGGCCCGTGCTAGGCCTGCTGGTCTAGCAAGGGTCGTAGACAAATTGTCTTGCCACCGTTTTTATCCCGCGAGAAAGAAACAGACGTGTCCATATTCTAGCTTTGTCGTGTCTACATACGATTAAAACGGTAAAAAGATAATTTGTTCACGGCAAGCAAAGCATCAACAACACCGCTGATGTTGCAGGTATTCGTAGGTAGCGATTACCGTTTACCATTAAAGCCGTAACAGACGTACGTACCACGCACGACGGACCGCCGTCTGACCAACGGGAGGGAAAGAGAAAATTATATATTTCCCTCCTCTTGGTCAGACGGCGGTCCGTAGTTCGTGGTACGTCCGTCTGTTACGGGTTTTAGGCAGACCGTAAGCCTGTTTCTTTCTGTTTTAAGAAGAAACAAGAACCAATTGAGGAACGTACAATTGAGTTTTCTAATTTATATAATCGGTAATGTCGACAATCTGCCCGTTGCATGTGACAATTTCAATTAATTTATGATTGTTTGATTGATGCTAATCAAACGTTTTTTTACGTCGACCGTCAAACGTGTCTTAGTTAATTTTACGAGTTTCATGTCCCGTGTTTTATGCCTCAAAGCTAAACACGCCTGTCATTTCAGTCACGTCCTTCTGGACATTAATTTTATATGACTCTGAATTAAGTGTCACTTAAAATAATTAGATTTATTATTAGACTGTGTCTTTGCACGCATAAGCCTTTTAATTGTATTTTTGCGTGATTTAGGCATGATTACGACTGTGAATATTAGTTGGACTAACCCTGAAATGGGGCAGAAAACACCTTTACTATTTTAAATATCCGAAAAATATTCTACATAAAGACTAACAATCATTTAGCTTTTCATTGTATCTTCTTTGGTCTAGGGTAATAATATAACATCCAAGTTTTGGTCACATTCGATTTCAACTCATATTTTCCACAAAAAAAAAACTAATAACAATGGACTATCACAACAATTTCAATACATTTTTATCGTACAAAGTAATATCAACATTTAACTCAGGTATATCTGTTTTTTTTACAAAAAAGCTTTTTATGGCCAAGGTCTCGTAATAATTTATTAGATTTGACATTAAAAAATATATCTGATTTAAAAAAAACGGCAAATTTTAGTACCTAATAATTTATTATGTCAAATACATGCTCAGCTTAGTGTTTGGCATAATAAATTATTACGTGAACTTGCCCCTTAATTATTATTTTTTGTATAAAAATCAGATATTCCTAAGTTAAAAGTACTTTGTATTTGATAAAAACGTTTTGAAAGTATTGTGACGGTCCATTGAAATTTGATTTTATTAGTCAATAAACATTATCGTTCAATTAACTTAAAACCGAACTATACCGAATGATTTGCCTCAATCTGAAGAAACGCCTACAAAAGTTTGAATTAGAAGAAAGTACTTAGGCACGTCTCACACAGGGTAACTCAAAAGCAACTATTTAGTTACTACCGGCCGTATAACTCAAGATTCGCCTGCAGTGTGACTACAGATCATCAACGAGGTGCAACTGATCTTACTTTTCTTGACTATGATTGTGAATATTTCTTGTATGATCTTTTAAAATTTGAAATTATCGACTACTTAAAATTATACTAGTTGCCACTGGTAAAATAGACAAGAAAACTGGAGCCAAAACAAAAGAAGCACTCGTTATAGTGATTTGAGTTAGTAAATACTTTCTTTTTAATTTCGCCGTGTGAGACGGCCCTTATTCGAAAAAGTCAACGTAAATAATTCAGCAATTTATTAGCGAGATTTCCAAGAATAATGGTCGGAGTATATCATTGCTAAGTGTTTGCTTTATTCAAATATTTTGAGACTTGGCGAGACAGAATTTGGACATTAATTTATAGACAGATAAATAATAGTGTATTTCTCAAATATTGTGAGCAAATTTGATCATTATTTAATAAATAAATAATGCTGTTTTTTTTTAAATAAGCCGCAATTATAACAGTCCTTTTTTATATTAACTAGTTAGTGGCTGGCAGTGACTGTTAGTGGCAGCTGTCAGGAAATAAATTAAGGCTTAAATAAATAAATATAAGTAAGATGAAAAAATAAATATCTACTTAAACGCTTTTTAATTAACTATCTAGATTTGTATAAACCTACCAATATAAGCTCTTAACTCCTAAGAGACATCAAAATACGAAATACTTGAGAGTTAGAAAAACCAGATAATGGAAAATCTATTACGTAAACAATTTCTTCATGAGGCTAACGTTCGTCTTCGTATCGCTGGGTCCAAATTAGATTGGCGTTTCATTCAGGTTCGGTCAAGTCACAGTTTTCCATCGGTGAACGAACCGGAGTCAATTTTCCTCCGAAAATGGACAAAAAGATTTTAATTTTACGGTCACTTAGCAAAAATCGAACGTTTTTGTCATGGCATATCAAAATTTGGAATGACCCTGTGTCTTAGTGTTTCTGCTAGTATTAGCATGAGCAAAGTTTGGTTTCTGCACGTATGAGCAAAGTATAGAGTTCCGTTTAATATTCAGTTAATATACATTTTAGGGTTCCGTGGCATACCCTATAAAACTTTGTATTAAAAAAATGTTAGCGAAAGAGGCGTGTCCGATTGTGTATTCTACATTCAGCCACGCCTCTTTCGCTAACATGGTATAAGTATTATCATGGATGTAACTCTTTTGTCGATGGTATTATTAACAGTGTTGAAATAACAGAAACGCTATAACATGATGATATTTTTACATATGATTATTCGGTACATAATATTGTGTGATAATCAAATCAAATTGACTAACATAAAAAAACCGTAGTAAATTGAAGGAAGGGGATGGAGGCATTTTCCCTGCAGTATTAAATATAGGCATTTTTTCTGCCACAGTTGGCCAAAAAGCCTACCACGAAACCTATTAATACCTATGACCAAAGCATCACAGATAAGTTGCCGGCCTTTAAATATAATATAAATTAAAGTTATATGATTATTTACAGGATATTTACCGTGGTAAGGTTGTGGAAGGAGCTCCCGATATTTCGGCGCAGTTACATGCACCATGTTTACGGGAAGACGTGAACGTCTTCCCGTGACTTAGACGTAAACGTCTTCCCGTGACATGGTGGTACATGTGTTTTAAACTATCACGGTTGTTAACTAAAGTTATATGATTATTTACGGGATATTTACGACGGAATTGAAAAATGAAGACGGAATTGGAAAATGAAGACGTAGGTGAAATTGTGGAATATGGTGCATGTAACCAAATATCCCGTAAATAATCATATAACTTTAGTGAACAACCGTGATAGTTTAATACAATATAAATTAAACCAGAAAAACGCATAAGCATTGCCATTCAGTTAACCTATAGGTATGATAATGCCACAACATGCAATTTTGAATAATAGGACAAGTAGCTTACGTATTTAGTATTATATAATCTTGTATTTTATTTAGTTGATACATTATCTACTTAGTTAAATAGCATTAGTATATATTTTTTTACTTACTAACCGCCGGTCCCGGCTTCGTACGGGTAGAGATATTTTTAAACATTCTAGTAATAAATACGAGTTTACCTAGCCTGTTACTCAAGGATAATGTAGCATTCTAATGGTGAAAGAATTAAAAAAATCGGTTCAGTATTTTGAGTTAATTCGTTACTAACATCCAATAATGCAAATATTTCCTCTTTATCATATTAGTGTAGATATTTAAACTCAATGTTGTATTATACTCTTACAAGTGAGTAAAAAAATAAAATGACTTTTCCATATTCTGACGTTCCGTGCCTTGGGGTCGGCGATGGCTTTGGAAATTATTTTCGCGTCGTTTTTGATTATCTCGTTCCATGAATCCTCCTACTCGAAATCGTAAATCGAAATCGATTCACTGATGGAGTACTTCATTGTACTTTAGTGAGCGTAGGTGGCGCAAATTTGTGGAAATTTAATGACTATAAGTAGGAATATTGCCGGCTCTGAATTTATTTTGTAACTAGCCAAACTGGGTACGACCATTTAGTAAAAAGATCTTTTTTTAACGTACATCTGATAATGGAAACATTCTTCAAAGACTACTAATGAACCCCCGACGTTTGGGATGGTTTAGTTTGTTTTAAAGCGTCGATTATATGTAATTTTTCGTTGTAAAAATCGGCGTTAATTTGTAGTGGTATTTAAGGTTATAATTTTAATATTTCTAAAATTTACCTGCATTGTACTTAATTGAAATAAAGATGAACTGAAATGAATAATAACAATAAAACTTTATTCCAATAAATTCCGCCAATTAATACGAGTCTCAGCAAATTGACAAGTGATTGCAGCTCCAAAATTAATTAAAGAGTTTCAGGATGGTAAAAACAAAATTTCAACTGGTTATTCAGCTGTTAATCTTTCATTAAAAATAATTGAAGTGGTCTGCAAACTTTTGTGATCTCATAAATAGAAAGTTTATTTGGATTTGGTCTTGCTCCTGGACAGATTGCTAAACCCAATTTTCATATTAAACATTGTTACCAGCTTAATTTCGCGGTTTTTTCTACAATTTATAAATGATTTAAAACAAACAAAATTTTTTTTGTACTTGGATAAACAATGGAGATCGGCACTTTGACTTGTTTTTTTAATGCCATAGTTGGCTAACAAGCCGAAGCTAATGGTAAGCAATCACCGTCGCCTATGGATACCTGCAACACCAGGGGCATCACAGATACGTTGCCGTCCTTTAAAGACTCTTCTTTAGAAGAACCCCATATTAAAGTTACTCGGAAATGCCGTAGGAGGGAGCTCATTCCACATATTGCAGGTGTAAAGCAAAAAGGAACGCGTAAAACGCACAGTGTGCGATTTCCATTGATCTATGGTTTTTGAAACATGGAAACGCTCAGTTAACGTTAGTTAGGGCTCTAAATGTTCAAATATGTAAGCACTAAAATTTGAGTAATACACTAAACTTTGTGTAATGCTCAAAAAAAAAATGAAATGCAATAAAATTCGTATAATGCACTAAAAGTCGAATGTCCATTTTTTATGCCATTGTTGGCAAAGAAAAGTTGGCAAAGGGCCGCCTGATGGTAAGCGATCACCGTCGCCTATGTATACCGGTAACGCCAGGGGCAACACAGATACTTTGGCAACCTTTAATGAATCTATACATCTTTTGGCATTTATCATTAAACCTCATGTTATAGTTACTCGGAAATGCCGCAAGAAAGAGGTAGTGGTTTAATAGATTTACAACCTTTTGCTATGTAAATACAAAGAGCGACAACTTTACCATGGAAACTGATGTGGTTTCCAGACATTTTGTTAATATTACACGGGAATTACTCACGTATGATTACCTAGAGTCGGTATAGTGCTTAGTTTTTTTTTTTATGGTACTGAGTGCCGAGACGATCGTAGTCGCTTGCCTGATGGCTCTTCACGCTTGCCCATAACAGCTCAACGCCACTCAGAATTTTGAACTTCAACAGTTCAAAACCCTGGATGGCACTGCACTGCGCTCGTCACCCCGAGATATAAGATGTCAAATCTCTGTGTGCCCTGTAATTTCTCTCTATTTACTTCTATTCCGAAAACCCGTACGGATTGCGCTTTGATTTTATTTTTTCATTTATTTATCATTTATAAAAAAAAAATACAGTAAAGGATATAATGGCATTTTAAAACCACTAAGGTTTAATAGTAAAAGTTCCCAATAGTTACCATCTGGGTGTCTTCAAATCGCATGTCAGTCGGTTTCTTTTAGACAAGCGTGCTCCATCTTAGAACACATCGCTTAACATCAGCAGATTTTCAAACAAAAACACATACGTAAATAATTTCCGTGAAATATAAACAAATCGACAACATTGTTTCGTAATAATGTAATTTGTTAAATTTGCATTCTATACATCGCCGTATCTCTATTGATTTCGTTAATTGATTGAAGATTGATACGTATATCAAATTCTAATTTCGGTAGAGACGTTCTAGTTCATTAATCATTTATTAGAATTGTAGACTGTAGAGCTTCATTAGCAGTACAAATTAAACAGTAGAGACTCGTATAACATTGTAAGAGGATTCCAAATTGATTTTCAATGTAAACGAGTAGGTCTATAAAGATAATGAAATGGCTCGTGAAACATGGCTCTATAATTTTGACACTTGGTATAAAGCGTTGTACAGACAATACACACATTCCTATAGAGCATGCAATGTAACGAAGCAACATTTCTCATACGTTTTTATATTGCTCGCAAACACATAAAGAACCAGCGAAGTATAAAAACTCGATACGTAAATAGATATTTGATTCAAATTCCATACAATTTTTTAATTTCGATTTAGTTTTTTTTATGGAAATCCATATTTATTTTACGTACCGAATAGTCGTACTTTGACCATATTCCTGGGAAAGAACAATTGCGTGCACCTTACGTGTAACCGATCCGAGACATTTGTCGATTGTCGGATGTTAATTATAAATATATGTATTTTGTATAATATGATTAACAGGCTTGCGCCATCAATTTACAAATACAAAATCCAGTTTGGGGTTTCTTTTTTCGTCCAGGTTGCTTACAAATGAAGTAGACAGTTTTTTCAATGTTATGCTTATGCTATGGACGTCGTATACCGCTGACATGCTCCAAATCATTTGGTACTAAGTAGGTACCTACTAAAGAAATGGTGTCAGTTGATTCAAGCTATCTACACTAATATTATAAAGAGGAAAGATTTGTACCTATTTTTGTATGTTTGTATGTTTGTAATGAATGAATAGGCTCCGAAACTACTGAACCGATTTGAAAAATTCTTTCACTGTTGGGAAGCTACACTATCCCCGGGTGACATAGGCTATATTATATTTTGTAGCGAGGCCGAAGGCCGAGCTTACACTCGTGCGAAGCCGGGGCGGACGGCTAGTCTGTAATAAAGAAGCTCGATTTTATTCTATGATTTCTCCGTGAGTGTGGACACCTTTACACTGAACATTTTCTTTACTAATTTTTTTTCTTCTATTATATGTTAATCGGCAAATAATCAATATAATCGTGAAGACGTGTAACGTAGCAAAGACCATTTAGTAATAATTTATTAAAACGTTGCATTATAAGTTGCGTTGCAGAATGTATGTACACAGCTTATATCGTGTCTTTATAATTTTATGTTGCTATGCGTGTAGAATAAACTGTTAATGAGTTTTAAGATTCTTCTTTTTTTTTTTCTTTTTTTAAGAGGGTGGATAATTATACACTTAAGTTCCAAAGACGTGACTTTTCTAAGAGTTTGTGAAAACGACTATTTAATTTATACATATAGGGACTTAAAATTAAGTCACCATAATTTATATTATGTATTACATGGTGTACATGTACATACAAATCTTTGCCATTAAGACATAGAGCTAGATATCAAGAGATGAATCTGAACGTTGCAGCAAAATATATTATACTAGCCGTCTGCCCGGCTTCGCACGAGTGTAAGCTCGGCCTTCGGCCTCGCTACAAAATATAATATAGCCTATGTCACCCGGGGATAGTGTAGCTTTCCAACAGTGAAAGAATTTTTTAAATCGGTTCAGTAGTTTCGGAGCCTATTCATTACAAACATACAAACATACAAAAATAGGTACAAATCTTTCCTCTTTATAATATTAGTGTAGACTAGTGCTGTTCCCTGCAACTTCGTACGCGAAGATTTTCATATAAACTTTTCAACCCTTTTTCCTCCCTTAATCCGGCCCTTGTGCAAAATAACATAGCCTATACTTCAATCAAATCATATCAATCAATCTAAGCATATTAGTGACAACCGCATTTAAATCCGTCCAGTGGTTTAGGAGATGTGCGTGAACAAACAAACAGACAAAAATTCTAAAAAACGTCTTAACGTGATCAGTTAAGACGGTTTTTTAGAACAGATCAGGTGATCAGGTGCTTATTTTAAGACGCCCTGTATGTTTTTTTTAATCTCGCAATTACAAGTGTTTTTTAACTCTACGTTTTTATTATATGTATAAATAGATAGATTATATTTTAATCGTTAACTAAATATCACCGTAAGAATATTTTACTGTGCTCTATAATGATGCGACCTCAAGGCTATTGATCTATACTCGATACAATAGCTCGTTATCGATGGCCAGCTTGTATCGAGCACAATACAATTCAATTAAATTAATTGAAATCATTGGAATTCCTGAACGATTCATTGTTTCGACGCTAAGTGATTTTGCAGCGTCACAAAGGGTGTAAAGCTTTGTGGCTAGGGCACAGTATAAGTAATAGTACGCATAGTACGTGAACCACCAGCCTTAATAACGTTATGCCTTCGATCAAATAAACAGAATATTGCACCAACCGCTCCCCTTAAAACTCCAACAAAACGCGCAGCAGTTTGGATTCCGATTAAATAAGGGAAGAAAGCTTGTATAGAACAGCCCTGATTTCATAACTAAAACACGCATGCTGTTACATGCGTATTTTAGTTATGAAAGCGTGTTAAGATAACTTTAAAAAATTTGGCATCTATTCCTTAAGAAATATAAGCAAATTTTTTGAGGTTAACTTAATACTAGCTAACTTACTGGTTAACTTACTAGCTCGTAAGTGTTTTCTATCTGTTTGTAATTTTTATATCTAGTGTACACAATAATGATTTTCTATCTATCTATCTTAACGCACCGCGTTACGAGTGTGTTTAGTTTTTGTGTTAGTTATGGACTCAGGGCCAAAGTCGTCATTTTTAACTGACTTCCAAGTATGAGAACTTCTCAATTTTTTTTTGACCTCTCAGAACTCCGTCATTTATAATCCGATAAGGAAAATTATTTTTCATTTTATTGTGTACGCTTCAGATTGGTCCCATAGAAATGTCATCAAAATTGGTTCAGTAGTTTGTTTTTAAAATCATAATAACTGGAAAAATATGTTATTCAAATTCGTATTCTATTTAATTCCCTTAGGGGACGAAACTCTGTTTTTTAAATTAACAATTATTGAAGTAATAAACTTGCAAGTTATTACGCTACTAACGTTCGTACGTTACGTAGTTAACGTGGATGTATGATACGTACTGCCCAATAATAGAACTCCCTGCCGTCCTCCTTGTTTTCTGGGAACTACAATCTGGGCATCTTCAAGGCTAGAACGAATAGGTTTAAACGGTGAGTAAACGGCTGGACCGATTTGGATGAAATTATGTGTTCCTGGAGCGGGTCGAAGGCCGAGCTCTACGATAGGATATTAGTTTTTTTTTTTAGGATTATGTTTATAGGTTAAATTTAGTTGTTTCATCGTTTTAAAGAAACTCATCACCTAAGGAGATTAAATAGGAGATGAAGTACTCACGATTCTTGTGACATTGATATGACATTATGTATCTTTCATCATGCAACAATATGGCATACTTAACTATAAAATACACGACATTGCCTTTATGCTTAAAATAAAGATAGTATAGAAACATATTAAAAATCAAATATTTATTTTCAGAACGCAGAATCGGTTCTCATCGGCGGTTCGTGCATGGTTCCTGACCCTCTGTACAAGGCTATCGGCTCCATCATCTCCTTCTACATTCCTCTCGGCGTGATGTTACTGACGTACGCGCTGACAGTGCAGTTGCTGGCGCGACAGAGGAAGGGCTTAGGAGCTGGCTGGACGCCTGGTTGGCTCGCTGGAGGCACTCCTATAGGTAATTAGTACATTCTAGATAAGCTTAAACATTCTACATTCTTCTCGATATTACTGACATACGCGCTACCGGTGCGACAACTGGTGCGACAGCAGAAGGGGTTAGGCGCTTGCTGGATGCTTTGTTGGCACGCTAGACGCACTTCTTTAGGTAATAGATAATATTGTAGTTCTAAATGCAACGTAATGCCAAACCCAAAAACCCAATGACAACTGTGAGAGACAAGAGATTGCCATAAAATGGCTCAATTGGCTGCCAAAAAGCTTGGTATCTTATCGAAGGTGCGACGGTACTTCACGTCAGAACAGTTGCTACACTATACCAAGCACAAGTTCGGTCATGCATGGAGTACTGCTCTCACCGTTGGAATGGATCAGCTAAGTACCACGATCAAGGCGTTGGAGTCAATTGAGAAACGTGCCAAGAGGCTCATCAGCAACGAAGCCCTAGTTCGTTATTCTTGAGCATTGGCGCAAGTTGCTAGTCTATCGTGATCGTCTAGAGTGTGCATCATAATTCCCTCCTGCCCATATTTCTATCGGACTGCCAGAGCGGGCACGAAAAATGGACACCACTTTATGGTTGACATTCCGAATATCCGTACGAAGCTCTTTGATTCCAGTTTTTTTGTGCGAACTGCTAGTCTGTGGAATGCGCTTCCTGGATGGGTGTTCCCCGTTAGTTACAATCTGAGTGTCTTCAAGTCAAGAGTGAATCGGTTGCTTCAGGCAAGCGTGATCCATCGTAGGTAATTATGCTATATAAGTTTATTTCAATTGCCATGAACTTATTATACCATTTATTAATTGGCAAAATAATTTATGCCAAAAGTGATTTTGTGACAAGGCAATCAATTAATTGTTACTGAAGTTACAGATGAAATGTGACACGTATAAAAATAAACACCTAGGGACATTGGAAGACCTGCACGCTCAGACCCTTCACGCGTAGCCACCCACACGTTTCGTGACTTTTGTATGTCAATATGGGCATAGACGAAACAATAGTTTCTAGGCAACACGTCGATGTCTCTATGTGACCGTGGGATTCAGCTCGGATATCAAATAGACGTGGGATATCTTGATTGAAGTATGTACTGTAATTGCTTTACGGGACAATTTGGTGTTAGGATGCGGATGTCAAAAGCGTTTAAGTTGGCACTTAAATCATCATAATAAGCCTACTTTAGTGGCATGTCTTCAGAGTCTTGTGTCCAGCTATGGAAAGCTAGACATAAGCATCTCTCAATGCATGCCAGCCCGATCTTCAGCTTTATTGTTGTGACTTTTCAGAACAGAATTTGTTATTATGGTTGAGCATTACTTAGTGGGCTGCCTATCTATTTACTCTAAGTTTTGTTAGTGATGGACATCAGGGCCGTTTTTAACTAACTCCAAAAAACTTACCGATTATTCCGCCAACTGTTGACCGATTTCAAAAAAAAATATTTTCTTCTGTAGAGTATACAATTCCAATTTGGTTCCATTGTCACCAAGTCAAGATCTGATGATGGAATTCCAGGGAAATCGAAAGCAACCCTAAAATTTTATAGGCACTTATTAAGTTTTTCATATATTTCTAAAGCTGTTCAAGTATTTGCGTCTGATAATCATCATCTCATATGGATGAGCTGATGATGAAGGGTACAACTCCTCAACGGTTAGGAGTTGAAAGAAAATTCTTTCAAAATTATACGTACATGGACCGATAGTTACTATTATTTCAGGCTATTAGAACTAACTTCAAAAAAGTACTGTATATTTTTTTTTATCTATGTTTACCGATATCTCCGCCAACTGTTGACCGATTTAAAGAACATCGGTTGGGTATACTTCCAGTATGATCCCATTGTCACCAAGTCAGGATCTAATGATGGGATCCTAGGGAAATTGCGAGTAAAGTTGCTGGTAAGTTGCTGTTTTTAATGAGATTTATTGTCCATTCTCCTAGAAACCCAAAAATCCTAAAAGAAGTATCACTAAAAAAGTCTTCTCACCGTTTTACACTGTGTCACTAAAAAAACGGTTTGTCAGTAAAATATATCTCCGAGATTAAAAACCAGTTAGTGCGCGGGTAGGCTTAAATTGAAATCTTTGAAAAGCTCGCGTTTAAAATGAGGTGGAAGGAGGTCGCACTTGTTAACTAAATATTTGCGCCTCCTTTTTTAAATCAGACGTTTTCAAGTTTTTAATGAGTTTTTTTTTATAAATCATTCTTTTTCAACTTTTTGTTGGCCAAAGATTTTGATCTTGATTAACCATTGTAATTATATCTAAAAGCAACTTTGTAAAAAAAATACCTAAATATATTTTTTTAGATCTGAATTTGGAATTGCTTGCAACAAAAAATTACTCTCCTCTGCTATCCTTTTATCACGTTTATATTGGCGTAGCTACTAAATTAAAACTTAAGAACCGGATCCCACTCACAGATACCAATTTTTCTTTTGAAATAGGTATGTTTCAAAAATGTTTCATTTATTAAAAATAACAAGCTTAGCGAAGGATATTTAAATTCATTACACCATAATGAAAAAACAATTAAAATTGGCTGAAAAATTTCTGAGATATAAATGTTTAAAGCTTCTGGTAGGGATAGAGAGCGAATGCTCTCCCGCAAGGCGTGTGTTAGTATACAAATGGTATATACACATACGCCCGCTATATCATAACGGGCACTCTCTATCAGCATAAAATTAAAATACTTATAACAATTTTTTATTTCGTCGTTTTCGTCTATGGCTCTATATATGATCATCTTTTTATGAGGTAATAAAAAAAGGACAGGCCTATGGGTATCGTTTTGTTTGACAAACTGCAAAAAAAAAAACAGAAAGAAAATCTCGTAGAATACTTTTTTTTAAATATTTATTTTAATAACTTTTTCGCAAAGCGAAAATGTCGCATATTGAATACTTGCTGATGATTTACTCTCTTAATAAAAACATTTCCGGCTTTATATCACTGTTCTAAATCCGGAACCGTCCGTCCACTCTGAACGATACTGAACTCTCTAATCCTAAAACGCAAGTTTCCTAAATCCTGCGCGAAATCCTCTCAGAAATAATCATTAGGATAAAAAGGAGATAGCACCGAACAGCACGAAATGGTTTTCCGTTGAATCCTCCAACGTTCTACATCTAGAATTAAAGCTTGAAACTTATTAGGTGTGTGGTAAGATTGAAGCTTCGTGAGATTTGATTAAAATTTTAAAGTTAGAACTATTTTGCTTGATTCATCTGAGAGAGCAGCATAATATATTTTTCAATGGTTTACTTGCTGAATCCACTATTGCAAAGATTAAACGTAGGTACAACACCTTTGATACACAGATAATACCATTGGTCTTGGCCTCGCGCTGTCTCTCGCTAGTTGGTGACTTGGTGCTTATTCAGGTCTGACTCTATGGCATCTTGTCAGTGATATCTAGGCCAGGCAATGGGTCGGCGGCCAATGGAAACTCCAATGCTAAATAATTGTGGATATTTTTTGTATGCATCTTGAAATATTGCTTGATATCCACATCTACACTCTGTCTGTCTGTCTGTTTGCTACATAATCATGGCTTAACCGAACTCAATTAAAATTTGCGAGGTAATAGTATGTATCATGAGGACGGACATGGGCTATTTTTTTCTGAAGAAATCGCAGACGAAGTTACGGGTACAGCTAGTAGCCAATAAATAAAAAATTTACTCTACAAAAAAACGATACCTAAAAATTCCACGTTTGTTCATCAACAGCGCCCTGAATAATTTCAAATGAAATACAAACTGAAAACGAAATATATTAACTAGGCCATGTTTTCGCTTTCAAAACGAAGTTATTGAAAAACACCAATCCATTTACTTTCCTCGACAAATATTAGTAAAATGGGGCTGGGACAGGTTATCCTGTCGGTTTACTTTGATATATGAAACGTTAAGGCTCTCAAGCTTTCAACGGATTAATATTTGAAGTGGGGCCGGATGTGACGTGGTTTATGACACCAAACGGTAGCAAACAGCAAAATGGCCGCTGTCACCTTTGCCGTCACGTTGAAAGTATGATGTTGACTTTGAGGTAAAAGGGAAACGGGACTAAACAAAGACCATTTCCGGGGTAGAGCCCGCAAATTAACATATTACTTTGCATGATGGATATCTTAAGTTTGATCAAAGCTCTAACTAGCACGCCGCGTAATTCAGATTGATCTCTGTCGTCTTGGCAGTAGCATGTCAGACGTTAATACGATAATTATCAATATAAAAAACCGGCTTCATCAGAACCGGACCAAAATGAAATGGGACCACACGGGAAGCACAAGCTTGCAAATAAAAATAGAATCATTAAAATCGGTTCACACAGTCAAAAGTTCTGAGGTAACAAACGAAAAAAAAAACAGTTGAATTGATAACCTTCTCATTTTTGGAAGTAGGTTAAAAACAGTCGAAATGATAACCTCCTCCTTTTTTGGTAGTCGGTTAAAAATACAAAAAAAAAAAAAAAAAACATTATACAATACAAATATTTTATTTTCCAATGCACTTACATACTAACCTAATCAACCAGACGATTTAAAAAATTGAATTTAAAAAACAAAGTGAATTAAGGCAAGGGGGAACGAGGTAAATTAATGTAGGTTTACAAGTGACTACAAAGTCACTGCACTAGGCGTGACGCCTGTGTCGCAAGGCCTACATTCTAAAGAAAAAAACGAAAAAAAAAAAAAAAAACGAAAAATTGGTTTTTTGAAGTTCAAGTTTTGGTAAAAGGTGTGTGAAAATTAGTCTCTTGAGTTAAGACCTTAAAATAGCTATAATCTGGATCAACTTCATAAACGTAATATTATAGAAATATTCTAAATTACTCCGTGTTATATAAATAGCATTCAGCAACAGTCTGGTGATTTGCCGTAATGGAAGCTCGTCCGACTAAATACCACGTTTAGTTAAATGGATGTTGCGTAGATTAGCACTTATTTTGGAACCCCAAACTCGACGATTTCAGCGGATTACGAATAATTCTACTTAAGCTTAATATTAGCTTAGACTATATTACCAAATGTATATTAAGGTCTTTCATTATATTAAGTTTTGTTCACGATGGTGTTTATGATATAGCTTAACAGACATAAAGCAAAACAACTTAATAACGATAATTCAAACATAACAAACATACATTTTGTAGTGGTAGGACTCTTTTGCAGGGGTCCGCCTGGGGAAGTACCACACCTTTGCCAGTTATTCAACCGCCAAGCAGCCGTGTTCCGGATTAAAGGGCAATGTTTCCAGCGAAATTACAGGGCACACAGAGATTTGACATCTTATATCTCGGGGTGACGAGCGCAGTGCATTGCCATCCAGGGTTTTGAACTGTTGAAGTTCAAAATTCTGAGTGGCGTTGAGCTGTTATGGGCAAGCGTGAAGAGCCATCAGGCGAACGACTTCGCTCGTCTCGTCACTCAGTATCATAAAAAAAAGTTTTCTTCTAAATGGTCCATTATTTGACGAGAAAAACTTCAAGCTAAATTAAATTGTAAAGAACCTCAATTATAATTTTAATACCTTCAATACAAAGAGTTTGATTAAATATGATTTCCAACTACAAGAGGCAAATAAACAATGGTTTGACTGTTGTCTTGTAATGCACAAGATTTGACACCATTTTTTGAAAACTATTGTCGTTTCTTGGGAAATAAACATGAAATTTAATAGCTCTCCATTAAATTCAAATCGGTACCTAATGGTGTTATCAACAGAACTAGGTTTTGCATAAAGTCTTATAAAAAATCACAATATATTGCTCAGAAGCAATGAGGTTTTACCAATAGGGACGTCATACTTATTTAAAAAGCACTAAAAACATGGTGTTATAATACTACAGCTACCTTAGTAGAACCCATACAACTTTAAAGCCCTACAGCCTTTTACAGCCGTCTCAGTATAAGTATATCACTTCTAAATACACAAAATGGCATCTTTGATTATTTTTCATACTCCTAAATTGCGCATACGTTTGCGTCGTTGCCAGCCACAGGGCGGACTGCGTTCGCTCAAGCTAATTAACTTGTATTTGTATTGCCGCACAGTCCTCGGTAAAACGTATCTATCTCAGTTTATACAAAACTTCATGGGTTAGAAGACAATAAATAAATCGAGCGTCCCTCCTATGACCCGCTTCCGAGCCATTCAACGCCTATCATAAACATTAAAACGGCTATTACAATGGACAAAATGAAGGTACGCGGTAATTTTTTGCTCACAACAATTTTATGGGACATTAATACAGACGTAATCGATGTTTGGGGTTTATTTGGGTTTGAAAAGTACTTATCGGTAAACACAGATATAATTGTTTTTAAGGTTCCGTAGACCGATAAGGAATCCTTATAAATTCGTTATGTCCAACTGTCTGTTCGTCCGTCCGTCCGTCCGAAATTTTAAAACCTTCTAACTTGTATAATTATTAAGATAAGTGCACGAAACTTTGCAATATTACATATAATTAAGGATACAAGGATGTGAAACGTGTAATTTCATGTTGTTTCCAAAACTCCATTGAAACCTCTTATAAAGTCTCCACCATTTTTCTAGGCTATGACTTGGGCTTGACCGTGAATTGCTTTGCTTGACTTTGACTATGTGACTCGCATAGCGATATCTACAAAAAACTTGACAGTTATATTATTCTTGACACTGGCTAAATAGACTAGATATCTGGAGCAAAAAAAAAAACCTAACCTATGCAAATAGCCTAGATGCTAAAGAAGGGCGTGACAGCCCCGTTAGCTTAGTTTGTAGTGAACATGCCTTCTGCGCTTGGGTGATGCCTTTTGTCATAGACGTGTCGAACCCACGCCGGGTTCGATTCCCACCTAGGACAAACATTTGTGTGATGAACATTTGTATTTGTTTTGTGTCTGGGTGTTATTATCTATTTATCGTAAGTGTGTATTAAAAAAAATGTATTATGTATGTATATCAGTCTCTTGCAGCCATATTACAAGGTTTGCTTAGTTTGGGGTCAGATGACCATGTGTGTAATAATGTACCAGATATTTGTTTATAGTTTTTTGAAAATATTTATTTTGCTTATTTGTAACTTTGGACTAATATCAAATTCACACTCATAACATTATGTATTGGAGCGTAATTTTCATGTCGAAGTGTTAGGAATTGTTCAAATATTGTTATCCAAATCACCGCAACAATGAAACGCGGGTTTATTCAGTATATATTGAGGCTTTACTAAAATACACATAATCATCTCTAAGGCGGTTCAGACAGTTCAACATTATGAAGCGCCACGCCTAAAGTTGAAATGAAATAACAACACTCCCGAGCGTTTGCGACAAGCTTAATCTATTTAATCGATCGCAGTCAAGATCCAATTCGATTATTGTCTCGCACCGTTTTAAGGACGCATTTAATTCGCGAAATTCAATCGAAAAGTTTAACGATTCGACTACAAAATGTTTCGGAAATTGGCTGATGATTTTCATAATACAAATGGTGAAAGTTCTCTTAAAAAGTCGTAATATGATTAAAATATTCTGTTGTTTTGTATCTAGAATTAATATATGTCAATAGAAAAATTCACATCGTGAGACAATACATCACTTTTTCAAAATCATCATAATCATAGTTAATCTGTATCGACCCAATGCTGGATATAGGCCTCTTTTCCATTGTGCCATTGTTTCCTTTTTTGGTCTAATCCCGTCCACATAAGACTTTTTCAAATTTGCCCAGCAAAATTGACCCGCGATGCGTCTGCGGTCTATGACTTTTCGCCTTGTCTGGGTTTCATGAAAGCTAGACTTATTATATAGATTTCATTATACTCAAACTGGACTTCATGAAAGCAAAAGCAATTACCAATTAAAACCATGGGCCCGTGGGGATCAGGAGCCAAAAAAATTTTCAAATATTTATCATCACGTCTGGTTGATGCAACTCGTGACCAGAATGCTGGCCTCTACTTTGCTCAAAGAGTGAGCATTGCCATACAACGTGGTAATGGGGCCAGCATTTTGGGGACGGTTCCCACTGGTAGCGGTTTAATAGATTAGTTTAGTAGTTAGGTATTAACATATCGTTTTTTTTTTAATTTTTTTTACTATTGGAATGTTGTTTAAGTTATTGTAATAAAGCAATTACCAGAAAAGTTACGCAATAAAGGTGCTCATCTGGTATCATGAACCGTTCGGGCTGGTTGTCTCCTGACAGAACGCTTGTGCGCTATCACAGAAAAGAGACGAAACAATTCTCACTTCAGTGTGCGCTATCGATAACCTTCTCCTGCCACATGATAATATTATCTTACCATCACCATGCCTAGCCGTGTGTTCTGCCCGCATTTTAGTCTCATGATTTAGTTGCATTCTGTATAATTATCTCGTAAAAGCCATAGAGAATGGAAAAGAAAAAAAAAGGCGCAAAAAAATCGCACACGAGTTTTTAAATTCAACGTATTTATTTCAGGACAACAAAAACCATTATGTTAGTACAAATAAAACTTAAAACTATCGTTAGAAAAAAAATAGACTTAAAATTACTATACACAAACTTATTAAACTCCTAAACTTTTGCTCTTATAATGACTGAGTAAGAAATAATATATTTCCTAATCATATAATTCCTTTTTTATTACTGTTTTGACGAAGTGGCAAAGAAAAACTGAAAATTGGGGGTTGTGGCGTGTATTGGAAGAAATCTATGTCGACTGATGAGTTGATGAGGAAGATGATGCTTAGTTTTCTTACTGCTCGACAGAGAGAAAAATAAAGGAATAAAGATTAATCAAAATTTTAGCATCGAATTTTTTAAAGTATTACAAAAATATAGTTGCGGGAAAACATAAAATCCTAGACGCACAACAGATGATTTTTATGCCTCTTTGGTGGAAGGATACGAGAGGATTTTGACCGTGTCAGTGTTTTTAGTGTGTATTCGTATACAATACATACGCTAGCTTTCTCCCACTAAAGATATTTGCTAGTTACTATACCTACCTTTTCGATAATTTCCTCATGTATTATGTTTTCGTCTGTACAGGTCGTCGCCCCACCTGGCGAAGGTTTTTGGGGCCTCGTGGTGCTACGCCTCAGCACTCGGCAACTTCTACAGAGACTGAACTACCACCTATAGACACCAGGGACCTTTGGATCCAAGATTCAAGGTAATATTTGAACGTTCTATCGCTTCTGTTACCATAATCTTTGTGACGTATTTTTTTTTAATCCATGATGTTGTGTCCCTCCCTTACTTACAGTGCAAGCTATGACACCAAACGGTGCATCAGAGTGAATTTTACAGTGTGATACAGGAAATTAAAATTTCTATACTAGGCAAAGTAAATAATGCGTGCAAAATGGTTCAGATGCAATCTGACTTCGGATCAGACAAACATTATGGTAAGGTGTCATGGCAGGTGCAAACGCATCTGGCCTAAGTCAGACTTGATGCCTTTAGTTGAGTTCACCTTGCAGATGGCCTTGTCGTCATTATTTGCATGTGGAATATTAGCTAGTTTATTGGCGTTACTGCAAATTTATTTGTATGCGTAAAAAATAAGTATGTATACCGTAATTTCAGTTTTTGTGTTAAGCCGTTTGGCGGTTTGGTAAAAAAGGAAGAAACACGTGAGACATTTAGGCCCGTATTCCAAAACTACGCTCAGTCATGAATCTCGACTTAAAACTAGTTTTAAGTCGAGATTTTATTCTAAAACGAAACTTGAGTCAAGATTGTTTGATCGTAGTTCACCTGATTATCGTCATATTCTAAAACGTCACTCAGCTGTTAATCGCCACTCAAGTTCACAGTTGATCTGCAATCACGCAAGTGACGTCTGTATCACGCTTGAGCAGAGATTTTTCCATACTCTTTGGATTTTTCATTGTGTAGTTGGTTGTTATTTACTTTGTACCATGGATATCTTCGAAGATATCGATTATTATGATAATATTTGCCCAGAGAATAGACAGAACTTACATTATCGGTTTTTTTATTTTCAATTATATTTTTAAAACTTTTTATTATTTCTAGCAGGAGACATCTCTCCTGCAAGACGAAGTTCTTTTTTTTTCTAGTCGACATCTTCCTCAAAGGGAATACAATAGAAGAATCTTCCTTTCTGAACTGAAGAGAATATAAATAGGCAGGATAGTTTACTATAGAAAATCGTGAAAAAACAAACACAAGACATATCATGTGAAATTTCACAATGACATTGACATTATTAACGTTCCGTAATTTTTCTTAAAATTGTTTGACGAAAAATTCTTTCGAGTAGTTTCTAGGGTTTTAAGCATAAAAAACAAACAAAACTTTGTTATGAAATAGTTTTTAACCAGTAAATAGATAAATACTTCATTATTTCAAATTATAATACTGATTTTCAAATAAATGGAATGTGTGTAACTTTTTAATTATGCGTTAAACGGAACGACATTGTTACACTCAAGTTAAAATGTAAACGAAAACAGACTGATTCATAGACAAAAAGAATATCCGCTTGAGACTCGATTTAAATCTAGATTCAACAGAGTTGAGTTTTAGTGCCGTTTTGGAATAAGACTAATACTTAAGTAACGATTCTAGGCTCAAGTAAAGATCAGGTGATCAGAGATCAAACGATACTTGAGTCTTGTTTTAGAATACGGGCCTTAGACACGAACGATAATAAATGTAGTAAGTAATTTAGACAAAAAAAGTTTGTACACCAGATACGGTAGAATATTTGTGGCACACATTGTATATTCCATCTAAACTGTAAGACAATATTCTCGCAAATAAACAGATTTTAAATTGGTTTCATATAATTTCTTCCTTGATTGTCTAATCTGACGATCTGACGCTTTGGTCTAAATCGGCCCAAAAACGTGGACACGCACTAATAAGCTTGCACTGTGAGTAATTAAAAGAAAGGGTGAAATACGTCTTCTTTCAATAAACTATATTATAAGTGTAAGAAGGTAATGAACATTAAAATTGAACATTACGTTGATAATATTGACTGTATTCACAAAATTACAGAGAATGATGGTGGGGGTATCATTGTGCTTGCTTTTGTTGTTCTTGATGTGGCATTGTTTGTAAGTGTGATTAATGCATGTTGTAATAATAAGTACTTTATAGGGAAATGTTGCGAGCATGAACACCAACTAGATTAATTTTATTCGCAATCCCTTAGCGACTGCAAGTGGGTAGCATGTACAGGGTATCAAAAGTAGGACATTGTACATTATGATCAACTTTTCATGTGGAACCAACTTGAAAATTGTGAATTAAAATAAGTTGTTCCAAACATTTCGTTCAGTGTGATATTTTTCTATGGCACATTTGTTCTTTTTCGCGATTTAAATATTGGTTCATAAGATAAGACAAAACAAGGACAGACTTGTTTGTCTGATTTGAGATGACTCCTACAGTGACAGGGCTGACTTTCATATTATAACCATAATAATAATAATAATAAGCCCCCTAAAGGCCAACCACACGTCCTGATTGACCATCTGATCACGTGGGGGGCGGGCAACGCAATGAGAAATCACTGGTGCGGCTAACGTGGCTCTGGAACGTAGGACAGGCAGGAGAGGAGTAGGTTAAGACAGGAATGAGTAGGTAAGAGAAGTAGTAAGTGAGTAAGAACAGGAGTGAGGAGGAAACAGGAGTAGTTAAAAAAAAAAAAACGCTGCCTTAAGGCTCTTAGAAGTGAACTTCTTAATGAGGTTTAGGTAGAACAACTGATATCAGTGCGGGATATCAGTTTTGGGTGGCGGCGGAAGAGTATTGTATTAGATACCAACGATGGCACCCACGGACTCAGTTAGGTAGTCTACTGCACACTCTCACGTCTGGACTAGCGTGATGAGTTAAAGTTTGTCCACCAAAACCTATATGACAATGAAACCAATAAACAATCCCCAAGTGCCCGGCGGCTCTACGAGGAATGGCGATGATGGTAAGCAGGTACCTTGTGGGGCCAGGGGAGAGAAGAATCTCCGGGTGAGGGTCTACCATCAAACGACTAATGCTATACAAATGGATTTCGAGAAAGCTACTGAATTGGATAGCCTAGATTTAAACACCGCACCTAACATACTCGTACCAAACCAAAGCAGGAGATATAATTTAAGGTCAGTGACAAGAAATAATCAAACAGACGCCATAAGTAAACATAGACAGGAACAATCTCTATCACCATCATCTACGCAAAGTCTATTTACTTCTCCTTCTTCATCACCACAGCCTTTCCAAATGGAACCATACAGCTACAGATCAAGCTCTGTAGCTGATTCGATAGGGTCAGAGGATGTTGTGCAGGAGGCATTCGCCCTTGATCCTGCACCCATCACTGACAATAAACGTGCGCGAAAGAAATGGACAAATGAAATGAATGAGTCTATAATGCGCACATATTTAATAATCACTGTCAATGACACTAGGACGAGAGGATACTTAGACCAACTACATCAACAGTTCATTCAACAATTCCCACAAATGGACGTTTCTAAGCAAAGAGTAGGAGATCAACGCAGAGCGATAGTTAGAAATAAACTTATAGCAGCTGACAGATTAAACGAAATTAGACAAGACGTAATAAAAGAACTACAAAACAAAAACACGACAAACCAGGTTGAAAATTCACTAAGCCAAATAAACACACAAAATCGAACGCAGCCCACAACAACATCGCAGACTAGGATGAAATGGACCGACGAAATAAATGAAGAAATTATGAAATCATACTACAGAATCACTCAGGTAGAGCAAAACAAAACGGCATATAGAAAACAACTACACACCACCATAATTAACCAATTTCCCCACCTGACACATGTTTCCGAGCAGCGAATAGCCGATCAACGGAGAGCCATCATCCACAATAAGCTAATAACGGCACAGAGATTGCAGGAAATAAGACAAGAAATTCAACTTGAATTGCACATAACACAGACCCAACTTATATCGGACGAAAGACACATATATACTCAAACCAATATTGCAAATCAAAGTGGGGAAGTAACGATAAGTGACAGTAATAGTATGGCTAATTCACAATACGATAACAATGTAAATACAAATCGACAACAGACTTCACTAGACTCAAATGCACAATTAGACATAAAAATCAATGAAGTTTTTGATACAACGTACAAAAAATACACGCATACTAACCCAACAGCAAGACCATATATACCTAGACAAAGCACGTCTAAAAAACTAGCTTACATAGTTAAATACCTCAATAGTGAAATACTACCCGCTCACTTAGATACAAATAACGATTTCATCACAAATCAAACCATTATATATTGTGCAGCTTACACAGCAGCAATATGCAACGGTTGCAAAATTAGAGACGTAGCTATTCCAGTGCAGGAACGAAGAAAAACCACACCAGCATGGCAAAAACGGTTGCACAATAAAATTGAAAATCTCAGAAAAGACATAGGACGGATAACACAGTACATAGCGGGAGTTAGAAACAGAAGACTTACACAATACATAGAACACATTAAACACAAATATAAGACACACTCACGATATGAAGAACCCAACTTAACTAACAGTCAATTTTTAGATAGCCTGAAACAAAGACTTAGTGCTGCATCTAGCCGTCTTCGTAGGTACACTAAATGCACACTTAGGATACAACAAAATGCGCAATTTGAGAGAAACGAGAAACAATTTTATAGGCACATAACAACACAGACACAAGGTAGCCCCAGAACCGAAGTAAATCAATCTGTGCCAACACCTGAAAACATGCACTCTTTCTGGTCTCAGATCTGGGGAAATGAAACACACCACAACGAGAACTCTGAATGGATACATGCAGAGTCTCAGCAAGTAAATTGTGATCAAATGCAGTACGAGTGTATACCAGTGAATGTTTTCATCGACGTCATTAAAAATACACATAATTGGAAAGCACCCGGCACTGACAATATTCATAACTATTGGTATAAAAAATTCACTACTGCATACCCCATTCTTCACACTCACATAAATCAATTTATAGAATCACCAAATACAATGCCACACTATATAACACAAGGCATAACCCATATGATACCTAAAGACAATGACTTCACAAACCCAGCAAAATACCGTCCGATAACATGCCTACAAACCATTTACAAAATAATAACATCTTGCATTTCACGCCTCATTAACAAACATTTGACACACAATAACATACTTGCAGAAGAACAAAAGGGCTGCCGAAAATTTAGCCAAGGTTGCAAAGAACAATTGATTATAGACTCAGTTGCGATGAAACAGGCCCTCAAAAACAAAACAGACCTCCACACCATGTACGTTGACTACCGTAAGGCATATGACTCAGTACCCCATAGTTGGTTAATTTACATACTTCACCACTATAAAATCCATCCCTCAATAGTAAATTTTTTGGAAAACTCTATGCAACACTGGAAAACAAAGCTCTCCGTAAGAAATGTGAAAGAAACTTTAGAAACCGATGAAATTCCAATAAGATGCGGAATATTTCAAGGAGATGCTTTAAGCCCGCTATGGTTCTGTCTTGCTCTTAACCCTCTCTCTCGACTACTGAATGACTCTGATGCAGGGCTTCACATAAATAATGACGGCAACGCACATACTATTACACACCTAATGTATATGGATGACATAAAATTGTATAGTAATGATACCCAATCACTCCACCAACTAGCAGACATCACACAAACGTTCTCCAATGACATTAACATGCAGTTTGGAATAGACAAATGTAAAACTTTTTCAATGCAAAATCAGTCAGTCATATTGCAACCGTATATACTTAGTACGGGTGAAATTGTGGAACCATTGGATGAAAACAGTTTCTATAAATACTTAGGACTCCAACAAGCACACCAAATATCCCATAATCACACAAAAAACGAAGTAACGCGCAAATTTAGACACAGACTTAATTCTATTTTGAAGTCACAATTAAATGGACGAAACATAGTACAGGCGATTAACACATACGCTATACCGGTACTCACATACACATTTGGCGTCATTAATTGGTCACAAACAGATCTTGTTAAGCTGCAACGTACTATAAATACAACGATGTCAACTCACCGCAAACACCATCCGCGTTCATGTATACAAAGATTAACACTACCAAGATCTGAGGGAGGAAGAAGTATCATTGATATAACAAACCTACATAATAAACAAATATCAACACTACGAAAATTCTTTCATGATCGTGCTGAGACATCCACCCTACATCAAGCAATAGCCCGGAACGATAAAAGATTCACACCTTTAAACCTCTAAAATATTAACCCACAACGCAACGAGACTATCACTGACAATAAAGACAAAACGGATACATGGAGGCAGAAGTCTCTACATGGAAGACATTACCAGGATCTGCAACAGCCTCATGTCGACAAAACAGCGTCGAACGCGTGGCTGCAGCGAGGTGAGCTCTTCCCTGAGACTGAAGCTTTCATGCTGGCCATCCAGGATCAAGTTATTGACACACGTAACTACCAAAAACATATTATACGCACACCAAATATTACTGACACATGTAGACGATGTTGCAGTAACGCTGAAACCATCCAACACATTACTGGAGCATGCAAAGCAATAGTCCAAACAGATTACAAGCATCGTCATGATCAGGTGGCAGCCATTATACATCAATACCTAGCACATAAATACAAACTAATAGATGAGAAAGTTCCATATTACAAATACACACCGCAATCTGTACTAGAAAATACCTACTATAGACTTTACTGGGATCGAACAATTATAACCGACAAGACAGTACATTTCAATAGACCAGACATTACAGTATTAGACAAAAATAAAAGGACTGCTTACCTGATAGACATTGCCGTTTGCAACACACACAATCTACAAACAACACACACTGAAAAAATTGCAAAATACACGGACTTATCAATAGAGATCAAAACTCAATGGCAAATCAATAACACCAGAACAATCCCAATAGTACTATCAACCACGGGTGTAATACCCACATCTTTACACACCAGCTTAGAAACGCTCAACATCCCAAACACAGTTTATAAACTGCTTCAAAAGGCAGTCATACTAAACACATGCAGGATAGTAAGAAAATTTTTATCTTTAGAGTAGCACTTGGCCTCGGCCCGTGCCAATTTTACCTCCATCGTAGGAGAGAAACGAAACACGTTTATCAAAAATAATAATAATAATAAAGCCTTTATTCCCAAATAATTATATACAATTTCACTGTGTAATTCTAGTTATTAGTTATTTATTTCCTTTAGGCACCCAAATTTGGGTATAGGCCTCCTCCATGCAGCTCCATGCTTGTCGCTCTTGCGCCAGTCGCGTCCAGGTGATTCCGGCGGCTTCGACTATGTCGTCGCGCCATCTTGTTTTGGGTCGCCCTTTTGACCTGGTTTCTTCTCTAGGGTACCAGTGCAGGATTCGTTCGCTCCAGCGCCCATCTGTAGCTCTCGCGACGTGACCTGCCCACTTCCACTTAAGCCTGCAAAGCATGCTTGCGGCATCTAGCATTTTTGTGGTTTTCCGGATGCTAACATTTCTGATTTTGTCTTTAAGCTTAATTCTTAACATTGACCTTTCTGTTGCCCTTTGGAAAATTGATATTTTCGATATAAGGTTTTTCGTTAAGGCCCAGCATTGACATCCGTAAAGAAGTGATGGAAGTATGGTGTTATCCATCAACTTCTTTTTAATATGTATGGGTAGCTTACTTTTAAACACGTCTTTATTCATCCAATATTTTTTCCAAGACAGGGCAATTCTCCTGTCTACCTCTTTTGTTGTGGCGTCTCCGAAAGATATTAATTGGCCCAGATAGATATAGTCATTGACGTATTCGATGATACCGTTCGCTTGTATAGGTTTAGGTTCTCCATTTGTCATAGCTTTAGTCTTGGACATGTTCATCTTTAAACCCACCTCTTGACTTGCTTTGTCCAAAACCATTATCATCGATTGAAGGCTTTCATGGTTTTCAGCGAGTAATACTATATCGTCTGCGAAACGTAAATGGGTAAGTCGTTCTCCGTTTATGTTTATTCCATGCTTATCCCAATCCAGTTTCCTGAACATTGTTTCCAATATTGTTGTAAACAGCTTCGGCGAGATAGGGTCCCCTTGCCTGACGCCTCGTTGTATTTTGAAATGATGTCCAATTGATTCTAGTTTTATTTGTGCAGATGAACTGTCGTATATGATCTTCAACATATTTATATATTTGTCTTGGATGCCTTGTTCTTGTAAACTTTTCCACAGGTGTGCGTGCGAGATAGAGTCAAAGGCTTTGGTATAATCTACAAAGGCTAAATATAGTGTTTTGTTATGCTCGTTACACTTTTCTATACACTGCGTCAGTGTAAATATGTGATCCATTGTAGAAAATCCTTTCCTAAACCCGGCTTGTTCCCGAGGCTGTTGTTCGTCCAAGGTTTTTGTTATTCTTGCTAGTATTACCGACGAAAACAGTTTATAAATAGTAGGTAAGAGACTGATGGGTCGGTAATTGTCCATAGAGTTCGGGTCACCTTTTTTGTAGAGCAGTGTTATTATAGATTGATGCCAATCCTCTGGAACTTTTTCTTGTGCGATGATTTGGTTAAATAAATGTTTCAAATGTGGTGCCAGGGGCTCTATCATTGCAATGATTGCATCCGTAGTTATTCTATCTTCTCCCGGTGATTTGTTTTTCTTGAGGCGTGCTATGGCGTGATCTAGTTCAAATGTTAGGAAGCTTGGTACGTCATCTATCGAAAAAGTGGTTTGTCTTATTTGTTGTTCATCGCTGGAGTATAACTTTTTATAAAAGTTTGTGGCTACGTTCAAAATTTCTTTCCTATTTGTAGTTTTTTGTCCTGTAGATGTTGTTATAGAATGTATCCATTCTCGTTGGGTATCGTATTTCTTTTTAGTATGTTTTGTAGAGCTTCTTGTTTCGAGTTCTTTTTCTATAGCTTTTATTCTAATGTTATACCTGCTGGATTTCACTTTCTTCTGTATTTTCCTGTGTAGAGTTTTTAGTCGCTGTCTTTGATAATTTGATCTTGGATAGGTTTGTTTCAAGTGTTCTCTTTCTTCAATTAGTTTCTCTATATCTGGTGTTATGATTTTTTCTTTTATTCTTTTTTGTTTTGGTAGTTTTTCAATGCAAGATTTAATAGCCAAAATAGTTTTTTGATAGGAGTCATTGACGTCTAATGAATGAATATTCTGAATTTCAGAAGCTATTAATGTGCTTAGTGAATCTACTTCAATAGGTGTGTAGTTATTATTTCGTTTTTGGCCAAAGTTGCTTCTAGATTTATTTTGTGTGGTATAAGTATCATAAGTAGCTCTCACCATTCTGTGATCAGTGGAAAATTTGGTTTTAATAACTTCTGTGTTCAGTATTTTTTTCCTCTGTTTTGCTAGAATAAAGTCTATTTCGTTTGTTGTCCTTCCGTCCGGTGATTGCCAAGTCCATTTTTGTTTTGGTAGTTTTTCAATGCAAGATTTAATAGCCAAAATAGTTTTTTGATAGGAGTCATTGACGTCTAATGAATGAATATTCTGAATTTCAGAAGCTATTAATGTGCTTAGTGAATCTACTTCAATAGGTGTGTAGTTATTATTTCGTTTTTGGCCAAAGTTGCTTCTAGATTTATTTTGTGTGGTATAAGTATCATAAGTAGCTCTCACCATTCTGTGATCAGTGGAAAATTTGGTTTTAATAACTTCTGTGTTCAGTATTTTTTTCCTCTGTTTTGCTAGAATAAAGTCTATTTCGTTTGTTGTCCTTCCGTCCGGTGATTGCCAAGTCCATTTTTGTTTTAAGTGTTTTTTAAAAATAGTATTCATGATCGTTAATCTCTGCTCGTGACAAAAATTAAGGAGCATCTCACCTCTAGGATTTCTCTCTCCATAACCATAAGGCCCGCATATTTCATTTTCTTCTTCAAGTATTTGTCCTATTTTCGAGTTAAAATCTCCCATAACAATTGTGTCAGGACCTGTGTTAGTCAAAGCTTGCCTCAAATCCGTGTAAAAAATTTCAACATCGGTTTCTTTTGCTTTTTCCGTGGGTGCGTAGGCTTGTATTACATTTATTAATGATTTTTCGAATTATAACCATAGATCAGAGTATATATACACCGGGGAAAAACAATTAAGTAGCGGAAGAACTACAACTAGATGGCACTGCAAAAATTATATACATACCAGAATGTATAGGAGTTCTCATAGCATGATTATAACCACCGTTATTAGTAACCCTAAATGCATATTATTTTATTCGGAAAACGTACAGCGATACATAACTAATTTACAAATAATTTGGATATCTCAGCACCTGCACCTGATTACCTGAGCTATTGAGAATGAGTTTTTCCAGACATGACTTTTGACAAGTTTTGTCGAGTTGGATTATTTTTTGTTAACGAAAACCTCTTTATAGTAAATTTAATTGAAATCTTTGGAAGCATTTTCTAGATCCCGATTAAATACAAATTCAATTACTATCAAAAAAACTTAAAAAAATGGATTTATCTACTCATACAATTACATTCAAATAGTCTTATAGGTATCTCGTAAGCAGCTGTACTAGGTGAAACCTGTGTTACAGTTGCTAGTACAAAAAATAACGTTGCTGGTTAGTACAGGATATTGAATGGAAGCGAAAAAACCAAGATCGGGCTGGGTGTCGTGCCTTGGAAGTGGTCTATGTCCAGCAGTGGACATAGACCACTTCCAAGGTGATTATGATGATGATGATGATGACGGGATAAAAAAGGAAGAAGATAAAAAAAAACAATGAAATGTAAATTATTATTCATTTGTAACTTTTCTATGAATTCAGCATAAGAATTCTTTCTCAAACAATTATACAGCGTATGTTTTAAAATATATGCAAAATATATAACATAATAACTTAGGCTGTGATTGCTTTTTATCAGATACATTTTGGAGAGTGTGCATCAGATCTGCATGATTTAATTCCCTCCTGCCCAATTTTCTATCGGACTACCAAAGCGGGCACGAAAAATTGACACTGCTTTATGGTTAACATTCCGAAAACCCGTAAGAAGCGTTTTGATTCCACATTTATTCTGCGAACTGCTAGTTTTTAGTTTAGAATGCGCTGCCTGAATGGGTGTTTCCCGATAGTTACAATCTGGGTGACTTTAAATCAAGAGTGAATCGGTTTCTTCTAATCAAGCGTGATCCAGCGTAGACCGCGTCATCCCTTAACGTCAGGCGAGCTAGCGGCCAACGGCAAGCCTATTATTTATTTATTTTTTAAACGCCCTGAGATACTAAATAATGACCGAAATACACACATATCTCGAAATTTGTGTAAATATTAAATTACACTCCCCGTAAGAAATTGAGTTTATTTCAATTTGCAACACGTCAAGATAATCTGAACCGGAAACCTGTGAAATTGGTAAATTCTCGGTTTGCTCGTGTTTCTTTTTATTTGAATATTGTTTTTATTTGGCATTAACCTAGTTAAATAATTTGACCCTATACACGGTTACGCACATCCCCTGTACTAAGCCGAAAGGAGGTCATTGTACTCATCATTATGAACTACTTTTACTATGGGATCAATGTTGAATATGCGAAAAAAATATCTGCTGTTTCATACATCGGTGCGACTGTGGAATGAGACCCCTCTAAATATTCGGAAAGCGCCATCTAAGGCTGTTTTTAAGCGACTGTTACGCGAACACTATTTAAAAGCATCAGTGTCTAGTGTCTAAGTTGGTATTTATAATCACTCTCTTATATGTATTTATAATTCTTATATATATAATATTAATATTATAAT
Source organism: Agriopis leucophaearia (assembly GCA_949125355.1). Lineage (NCBI taxonomy): Eukaryota > Metazoa > Arthropoda > Insecta > Lepidoptera > Geometridae > Agriopis > Agriopis leucophaearia. The sequence continues at coordinate 15,651,115 of OX421264.1, forward strand.
TTGTGTAATAGTATGTAGTAAAGTCATATACTTATATAGTTATGTATTGATATTGGTATAATTTAAGTTTGTATAATAATTATGTAGTAAAATAATTTATTTATATAAATGTGTATAGATATAGGTTTTATTTAAGTTGGATTTATTTTTGATGTATCTGGTTAAGTATCTATTTCTTGTAAAAGTTTTGTTCTTTATTTTATTTTCTTTAGTTGACCAGTTTTTTGTTTCTTAAATTATACGGTTTTTTTTCATGCACGCCTAAATACCATTTGTTCAACCCGGTGGATGACTGGTAGAAAATGTTTAGCATTAAGTCCTCCATTTGTGCATTGTACTTAGTTTGTAAGTGTGCAATAAAGTATTAAATAAATAAATACATTTTGTCGAGTGTCAACGACCGTTTTCTATGGAACAGCAGATTTTATTTCTCAATTTCAGGATTTGTCTCATAATAAAAATTGTTAATAACGATGAGTACAATGACCTCCTTTCGGCTTAACAGAGAGTATATGCATAACCTTGTAGTTGATGAGGTTATATACGATACGATAGCAAATGTGATTTTGTTTTTAATTTAATATAATTATGTTTTCATTTAAAACCTAGCCCGTTGTAATTCCAGAATTCTTTCACTACTCAAATATTTTAGAAAAATATGAATCACACTGTTCTCTGAAAGTGTAATTATTCAGTGAAACGGTCTAGTAATTTGTTAAAGTGGTGCCTGGAATTTAAAGTAATTTGTGTGCAAACTAAACGCAAGACCAGAAAAACTTTTTAATTTTCATTATGGGACAAATATATATGTATGTATATCAGTCTCTGTCTGCCATATTGCAAGCTTTGCTTAGTTTGGGGTCAGATGACCTTGTGTGCAAAAATGTCCCAGATATTTATTTATTTACGTTTACTTCGTGGTACAAAGGAAGCCTGATTTTTTTATAATTACAATTTTAAAACGTCGACAATTTTTGTGGTGTTTTTAAAGTTTGTCTCCTATAAAAAGGTAGTATCTTTTCGATTCAATTTTATAATGTCTAATTCTGTGAATTTTAGTTTACCTCTTAATTATCTAAACGTCCATTAACGTCCAATTCCCAGAATGTATTTTTGACGGGGCAAATACTCCTGTAATCTTTAAATGTATCTAGGAAATATTGAATTGTAAGTAGCGTTGCCATCTCTAAAATTTGGCAACCAGGACAAGACGCGTGAAAACCCCGGAACATAGTGTAGGGTTTTTTTGAACATAGTGTAAAAATCGTGGCGTGCGGACACAGTGCGTGTGTCGCAGACGGCCCAAAACTTTTTTTTTTTTAACCCGGACTACAAATGAAGTCCCTCTCAGACGCTCCCCGGATGCTCTCTAAACTAGGACAAATCCGGGGAAACCCGGACGGATGGCAACTCTAATTGTCGGTAGCAACAATAACATAACACGATTCTCTAAATCCTGTTTGTATATCGTGACGCCTCCTTTGTAAGATTGTTGCTCGATTAGTTTCATGCTGAAAAGTGGATGGATCTACCTTTTGATATAATATATTTTTTATGATCATAAAAGCAAGGAAAAACAGTTTTTCCCAATTATTTAAATCTTTCTAAAAATATGGAAAAAAAACTATATTATTATCTAAATAATTCATCAGTATTTCCGTACCACGGTAAATAACCTAAAAATTAACAGCCGATAACGAAATACTTAACAGATCATAATTTGCAAACGGAACAAAAAATGATGTATCAACCTCACTTTCATTTTATAAGACCTATTAACTTAACGTGAGGTGCAGTCAAATTTATATTTTCATCCCCAGTTCGCAAGCTGCCATTTATAATGAAGTCCCCAGAACCTACACAAACCAACATTTTGCCGTGTGAATTACTGTTTTCAATGGAACAGCTAATTATTTTCGTGATATCAGGGTTGGTCCCATAGTTAAAGTTGTTCATAATGATGAGTTTAATGAACCCGTTTCGGCTTAGCATACCCTTTCCTTATAATCCTGCATAGACACACTTTGTCAGTGTACACTGCCTTCAGCAAAGCACGCTTGGGACGTTCGTTCCTAGATTTATTTGGAACACGTTACCTGCAGCGGACACTAGTGTTGCTTCTCACTGAAAATGTTGAGTACAAAATGTATTTTGCGGTTAAAAGTCTGGAATAAAGTTAAAATGTTGAATAGAAGCGAGAGTGGATCTGGTTTGGACCGTTTCAAACTTTACTTCTCTATTGCAGTGAAAGTTTTAGTTGAGAATTAAAAAGTGGGATCTGTACTTCTGTACGTAAAAAAAGTCAGACTTTTTATCGCTGTTTAACTTTTTAAAGGGGTACTTGTCCTTGTTTCTTATAAAAAATAACTGTGAGTAAAAATATTTTGTTACAGTAATTTTTATATAGCATATTAGTGTCTATTTTCATCAACATCGTTAACATCATCATTTTTCTTCATCAATCCACTGTGTGTGTGTTCTGTGGGGATCTGTAGGGTGTATAGTCATCTATTAACACTCCATTCACTCCGGTTACAGTTTTTTTATCTTTTCTGTGGTTCCGGTCTTCTACGTCTTAGGGGCTTATTTCCATAGACAGTAGATTTTTTTGCTAGGTTTCTGACATTTCAATTGTCAAAATTTGTTGTCATTACGATGTTAACAAAGTTTTGTATAGTACAGATCTCCAGTTTCTATTTTAGGAACCATTCGTATAAATCAATAAGGTCTATCCTTACGATTGTTTCGGCTAAACATAACAAACTCAATTCGAATTAAATTTAGAAATCGTTTTACCTTGAATACGTCTTCCAAATTCAAAATAGAATTAATCACTTTCATTAAAACTGTTTTTCCACAATGCCTTGGTATTTCTTTGTAATCTAGTACCGTATTATAATGTTACAAAGTGAGGGTATTGTTGAAATAATGTTTAATAACCAGCAATCATGTAGGTCGTGACCTCGGGTTGAAATAGAACTCAGAACACAAATTACGGGGTTGTTGTCTCTATCAGTTTACCTTGTTGACAGCCTCACTAGCCGTTCCATGAAGTTCAAGGAAAAAAAAATTGCTCTATTGTCGCGTCGTTCACATTACATCGTTTGCAGAGAATCCCTTCTCGCCTATAATTAGGCATTTTGTTTTTAAACACACAAAATGCCTAGTTATAGTCATTAAAAGCGATTAGGGTAAAAGGTCTTTAGAGCATCTTTATGCTATACCTTTTGCCTTGATACGACTACTCATAGTTTCAGTTTTTTCCATCGAACAATGATATTGAAAGTCAATTAAGATGGTGCGCGCATATATTGCTACGTACGCGTGACCGACGCGTTGGTCAGACGTAGAAGAAATGCTCGCTTTGCTGACGTCGAGACGTCAACGATTGACGTGAACGGAATCCAGCTGCTCATCTAAACAGTAATGCATGATTATGAATAAGAAAGATGACAATATATATCCTTTTTTTTAATTGATATTGCTGACACCTATATGCCTTATCTAAAAGTATTGCCAAGTACGTAACCCGTAACATATAGGTACGGTAGTTAAGCAAATAACATTACTGCCTAAAATCACGGATTTGTCGATAAGCTTCGAAAGCAAATGCTGATTGTCGCATAAATTGGCAACACAGTATCATTAACATTTAGGCCAATGGGTTCAGGTGAACGAAGTCATAAAATCTTGCTATGTAGCCCTACCCTTTCATGTGTGCTTATTATGTGAAGAGCTGTCTTCAGGAGCGATTTTATCGCTGCAATATAATTTTTTACCAACTAAAAGTTTTTTTTTAAATTAAGTATATTAATTTCACACCAAAATCACAATCGATAGTAAATATTTGAATGTTCCAAAAATGTAGGAGAATAGGAACCAAAAGGATGTTGAAAGTTTAGGTAGAAGTCTACGCGTACGAAATCACGTGTTACAGGAAGTAATTGTATAAAACTGGCTGTATCCGCGACTTCGTCCACGATTTCTTCAGAAAAAAATTGCCTATGTCCGTCCTCATGACACACACTATTACCTCGTAAATTTTTATCGATATCGGTTAAGCCATTTAGCCGTTATTATGTAGCAAACAGACAGATGGACAGGGTTACTTTTGCATTTATAATATTAGTGTGGATTCCGGTGTGCGTTAGTTTGTACTTATAGAGTCACCTGGGTGGTTCTTAGCTATAGTTGGAGCCAGTAGGGGGCACTGTTCTGTTGTCTAGTTTTTTTCGCTATCGTTTTTTTTTATGGTTGACAAGCTAACAAATATATTTTATTTATGAATTTAGGTATATAGTATCAAATGTAGCCATATCCAGAATAACATTTTTTTTTTCTAATAATCGCAAAGTATACAAAGTACCCACTTTGTATACTTTATGATATAAAAATAGCAAGACATTGTAGTGGTAGGAGTCTTTTGCAGGGGTCCGCCTGGGCTTCCCCAGGCGGACACCACACCTTTGCCAGTTATTCAACCGCTAAGCAGTAGTGTGCAAACATTACTGTGTTCCAGATTTGCAATGTTTCCAGCGAAATTACAGGGCACACAGAGATTTGACATCTTATATCTCGGGGTGACGAGCGCAGTGCATTGCCATCCAGGGTTTTGAACTGTTGAAATTCAAAATTCTGAGTGGCATTGAGCTGTTATGGGCAAGCGTGAAGAGCCATCAGGCGAGCGACTTCGCTCGTCTTGTCACCTAGTAACATAAAAAAAAGACATTAAAGTTAGTAACCTCATTTAAATACGTATATATTAATTATACATTATATGAATATTATATTATGTATTAACATGAAATACATATAATGACTTGCAATCTTTCTAAATAATTATTTAACCAATAATTTGCCAATAAATAACGACTATAATTCGTTATCTTCATATCAAAGAAAGGAGCGAACATTCGTTTTTGTGTAAAAGATCCAGTGTTCTGAAAAACAACTTCCATCTCGAGGGACCTTGTGTTGACATGATATACTCACGAAGAGCGATAAACCTTATACACAGAGTGTCTTAAAAATGACCTGTACACATTTTTGTCAAATTTTCCAGAGTCGAAAGTTTTTACGTATTCGTCATGAACACTTTTTTTTTTGTAATTTTGTTATGAACGGATTTGCTCATTCCCTAGAAAAGTAACAAATCGAAAGACATACATAGAGTCATACATTTCATTGCACGTCTCGTCGACGTCTCGGTGTATTGTGCATTTCACTCAGAAAGCATATTCTAACCAGCCGAGCTCTAATAAAAAAGTATAAATTATAGAAAAAAAAATACAATAATAGGGCTGATGATCTTCAAATAGCTGAAGCTTTGCTTGAATCATGGCTAAGAACGTGGTCAATCAAGTCACCTTTCAAACAAAAAAATCACATCACACTTATCCCACTAATATCATATATTTGAATGTTTGGATGGATGGATGTTTGTTACTCAATCACGCAGAAACGGCTCGATGGATTTGGATGAAATTTGTAATATCAATTTCTTATGCCCTGGATTAACACATAGGCTACTTTTCATCATCATCATCTTCGCCGATTTTCATCACCACGCGGGTGAAACCACGGGCGCAGCTAGTAAATTATAATCGGTCCTGCCATTTCGGAGATAAATAGATACATAAGTTTTTTGTACACACAAACAAACTAACAAACCTCTCACCTTAAAAGCATTCCCTCCTGAAGTAGGTAAATAACATTTAATACAATCTTGTATATATTTTTCTAACATCCTCTATCTAGAGCCTTAAATCACCAAGCTCAAATAGGTCACAGTGGGAGCTCTCTCAAAAATATTGACGCCGTCTATTGGAGTTATATTCTTACCTTCTATCCTTTATTTTCTTGTCGTATTATTTTATCTTCTTCATGGCTTTGTCGGAAAAACTGTGTCAGCTTTTATGGACGTACAAAACGCATGGTAGGAAGTACCTACATTCATAAAGATTCACGCGAAACGGGAAAAATTCCCTTTAGTGAATGCGTATGAGCTTTTCACTATCGCAATGGTTTTGCATACAATCATGGATGGTATTCAACGCAGTGCAGTTTATTTAACCTTATTAGACTAGTTTTTGCTGAAAATAACGAAATAATAAATACCGGCTGACTCTTTTTTACCGAAACGGTTTATTTGAATTGTAGGTTTAGTTTTTGTTCTATAAATATTTAAAAAAAACGACTGCATTTTATAAATAGTAGGTAATTGAAAAGTAACAGCGGTATGCTGCATACATACCTATTTATATACCTACTCGTAGTAGATGCAGGAGCTCTTCCTATATATCCTGAATATTTTTATAATTATAATATACTTCTATACCTATATTATAAAGAGGAAAGATTTGATTTTGTTTGCATTGAATAGGCTCCGAAACTACTGAACCGATTTGAAAAATTCTTTCACTGTTGGGAAGCTACACTATCCCCGGGTGACATAGGCTACATTATATTTTGTAGCGAGGCCGAAGGCCGAGCTTACACCCGTGCAAAGCCGGGGCGGATGGCTAGTGTTATATATTTTTATAAACTGCTGAGTGAATTCTATCTACATAATGATGGTAATATTGACCTATTTAGCAAAGTTTACTTACTATTTTCCCCTCTATTTTCTGACGCCATCTTAAATTCTTGTAACCTCTGTCACTCCCACTATGGAAACGATTCAAATTATTATTTATTATTAATTATTTTTCGTATTGAAATCTATTAAGTCGTTTAGGCTGTAGGGCGTGCTAAAGAAACCATCATACATACATAATATTGACTGCCCCGGTGGCTCAGTTGGTAGTGGACCTACTCGTACCTTCTGCGTTGGGGCGTGGGTTCGATTCCCATCTAGGGCATACATTTATGTGATGAACATTTGTGTTTGTTCTGTATCTGGGTGTTAATATCTATTTTACGTACATATGTATTTAAAAATAAATATGTACGAATATGTCTCAGGCAGCCATATTACAAGCTTTGCTTAGTTTAGGGTCAGGTGATAATGTGTGCAAAAATTTCCTAAATATATATACTTATCTACACTAATATTATAAAGAGGAAAGATTTGTACCTATTTTTGTATGTTTGTAATGAATAGGCTCCGAAACTACTGAACCGATTTGAAAAATTCTTTCACTGTTGGAAAGCTACACTATCCCCAGGTGACATAGGCTATATTATATTTTGTAGCGAGGCCGAAGGCCGAGCTTACACTCGTGCGAAGCCGGGGCGGACGGCTAGTTTATTTATATATACATTCGAAAAACGTAACACTCTTTCATAAGTCTTGTAAAAACAACCGCTTAGCTATGATGAAGTTCAGATGGCCCAAAAGTTTGACATTAGGGCTCACTCAACTTGTACGGATTTACTTAATTTGGTGGTGGTGGGAACAGATAATAACATATAGCCCAGATTAGAGTCTAGGGTTCATTATCAGCCTAACATGTTCCCACTGCTGGGCACAGGCTTTCTCTCAGAGAGAGAGAGAGAGAGAGAGAGAGAGAGAGAGAGAGAACGGGCTTTAATCCACCAAGCTATGGCCCAGTGTATGTTAGTGAATGTCATATGTCTCTGAAATTTACATATTTTTGGACATACTGGTTCTTAGTTATTTAGCGAAGGCATCGAAACTGCACGTAATTTAATTCAATACGTAATAAGTAAGTGCAAGGTGGAGGACCGAATCGAGTACTGTCAGATTGTAAAGCACACATGCTACCGCTTAATAATCATATCTTTGGAGAATCTATACCCTGCCTAGTAACCAATACCACCCACGTCACTAAAAAAGAATGGATCAATCAATCAAGGAATTTGAGAAGTGGAGAGAAAAACCTGAACTTAAAACAATTTTAACAAATTATTTTAATTGTAAAATGTATAAGATGTGTTATAAGGTGGCGTGTAAATTTGAATACATTATTAGTTCATTTCAAGTAAAAGTGAAAACTGAAGCTGATAACGTTACTGTAGGACATCCACCCCACAATAGTAATTTTTAAACTTTCGCGATTCGAACACATGTTTGAGTCAGCTCGTGACCGCGGCCATTGTAACATGGTCGAAACGTCGAGCAAAAGGTATCTATTTTTACCTATATTTAATAGTGCGCGATAAGTCCCGATAAATATGTAAACATCCACCCACAAGATGGACAGACGGCCTAAACGGGACCGCAGGGAAACTCTGGATGCAGGCCGCTTTCAACCAACCGTTTTGGAGATCGATGAGGAGTCCTATGTCTAGCAGAGGACATTCTATGGCTGAAATTATGATGATGATGAAGCTAATAAATATAAAGCATGTAAAAAGTATAATTTAGGAGACCACCGAGCAAGTAAATCGTTCGCCAAATATTCCCTCCAGCCTGAACAGCCTGTTAGGTGCCTTCTGCATTGTCATGCAAACTATACGAGCGAATTGATCGGGTTACCCTGCTGAGAGGCAGTAACGTTTTATGTTAGGTTTTCTGAAAACGTGGTTTATCTTACGCCTGAGATCGTGCGGGTAAACCTTTTTGTTGAAAACTGGTGGATAGTGAATTTTAGTATTGCCCTTACAAAAGTCGAATGTTGACTTTACCCGAAGACGCAACGCAAAAAGATATTGTGCCATTTATGAACGTCCTCTGAACGTCACACAAAATGATAAAAGTAATAAAATAGTAGGGTAAAAGGAAGTGGTTCCAATTCAGCTTGCAATATTTAACCTAAACAAACAATTATACAAACATTGTAATTTAAATAAGAGCTTGTTGGAATTGTTTTAGACCACTAAAGATCTCAAGACAATCCAAATGCTCAAATAAGGAAACAGGGTCTAAGGAAACAGTTCCCAAAATTGAAGATTGGTGATAGTGCTGATGATTACTGATCTGATATGGAAACACATTTTTTTCAAGTTCACAATGTATCTCAAATAAAATATCAGCTGACGCTAAAGGTCAACGAACAATCTGCGCCACACTGCACCGAGCGCCATAGATTTAGGATGAATTATTTTAGGTCTATGCCGAGCGCACGCTTGTACGCTGTACATTGCTTGTTTGCAAAATTCTAAACAACAAAAACAACACTAAAACAATAAATATAAAGCAAATGGTTATTGGTATTCAATTGTGTTTAGATAGTATATCAGTAGCGTTTTCCTTACACCCGGTTTAAGTCACGTACAGCCATAACTGAATTTAGTAAATGAAGTGTCTATAGATTTCTTAACGTTCAGGGATGGCCACTTGGTAGGTGATCTTATCAAAATACAAGATGTATACATAAATAAATAAATCATCATCTTCATCATCAGCCAGAAGACGTCCACTGCTGAACATAGGCCTCCCCCTTTAACCTCCACACTGAACGACATCCTGCCATCTGCATCCACTGGATGCCCGCGACTCTCACAATGTCGTCGGTCCATCTAGTGGGAGGCCTACCTACGCTGCGTCTTCCGGTTCGCGGTCTCCACTCAAGAACCTTTCTTCCCCATCGGTTATCAGTTCTTCGAGCGATGTGGCCTGCCCATTGCCACTTCAACTTGCAGATTTTAATAGCTATGTCGGTGACCCTGTTTCTTTGGCGAATATCTATGTTCCGAATTTTAAATAAATAAATATCTGGGACATTATTGCACACATGGTCATCTGACCCCAAACTAAGCAAAGCTTGTAATATGGCAGCCAGAGACTGATATACATACATATAAATATTTTTAAATACATACTTTAATAGATATTAACACCCAGACATAGAACAAACACAAATGTTCATCACACAATTGTTTGTCCTAGATGGGAATCGAACCCACGCCCCCAAGCGCAGAAAGTAGGTTCACTACCAACTGAGCCACCGGGGCAGTCAAACATGTACATTTATTACCAAAAACTTACAAAATATTTTATTTTCCTACTTATTTTTGATAAATATAATAAATATGTGTTAGAGCTTAGTTAAAAAATAACTTTGGCGGCACCCTGTTATGAGACGTATCATTTAAATATAATTGTGAAATTACAATGAATTATAGTTCATTTTTTGTTCAAGTTTACCGTTTGTGAGATATGAATGGTCAAAAATAGCTTTGTCCTATTTCACTCATATCAAAGAAAAAACGTATGTTTAGCTCAAACATTTCACGACGATCTGATTTCCTCATTAATTTATATCAAATCAATTCAAAATGCTAATTTACTAATTATATCGTTGTACATTGTTCATTTGCGCGATAGAATCCGAAACGTGGATATTCGACAAAGAACCAGAGTCATCGACATAGCTATTAAAATTTGCAAGTTGAAGTGGCAATGGGCAGGCCACGTCGCTCGAAGAACCTATAACCGATGGGGTAGAAAGGTTTTTGAGTGGAGACCACGAACCGGAAGACGCAGCGCAGGTAGGCCTCCCACTAGATGGACTGACGACATCGTGAGAGTCGCGGGCATCTAGTGGATGCAGATGGCAGGTTGTCGTTCAGTGTGGAGGTTAAAGGGGAGGCCTTTGTTCAGCAGTAGACGTCTTATGGCTGATGATGATAATGACATTGAAAAAACTTATATGGAAAATTACTGCAGAATGCAGTACAATACAGAATCACTTTATAAACGCCACACAAAATACATCACAATGAAGAATAGATTAAACGTAGGCACAAAGGGAGATATTATCGCTAAGAGCATTCCCTAGAGCTGGATATACTTTTTGGAATGTGGACGGTGAGAATTATAAATTCAGACTGGCAAGAAAATTCCTACCATCCAATTGAACAGTCACGGCAAATTTATTTCCGCTTTCAGCAGCTTCGCACTACCAAGCTGTTGAAACGAGTTGACCTATTGATCCAAATAGAGCAGCTCATCAGCGGTGTTGCAAGTTGCGATCGTAATAAGTTGCAGAAAAATCTTGCCAGTCTAAACTCCACTTTCCTTTCAAAATATTTTACCTGCAAACGCTAAAAAGGGAATTCCTTTGAACGAAATATTTTCTTTATGTTTTGCGCAAGGGGTAGAAACGGAGATGTGATGGGTAATGGTACGGGAAATAAAAGACGCATTATACTAACCCTGAGATAATTTCAAACCTTTGCTATACCTATGTATATTAGAAAGCTATACCAGGCTATCCATCAGCATGTCATCCGTAAAGCCAGTTAAAATCAAAAGCACTTTAATCATTTGAATTACAAATTTTATGGATGATCTTCTGATGTTATAACGCGTCAAATGCGATGCTGCTAATGTTTCTGTGTTTTTTTTTTTTTACTTTTATGCATTGCTCGAATAACGTGTCAACTTTTAGTCTAACGCTGTATTAGTAAATAATCTAATAGTATAGTTTTCTAGCAAAATGAGATTTCGCGCTCAAGCTCTAGTTTAACAAACATTTAAGTAGTAGGAATTCAAACTTGATCCGTTGACAATTCAAACCAATTGTTGAAATGATTTTGAGGTTAAAACCTTGAAACGTGATTTCACTGTAAAATGTATAATACTTTTCAAGCTTTGCTTGAAAGATGCATGTTGCAGAAGCAAATTTCCATGAAATTAGGTGTTTGGCCCATAATGATAAATAATGTGATTATTATAATACTTCCGACTATGATGAGACTAAACATTAGTACTAGTAGGTATACCTTGCTAACTGTACTAATGCTAACTGTGCATTCATGACCCATCATAATATAATGGCTGAAGAATACGCAGTCAACAGTGTCTGACTATCCGTGATGTTTTACGTGGAATGCATTTAAGATTCATGATCCACAAATCATTGATGGCCTTATAAATAATGCTTAAAATTGGTATGTTAACTTCTCGCCGAAAAAAATTATGACACATAAAAACGAGACAGCATTTTTAAGCATTGCCTAACTTAAGTAACGTTTATAAGTAAGGCCGTAAATATGTTACTAACCGTGCTATGGTTACATGTCCACTGTGTATCCATGATCCATTATATTTATGCCTAACTGACCTTAACTTAACTTAACTAAACTTTTCATTACACGATCCTTTATATATGTCTAAATAAACCATGCTATGTTTCTTGTTAACTGTGCATTCATGAACTGTGCATTAAATGTCTAAATAACTGTGTCATGTTTATCTGTTGACTGTGCTTTTATTAATTCTGACTAGCCGTGCTATGTTTACCTGTTGACTGTGCATTCGTGATCCTTCATATGACTATAATGATTTCTTAGGTTTTCGCGATTTTACACATTTGAATTAAACACTTTTAACGTAGATTATCGTGTTTATTTCACATCATTTTGAATCCTGACGTTTTGAACACTTTGCAGTGTCCGTGATTCACATACTAAATGAGGAATATCTACAGAAATGTTATATAATTAGGCACAAGTACTGACAATGATATTTAATAAAAACCTTCCCTTTGTACACAGCAACTTCGAAACGTCAGGATATTTTTTTTTATTGAATACACGATAAAATGGTTAAAAGTGTTTGACCGTGCTATGTTTACCTGTTGTTTATGCATTCATGATCCATTGTAATATGTCTAAATAGCCGTGCAATGTTTACCTGTTGACTGTGCATTAATGTTCTTGGTATGTCTGTGTAGTCCTCATACTTGTGTTGTGTTGCACAGCGAGCCTGCTCCGTCTGCCATGTCCGCACTTCATCAGTTCGGAGCAGAGATGTTGCGCCTATCTCGCGGCTTGGAAGCTTCTGCTGCGACCAAACCACACTTCAAAGGGTATACAATTGGCATTATTTGTTGGCTTCAAACTACGGCTACCAAATCCTCTCTTTCTGTATCTTCTTCATATCATACAGCGTTATTTATTCCTGCGTGTTCACGTTGCATTTATTTTGCAGGACTAACATTTCTGAAAAGGGTGGAATGCTCACGCCTGGCTCCATAAGCGTGTCTTCAAGTTCTCCATCGTCAATGCTTCAAGACAGACGAAGACCTTCTTCAACGTGTGATCCCAATACACCACTTCATAGGCCAAGAAGCGCGTCTGACGACGAAAGCAACGATGGTCTTCTAGCGCCGACCACGTTGACAGCAAAATCTCGAAGCTCTGAAGATGGTTTGCTTTTACCACCTCCTTGCACATGTCCGTATTTCGGTCATGCAGAGACGACACCTCCTAGGCGAACTACTGAAGTGGTTATAGTCCCAGGTGGGGATATTAGTTGTAATGGGTATTCGAGAAATGGGAATTCAAAAGACGAACAGTCGACTCCATTGTTCAGGAGATCGAGTCGAGGTGCCTCTTCTATGGTCACTTGGGATGAGGCAAAACGGTTTCGAAGAGGCTCTAGTTTTGGTGGAGCACGAACCACTCTGTCTACTCCAGTACGTAACATACGTCCTCAGAGGTCTATAAACCGACAACCACAGTCTGTGACAGCGACACCTCAAAGACAAGCTCCAAGGCCACACCATTCGAGAAACTCCAGTGTCATATCTAGAAACTCGTCGCGCCACGGAAGGATATTGCGACTAGAACAAAAAGCGACGAAAGTTTTAGGGGTAGTGTTTTTCACGTTTGTCGTTTTATGGGCGCCGTTTTTCATCTTAAACATGGTGCCGGCTGTGTGTGAGGAATGTGAGAAGCGGATCGCTGATTGGGTGTTTGATTGCGCGTTGTGGTTGGGTTACTCTAGTTCGATGGTGAATCCTATATTTTATACTATATTTAATAAGGTGTTTAGACAGGCTTTTAAGAGAGTCCTGCTGTGTCAGTACTTCAAGGCTAGGAGGTAGCCGGCACCCTGGGAGCGCGCGCGGCCGACCTCAGATCCCGGACTGGGCGCGCTCTCAGTGAACCGTAATGTTGTTAATGTAAGATCTCAGTTCGTTTGAACGCACAAAGGAGCTTTAATATACGCTTTTAGGTATAGTACGCGCCAATGTTAGATGTACTATTCAAACAATATTGAATTTGTTTCTCGTGTTTAATTACACGTTGCATAATTACACACCAATTTCTCATTGTTTTTTTTTTATTATAAACTAGTCGACCGCCGTTTTTAGAGTATCCTATGTCCGTCTCCTGGTTCTAAGCTCCCCACCAATTTTCAGCCAAATCGGTTCAGCTGTTCTCGAGTTATAAATAGTGTAACTAACACGACTTTCTTTTATATATATAGATTTCAGAAGGTAATTGCCAGATAAAAACGGACCTCGTTATTTTTTCTTAAGGGCTTACCACAGAATTTCCACAATACTAGACAAAACTCTAAAAGTACACCTTTTTCTTTTATTTTGTTAGCCTACTAGTTGTACACAATATATTTATGGGGATATGTAGTTAATCGCAAATTAATAAATTATAAGCAAGAAAAAAATATACATAAGTTTACACTATCTTTTTAGGGTTCCGTACCCAAAGGGTAAAAACTGGCTGTCCGTCCGTCTGACCGTCCATCTGTCACCAGGCTGTATCTCATGAACTGTGACAGTTAAACAGTTGAAATTTTCATAGATGACGTATTTCTGTTGCCGCTATAACAACAAAAAAATAGAATAAAAGAAATATTTAAGGGGGCTCCCATACAAAAAACGTGATTTATGCCGTTTTTTATAGAAAATGGTACGGAACCCTTCGTGCGTGAGTCCGACTCGCACTTGGCCAGTTATTTAGTTAGGTGTGGTTAGGTAACGGCATTGCTCTTAAATATTTGAGAGTAGTAAATTAACAACTTATAGTTTTTGAGTTTTGGTCTGGTCTGTGTCAAAATGGTACGGAAATTAAGCTTGGAGTTAAGCCCTCAAGTGGCAGAATTTTGCACTTACAATAGTATTGATCATAACTGTAAAGCAATTTACAACTTTAAATAATTAATCAGCGCACAAAATAAAGTAAAAAGTAGACATCAACATAGAAACATAATGTATATTAATACTCGTATAAGACATGATATTTTATTGGTTAGAATATTTTTACTGTGAAATAAATCTGTACTATGTTGAGTTCTGTTTTAGTAGATGTGTACTCTATTACAGTGATCAACAAACGTCTTTTCGGCGAGTGGGGATTTCGAACAATTTTGACCGCGCAATTGGTTTTAGTCTTCGATCAAATAAGCAGAGGATTTTGCAACAACCGCCCGACCGCGGCTTAGCTAAAACTCCACCAAAACGCGCCGGTGCAGCAGTTCGCATTCAGTAACTCGTTATCAAGCGGTACGTAAACATGACATGCCATAAACTAAAGAAAAGAGAAGTAAATAGAACGAAAATGAGAAGGAAACTCTGTCGCCAAGCATTCTGATAGATATGTGATTGAACATTCTTATTTATGTCAACGCTTCGAACTCCGCGTCACAGTTGCTAACACAGTTGCTATGGGTTTATTATGGATGCAAGTGGCTACAACAAATTTCTTACAAAAATGCCTTGACAGCCGTTCTAAATAAAACAAAAAAAAACTTTTCTGTGCCATAAACAAATGCAAAGCTAGGATTTATTGACAATTTTGTCACTATTTTCGCAGTGCATGTACGGTGTGCGATAGTCTCTATTCGTTTGATCGAAGTTAGTAGAGAGCCTTTATATGCGCCAACTTTACCCCACCATCCCGCTTTTGCCATTACGATGTTTGCTTGTATAGGTATATACGTAAGCAAGACATTACCTTGATTCATGATCTCATCCCGATGGGACTTCAGATGAAAAATTGATAAGTCTAGACACTTATATTTTTTTCTTATATTGCAAACAAAAATAATGTATGTTGTGAATAAAATAAACCTACTAGAAATCTAGTCATAATTTAAGGAGTCGCGTCAAATTATGAAAAACATAGTTTATTTATTGTGAATCAGATTTCGTATCGATTTAATTGTTGTCTATTCAGTTTTCTCACTGTAACTTATATGTTGCTCATTGTTTAAAGCATTGCCTATTAGCATAGTTATCTTGGATATGGAATAACAGATGTGGAAAAATATAGCTCTTGCCGATGAGTACGGCCTACCTATAAAGCTTGATTTCCTCCTACGCTGATATCGGTGATGTATCTACCATCGATTGAGGGTCGTTCATGGGGACAGACAGTAATAAACCTAATTATACATAGTGTATGGGAAACGCTCCCGAAAACGAATACTGGTGATTGCTGATACGATACCACAAAATGCAGTTTTATAAAAAAAAAGTTCGCAATGAAATGCAAATAAAATATCATTTGACGCTAGAGGTCAACGAACGACCTGCGCGGCGAGCACGCTTGTACGCTTTACATTTCTGGTTTGCAAAAAATTTCACCACAAAACAACACACTAAAACAACAATTTATAAGACAAATGGTTAATGGTATTCGATTGTGTTTATATAGTATAGTTGTGTTTTGGCTTCCGGAGCGTTTTCTCCTTAGACCCTGTATACATTGTGTTATATAGTATACATTGTTATGTATAAAACAGCCTATCACACTGTGATGCTGATTATTGGTGACGCAATTATGGGCTAGTTCTAATTTTACTAAAGTTGTATGATTATTTACGGGATATTTACCGTGGTAAGGTTGTAGAAGGAGCTCCCGATATTTCAGCGCAGTTAAATGCACCATGTTCACGGGAAGACTGAAGAAATATCCCGTATATAAAACAGTGTTTGTTCTAATTTTAATTTAATTTATTATATCAAAAATATGCTGATCATAATTAGAGCCCATCAACGAAAACAAAATTAATATTAGTTCAAAAATAAATGAGTTGTACGTATTTTAATTTCATGCTAGATATAGAACGCACTATAGCACGTGATGACGTCAAGCCGCACGTGCGCTATACAAAGGCTCGAAAGGGACAGAGCACCCGCCCTCAATCCCCACCAAAAACTTTAAACGCTCATATCTCAGAGATTTATCAGCCAATTTACCTAGTAATTTTTTTCAGTATGCGTTCTGTATTTCGTTATATACTACGCAAAACCTATTATTTGTAATAAATGAAACATTAGGATACACGTCTATTACAAATAATCGCGCGCGTGAATATAGTGCTACATAACCGACGTCAGCGACTAAAGTCAGCTACCGACGACTGTGCTGACGTTAGGGAAGCTAACAATCAGGCCTGAGATTTATTTATTTCATCTAGTTTAGTAACTACATAATAGAAAAAACTATACTTTTATTGTGATTTATGTTGATCTCATATCTAAGTAGGTGCTTACTCTCTATAAGTAAATAAAAACCATAACATTAGATAATATTTGTATCTTTGTAAAAATGTATATACAATGTAGATTCTATAATGGTGGTTAATAAATTACGTAGATTTATGAACATCTAGATGTGTAAATAATATAAAATGTTGTAAAAAATGTAAAAAGATTTTATCGTTTCAAAAGCAATAAAACAATTTGATCGTATACATAATTATTTTATTATCCCAATATTTACAAATACATTAATGCATAATTTAAGTATAGGTAGGTTATCTCTAGATGATGGTCATATTCGAAGATACCGTCGCTTACCATCAGGCGAGTTAGTGGCCAAACGTGGATTTATTCTATATATATAAAAAAAAAATTACACTCAATATAAACAATTAACTGGTCGTTGAACGTGGTCTCTCACTATGGGCCTCATTAGGAAGCACAAAGTCGCACAACAAGCAATGGAGAGGGCTATGCTCGGGGTTTCTCTACGAGATCGAATCGGAAATGAGGAGATCCGTAGACGAACTAAAGTCACCGACATAGCCCACCAGATTAGCAAGTTGAAGTGGCAGTGGGCAGGGCACATAGCACGCAGAACAGATGGTCGATGGGGCCGAAAGGTTCTCGAATGGAGACCACAGACCGGTAATGGCAGCGTAGGACGTCCACCCACAAGATGGACTGACGACCTAAAAGAGACCGCGAGAAAACGCTGGATGCAGACCGCTTTCAACCGGTCCTGTTGGAAATCTATGGGGAGGCCTATGTCCAGCAGTGGACGTCCTATGGCTGAAATGATGATGATGATGAAACAATTAACTAAGGTCCCAACTCTGAAATCATCGAATGGACCGAGCCCACTAAAATCCATTGCAATGATACATTGATGGATCGGTTTGCACCTTTATATCCACTTAATTCCATCATCTATGATTTTGTGCAAAGTGGATTTGTTAGAACTGACGGATAATTTTATTAACTGTACCGATCATCTAATAACGAATAAGTGTTCATAATTATGTGTTCCTAGCTGCGTCCCGCGGTTTCACCCGCGTGGTGATACAAAACAGTGATGGTGATGATTATGAAAAGTAGTGTATGTGTTAATACAGGACATAAGCTATCCCAATTCCAAATTTCATCCAAATCCGTCGAGCAGTTTCAGTTTGAAGGAGTAACAAACATACACGTTCACACACAAACTTTTTCTTTTATAATATTATTGTGATTAGTGTGATAGTAATCGGTTTACTTATATGGCCTCTACGAAAACTAAAACTATATTGTTACATTCTAATCCCCTCAGTTCGTATGGTCAAAAACCATGTTGTTATAGGGTTATTTTTTGTGTTAATTTATAATACTTCAGGTAACGCTAACAAACAGGAGATATAGATGTTTTAAATGCTTGTCGGGACTTATCGCGCAATATTTTATTTAGGTGAAAATAGGTACCTTTCGCTCGACGTTTCGACCAAGTTACAATAGCCGTGGTCACGAGCCGACTCACAAAAAATACTATGATCGATGCAGTCGTTAAGCAAAGTCATTATAAGCGAAGTCGTTCTATACAAATTCTGATGTATATGCAGGGTTAAACAGAAAAGTATTACTAAATAAAAAAAAGGTATTTGTTCTCATCGTTATGACCAACGTTTACTGTAGGACTATGTCTGAAATCGCGAAATAAAATATAATCAGCTGTACATACATATAGTTGAGTGTATTCTTTTCCATCAGCATTTTTTTGTGATTTCTGTGTTCATCCTATAGTAAAAGTACCTAAAGTTATATGATTATTTATGGGATATTTACCGTGGTAAGGTTGTGGAAGGAGCTCCCGATATTTCGGCGCAGTTACATGCACCATGTTCATGGGAAGACTGAAGAACCAAAGCACTAGATTGAATTTCATAATCCTAAAATCCTGTCCACCGAGCGCCACTACATAACAAGACTGGTACCTAAAGGAAACTATTGCGATCTCGAAATGCCAGAATTTCAATCGAGGTGATGGTTTTCAACTCGCTAGTGTGTGGAATCCAGTATTAGGTTGCCTTAAAAATAAAAGTCTTCGTTCAAAATGTGTTCAAAATACTATACGCAGTGATACAGTGAGTGTGTTTTGTCGGGACTTAGGTTCGAGTTCGAGTTCCAGTGATAACTGTAGCAAAAGACTAAGAAAAAGGGTAGATCGTTTTGTCTGTACCTAACTTTAAACTTTATCACCAACCACCCGCATTCTTCAGTCTTCCCGTGAACATGGTGCATGTAACTGCGCCGAAATATCGGGAGCTCCTTTCACAACCTTACCACGGTAAATATCCCGTAAATAATAATAATAATAATAATTTATTTCCAAAAAAGAGCACATAAAAATTTACAATAGATATACACAATATGAGAAACCTAAATAAAACATTTTCGGTGGGCCCCAAACTAGGCTAAGCCTGTATCTTGGGTATATGGGTATATCTTGGTATCTAAATAATCATATAACTTTAGTGAACAACCGTGATAATTTAAAACAGTGTTTTAAAAGTACCTAGTTTATAATAATGAGAACAAAGACCTTCTTTCGGCTTAGTACCATTGTTCCGTTGCTCACTCAAGAACGACAACATTTGAACAACGCTAATGTAAATATAACTTTATAAATAAGACAAAAGTCCAACGGAGCCAATACTTAGCTTCCTCAATAATAAGACGATCCTCATTTTCTCAAAGGCATTATCGGAAAAATCTACTTGTAAGAAAAAGGTCCTTTGTCTTATACAACGAGGTGAAATTAAATTTTTCAAAAGTTCCCAAGACTTGCGCTTCGCTTGCTACAAAGAGAAGTTGTATTTAGCTAGATAAACTAGTGAATTGTTTTCTCAACGGAGCATTAATACACGTGAATAAATTTTATATAAAGTGTTTCCAGGAGTTCAAAGAACTTATGAGCTCTCGTACTTTCGTACTTGTAAGTATAATGTAAAATAAACAAAGCCTTTATATTTGATTTAAATATACATATTTATTTATTATGCACAATTTAAAAACCAGAAAATTAACAAAAACTTAAATGTTAACTAAAAACTTAAGCTTAAATTAATTAATCTATACCTACCTATATACAAATAAACATATCATAAAACAATATTCTCAAAAAAGGACTAATCTAAAAGCCCCTCGGTGGAGGGAAAAGTGGCCAGAATGCTGGTAGCATAATTTTTTGGCCAAAGTAGGCGCCAACATTTCGGTCACCTGTCGTCTCCACCAAACGTTTAGCCTAGTTCCTGTTTAAATCATGTGCGGCCGGCCTCCACGGTCCTAAGGTCTCGACCCCAAACGGCACAAAACATACATCCTGTCTAAAAATCTATATTTGTACCGTTTAAGGTTATCAGCCTTAGTCGCGGCAGCTCCAGCCTGTACATTTGTCCCAAAAACCAGTTGTTACAGTTTTATTTGATTTATAAATATTACACACATATTTGATATAAATTATGTCCCCCAATCTGTATGAAGTCCTTCTCCATGTCTTAACATACATGGCAAGGCAAGATCGTATTTCTTGCGCTAGACGGGTTCAGATTTCACCTGTTGCAGCCGCAACCTTGAAGACGTCGTTGCATCATCGTCGCCTTTATTCCATGTAACTCAAGGATGGGATGGGGAAGGTGGCCAGACAACTTCCAAACTTGTGGTGGTAGCACTCTTTTGCAGGGGTCCGCCTGGGGAAGTACCACACCTTTGCCAGTTATTTAACCGCCAAGCAGTAGTGTGCAAACACTACTGTGTTCCGGATTGAAAGGCAATGTTTCCAGCGAAATTACAGGGCACACAGAGATTTGACATCTTACATCTCGGGGTGACGAGCGCAATGCATTGCCATCCAGGGTTTTGAACTGTTGAAGTTCAAAATTCTGAGTGGCGTTGAGCTGTTTTGGGCAAGCGTGAAGAGCCATCAGGCGAGCGACTTAGCTCGTCTCGTCACCCAGTATTAGTGCCCAGTACCCAGCAGCATTTTGGAATGAATTCCCACTAGTAGCGGTGTAAAACTTTTTTTTTTGTACATACATTATAATATACTTGTTATATTATTGCAATAATGAATGTAAATATTTTTGCACAAGAGAGCTGCAGATGGAAAGAAACGCCTTAAGAAGAAAGAAACAGTATATCAGACCCATAGTAATTTATAGCCACTAAACAAAATCTTGGAGCTATAAAACCTTGTTTTGGCTGTTAGACATTTTGTCGTCCCGATAGGAAATGGGCATAACTCGATGACGGAGTATTTATTATCTGTTGTCGCCACAATTTTACGATGAAATGAACGTTAGAAAGATTTCACTTTTATAGTAATACCTTTTGGCAGTAAACAGGAACGAAAACATTTTTATGACCCTGAAATAAAACAACAGAGAAAATATATGATTGAAAATAAAAAAGCAAAATAGTAGCTTCAGTAAAAAAATAAGTAATAACTAACTGTCTGACATATATAATCTGCTTTATTAGAATCTAAGTGTTGCCTGCAACGATCTTTAAACCCTAGTCTTAACGTTAACATTAAAATAATATTAAAATTGTGAACAAATCACGACGACACAAAAACTAATTTCCTATATCTTTACGACTCATTTCTTATGAATCTACTATATCTTTAT
This sequence comes from Agriopis leucophaearia, assembly GCA_949125355.1. NCBI lineage: Eukaryota > Metazoa > Arthropoda > Insecta > Lepidoptera > Geometridae > Agriopis > Agriopis leucophaearia. The sequence continues at coordinate 15,672,920 of OX421264.1, forward strand.
GACTCATTTCTTATGAGTCGACTATATCTTTATGACTCATTTCTTATGAGTGTTCGCGTGTTTCTGGCCAAAATTAGGATGCACTACTACATTTTGTGGCTGTTATTGGGGCGTTGTTGAACCTATCGGTTTCAGTTTATAAATCCTAAATCAAATTTTTGAACCAAGCTTTTTCAGCCACTCATCAGCAAAGTGTCTCTCTGTGGTTATATTATAAACCTTGTTTCTGAAACCTAAATCACGTTTCACTCACGTAATTAATCACCTAAACTTTAGCAAGACGAACTCATGTAATTCAAGACAGTAAACTAAATCGAATGAAATGAAAATTAGAATCGTCTATTTTCTATCGGACTGTCAGTTTTATTTTTATGCCTTACGTGAAATGTTATTTCAAAGTGAGTGATTTTTATAAATGATAAATTTAATTACGGTGGCAGTGGTCACTAATACTAAAATGTATGTTAATGTTTATTTTTATTTTGCTACAATCTCATATCTGTTAATTAAATAAATTTAAAACATGATATTTTAATTATTGACATTGTTTCGACTATTTAATATAATCTGTTCGGTATTATTATGCAATCTCTCTAGATTTGTACGCCTTCTAAGCAAAACAAAACATAATACAAAGTGACAAATATTGTTTACATCTATGATTGTGCATGCATTTTTGTGTATGTGATTTGTGCATTTAAATCATCTCTATCATCTTTAAACTCAATTTGTCCACTACTAAACGCAAAGTGCGTTTTGATAGATGATTGTATGTTTAGCAATTTGTTTCATTTTATTTAGAGCTTTCCTTTTTGTGCCTCGGTATGACAGCGCTCAGTAGTTCTGTAACTGTATTTCAGTATATTGATCAAGCGCTGAAAACAAATGAGATTAAAAACTTTTACAATACAATGAAACTTTTTCGTTAAGTTCAATCTATGCTCAAGTTTCAGTAGAATCTATTAACGAAATCCGATTAATTTTGCTTGAATATTTAAATAGCTACTATAACGTCATAAATTAAATCAATGTGAAAACTTAAACGGTATTTGTGCTTTGATTGGATTTTGTATAATTGATATTTTGAGGAGGTTAATTTTACAGCTACTTATAATTTTTAGCGCTGTTTTCCAGCGTTTCAAAAACGTCAACACAGCAGTGTTCTATAGAAAATGTCATTCGTACCAACTCAATAATATGTATGAAAGCAGCTTGTATGTTTTTGCGATATCAGGTTTGGTCCTATAGCAAACGTTGTACGTAATAATAATTCACATCACTTGGAATACCATAAAAAGAACAGAACGATAAATTGTTAAATCAACTTTCCACCCCTGCATACCATCCACATAATCTAAAGTCAACGATAAAAGAATTTATTAAACAGAAAAATATGAAGCCCTCCTTAAATATTATTAAAGCCAAGAAACGTTCGGAAAGAAATAAATTGTAGGTGAAGAGACTCTTCATTATATTCCTTAGAGAGCAAGCAGACGAGCGACAATATGAGGTGCGATTTTAATCGTTTATTACTACGGTTTTATCAACTTCACTTGTAACTACTAACTTAATCAAATATTTGAAGTCGATTTTAATCAAATAATTTGAATATACTTTTAATTGTCGTATCCAAATATTATGAATTTTGGATGACAATACAATCATTAGGTACCATCAGACTGATCTAATGATGGATACTGAAACTCTAAAATGGTGAATCACGCTGACAGAGCCATCTAGCGGGAAACACGCCAATGATCATGCCGCATGAACTAAGAGATGCGGTGTCGAGCCTTCTCTCCCGACTCTCTTCACCTCCCCGTGGGCGCGCAAGTGGATACACTCGTTCGTTATTTAACAAGTCACATTACCGTGTTTTTTTACTATAATATTTTTATAGACTATCTTTTTGATTTGCCTGATGCCTCTATTCAGACCTATACACTGCTCATCGTTTTTGTATGGAAATACCTAAAAGAGATGATCTTTTTAAACCTTGATGCAAAAAAAGGATGGGTTTATAAGTTTAACGTGTGTATATGTGTGTATGTCTGTAGTATTGTAGCTCCCAAAACAATTTAATTAATCAATCATAGTTTTTTGTTTTGTATAAAAGGGGACTTGGTCACGAGTGTTCAAACGACGCAAAAAGACGCTTTTGGGGGTCAAATCAACATTTCAATACTTTCGGGTTTTCATGGCAACTAAAAGTGGTCCATGTACACAGACTCTTATTATGCGAGAAAATACCTACCATTTGCTCAATAAACTGGCAGACCCTTAGTAAATAACGACATTCATATTTAATCAGATATTCCTGTATTAAGGATGAGAAGCGTAAAACATTGTGGGAATATTCGGTAACTGTCATTTTTGGGTCTCAGGGGCGAACTACATAAAATACTTTCATAAACTGGGCACAATTAAGACTTAAGAAAGTCTCAGTCGTATATTTTTCATCCTTAATTAATTGTGTATTTTAAAAAGCGTTTTAAACTTCAAGAAGAAGAAGAAGGCGTGACAACGTAGGAAAAATAGTACTGATCAACTAGAATTTTCAGACATTCTATACACATAATATAAAAAAAGCTCAAAGCTTCTCGGGCCCCTGGGAAGAAAAGACGCGTGACATTGGTATAACCCCGGTCGCACAAAATGAAGAAAAATAAATAAATCTTACTCGTGACCAGAATGCTGGCCTCTACTTTGCTCAAAGAGTGAGCATTGCCATACAACGTGGTAATGGGGCCAGCATTTTGGGGACGGTTCCCACTGGTAGCGGTTTAATAGATTAGTTTAGTAGTTAGGTTTTATTTATATTTTATTTTACTATTGGAATGTTGTTTAAGTTATTGTAATTATAATTTTCCTTATAAGATTGTCAAAACATACTCTCATTATTACTATAAAAGAAAGACCTACTTTTGATGAGACTCGAAGAGAAAGAGTCAACTTCGATCAAAACGTATACATTGTTCGAAGATCTCCAACTTTGATATTATTTCAAAACTAAAATATATTTTAACAATAAAAATATGGAAACATGAAAAAAAAAAAAATCTTACCATGTACACTCGGTCATAGTTTTATGAAGATCTGACAGCAACTATAATGATGAAAAATAGTTATTTGTTATGCAAGACTGCAAAGTTGTTTTTAGGCGCGAGTACTTGTATTGAATCCTAAGCGTAGCGAAAGTTTCAAAGATACGAGACGCAGAATAAATTTGCTGTTGAGCGAAACACACAACTTTTCATCTCACCTTAGCGAGGAAAATATTGCATTTCTTCTAAGTTAAGATAGGGACCTTCTTGAATCAAACTATTTGATGTGCTATTCAACGAGGTTGGATTGATTTAACAATGAAAAAATTTAAGGGTTTGACAAATTATATTCATCACGTTTAAATTTTGAATTTACTTTCCACGGTAGCACGGTAGCGGAAAAAAACTACTTTTGCGCGCAGATTTTAAACGATAAAGAAAGCCTTTCCAAGCTGGTGAGATAAAAAAATCTTTCTCATTTTCGGAATGTCTAGTATTCGAAATATCATGATGGTGAAGAATAACTCTTAACACTTACAAATTATTGGACGCAAATATCGAATTAATCAGATCAAACTATTGACTAAACTACAAAAAATATGTGTTATGTCGAGATGATACATGTCTGATATGTGGCTAATAATATCTGAACGATGAATATGACCGCAATTGTATGGCTTTTGCGGTTTACGGAACCCTACCTTATTGAGACACGCTCTTGGCCAGTTATTTTTGTGTTTGTGTTAAGCGATTTCTCTTCGCCGATTGTGATGATATTTTTTTTATTGAATAGAATATTTAAAGAATCTTTTGAGGTAGGACCTAGAGAAATTTCAAGGAAATATTTATTTCATTTCGCAGAGCCAGAAATTAGGGGACGAATCCCGTTTATTGAATTGTATCGACTGACCATGAAATCGGTTTTAGTTTTAAAATATAATTCTCTCGCGTAAGCGACCTCCCAAATGGCTCAGTCGGAGATGGCGGGAAATTAAATTGAAATTAAATTTATTCTCTAAAACAGGGGTTTTTACACTGATCTTAGGTTTTTTACATGTAGTCCTCCTATTTTTCCGTTACTTAGTATGTGAATTTAGTCATCATACAAATAAATGTGTAGTATATTTTAACTAAGAATTTCAAAGTACACAATTCAATGTTCAATGTCACAATTATTATTAGTAAATTGGAATGGCAATTTTTTTTTAATTAAAATAAAATGTACCTTTGTCAAAGTATTCAATTATTATGTAAAATTTACGACAAATTCTTGGTTAGAATAACAATAACAATGTTAAAATGTCAAAGTAAAAACAATAATTTGAATAATAATTACGTTTCCATTTAAAGGTAACTTAAAAACTCTTTTAAACAATGAAAACGTTTTTTATTAACCATGTCTTAAGTTTTTTCCGGAACATTCCGGGACGAACTGCATTGCGATTCTGTCAAAAGTCCTCTCCCCCAAGCGAGCTCTACTATCCCTTCGCATTTGATGAATCGAACGCCAGAATTAAAATGAAGTCGAATGACGTCACTTGTCTCGTTCGTAGCACTTTCCGTTTCGTAGCGTTTTTGGCCTAGTGCTTTCCAAGTTGTAAAATTTCCTGCAATGCAAATTACCGATTTTTGAACACGACCATTTTACTGAAAATCATAGCTTAAAAATACATTTGACGTTTAAAAAAAACTTGAGAGGTGTCAAGGGACACCCTGATGGAACGAAGTTAGAGAAAGAGAGAGACAGACAGAGAAACACGCACACGCCCATAGACATAAATTTTTTTTGCTACGCAAAAAAAATTACATCCTAAATCTATGCGCACGCCGCACGGCTTACAACTATAGCAAAAAGTATCGTTACAACTTTTAGTCTTAATTTTTTCTGTCTTTCCGCCCCCTTTCGCAACGCGCCATAAGGAACTTCGTTCCAAAACTTCGTTCCAATATTATTTTCAACATTTTGAAGTTGTATAATAATCAATATAATAGGGAATAAACCCTCGAAAAAGGAGACAATTTTTTCAAGCCCATGGACGGTATCGTTTATTGATGGGTACTAAGCAACTAAATTTGTAGTTTTTTTGTAGTATTCGGACGAAAGATAAGGTACAAATGCTACCGGAATCAGATATATTTAAGTATAATATGCGTTGTTTTGATTATTTGCCACGATTCATCATATCTCTTATAAAGTCCCTTGACCGGAACGTTGTTTATACGAAAAACAATAAATGCATGCTTAGGAACTTCTTAGACGTTTTTAAGAAAATAAATAGACCCTATTTTAATGCTGAATCTTGATATTATTTGAACACCTCGCTCAGCTTCCTCTGAACCGAGCTATGGAAGAACACACAATAACATGCACAAACAATTTCAGGAAGAAAACAATATTGAAGACGTCGCTCAGCCAGTGGAGGTTCATGCTATAAAAATTTCACACAAAATATCTCGTCACTTAACCTTACTCTAAATGTGGGTTTCGTTTTAAAATAGTAAAACCATCAAGCAGTGAAAAGCTAGATATTTTATTTATTACCAATATCAATAATTTAATGCATTCCTTCTTATCATCTAACTCAAGACGAACACAGTCCATGTCAGTCAATGTGCGCTAACTTTATTGCACTGAATGTTAAAATAATTTCTTACTTCCCACTATCCGAAGCATAATAAAGTAATAATCCTATTTAATTATCAAATACAATCCATATTTTAAATTTTATCTAGCAAAATTTTCTTTTCATTTCATTTTCTTTTTCCTTTTTGGCTTCGTGCGATGTATGCATTTGGCAAGTACAAGTCAATATATTTTATAGGAATGCACTTATTAGTGGTAAGCAAAACAAGAACTAATTCTCTTTATCAGATTCTGTGATAAGGTCATGGCCACCAAAAAATTTAATATAATATCTAAGTATATTATGGTGCATATTATTATTTTGTATATTTGATTAAATTTCTTTTCATGTTACATGTTAATACATTGCAATTGATAGTAACTATACTAAGTGGTTGAGTCAACTTGCTTAGAATCCTTTGCTGATAATACCTAAACACTTATCAGCTGTACATTTCTAGCATGATTTCCTTTGCGGCAGTAATATCTTTCTTCGTGTTCTTTCGGTCTTAACATGGGCACAAAGGTTCCTTCGATACAACCAATAACCCCAGGAATTCTTTTTTTCATAAAATCTGAAATATGTATTGATAATAATTTAAAAAAAATCCAGGATAGGCACTACCTAGATGAGTAATAATAGCTAGGTACCTATTAGATTTGTATACCTACGCTGTAATGTTTTAGTTAGGTTAGGTAGGTACCTTTCTTTCAAAACCTGTCTCTCAGCTGCATTCTGTGGAAATTTAATGTACTATTTGACGATTGATGGATGGTTTACGGGAAGTCGACGATTGTGATAAAAATGCATATACAATTTTACCAATGTTTTTTTGATAAATACCATTTGCTAAAAATGATAGAGTGCACAAAATCTGAAATCGCAAAAAATAGTTATGATTAGGTATAAATCTTTATTTATTCATTCACAAATACTTAGGTATACTTTCAATGTGTCTCAACATTTACTTACCTTAGTTCCTATTGTTTTTCCACTTTTACCCCATGATCTTCTCAATAAAGGTTTGAGATCTTGCTTCAAACTATCAATTAAACCTTGTGAAAGCCTATACATAGCCACATAATTCAGGTTGCAGAGTAGTAAATACTGTATTCTTATACCAGTATATTTTGAGCTTGAAGACGACATTCATAATCCAAGAGAATGTAATACTCCTACTTCATAATTATCTAATGAGTTCGCGTCTTCTAACAATATTGCCAACACAAAAATTCGCGCCAGACCGTCGTATTATCCTTAAAAACCACAGATATACACAACGTAGATCTGTGTTAAAAACAGTATATTATTAAATATATTATTTGGTATTTGTATAAAAAAACACTATCCTATTTTTTTATACATATAATTTCCACAGCCGATATATATACTCTGATCTATGTTCCCAAGAGAATTTAATACTCCTACGGACTTATGTTCCACAGTCTCCATCTTTTCCACAGTCCACATAGGTTTTTAGAGTTCACCAAAGAGAATACAACAGAAAGAGTTCACGCCCAAAGAGAATCTAGACGCGCGGCAGCGCGTCAAAACCAAATCTCAACCGGTACCGTGTGTTACACGAACCATTTGGAGCCACTTTTGTCCCCCTCATCACTCAAAAACTATTTCACATAAACATGTCAAATTTGGCATATATATTAAGACTTGCGAGATACATTTGTGCACCAAATTTCATAAACACACCTCAAACGGTGTATTAACGTCCAAAATCGTCATTTTTATCACTGACTGTCCTATAGATCAAAACTCTAACCAACTTCCTATGAAGTGGGTTATGATGACCTAGAACCTAGAAAGGTAGTTGGGTGATTAGACAGGAATAAATCAGAAACTGGTAAATTTGTATTATTTTATCATAATTTTTATAATTTTTCAATTTAATTGATTCTATTAGGAACACCTTCTTATAGCGCCTGTAATATAAGAATTTGCAATCAAAATTGCTGCCATCTGGTCTTTATGTGGATTTTAAGGTCTTCATTTGAATATATAATCACGTGAATATATAACGAGTAGAATACCACCCTCAATTTTTTTGTAATCCAAACATATCAGTGTTACTATGTACATGTAACTGCGCCGAAATATTGGGAGCTCCTTTCACAACCTTACCACGGTAAATATCCTGTAAATAATCATATAACTGTAGTGAACAACCGTGATAGTTTAAAACAATATGAGTTTTAGTACTTATACCAAGAGTATTATAGTTGTACAGGCGTCAGACACCAACCGAACCCACGGTCGACTAACGCCTGACAGAATTGTAAGAGCACCGGCTCACCCTATAGGTTGCGTGAGACTCTAGTAGAGTTTGTATGTCGTAACTGGGAACATTTAAGTGTCTACAGCAGCACGTATTAATTTTATTATGAATCATCATCATCATCAGCCATAAGACGTCCACTGCTGAACATAGGCCTCCCCCTTTAACCTCCACACTGAACGACAACCTGCCATCTGCATCCACTGGATGCCCGCGGCTCTCACGATTTCGTCGGTCCATCTAGTGGGAGGCCTAGCTACGCTGCGTCTTCCGGTTCGTGGTCTCCACTCAAGAACTTTTCTACCCCATCGGTTATCGGTCCTTCCAGCGATTTGGCCTGCCCATTGCCACTTCAACTTGCAAATTTTAATAGCTATATCGATGACTCTGGTTCTTTGTCGAATATCCACGTTTCGGATTCTATCACGCAAAGCAACTCCGAGCATAGCTCTCTCCATTGCCCGTTGTGTGACTTATTATGAATAAGTGCCTACTAATAATTTCTGTACAAAAAGTAATGATATCCCATCAAAAACATAAATGTGAAATGAGAGCCAAGTCAATATCATGATACATAATATCATATATGCCTTGGTTGTTGACTTCAACGACAAAAGAAGTGAGATCTAAATGTGAGATCTAACTTAGGATAATATATTGAAGCCTAAGGTATAAAGCCTAAGCCTTGGCTAGTTCGAATATACGAATTATTATTAAGTACCTACTAAAACAGTCATGGAAGAACCCATGTTCGATGGCTAGTTTCTACCAGCAAGCCAAATTTTCGCGAGAATAAATGAGAACTTTCTGTTTTAGAACTTTCGAAGGCTATAATATAATTCATATATGAAAACTAGCCAAGTCAGACCTTAGGCTTCAATATATTATCCTTAGTTAGATCTCATATTTAGATTTTCTTTTGTCGTTGAAGTCAACAACCAAGGCATAGATGTATCATAACACAATATTGACTTTGCTCTCATTTCACATTTGTTTTTGTTGTACTACGTTATATTCACGTCTTGCTAATTTAGTAGCGAAAATATTATCAAAGAGCGAAACAGTCACTTTTGATTTCACAGCTCAAATTCGACCAATCGAGCCCAAGGTCAAGCCAAAAGCGACGAATACAACGCTGTTAAAGTTTTCTTCTACAAAATGACATCTTACCCAAGCGTACTCGCTTCTACTGCCGCTTCACTTACGGCAAATCGAGTTTTTGATTTGGTATTCAGGATGCAAAAACTCCCAGGTGATGTGATATCGAGGGCTACGAAATTTACGTCACTGTCGCGTTCGTAGCTCTTTGGCCTAGTGCTTACCAAGACGTAAAAATGATTATCGGCAATTATCGGTTTTTACATTCAGCCACATTACTGAAAATTTAAGCTTAAAAAACATTTTTTTTCTTTATTACGTTATTTTTAACAATTTTTCAGCATTAAAAAATGGTTTAATAACCAATAAACCCTTGTTATTTTTTTACATTAGATTTAAAATATGCCATTGATATAATATGACAAGTGATGTTAGCTTTGACGCTTGATCAAGTGTTGCAATGAAAAATATTTTACTCATGAAAGTGGTAAAAAAAAGAAAGTTTTTTTTTTAAATTCCTTTTCTTTTTCTTGTTAATATTTATATCAGAAAAATGGGTGGTCTAAATGCTTAGAGCATTATCGACCAATCTGGCGTCTGCCTTTTATTTAAAACTAGTGTTTTTGCCCGCGACTTCGTACGCGTAGGTTTTCATATAAACTTTCAACCCTTTTTTCTTCCCTTAATCCGGCCCTTGCGCACAATAACATAGCCTATACTTCAATCTGGTCATAGCTATGCATATTCCTGAAATACACATTTAAATCCGTCCAGTGGTTTAGGCGATGTGCGTGGACAAACAAATAAACTGACAAAAATACTAAAATACGTCTGAACGTGTGAGCTGCTTATTTTAAGACGCATTGTGTGCTTTTTTATACATCGCAATATTTTTTTATCTTTACGTTTTTATATTTATAGATATAGATAGATGTATTGTATAGAATAGAAAGAAGATTTTACAATCAATAGTTGATTTCCTTTGATCTTGTTTTATCACCTGAAGTTATGTGATGATGAGGTTGACGATGGTCACGTTTAACTAGGAGTATTCCCACGGGACTTGAAATATGTTAGGATAAATCAATCGGGAAATACAGATTCCCAAAGAGTTCCACTCTTTAGCGGTATATCGGCATGATAAATGTGGAAGCAAATAGCTTCGTGGGTATAGGTGGTAATATCTTAGGTTTTATTAATTCTTAGATAATAATCATATAAAATACGAGTGAGTACAGAATGAAAGTAATGATGGTGGACTATTTTTGGGTTACTTATACAGTCATGAAATTATTATCTGTGTTGCGGAAATATTCGACGTTACATATTGGCAAGAACGATTATATGAATCCTTGATATTGGTTACAAGGTAAACTTTTTTAATATTACGACCGAAGGACTTTGTATCCATGGTCATGAAAAAACTAACAACAACATATTAGCATACAATTTTGAATTTGTTTGCACAAACAATACAAGTGTAAAGTCGATGTTGTGTAGGCGCGAATTGCAGAGGAATAATGCAGTAAGTTAATGTATACCTTTATTCTAATGTAGGTTCCTTTTCTATGAGTAAACAAACTTATCTAATATATGAAATTATTTAGAGAAAACTAAAGAAAAATCCAAAAGATAACTTTCATAATAGTAATTATGTAGGCTCAGACAAATAAAGAAGTTCTTTATTTTTCTGACTAAGTATATAAGCATCTCTTATATAACAGGACGATCATCATACATAAACATCATAATGAACGCATTGTTTTTGTGTGATGATGGTCCGACAAAAGTGAATGTCATAACATGCCCTCTCTATTTTCAGCCCAATTGAACGCTCAATGAATCCCTCATCTGCACAAGCAGATGATCTTGTGGAGTTCTTCAAGCTTCTCCATCTCCTCAACGTCGAACGCATTTAAGTAGCCTGTCCGAAATGGTTTTGAGGGTGGAGGAACAGCCGCTGGCGCATTGCTCGTGAGACGTGGAACCATGAGTGTGACCAACAAATGATAGAAACAGCGCTTTCGTAGATAAGAGACAATCTAAGAAAATCTCTATAATTGTTGGCAGAAGTAATAAAATAATAATAACTTTAATTGATTTTTATTTTTAACAGTAAAAATGAACGATAAGTAATTTAATTAATATTACATAAAAGTACAAGTAAAATCTGATATTACTTATGGGTCTTCATAAGTATGAGGATCATTTACAATAAATGGTAATTAAATCCTTAAAACAATATCTTAAGAAACAAATAGTAATTTAATGAAACAGATAACAGAAATTTTATTTCATTAACGTGGCGAGCCCTCCAACTATTGATTGGATGGAGCGATTGGACCAACTATTGACGATGTGTGCACCATAATACAGTATTATCGTCCTGAGTGTTCCTTCCTATTCTGCCGAAATTAGCCTCATGTTGTGCATCAGTATCGCTCATAAGATGGTGCTGGTAACCTGGCTTTATTACAAATGTTGTGGAGGATACATCATGCAATAGTAATTTTAGCTCCATGTCAGGATATTAGTACCTATAGGAAGCGGTGCAGTAATAGGCATCTAAATCGACCTTTAAGTATAAGCCAATACTCCTCTCCACTGTTTTTCGGGCAGTAGCATAAATCTTATTGTAATGGTCCTCCGGTGTACTTTTAGAAGCATTAGACACAGGTGACATCAGGTTTTATACAAATACCTTAAAAACAAATCACAAAAAAATATTTTCCAGTATCCGTAAAAGTTTTTTGAGTTCACGTCTTGCTAATTCCGCCGTGAAAGAGTAACTTTTGATTTGACAGCTCAAATTCCTTCAATCGAAGGCACGATCGAGAGAATCGTGTTTCTTGAATACCTATTTAACTGTCGATCCCATACAAAAGTGTCAGTGAGTGCTACGAACAATATATCAAACTCGACATCAAACTTTACAACCAACTCAACTGTCTTCTGAATACCAATTTCGCGAACTCTATATCAAACTCGACAACAAACTAACCTTAGTTCTGAATGCCTATTTAACTGTCATCCCATACAAAAAATGTCAGTGAGTGCTACGAACCCGATATCAAAACTCGATTAAGTGATCACCTGTCTTTACTGAATACCAATGTCAACGACAATGCTGAATCCGCGCTGTGATTTGACGTAAGTATATATCAGAATCGCAATGCTGGACTCCTACTTGAAGGACTGGATTGAAATTACCCAAAACAGAGAGATAGAAGAAGGGAAGAGAGATCTTTGCCCTGCAGCAGGACGATGCAGGCCTTTTTTAATCTATTCACACTAATCATATATGTGAAAGTTTGGATAGATGTTTGTTACTCAATCACGCAGAAACGGCTGGATAGTTTTGGATGAAATTTGGAACATACATTGCTTATGTCCTGGATTAACACCTAGGCTACTTTTCATCATAATTATCATCACCGATTTTCATCACCACACGGGTGAAACCGCGGGGCGCAACTAGTATCATATATGTGAAAGTTTGGATGGATGGATGTTTGTTACTTAATCACGCAGAAGCGGGTGGATGGATTTAGATAAAATTTGGAATACCTATACATTGCTTATTTTCTGTATTAACACATAGCCTACTTTTCATTATCATTATGATCAGCGATTTTCATCACCACACGGAAGCCGCGGGGCACAACTAGTATCATATATGTTAAAATTTGGATGGATGGATGTTTGTCACTCATGCACGCAGAAACGGCTTTGGATGAAATTTGGATTACCTTTACATTGCTTATTTCCTGGATTAACACATAAGCTACTTTTCATCATCATCATCATCATCATTGCCGATTTTCATCACGACGCGGTTGAAACCGCGGGGCGCATCTAGTATGTACCTAAGCTAGAGAAAAAAATCACCCCTGTACTTCTCGCACCGTCGACGCTCAATGATAGATGTTGGTTTCCAACAATCTATTGTATTGGATCGGTGCCAGCCATAAATCCGTGTTTATCGGATTCTCAACTCCCGGGACGTGTCAGTGCGATGTTTTCCTAAATCTGCTGTTTTTATTTACATAAGCGGAATGGACGAGATTATGGATGGTACTATTGTTTATTCTGACATTCCTGAATAAGTATAATAGGTAGGTATAGGGTGATGTTTTGAATGTGTGCGAGTATTCGAAAATTGCCTTGTATATAACGCTTTATATTAACTTCACTTTGGTCGAATTGACACGACAGCCTGAACGGCATACATACGCAGTCATACGCAGTCATACAACGTACAACGGCAGTCATATGCAGGACTTTTTCTACGGCCAATGTCGCAGCTGTGTCGCACTTGCTCCCTGCACGTTGGAACGGCCCCTTTTATGGAACGCGACTTCTGTCGTAAAGACGTAATGTGTCAAATTGCTATTGGTATTCGATTATGTTTAGATAGCATAATAATAGCGTTTTTCTTATACCCGGTATAGATAGATCAATACTATCTACAATTGTGTGTTTATGGCAAATGTAGGTTAATTCTATTACGCTGACGCTGATTGTTATACGCTGGTGATGTTTTGAATGTGTGCGAGTATTCGAAAATTGCCTTGTATATAACGCTTTATATTAACTTCACTTTGGTCGAATTGACACGACAGCCTGAACGGCATACATACGCAGTCATACGCAGTCATACAACGTACAACGGCAGTCATATGCAGGACTTTTTCTACGGCCAATGTCGCAGCTGTGTCGCACTTGCTCCCTGCACGTTGGAACGGCCCCTTTTATGGAACGCGACTTCTGTCGTAAAGACGTAATGTGTCAAATTGCTATTGGTATTCGATTATGTTTAGATAGCATAATAATAGCGTTTTTCTTATACCCGGTATAGATAGATCAATACTATCTACAATTGTGTGTTTATGGCAAATGTAGGTTAATTCTATTACGCTGACGCTGATTGTTATACGCTTGCTTCCTAAGTGATTACTGACTGACTAATAAGTGTTTGTTTGGTACAATGGCAATTTATTGTTTACACGATTGCCCCATAAGATCGGTCATGTTCGGGTGTTATTATGTTTAATCAGCAACGGATCCCTGGTTCAGACTAAGCTCCTTAGTCTTGAGCATCGGCGCAAAGTTGCTATAGTCTATCGATTTTTTATTAGATACATTTCGGAGAGTGTGCATGGTCCTATTTCCTTCTGCCCATTTTTCTATCGGACTGCCAGAGCGGGCACAACAAATCGACATCACTTCATTATTGATATTCCAAAAACCCGTACGAAGCGCTTTGGTTCCACTTTTATTTTGCGAACTGCTTGTCTGAATAGGTGTTCTCCGATAGTTACAATCTAAGTGTCTCAAAATCATGAGTGAATCGGTTTCTTCAAGGCAAGCGTGCTCCATTGTAGACCGCATCATCGCTTAACATCAGGCGAGTTGGCGGTCAAACGCAAGACTACAACAAAAAAAAACCAAATATGCTATAAATAATTTTTTGTTATTTGTAATTCCACGGACGATAGGATTATAATTCAATTCTACATATTCATTATTATCAGCCTTTCATTTTCCCACGGCTGGGATACAAGCCTTCTCTCAGATAGAGAGAATGGGGCCTAATCCACCATATCATGCTGGCAGTGCATGTAGGAGAATATGATAAGTATTTAAATTTTTGGGTTCAAGGACATACCGGATTCCTCACGATGTATTCATTTATCATTTTTTAACGATGACTTTGTAACTGTACATAATTTATTTAAGTACAAAATAAAGTTATTGTTGCAAGGCCGTGGATGAAAACGAGTGCCGTGGTATTTGAATGATAAGCTAAAAAGCAGGAAGCCTGGCCTGGTCTGACTTGAGACATACATTTTTGAATTATTAGTACTTTCCATAATTGTTTCAGTGTTATACATAAGCTCAATAAATTTAGAGATACGTGACATTGAAAAATAGAGCGTAATAAACCTATTACGCACCGTCATGTACCTACAATTTCCACAAACAATAACAAGACGCAATATCATTGATGGTAACAACGCACTAAGTCGTAAAAATGTACTCATTGCCGCAACCGATAAACCCAACTTTTTTGTGGCCATGGCACGTAGAAGAATCTCTGTCAAATCACAAAAATACAAAATACACACCCAGTGGTACACCTAAGTCCTAGAATTTCCTTACATTAAAGTTCGTCTGTCGCATCTGTCACAGATGCCAGAATATAATGTAGGCCAAAACCACAACTATGTGGACACCGAATGTGACAAGGCCCCAACAGATTCAAAAAGGGCACAAAAGACAGGGCGACGAGCTTGACTCCCACTCTAATGACTGGACCACAAAAACTCTCGACTGCAAAAAGTGGAAGAATATAAGGGAAGCTTTTTTCCTGAAGTGGGACAGTCGACTAATATATGAATAAAAATCGTAAACCAGAAGATACCAAGTATCCTACGAGAGCCCCCAACATTTTTGTCTAATCTTTCGTACAGCACAATACTTACGTCCTAATGCGTTCGTGACCTCATCCTTCTGTGCTTCAATGGCCCATACCTCTGGGGTCTCAATCGGGTTAAGCCATGCTTTAATTATGCCCCATCCCTTCAAAGATTCAATTATAATTGTGAAACCTTAGGATTTACTCTGTAAAATTATCATTTAGCGTTCTGTTGTTTTGTTATAACCATTACATAACATTGAAACAATTACTTATTTTCCCTACAGCACTTGTTTTTTGTGATACTATGCAAGTTGATTGGTTATTTTAACCGAGTCATAAAAAAGCTAAACATAAACAAAGCCAATCAGCAATAACAAAATTAGATTTAAAAATAATTAAGCTAATAGCATTTTAATTTTAAAAATCGCAAAAAATATTACTACAATATTTATAAATTCTATACTGACACTTTTTGCAGATACGAAACAGAGCTTATCTAAATCTCTACCAAAAAATGTATTGTATTGAAAAAGAATATCTTCAGAAAATCTGCAATGGGCTTAACGAACCCGAGGCTTATTTATCAATCGAGATTCCAGAAATAGGGCAAAACAATCGCTCTCCTTCCAGGAAGGCTTAAGGAAGTGTACCACTGCCAATAACTTGGTTTCCGTTGAATCATAATTCATCTGCGAACTAGCGCCCCTTTTTTGATTTATAGATGTCGATGAAGCACGACGAAAACGTAGAGTTAAAGGTTCGCTAGATAACTCTGAATGGTAAAATCTTCGACTACAATCTATAAGGCCACCATGATTTCGAATTTTGACAGGGTAGCTCCCATCGCATCCTACAAAACAATTCACACTGAATGCAATATAATAAAAATTACATACAATAAACAGTAATACATTCTTATTCATAGTATAGTTAGGCAGTAAACTAGTATGATATCCATTGGCATTGCACGTAGGTCTTGGCAACCTACAAATACTAATGGTAGCGGGAAATGTTGACGGGCAAACACGACCCGGACTATCCAAATAAAATTACAGAACAATCTGTTCAACGTTCATCTCCAACCATAAAGGCTTCAGCTGATAATATGACTTGAAAGACCATAGTTCAGAGAGTGATCTCAGATCAAACTACTTCTACTAAGACACGACCTTCAGCAATGACAAAAATGAATTAGGCATAACACATAATGAAGAGTTTAAGGTGACGTCGCGCTCGCGGTGTACAAGCAGCGTGTAAAAGTCAACAATTCCAGGTGGACCGTAGGTTTAAAAATTGTCGAGGCCTAGGACCGTAGGCTCAAAATTTGTCGAGGAGGTCGAGGCCGTGCCTCAAGGATGAGGTAAATTTTTAACATAGCGCAAACCGGAAAAAGTTCACTTGTCTAAGACTGCTTGTGACGCCAACTTCAGTCGCCTCAGTCAAGGTGCCCAACATTGAATTGAGAGTGAGCAGAAGCAATGGCACATCCAGGCCTGAATCTTCTGCGCACACTCCGCCTTTCCGTTTAGATCGTAGGCGGGGCTCGTATCAGCATCCGATGCCGCAAATGGACGAATTAATTTCGTAATGACAGCGCGAATGTCGCTGCATGTGAATTACGTATGGGGATGAAAATCTGAATTGTTAATTTCAGAGGTACTTACTCGTAGTTAGCTAATGGAGGTGACAAGCACTAATTGAGCCATATTGTTTTTTTTTTAAATATAATATTTATATTACATCCATCTCTACTTGTTTCGATTTTTTTAAGTTTATGTTTATATTAAACTAGCTGTTGCCCACGACTTAGTACGCGTAGATTTTCATATAAACTTTCAACCCTTTTTTCCTCCCTTAATTTGGCCCTTTTACTAAATTGTTTCTTAGTAGACCTATAACACCCCATAAGGAAGCTACTCGCCAAGCAAAAATCTTAAAACAGTATTTTTTAAACTATCGACCTGAATAGCAAATTTTACATCCCTAACATTAAAAGCATGAGATTTTCAAACTCCATTTGCCCCTAATTCTAATTCAGCCCTTTCGTAAAATCATTTCCTAGCGGGAGTCCAGACCCTATAAGGATTCGACTTGCCAAATTACAGCTTCGTAGTTACAAAATTTTCAATCAAAAATTCAAACCCCCATTTCACATCCTTAATCTATCTTTATCGGAATAATCTGACAACAGTTTTTTTTTTTTTGAAGATCATCAAAAAAATTCACACCGTTTTATGGTTCATATTCCAAAAACTTTGATTCCACTTTTATTATGCAAACTGCTAGTCTATGGAATACGCTGCCTGAATAGGTGTTCCCCGATAGTTACAATCTGGGTATCTTTAAGTCACGGGTGAATCGGTTTTCTTCTAAGCAAGCGTGATCCATCGTAGACCGCATCATCAGGTGAGTAAGCGGCCAAGCGCAAGCCTATTATTTAATTTTTTAAGTAGTTCTCATTGTTCAAATAATGTAAAAAAATCTTTTAGCTTACATTCCTCCCGCACATTTTACAATTCAGCCAATGTCCTTATTGTCCATCCCCCATAAATCTATCGGGCTCGACCGTTGTCACCCTGAATCGCATCACGGAGGGTCACGTCATCAGTCCCTCACAGGGTCTATTCATTCGAGACAGCCCTGGGGTTCTACTGTTGGCACATAACGAGATCGACGTCAAAAATACTATCATTGTTATACAGGCGGTACAACCAGGATTTCTTTTTTAATTTTCATTTTTGCGTTTGTCCACTATCTTCGGTTAGATTTTGGTTTATGCTTATCTGTAATTTCATCAAAAAAACGTTGAACTGTTTCAAACAAAAGTCACTGAAAGTTTTATTGTTCCTCATTTTTAACACGCTTTCATTACCTTGGTATGTATGTATGTAACGGAATCTTTGCACTCGATTTTCAACTACTTCTAAACGTCGAATTAAATTGAAATTTTGCACACTCATCAAGGACCGATGACAATGCAATAATTTAAATAGTTTGTCCCATTATCCTTACCAGGATGTTTTGGATTAGCGATTTTAAAGCGTGTTATTTTAGTTTTTTTAACTGCGATAATTATATTTATTAAAGAATCGATAAAAACTCGATGAGCATACTAAGAAATTCAGCTGTACTAGACATGCAATAGGATGTGTCCGGGCCCGGATAGAGCTCTGTTGACAAAATATCAGACTCCCGCGGCTCTCACGCTGTCGTCGGTGTGTCTAGCTTAGGTACCCTGCGTCTCGCGGTTCGTGGTCACCACTCAAAAATCTTTCTTCCCCATCATCGGTTTTTCGAGCAATTTAACTTGCCCATTGCCACTTCAATTTGCATATATTTTAATAGCTATGTCGGTGACTCAGGTTCTTTGGCGAATATTCTCGTGCCGGATTCTATTGCGCAAAGAAACTCCGAGCATTGCTCTCTCCATTGCCCGTTGTGTGACTCTGGGTTTTTCCAAAAGACCAACAGTTAAGGACCACGTCTCAGTGCCATATGTCATCACTGACAACACACACTGATCAAAGACCCTTGTCTTTGGCACTGTGGTATATGCGGTATGTGTGTGGTGTGGAATGCTGCCCATCCAAGTTGAATTATTTGGGCATCATTAGATCTTAGATAGCGTTTATAGTCACCGTTCTATATCAAACTTTACCTGAACGATAGTCTCTAGAGATACGAAGTAGCGCCCCAAATCTATATGTACATCCCGTTCGCTTCCAGCCAATCATGCTTCACAATATAACGGGAAATTCGAGGAATATCAATACGGTACATCACTCTTGTAATACTACATGTATACACTGTACATAACATTTCGTGATGTAGCATGCGGCCGGAACAAATATGGAGCACGGGGAACATACCAATGTTAGATGATGCTGATTTGATCTGAATTGGCGATGCTTCTCACGTTCATATCGTTACTCCTCATAACCTAGTCTCTATCTCCGATGGAACCTCCGATACAGTTCCGTTGACTCATATCAAGTAACGCGCAAGTACTATATTTCATCTACCTTAACTCTTCTTGTTTTAAACGCAAGAGTTCTTATATTATATGGTTTTGTATGGTTATTGTATGGTTTTGTTCTGATTGGCCCGTTAATTAAAATATGGTTTTTTTTTTACTGGAACAATATCATTGAGTATTTATATATAGGCTAGTTTTTATTAGCTTGGTACATATGTATTTATAGATCTTAATTTTAAAAGTCAACCATATAATTAATTACTAATGAAATAAACGTGACAAACTACTTAATTCTAATTTTTAAAAAATAGGCTAGTTCGAATTATTTAATTTTGTAAACATGCTCAGATGTTCACGTGTTATTTCTCACCATGGTTACCGTGTTATAACAAGTTTACGACGTTTTACTGGCGTGTTATGTGCTTACAAACTGAATTAGGGCCCAGGCTTGAAATTCTTGATACACGTGACTTTAGTTATCCAGCAATCTGTATCAAGTTCTCGTGGCGGATTACAACGGAATACAACGATGAGTCGAATGCAAGTTCTATAGCATATCCGACGAAGACAGAGTACAAAAAGCTGTGGCATTATGTTTAACTTGCATGTACGTATATCGATTTTGTTTAATGTGTCGATAGATTTCTCTAAATGGTTACTGTAAAATTAGCAAAGATAGTACAACCTTTTTTTAAGTTATTTGGATGGAGGATAGTGGCAGCGTTCAACATAAATAGACTAATCTGCCCTAGGATTAGTGCCAACCTTTCAGAAACCTTGAGCCATTTCGTTCTCTACAGCCATGTTACAAGATATGACAAGAAAAGGAAAATTGTATTGCAAGCTGGAAAACTTTGTACCTGTTTTTAAGACAATAATATATCCTGTCAGGTTTCAGCTCTACTGGGTCAGATATTCTCATAGTCAAACGGAAAGCCACAAAGACTGCTCGAGACATGCACTGAAACTGTCTGAACGCAGTGGCTTTCCTTTTATTAAACTAGCTGCACCCCGTGGTTTCACCCGCGTAGACTAATTCTTATATCATCATGTAGCTATCTGCCAGTGAAATTCCCGTCAAAATCGGTCCAGCCGATGGAGTCCATAGGAACAAAGACTTTCTTAGTATCTTTACCTAATCTGTCCCATAGGGAACATACATACAGTATATATATAAGGTCGGGGAAAAAGTTTCTTCGTATTTTATAAACAAATTCAAGACATATTTTTTTCAAGTTTAATTACATTTAATTATAATATATATGTACCATTTTGTTCGATAACTTGTTGCCATCTTTTAGGTAGTGACATGACCCCGTTGCTGTAGAAATTTTGGGAATTCTGATCAATAAAATGCAACAAGTAGTTTTGACAGTCCTCTCTTGATGTTAATCTAACACTACCCAAAGAATTCTGAAGAGATCGAAACAGGTGGAAATCTGAGGGTGCAAGGTCAGGGCTATGTGGTGGAGCATTAACACTTCCTAACCAAGCTCTCTAAATTTTTGCTGAGTGGCCAAAGATGTGTGCGGTCTAGCGTTATCATGATGAAAGACCACACTCTTTATGTTGATCAATTCCGGCCGTTTTTTCTCAATTTCTTGTTTGAGTCTCATCTGCTGTTGGCAGTAGAGATCCGAATCGATGGTTTTGCCCGGCGGTAAATGCTCATAATGAACGATGCCCTTCCAATCCCATCATACACACAGCATCACCTTATTACGTGTTAATCTGGGTTTCGCTTCAGTCTGTGGTGCTTCACTGCCCTTTGACCATGATCGTTTGCGCACATTCTTGTCGTAGGTGATCCATTTTGCATCACCAGTGATCAATCTTTTCAAAAACGGTTCGGTTTCTTTACGTTTCAATAGAGAATCGCAAATGAGTACACGATTCATTTGGTTTCTTTCAGTGAGCTGGTGTGGCACCCAAATATCGAGTTTTTTTGTATACCCAGTTATTTTCAAATGGGTCAAAACTGTTTTGTGGTCAATCCCCAGGTCTTCAGCTACGTCGTAATTACTAATATGCCGATCTTGGTCCACTTTTTCAGAAATGGCATCGACTTTATCCGTAACAGGGCGACCAGAGCGAGCTGCATCTTTGACATCAAAATTCCCGGACTGAAAACGCTTGAACCAACATTGTGCTACTCTTGATGACACTGCATTAGGTCCATAAACGTCACAAATTTTATTCGCGGCTTGTGTCGCATTTTTCAGTTTTTTGTAATAAAATTTCACAATATATCGAATTTCTTCGTTAGATTCACTCATTTTATCGAACAAAAAAACAATTGAAAAATGGCGGGAAATTGCTTTTTACTTTTTATATTCCTTTTTTAAAATGTCATATTTTTAATGGTATCAAAACCAGCCAGATACAAACAGTACAACCCATGAGATTTTTACTACAACTTTATACATACAAAATACGAAAAGACTTTTTCCCCGACCTATTATATATATATACATACATTTACACATTTCCTTTTTACTCGACTTCCAAAAAGGAGGAGGTTCTCAATTCGACTGTTTTATTTTATTTTAAAATGTTTTTTACCTCAGAACTTTCGACTGGGTGAACCGATTTTGGTAATTCTTTTTTTACTGGAAAGCTGGTGCTTCCCGTGTGGTTGGTCTCATTTCAATTTGGTCCTCTTCACTTTTTATGAAGTTGGTTTTTTATATTGATTATTATATAATAAATATTTATAAATTTTCGTCGTTTAATAAACAAAAAAAGTTTAAGGCAAGTTGCACTTCGTGGTTACACTCGCTTTCATACAGGACCCGTATTTGTTAACCAAGGTATAAGCTATATCTATATCAAATTTCATAAATCCGTTCAATCGTTACGGAGTTAAATACAGACAAACATATGAAACATGCGTCAATTTCTCTCATTTCTTGATACAGACCATGCATCCTTTCCTTTGCATTGGAAAATAGCTGAGGTCTCCATGCCTAAAAAGCAATAATTTCTAGTCCAAGAAACCTAGTTATAAAATACACACATACAATCATACGCATATTTTTTTCTAATTTTTATCAAACAAAGACGTACTAATCTTCATTTTCAAGGTTCCGCACCAAAACGTACCCAAAAAAAATAAAACTAAAAAAAAAAAACTGGCCCCTATACAAAAACTCGCTTATTATTATTTTTTGGCTCTATCGTAATAAACACTATGCACACAAAAACCAAACTTGGTGTTATTATATTTCTAACTCTACAATAAAACAACAATAAAAACTGACCAAGAAGGAGACGACATATCTTATTTTGTAAAAAAGAATCTTTGGCACATATATAGCTTAAAGTTATATGATTATTTACCGGATATTTACCGTGGTAAGGTTGTGGAAGGAGCTCCCGATATTTCGGCGCAGTTACATGCACCATGTTCACGGGAAGACTGAAGAATGCGGGTGGTTGGTGAAAAAGTTCAAAGTTAGGTACAGACAAAACGATCTACCCTCTTTCTTTGTCTTTTGCTACGGTTATCACTGGAACTCGAACTCGAACCTAAGTCTCGACAAAACACACTCACTGTATCACTGCGTATAGTATTTTGAACACATTTTGAACGCGGACTTTTATTTTTAAGGCAACCTAATACTGGATATATAGCTTATCTACATGCCAGTCCCATTGTATATACTAATCTAGAGGACTCAAAGTTAATACATAAAACACAGACAACAAACAAACAAACAAACAATTATGTTATTATTGTATCGAAACCGTGGTGCGCGGGTCCAATTTGCACTGTCATTAGTAAACAGGCATCTTATATAATATCAATAAACAAACCATTCAAACATAACATAAGCAAATACGTTAGAACTACCTTCATTTAGAAAGACAACCATTTGTATTAAGACCACATAATAACCTGCTTGTAGAAAGGCTTGAAAACCATTGTATTCAGAAATCCTTTCAAAACTATTTAAATGTCTACGAGCAGACTTGGCTACTTGCATATTATTTTATTTAAACAGATTATTTAATCTATTTAATTATTTAGAAGAAAAAAATATCCCCTATTAAACTTTTAAAAGGTCGTGTCCAGCCAATTGACAATTCAGCCATTTTCAAGCGCCAAATTGTTAGATAAATCGAGAATAACAACACTTACGACTTTTAGTCTTGCTATGAATCCAAAAGGTTCGCAGTTTTAGTTCACTTAAGTACCATTTAGCGTTGTAGACTTGGTATTTATTTGCTTTATTTTTGAACTGGCTAAAAGAGTATTAAACTTTGTAAAAGTTGCGGTCGTTGCCTCTTTAATAGTTTTTGAATGAAGATGCATCGCCTTGTTTGTTTTAGATAAAACTCATGACTCATACTAACTTGACGTTTTAATAATATGATGTGCACAACATGATGCTTTTTTAAGCGATTCTGTTTAGGTGATGAGAAAAGTTAAGTGCACATCATATCTCGGCGCGTTAAGGTTCACGTATGCGTGATTTTCCGTACTGCTCTGTTTCAGTGCTAACTCGAGCACGCGTTAAGAGTTAACCGTAAAGCCCCTGGCTCTTCAAAGTCTCTTGTTTTTTATATATAAGTTAAGCCTTTTACAAGCTTTTATTTAACTTGGCATGTTTGTCAGTTTGTTTAGGTCAAATTTTGCAAACTGAATTAGAACCAGCATGCGTATTATGAAACTTTGATCGGGATCGCGACTTGTCAAAATTATGTAAAAAAAAAAAAGCGTTGTCGTAGTATGAAATTGGAAATAGACAACGCTGTTTTTTTTTTTTTTTTGCGTCATAACCCCTTTCAAGTGTCAAAGTTCTGTCAATTCTGACACTGACTGACCCCGATCAAAGTTTCATAATACGCCTGCTGTTCCTCCTAACCAATTTTGAAGATTTTTTTCATACATCTTTATAAGCGACAATATAATATACAATATAGTTATATGATTATTTACGGAAAATTTACCGTGGTAAGGTTGTGGAAGGAGCTCCCGATATTTCGGTGCAGTTACATGCACCATGTTCACAGGAAGACTGTTTTTCCCGTGTTGTTTGACGGTGTTGTGACTGTTGTTCCTTCCACAACTTTACCACGGTAAATATCCCGTATATAATCATATAACTGTTGTGAACAACCGTGATAGTTTAAAACAGTGTATAATATACATTGCCCAATATTGTAATATTTTCAAAATGGCTGCCAAAATAAGAATAAAAACATATATTTTTTCAGCCGTTGTCGTCTCATTGCAGGGCAAAGTCCTTCCTTCCTTTTTTCCACTCCTCTCTATTCTGTGCTATGGTGTTCCTGTCTTTTGCATGGGAGTCAGAGGAACATATTATTACTTATCAGACAAGGTGATTTCTATCAGGACTAAATATAGCTGACACCTCTGTTCATTTCCACTAGATAGGAATCAAATTTCCTGATGATTTATGACTTTTCCGGGAACACAATGCGTATCCTAACTAAAGTGAAAGTAGCTCTCACTTTCATCTTTCTTCTTTCTCTCTCTCTCTCTCTCTCTAAGATAAGGATTTTTTAGTAACCATATATTATATTCCAAACTACATACATGCATCCTTGAGTGATCGTACCCTTTGTACCACTCTAACCCGGTCTCTGGCCAGGCGCTTCCACGTGATTTTAGTATGAAAGCTTTTGAGTATTGGACAAATCCATACTTAAAGATGAAAGCCGATGTTTTCAGATATTTTATTTTATTGTCGTATATAAAATGTAGATATTTTACAATGTATGTAGATAAGATATTGTGTGTAATTACTGCAGCCAGAACCACCAGAGGATAGGCAGCAGCGTCCTGTTATTAAATGGAGAACGTAGTGTGATCCCCAAGCCGCCTGCCAAGTGTGGGGATTATGGCAACACCTCTTTCTTTATAAAAGGGACATCTTTGTTTAACAGTGGACGTTTACTGGCTGATGATGTGGTTGTGTGTACAACAGGACGAACATTTTATAGTTTTTGTTAGTTTCAGAGTTTCACTCTTTCAGTAAAATACTGGTCATTACGAACATTTGTACAATCAGTTCTAATTTCTCAGAACATTTCTACAATGACTCCTTTTTTGGGTCTACACTTTATCAATAAAATCAAACATTTAATGTTATACGCGTTCGTCTAAAAATCAGAAAATCCTTCAACCAATCGAGACGATCATTTGAATCGATTGAATTTCAAATAAGACGTCGCCAATGTGTCGTCCCACATTCCTGATGACCATAAATCGCTCCGGGCCTAACCCTTCCAAACCCTTGTTCCACTGTGGGACACTAATAGCCCATTAGTGGTAATATTCGAGTTGTGTTTGAGTCGATGATCGAATAAAGTTATTTTTATTTAGTGAGAAATGTCAGGTGCTCGTAATACTATTGTGTTGGAGCCGTGACATTGTGCGATCTAAATTCAAATTATTGATCTTCTTTTGTTTATATTTACCTATAATTTAAAAATAAAATAAGGAGCAGTAAGTATTCAGATTGTTGGCCTTTTGGAAAAACTCAGAATCAAACAACGGGCAATGGAGAGAGCTATGCTCGGAGTTTCTTTGCGCGATAAAATTCGAAACGTAGATATTCGCCAAAGAACCAGAGTCACCGACATAGCTATTAAAATCTGCAAGTTGAAGTGGCAATGGGCAGGCCACATCGCTCGAAGAACTGATAACCGATGGGGAAGAAAGGTTCTGGAGTGGAGACCGCGAACCGGAAGACGCAGCGTAGGTAGGCCTCCCACTAGATGGACCGACGAAATTGTGAGAGTCGCGGGCATCCAGTGGATGCAGATGGCAGAATGTCGCTCAGTGTGGAGGTTAAAGGGGGAGGCCTATGTTCAGCAGTGGACGTTTTCTGGCTGATAATGATGACGTATTCAATTGTCTTTTGGATACATAATGTCACGTTAGATAGGTAAGTACTTCGTGTTTTTAAAGTACGTGTTAATTATTTTGTCGATCATTTTGAAATAGTCGAAATCGAGCGAAAAAGTCTTGCTATTTAGCTACTATAAAAAAATGGTGCAAACCGAGTACATGACCCAATAAAAAACATTTTATGCTAATTTACATTTTAAAAAACACAATTCTCAAAACATACTAAAATCACATTCTTCAGTTACTCGGCGTGACTTTCTTCTCATATTATCACGTCACGTAAAACACATCAACTATCAAAAAAACTTTTTGACATTCGACATTTGTGACAGTAGTGACATCTAATTCAGAACGGACGTTAAACATTTTCATACAATCATTCGGTTAACCACCATGTAGATACTAGGAGCTTTGTTTTCATTTGTAAAACTGACAAAAGAAACTTGGGACTTTTACTTGCCAATTAGCACTAATCAAAAAGTAGCTAATCAACAATTTATTTTGAAATGATGATAAAGACCCTCAATGTTTAAAAAAATTACTTAGCATAAAGATAAATGACACTATAGCGAGGAGCGCAATGCATTACCACGCAGGGTTTTCAACTGTTGAAGTTCGAAATTCTGAGTAGCACTCAACTGCGAGCAAGCGTAACGCTTACCATCAGGGATGTTCATTGCTCGTTTCGTCACTCATTTGCATAAAAAACATTACCGTAACTTTTCATAATTGTTAAAAACAGATTTAAATCAGTTTACAATTTTACTGAGGAAAATAAAATCGTAGATTATTCACCAGTGGGATAAAGCAGTGTCTTAAGTCACGGGCGTACGTCATATTGAATTATAGAATCCTTCTTTATGTTTGGGATTCAAGCACGCCCAAGACGAAGACACCTTTATCCCTGAGGATAATACTCTACTCTTCACATTTTCTGTATTTATTATACTCGTAGAAGAATCTAATTTTTTATTTAACAAAAGTGAAAATTATTTTTTGATACTTCAGACCAGTTGTGGAAAGACAAAATAGTTTATAATTATTTTTACCATAGTGACCACGGAAAATAAAAGCGATTTATTTTTCTTTTCTATGATAGTGACCTGCACCAAAAAGAACTTATTCAAAAGTCAAAGTGGCTATGGTCATTAAGATTAGAACACAATAAAGAAAATATCAAGAAAAAAGGCGCGAATACTACAAATCGATGTAATGTTAAATAAAAATACAAAAGTAACAACTATTTGAGGTGTCAAATTCTAAATTCAAATCATACCTTTTATTGAGAAGTAGCCTTAGTACAAGCACTTGCGAATAAGTTATCGTTACGTAAACGATAGCAAATGTATGAAAAATTTAGTTTCCTTTCACGTCCAATAATAAGTCACGTAGAGGCGCATTTTGCTATCCTTACGTAACGATAACTTTTTCGCAAGTTCTCGCACTAAGGCCTCAGCTGCAACAAATACAAATATTAACAAACAAATATTTACAAATATTTATAATCATTGATTTATCGACAGTTTGAAATCCTGTTGTCGTTTGTCAACTATATATGGTGCGTTTTCGACCGGAGGCACCGGTTGACCTGAAGTGATGCTGTGACCGCGCGCTCTCCGCCCTCTATCTCGAAAACGGTTCACCGTATGTTTTTTTTTTTAAACTAAATTTGTAGAGAATTTTGTATTCTACAATATTGATTATAAATACAAATAGGAAATGAAATATTTACAAAAAAAGCGCAAAAAAAACGATTTTTGTGACCTTTGACCTTGAAATTTAATAGTTGCGTACACCCTACCATATGTAGGTTTTGAGACAATTTTAGGGTGTCAATATACAAGCATTTACAGACTTACAGCTGGGTATCTAGAATTCCGAGATTCTTACCTAATTTAAGCTTAAATGACTGGACTACAATATTTTTGCCCGGCTAGACCATAGGGCAATAATTACTTAATTTAGGTTTGGTTTACATGCGACATTGTCGAGCAGGTGGTGTGAAAACAATATTTGTTAAATTAGTTTACAATAATGAAGTACAAATACGTGTATAAAACTATTCAATTAAAAAGGTCCTACTATTTTGAAGTCAGTTAAAACTGTAAATAAATACTACGTCGACTAACACCGTATTTACTTGTTTCGAAGTCTAAACCAACACCTTTGATTCTCGTAGACCTGCAACGTACGGTATCTTGAGTTAAGACCATGGATTGATTGAAGTAAATCCGATTCAAACCAGTTCGAAATGGTTTGTAAAAGGAAAGGTTGCATCTGCCGGGTATCGATTGCTTAACCTCAAGCTCCGAAACGAGGGCGCTAGTGCATGACGTTTTGATGTAGATTCTGTAGTTTTGTTGACTGACTTGTACTCGATTATAGTTATCATTTCAGCATATCAGCCAGTTATTCAACCGCCAAGCAGTAGTGTGTAAACACTACTGTGTTCCGGATTGAAGGGCAATGTTTCCAGCGAAATTACAGGGTACACAGAGATCTGCCATCGTATATCTCGGGGTGACGAGCGCAGTGCATTGCCAATTGCCATCCAGGGTTTTGAACTATTGAAGTTCAAAGTTCTGAGTGGTGTTGAGCTGTTATGGGCAAGCGTGAAAAGACATCAGGCGAGTGACTTCGCTCGTCTCGTAACCCAATATCATAAAAAAATACACTTTTCCCAGTTCTGGGACTCATGCATTTTGGTGAATGTCATATTTCTTTGAAACTTTGAGGTTCTTGGACATACTGGTTTCCTCACGATGTTTTTCCTTCACCGTTTTTGAGCGATGGTATGGAAACTGTACTTAATTTGTTTTGGTACCAAATAAGTCATTTAAGGGTGTGAGGCGTGACGTCGCGCTCTGTAAGCATGTGTGGCGCGTGCTGCGCGGCCAACCGCAACATCCCGAGGTGCTGGAGGCGCTGCGGCTGTGCGCGCCTGACGCGGCGGTGACCAGGCGACGCAGGTTCCCTACCTTCAGCGTACCCGCGTGTAGAACAAACCTCCTCAGGTTTGCCCCGGTGTCGCGCGCTTTGACGTTGCTAAATCTAGTTTTAGACGGTACAGATATTTTACTTGTGGCCTGGCAGAGTTCATAGAAACGGCTTACAAAATTTGTGAAAAATATACTCCCGTGACATCTATAATATTTTTTGCGTCAACTATAATTGATGACGCAAAAAAAATATACATGTAAAATTTGTTTTTGATATTTAATTAGAATAGTTAAATGGTAATCAATAATCTGTAATGGTGTTATATAAGTGTTTTTTTTAAATAAAATAAAAAATGCTTTCATGAGATTTTAGGTACTTCATTGAAGTTTATATTAGGACTTTACGTTTATGTGTGAATTTTGTGCAATTTTAAATGCAAATTTTACATGAACAATACAAAAAATGCTGCCTGCATTCTCGCGTTGAATAGCCTCCTGAATCAAAAGTAAACAATAATCTACACTATAATATTATATGAGGTAAAGTTAGTATATTTGTACCCAAACTCAACAAATAAATATTCGGGACTTTTTTACATACACATCTGACCCCAATCTAATCAAAGCTTGTACTATGGCTGACAGAGACTAATATACATAATTATATGTCTTACATACTTAAATTGATATTATTATCCCACAGATATAGAACAAACACAAATGTAACAAGTCAAGTTTAATAAAAGATTAATCAGATGACACTTAAAATAACTAGCAGCAGTGGACTTAGCTAAAATAATTCTGATGATGAAAAAAATATACCTTTTTTAACACACCCTATTGCGAATATTTTAGGGCAGGTATCTTGGAGCTTATGGCAATCTGGTTGGCGTAGCTCGGACGTACCGATATTTTCAGATAACCCTTCCTTTTTCGCAGTACAAAGATATGTAATGCTCTTTAAAGTCCAGTTATGTAGGAAGGGTATTTCAGGCGAATGTTTGTACCGCGTAGGCGGCAACTTTGTAAAAAAAAATTTGCCGTAAACTGATCTAGAAGTTGTTTTCCAAGCTATAAATTTTAATATCCCTCAAATCTGTATGGTAGAGTCACAACTTCTATCCATCACTTTGTATTTTATATGATAACATTGTAGCAAAGCTATTCTATGGAATGTGCTGCCTGAATAGGTGTTCCCCGACGGTGTAAAATTTGGTGGGTATTCACAATAAAAGTGGAAACGAAGCGCTTCGTAGGTATTTTCGGAATATAAACCATAAATTCAGTAAGTTTGTGAGAGTCACGGGCATCCAGTGGACGCAGATGGCAGGCTGTCGTTCAGTATGGAGGTTAAAGGCGGAGGCCTATGTTCAGCAGTGGATGTCTTCTGGCTGATGATGATGAACCATAACGTGGTATCGATTTTTCGTGCCCACTGTAGCAAATATATCTGCTCTAGGTCTGATTGTTAGTTGTATCTTTGTATCCTTGTATGTGTTCCATCGTGCACTGGTCCAGCATGGTAGATTAGGGCCCATCTTCTCTCTCTCTGAGAGAAGGCCTGAGTCCCAGTAGTCGGAAACATGATAGGGTGAAATGAAGATGCTGATAATGTGTTTCATGGAATCTCCAGCACAGGGAATCCTAGTGGGGAGCTATGAGTGTGAAAAGTTTCTTTATAAACAATTTTTCAACAAATAAACTATGACAAAAAAAACATACAGACGAACATAGAACCTCCTCCTTTTTGGAAGTCGGTAAAAACGACGCACACTTACGTCATTTTTATCGGTCGAGGCGAACTCCCGACCAGTTTCAGAACCATTAGAGCTCCTTTATCAGGGAACAGGTACGTCTGGGCTCCCGGAGAGGGTCGCCACACCTCGCACTGGCGTCGGCCACGGCCGCGGTGGAAGCAGTGGCGGCCCACGCCGCGTGCCACATTCACCACCCTCATTCCTGCCTGCACCCCGGAAGTCACCTCCGGTACTGGATGGTGTTTTGCCAACAATTTCAATTAAAATCTGAGCAATATCAATTATGAACATTTAGGGTTCACAAGGTACTCGTAAGTTCAGGGCGAGCAGTTGTTTGGCGTGGTTTATACACAAGAAGAAATTGGCATCGGCGTGGCGCTGACGTTTTATTTGGATATTATACAGCTCTCTAAAGTTATTGCCTCTAGTAAAAACAACTAAATCTAAATAGTTAACCTATCCATTTTACATAAACTCAACCCTTTTTTTGTTTCTTTCCCGTTGAACGTTGAAATTCGCAAAGTATATTTATCCCAAACCCAGCATTTTCCCGTTCTCATAAAAGGTAATTTGCTAACGTGGGCCGCCCATATTGAAGAGCTGATGAGAGCGAACATTCAATTCCGATTCAATTCAGGTGGCTATTGACAAAGCTTTCGCTCGGAATGCATTTGCTTAAAAGCATCGTCAGTAATATTTCAGTACCGTCTCGGTTCAGTAAGTGTAGACATTTAAAATACCGCTTCGGCTGCCTACGTAACCATACTTTCAAACCCAGTTACAACCGAAGCGAAATTTTGTTTGATACTAACTAGTATGAGCGAATACCTATTTTTTAAATACGTATTCACGGTTTCTATGGATGAAAACCCTTATTTTAGCTATAGTGAAATATCTGCTCTAGAAATACGTAAATATGAACTTGTGGGCTCGTGGCGAAACTCAGCTAGACGATCTTAATAGCTCAGTGATAATAAGCAATAACGGATCCGGCTTATATTTTTTGATAGGTGACCGCTAGTGGCATTTAAAACCTTTTGAGATAACCGTGTGTTATATGATACCTTAAATTGACTAATCTGCCATCCTCAAAACCATTATATTAATCTTACACTGAATTTTGTCTTACTCTTTCATAGATATAAGAATGTCATTGATTTCTTAGGTTTTTGCGATAATAATCTACTAATGTATATAATAATGAACACTTTTAATGGATTTTACTGTGTGTATTTTACATTTGCGAACAGCGTTTTGGCAACGCGTTGATGGCCGAGTTGAGATTGTGTTGATCAGGTGCTGAGGCGATGAATAGACGATGACCTTAAAATTATACTGACTACATTGGTTGCAGGTTAAATTAGATGATGTTAACTACATATTTACTAGTTTGTTGGTTTTTCTTAAATATACATAGTACCTAAGTATATTCAGGACTGTTTTTTTCTGAATTTTGTAGTAGACTCATCCACGTATTTGTAAATCAATAAATACCTCCGAATATTTTATTAAAGTTTGACAGCTTAGAACAGATTAGAAGAGAATGTACAAAACAGACTTAACTAGTTCTTAGCTAACTTAAATGTTTGTTGACGCAAAACCATTAACAAGACACGATTATCGTTACCCTTTCCTTTTCCCAGCCCAAAATCCAACTTTGAACCAAGTTTCCGATCATTTCTGTGTTCATGAGATTCTAATAAGGTTTTTATAGTATTCCGATAGCCCCCAGATGATGTTATTTGAACGGAACGGGAAACTGTACTGAAAATAAGAAGACACTTCTTTTATATTAGAATTGAAATTGTAATGTATTCCAAATATGGAAATAGAAGAGAAAATTAGGCCGAAATCAAAATTTGTTCAATTTTCGTCAGAACATTTTTGAATATTTAATAGGGTGAATATGATTTCGATATATTACTTAATTTTTTTAATTATTTGTAAAAGTAAGAAGATTTGGTTTTAACTGAAAGCGATTCTCGCTCAAAATCAACAAACTTTTGTTTTTACGTTCAAAAGTTAGCTTCAAATTTTAATTTTAGTATAAAAAACTATAATAAAAAAAATCGTTTATATATTCAAGATTTCCAGTACCCACCATCACCATCACCAGTTCCATCATCACATCAGTTCAATGGTACCAAAATATTGTATTGTCATCCGGATTCCCTACAATTCGCTCGTAAAGATTTAAATTGATACAAAAATTAGGAGCATAGGGTAAAAGTCTATACTATCTACTTCCAAGGTTTGGTTAAATAGTTACAGGTGAAGGTAGTTTGGGCAGACCACATCGCTCGAAGAACCGACAACCGATGGGGAAGGAAGTTGTTGAGTGGAAACCACGAACTGTAAGACGCAGCGTAGGAAGGCGTCCCACTAGATGGACAGACGACATTGTGAGAGCCGCGGGCATTCAGTAGATGGCAGGATGTCGTTCAGGGTGGAGGTTAAAAGGGGAGTCCTATGTTCAGCAGTGGAGGTCTTCTAGCTAATGATGAAAGTTTAAGAATATTAAAAACAATAAACTTAAATACAAACAACATGAGGTTTTTGACAAACTTTGTATAAAATTACGACCTTGAAGGGTAATAGGGTCTGCTAGTCTGTGGAATGCGCTGCCTGAATGGGTGTCCCCCGATAGTTAAAATCTGGCTGTCTTCAAATCACGAGTTAATCGGTTTCTTCCAGGCAAGCATGTTCCGTCGTAGACTGCATCATCGCTTAACATCAGCTGAGTTAGTGGTCAAATGCAAGCATTATTAAACCATCTTTGAAATTTGCAATTTAGTAAAAAAAAAAACGAATATTTTAAAAAAGTTTTTTTATACACAATTTTTCTTACCGTAGTGTTTTTCAATAAAAACCGGCCAAGTGCGAGTCAGACTCACACACTAAAAAAACAACCACAAAATACAAAAAGTAGCGCAAAAAAAACAATATCACGCCTAGGCTGTCACCCATCCAAGTAAAGACCGCGTCCGAGAACCGGTGATGTACAGAAATTGGTAACCGACTCGCACTTCACATCACACATTATCAGCCAATTAACGTCCACTGTTGGACAAGGCCTCCTTCATAGAGAGGGGTGTTGCCATAATCCCCACGCTTAGCAGGCGGCTTGTGGATCGCAGTACGTTCACCGTGTACTAATAGGACGCTGCTGCCCATCCTCCGGTGGTTCTGGTCGCAGTTTTAGGACATACCCGGGTCCCGCACTTGGCCAGTGTTTATTATTTGTTGTTTTACCTTAAGAGTGTGTACTATGCCAAATTTAACGCTCGTACGTATTACCATTTTTACCTCCCTTTAGTATATACTTTTTGACTTTATTATTATTATTTCATAGTTAATCTGCCGTAACATTACATATTGTGTGAAAAATTCAATTGGCTATCTATTACGGTTCGAATAATACAGCTGTTATAGCTGTAAAGGTAGGACAGACAGACAGACGAACAAACAGTGTAGGCTTAGTAATAGGGCGTTTATACCTTTAGGGTAACCCAAAAAAATTGTAAATAGCAATTAAAATGTCTTAAAAGTTCCGTAAGTGTATTCTGAAACCATTTTCCTCTAGCTATAACAGTCAAGCTAGCTTTAATATACCCTATATAATTCGTAGGTACGAAAGTACAGCCTGCACTGCAGTCATTTAATAGAACCTAACCTAACATTACCTCACATTACTTTCCTAACCAAATATTAGATTCAAACGAATTAAATTAAGCCTCGATCCACAACACGTTGCTTTTTGTTAAACCAGTCTTACGTATTGGTATTAGGGTTTATTTTCGAATTTTTGGATGTGTGGGAAGTTTATATATTTCAGGAATATCGTAGTGAAGGTTTTGTGTCTCTATTTGGGGGTATCTAAAGTGAGACATTTGTTAAATTAAGTTTCATCAAGGCGTTGCTTGTGGCCTGACTTGAAAAGAAATCTAAATGGGTCTAATTATTTTTTAAATGATTTAAACTATCGCATCAAATTTTATTTATTTTTTAGAACTAACATAATGCTGCCACTTAAAAAGAACTCAGGTCTCTATATTTTATTTTATTATTTATGTGTGTACGCAATATCTTCACCAATTATGAACAGAGCAATGGTTTTTTTTTATTCTATTAGGTTTGTAATAAAATATGTTCAAGGATTAAAAATTAGAGTATGAATCCCGTCTTGAACTTTCCGTAAAGTTAGTAGATAGTTTTTTTTTTTTGGGATACGTATTGTCTGCTCGACAGAATGCTATGACTGCTACGAATGCTACGAACGCTACGGTTCCCACGGTTGCTACAAACACCAAATACTAAATGCTATGAATCAAACGACGTCAGGCCTAGCATGGGCCGTGAATAAATTAATTATCCACCATTTTTATCCGTATAGACGTGACAGAGCTAGAATATGGATACGTTTATATTTTTCTATCAGTATAAAAACGGTGGAAAGATAATTCTCCAAGTCGATCCATTAACGCTACATCAGATCTTCATTTCTATTTCATTAAATAAAAAAGCAGGCTCGTTGAAAATCATTTTTCTCTGCTGACAACTTCTTCAAAAGTGAAAGAAAATGTTACTAAATAACTACGGACGCAATTTAACATGATTATCTTGAATTAATTATGAATTAGTTTATTAATTGAAACAATATGTCTTTTGTCAACTCTGGTGTAAAAAATTAAATGTTATCTAACGATCCATACCGCTTTCATAGTGGGACGAGTTCTTTAATGAAATCCTAGACGGCCGTGGGCTTCAGGAAGATAGCAAGAGTTCAACAAAGTGTTCATTAAGTTAGCTATGTTGTTTAGTATAATAGCTGGTCTTGTATAGTTTGGGTCCGAGGTCTGATAAGTTTTGGCGCAGGTAGGCGTTAGGTAGGTATTTATGTTGTACGTAGCTGTTCTTATATTATGAAAGTGTCAACAAGCTTTTACTTTGTTTGAATTTGTTTAAGCTTTGATACTTGCAATTGATTGTAAAAACCTAAATTACAATCTTAAATTTAGTTTACTGCTAGGTTTTAAAACGTTAGATTGTTTTTGATTTCATTAAGCATTTTATAATGTTTTTACATCTGTCAGGATTAACAAAAACTTAACCGGGTATAGAGAATATTTCTGTAGACATTCTTTTTGTATTATTTTTACGTTCTACTTTCATACTCCGGTCAAACTCAAACGGTTTAAACTCAAAAGTTTAAAAATATTTTGTGATAAAATACAATACATTTCCATTTTTAATAAATTAATCTAACCTAACCTAAACCACATCACGCCACCACATGCAGAAATTAATATTTGATTTTTTTATTCATAATTATAAAAAATTACACGTCACGTCGTCAAATACATTATGCAATAATAAATTACATTAAAAATTAGGTCATAAGGACAATATTCTTGTTTATATTAATGTCATTTGTAGAAGCGATTAAAATGACAAAAAAAAACATTAAAAAAGAGATATATATATATATATATAAGTATATAATACATTCGACTTCTAATCTAAGAGACTGATACAGTACAGTACAGTACCACTTAGTACATGCTTATATTATATTTTCGACTTTAATCTAACTTACAAAAAAGCAAAAATAGCTTTATTGACACGCACATCCACTTAACACATACTCAAATTATGATATCGATTTATAATCTAAGTAAAAGACTGGCGGCAAAAATAGCTATATTATGTTTATCCATACTCCTTACTAATGAAGAAGCAATTAAATTAGTATTACGATTAATAATAGATGTAACGTGATAATTTTATTTAAGTATACAATCCGCTTGTGGCGTAATTATTACTCTTTTAAATATTAAAATCAAATTTATCCGTATAACCCTCTATTTGATTAGTCATGTAATTTTTAACATTGTTTTATTAGATTATTTGTTAATAGCATATCCTTGATTACAGACAGACTGTAGAGAGACAAATAAATAAATAATTATCAATTTTTAAAACCGACGTCATAAAAATGTCTTAACTGGACCAAATAAAGAGAGTCATCAAAATCGTTTCACCCAGTCGAAAGTTCTGAGGTAACAAAAAAAAAACGGTCGAATTGAGAACCTTCTCCTTTTTGGAAGTCGGTTGTAAAGGTGTTTGAGGGGTCAATGTTGTGTAAACTTTAAGCGCAGAGTTTAAGGTCTCAAAGCAAGCATACACTGCACCTAGATTAGAGCTCACCCTCATTTAGTATGTAGACACAGCTTAGAAAGTCTCTAGGCTAACAACGGCCTTCTGGTCAAAGGCGACGCGTTGATTGCTAGTGCAGTTGAAAACAATCCTGTACAGCCAGGACCAAAACAGCTGTACAGCTGCTTGTT
This sequence comes from Agriopis leucophaearia, assembly GCA_949125355.1. Taxonomy (NCBI): domain Eukaryota; kingdom Metazoa; phylum Arthropoda; class Insecta; order Lepidoptera; family Geometridae; genus Agriopis; species Agriopis leucophaearia. Next base: position 15,710,296 of record OX421264.1, read on the forward strand.
TAACAGAAGTTTTATTCCCTTTTTATTTAATAATAGGCTTGTGTTTGATTGCCACCTAGCCTAAATGTTAAGCGATGATGCGGCCTGCGATGGAATCTGCTTGCTTAGACGAATCCGATTCACTCGCGACTTGAAGACACCTAGATTGTAACTATCAGGGTACACGCATTCAGGCAGTAGCAGTTCGCACAATAAATATGGAATCAAAGCGCTTCGTACTATTGGAATATCAACCTTGAAACTGTGTTACCTTTTCTGCCCGCCCGCGTTTTTTAATAGAAAAATAGACCAGGAGGTAATTAGGTCATGCAGATCCAATGCACACTCTCCGAATTGTATCTATAAAAAAAAACGATAATAATATATTAGCAACTTTGCGTCGATCTTTAAAGCTTAGAAGCTTAGTCTGAACTACGAATTCGTTGCTGATAAGCTCCTTGGCACGATTCAATGGACTCCAACTGTCCCAAGCTGATACGTTTCTAAACTATTGCAAAGGTGAAACAGTACTCTATGCACGATCGAACTTGTCTTGATTGAAAACGGTCCTTCCAAAATTACTCCAATATCAACACGAAACTTTTATAATTTGAGTGTAAATTTTAGTAGTTTTGTTTGCATTACCGAAAGATCTCGCTCCAAAATAACTATCATGTTTAATAGATATTTATTATCGGCTAATAATGAATTAATTAACTTTCCTAATGTATAACTAAGTCACTAATGGAATTACAGTATCTATCATAGCACTATCTCAATTAACTAATTAATGTGCTAGATTAGCACTTTTTGGTCTGAGTGACAAAACAACGACAAAAGCGCAACTTGTACATTCAATTTCGTAACTGAATTGTCGCTCTGAATACCAAGTCCATTGGACGTGAAACGACACCCATTTCTTAATCTTAGATTAACTAAGAAATATTAATAAAGTAAAAAAAAATTAATTAAAGGGCCCATACAAGAAACTTTTTTTTATTCGTTAAGATTGCATTACGAAACCAATTATTATTTTAGTATTACCAAGGCACAATCGTTGTTTTTTTTTTATTGTAAATTGATTTTTTCTTTTTTTCTTTTTACCTGTACTTTTTACCCAATTATGTATATTAATTATTAGGTTTAGATCTTTACTAGCAGAAATATTTTTTACCTCAATTTTTTTGGATTTTTTGTACCTATGCCAAATCTGTTAAAGCTTTTACTGTCAAAATACATTTCAATACACATTATTTATTTTAATTCAGTAAAAGCACACTGAAAATATGTATCGTTCATCACTCAGCACTTCACGAGTGGGGCAGAAGTTTTCAAAAACTTTTTAAAAGGTCCAAGAGTGGTTTGAGGTAGGTATCTAAACAAAAATAAAATGCGCAAATTTATATCAACTTGTCGTTGTTACAAATATACCCATATTTTTTTCTGAAATATTGAGAGCTTTTCAGTTAGCGAAATATTAGTTGCAAACTAAAGTTAAAATACATTGCAAAATTCAACTAATGTGGCCAAAATAGGTCTCTGGTTTCTACTTTGTACAAATGTTGAGGATCGACATACAGCGTGCTAAAGGAAATAACATTTTGGGCATAATAGGCTTGTGTCCAAGTTTTTGTTTACTATGTTATAAAAAAGCTGATCGTAAATTAAAAAGAGCAACGTAAATAAAAATAAACTGTGTTAAGGAAAGGGCATGAAGGGACCTAATATGGACTTCTATACTACGTGAACGAAGCCGCGGGCAACAGCTAAGTTATCATAAGGATAAATTAGTTTTAAGGTTTTCTTTTTTACAATTTGGATAAGTAATTTATTACTTAATAATTTATAGCAAATTATGAAATTATACAGTTCTTAGGTAGCATGCTTAAGGTAGGTATCATTATAATTAATATGATTGGGTATGGCAACAAAATGCAGAACAGATGATGTGGAGTTTTTGTTGTTTATATTTTCATATTTATTGTTTAATGTTCGTAATACTATAATTGAATAAATGCTATTGATTTATGAGAAATGTTCTTTTTTTTATGATATGTGGTGACGAGACGAGTGAAGTCGCTCGCCTGATGGCTCTTCACGCTTGCCCATAACAGCTCAACGCCACTCAGAATTTTGAACTTCAACAGTTCAAAACCCTGGATGGTAATGCACTGCGTTCGTCACTCCGAGATATAAGATGTGACGTTATACGACTGGATTTTTTTGTATCGTGGCGTATTTCCGTATCTAATTCTAATTTAGCATTATTGAAACTTTTTTATTTCTGACCTCTAACCATCGCGGCTATTCAATATAATATTAATGAAATCTTAGTAATTTTATATATATAAAAAAGTCGGTCACAAAAATTCGCAAGATTACTCGACCGACACAAGGCAATTGAATGACAGATGGTCGAAATAACGAACAAATAAATCCCTCAACGAAATTTCTTCAAAAATTCGGTAAAAAGGAAAAGGTGTACCGAGTACCTCGGGAAAATTGAAAAGGGTGCGTACAGCCTATCCCGGGAAAAGGAAAGCGTACTGCGGTACTGCGTATGTATGAAGAGAACATTTACGGAAGGATCAATTGTGTCCTTTTCGTGTGGCACCGCGTGATTGAATTAAAGCCTATAGCGGTCTGAAATCTACGTCATTTGTACAGAAAAGTTTATAAATTTACGAATTTAACTGAAACGATGTGCAAGTGGTTGGAAATCATATTAAAATGGGATTAATAACGCTGACTTATTAATTTTTTTTTTTTTTATGATACTGGGTGACGAGACGAGCGACGTCGCTCGCCTGATGGCTCTTCACGCTTGGCTATAACAGCTCAACGCCACTCAGAATTTTGAACTTCAACAGTTCAAAACCCTGTATGGCAATGCACTGCGCTCGTCACCCCGAAATATAAGATGTCAAATCTCTGTGTGCCCTGTAATTTCGCTGGAAACATTGCCCTTCATTCCGGAACACAGTAGTGTTTGCACACTACTGCTTCGCGGTTGAATAACTGGCAAAAGTGTGGTACTTCCCCAGGCGGACCCTTGCAAAAGAGTCCTACCACTACACAAAATTACTTGGCCTAGCTACAAGAACAAAAAATCTGTTTGAAATTTGATGTTCCCACCATAAGTAAAATGTACCATAATATGCCAGAGAGCAATTATTATTATTTGTAGATCAAGCAGAAACCGTACAAACAACCTCTTGATTTACACCGCTCTCACAAATTCGCCTCCTGAGTGGCCGGTCCCTAGAAAGATACGGATGACCAAAATTCGACTTTTTGTCAACCCACCATGTTCGTACCTTTCATTGTTGCGCCGTTCACAAATCTACCAACATATCTGTAGAGTTGACCAAATGTAGGAAATAAAATTTTCCACGGCTGGCTGTCCGTTTCGTTCGAAATTACGATGCTTTCTCCTCCACTCAACTGCACAGATAAATTGGTCAGCTCTAATTCGTGAGTGTGCCTTTACGCGAATCGTACCTTTATGCGTAAGTGTGCCTTTATTCGGCAGTGTACCTGTCTAATGCGATATTAATCTTGTTACTTGCGTCCCTTTTATGTTTATGGTTATAATATAGCACGTTTTGAAGATCTTTTAGGAGATATTTTCTGATATTTGGTAAGAATTATGTAATGAGCTGGAGTTAATGTCTCAATGATAATCTAGGTATCAAGAACCGAAAGCTCGTCTTATTTTCAGAATCTTTCAGATAACAACTGGTTTTTGCGACGCGTGACAAAAATGCTGGTGATTTTTTGGCTTAACTTCTAAGCATTGTATTCAGCGTGGTAATGCCACCAGCATGGTGGGTACGCTGCCAACTAGTAAACATTTGCATTGGCTTTGAAGAAGGATGTGTCCATGACCCTGTTTTTTGTTTTATTTTAAAAATAAACCTGTTTATTTTATCCTAGTTGGTCGTCATGTTTTTTTTTTTTACCTACTTAAAAAAAGAGGGCTAAACCTAATACATCAAAAATACGGATTGTAAACAGAACCTCCTAGTTTGAAGCCGGTTAAAAAGGAAGTCATAGTCAGCCTTCTACTAGGTATTTTAGAACCACTTCTTCACTATATTATATTATTATTGTCTCAGAATAATCGCACCCACGAATATTGTACAATACAATACAATTGTTTTGTATTGTACAATATAATATTATATTGTATGTTCCCTTCGTTATCTTTGTTACTACCAACCTTACTATTAGTAGTAACACGGATATTTTTTACGCGTGTTACCAACTAATCCACTAGTAACACAAGACAATTTTTATTACCTACGTTACAACTGACTAAATTCTGATATAAACACTTTGACATTTCCGTACTCTTTGACGTAGATGACATAATGCTATCTAGTGCTCTACTTCTGACACAAGCACTCGGAAACTTTTCGGAAATTACATAGGCCCAACGCCCACCTTAAAACTGAAGTGGCGTCGCAGCGCAGCGTACAAAAAACCGTGGAAAAGATCTTCCTGATTTGCCGTTGATTCAAAAATTTCCAGCTGTCTACCCTTCTGCTCTAGTAAAGAGAAGCAATTTGGAACCTAAGGTACTTTTTGCTGCAGGTTTAAAAAAAAGTCTTGTGTTTGACTGCTACCTCACCTGATGTTAAATGTGGTTTGATGTGGTCTACTCGCGATTAGAAGACACCAATTGCAAGTATCAAGGACCACTCATTCAGGCAACGCACTCCACAGACTAGCAATTCCCATAATATTGTAATTATCAATTTAAAAAACTCCAAAATTAGTTAATACGCAATTTCGTGTTACTTAGTTTTTATTTTTTTTCAGTTATTTCGTTTTAAAAACCAATTTATAAACCCGATTTCGATGAAATTTCTTCAGAACCAATCTGAACCTATAATATTTTTTTTTTTTTTCAAATCAAATCGGTTTTTAAATGTCGAAGTTCCAAGGTAACAAACATAAAAAACACAACTGAATTGAGAACCCCCTCCTTTTTTGAAGTCAGTTAAAAAGTGGAATCAAAGCGCTTCGCAAGGGTTTACCTTACCAGCAGTTGACGTTTCCAAAGCCGTTTGTGACCCGCATCAGCTCGTACGCGTCAGCGTTACGCCTAAGGTTCTGCGAACGCAAAGTAGAACTTAGGTCAACGTACCTCTCAAAAGTGGATTTCGAAGTGGATCGAACCAATATTCCATCGAACTCAACGAATCACAGTAATATTTCCTCACAGATCCAAGTGAGAGCAATATAAAATTCCATCTTGTTCGCGCCGAACACTCACCTTGTGAGAAACAACGGTACTAATGGCGCTGCGTTCGCGTGAACCTAACTTCAACTTGGACTTATACTTCTAACGCACACGACGTGTCAATGTAAAAATGTAAAATATCAAAAATATAAGCAGATTACCAAACTATCTGTGATTTTTATTGTTCTTATCGAACAAAAGTGGCGACCGTGACAGGACCTACAATCTTCGGATGCTTGCCTTATGAAGATAAGAGGATACTTACTCATGACGTACAACTGCGTGGCTGTGTGCTTCAAATGCGCTGTTTTCATTGTGATTGTGCCGTGAACGCACAGGAGTGCCGCTTGCCTGCTGATCTAACTGTGAGCTCGTTCCTTTCATACTTCCTAGCCTACTTCCTCTTTTATTTGGGAATTTAGGGAAGTTAAGTTCCACTTATGTGTTGACAATCTGTTGCCTACCTACCTACTTGCCGTGCTGTGCTTACCATTTACCTTTGCCTATCAAAAACATAGCACTGCATCCATCTACCTATCAACAGCTGTTCGTAAATACCTAAATACTTACCATTTCTACTTCAAATGCACATTGTTGAAGTCCTTGTAAATGCATGTTACCTAATTACCTAAACCTTAAGTTGTAAACAAAGTATAACTTCTACATATTGAACATAAATAAGTACAATCAAAACAACATTCATAATTTCTAGCAATACTTATACCTAAATAGATAACGCAAACAATTCTATCAAAACAAAATAACTTCAAACAGGTTTCTATTAATAACTTTCAACTTAATTGCACTAAAACTATCACATAATCTTCAAATTTTAAGATTTTAGTCTATGCTGTGATCTAAGCTTGTTGCACCAATCTATTCCAGTGACTCATGCGCATACAATATCTTCGCTTATCATCCTTATCACCATCGGCTGCTGCAGCCTGCATTCCACACCAGACTGCGTGAGCGCGCTTCGGCGACTGCGCTTGGTACATACCTACGGGGCGCTGGCTTGTTTACCGCTTAAGCTGAGACGGAGAAGCGAGGGACGTACCGTATGAGAACTGTTTATTTACATTCTTATCAGTAAATTCAATACTTTGATTTCAATTTATCGCAAACTTCATCATGTCGAGTGAAGATAGTTTGAAAGATCTAACTGCAAAACGTAGTTCTATTAAAGGACGCGTTACTAAGTTTAAAAACAATTTAGATATTCTAGATTCTTTAGATGATATTTCACCGATTGAACTTAGTAAGCTTGCGATGAAATTGGAGAAGTTTGAAGCGTTATTCAATGAATTTGATGAGTTGCAAAGTCAAATAGAAATTATAAACATTGATAAACAAGATGCAGAATTATCTTATAGAGAATTAATCGAACAAGATTTCTACCATTGTATTGCGTTAGCTAAAACTTTAATGGAGAAGAATACTACACCTATGCCTAGTCAGCATAATTCTTCACATCATTCGTGTTGTCACCAGCATAACCATGACACAAACAACCCATTGGGATTTCGCTTACCAGAAATCAAAATACCTCCTTTCGAAGGAACCTACTACAAATGGCTGGAGTTTAAGGAGATATTTACATCTTTGGTACATCAGAATGAGAGAATAAAAAATATACACAAATTCGTCTATTTAAGTAGTTACTTACAAGGTGAGGCGAGTCGAGTAATTTCTAACCTTGAGATTTCAGACAAAAATTACAACGAAGCCTGGAAGCTTCTCTGTTCGCGGTATGATAACAAACGCCAACTTATCGCGAACCACCTAAAGTCGTTGCTTAGTATTGAGTCATTCCGTGAAAGTGATAAATCACTACGATTTATCATTGATCATATCACCAAAAACCTACGAGCGCTAAATAGCTTAGGGCTACCTACCGATAAATGGGACGTACTTATAATACATCTAATAGCAAACAAATTAGATAACAATACCTACATAAAGTGGGAAGAACATAGAAACGACTTACCTGAGATACCTACCTTAGAGCATTTTTTCTCGTTCCTGAAGAACCGTGCCGATGTTCTCGAAACTGCTTTCCAGCGATTCAGGACGGATAAACCTGAAAAACCAAAATACCAAATACCAAAATACAACCCTACTTTCACTCAAAAAGGTCAACAAACTAAAGTACTAGTTACTACCTCATCTAAGGAAAATAATTCCTCTACTTCCAGCTTCAAACTTCACTGTGCAGCATGCAAAGGAGATCATCATATCTTCCAATGTGCAGTATTTAAAGACAAACCTGTGAACGAAAGGCGTCAATTAGTAAGCTCTCACAAACTATGTCTAAACTGTCTCAAGCCTGGTCACAAAGCACTAGAATGCAAGCTGCCAGGAAATTGTCGCGTATGCAAATTAAGGCACAATTCTTTGGTCCACGAGGAAACCCTAAATCAACCAATTAATGGTGAGTTCTCTTTGTCTGTTTTGTCCTCACCTGAGGTGTTATTATGTACAGCCAAGGTTCAAGTGACCAACCCTATTTCCAAGAAGACTGCCGTAGTGCGGGCTCTTCTTGACTGTGGGAGCCAATCCAGTTTCCTGACAGAAGCTGTAATGCGAAAACTAAACCTTTCTCCCCAGTCTTCTAATACCGAAGTAATCGGTATCGGCAACAAGCCACTAAAAATTCCTACCAAACGCTGTGCTATCAAGCTGCAATCCGGCGATAACGGGTTCAGCGTCGCAGTGTCATGTCTAATCTTGCCTCAAATTTCGGGTGAGATGCCTAAGACAACCTTTGACGTCAGTCACCTACAATTACATACCAAATACCAGCTCGCTGACCCGGACTTCAACCGGGCGGGTCCGATCGACATGCTCATTGGAGCTGATCTTTTCTGGGACATCATAGGTTCCGAACAACATTCTCTAGGGCCTGGAAACCCTACTATCAGAAGCTCCAAGCTTGGGTGGCTTATCGCTGGACCCATTTTCAAACCAAACAACGAGTCTAAAAAAGTTCTGTGTAACTTCACACTTAATGATGAACCTAACCTACACGATGAACTTACCAAATTCTGGGAAGTAGAGAATTTCCCGGAAACTAAGATCCTCACTAGAGAGGAAACCATATGTGAACAACATTTTCTAGCTAACACTACTCGTACTCCTGATGGTCATTTCTGTGTGGCTTTACCTCTCCGCGAGGACACCAGTCAATTAGGAGACACCTACAACTTAGCTAAGAAGCGTCTTTTGGGCTTAGAAGCTCGCTTTCGCAAACAACCTGAAACCAAACAAGCATATACCGACTTCATGCGTGAGTATGAGGCTCTTGGTCACCTAAGTAAACTATCCAACAACCTAAATAAGTCTAAAAACGCTTATTATCTACCGCACCATCCTGTAATAAAGGAATCTAGCGAATCTACAAAAACACGAGTTGTTTTTGAAGCCAACTCCAAGTCAACTTCTGGCGTAGCAGTCAATGACCTACAAATGGTCGGACCCACTATACAGGATCCACTTTTCAATATTTTAGTGCGCTTTAGACAACATAAATACGTATTCTGTGCAGATATAGAGAAGATGTTTCGAGCAATTTTTGTGAGAGAGTCAGATCGTCATTTTCAGCAAATCTTGTGGCGAGAGCATGAAACCGATCCCATACAAGTTTTACAGCTAAATACAGTAACTTACGGTTTCGCAAGTGCAAGCTATCTTGCTACACGTTGCATTTTTCAAGTCGGAGAAGAATGTAGCGATTCTACTATTAAAAAGATCATACAAAAAGACTTTCTGTGCGATGACCTACTTACAGGCGCTGAAACCGAAGCTGATTTGCTCTACATTCAGCAGTCAGTCTCTACCGAGTTAGCCGAACATGGTTTTCATCTCCGTAAGTACCGCTCTAACTTGCCTAATCTTCTCTCTACGGATTCCATTAGTCTTGAGGACCGTGATCTCATGATCAGTAACGCCACTAGCACCCTAGGTGTAGGCTGGAACCCTACTTCCGATGTACTACATTTCGACATCCAATACAAGCCGCCAGATGTCTTGACCAAACGTTCGATATTATCATCGACTTTCAAAATCTATGATCCACTCGGGATTTTGTCACTATGCACGATAAAACCCAAAATGTTACTCCAACAACTCTGGGAACTCAAACTAGAATGGGATGCACCCGTTAGTAGTGATGTGAACAAAGCTTGGCTTAAATTCACAGAGCAGCTTCCGATGCTCTCTACCCTTAAAATCCCAAGATGTGTAGTGATTAATAACTTCTCTACCATAGAACTTCACTGTTTTAATGATGCTTCTCAAAAAGCTTATGGCTCTACAATCTACCTTAGGTCTCTCGATGCAGATGGTAACATTAATGTGTCCTTAGTGTGCGCCAAATCACGAGTGGCACCTATTAAGCCTACCACCATTCCGCGCTTGGAACTTTGCGCTGCTTTACTAGGGACACAACTTGCTAATACCGTCATGCAAGCTTTGAGACATCCCATCTCCCGTCAAATCTACTGGACAGATTCTAGCGTCGTTCTAGGATGGATTAGGTCCCCTAAAAATGCGAAAACGTTTGTCGCCAACAGAATAGCCGCTATCAACGATCTTACTGACCCTTCGGCCTGGAGAAAAATTGGAACCGCATCCAATCCAGCTGATCTAGTTAGCCGTGGTGTAGATCCCGAGCAGGTTCATTCTCCTCTTTGGTGGCATGGACCTAGTTTCCTCATGCAGCCCGAGGAATCGTGGCCCGTAGAACAATCGTGCGCGGTCGACTTGCCTGAAATGAAAGCTCAGCCTGCTTTCGTCGGGGAGACTGCACTTACGTGCGAAGATAAACTTATTAACCTAGACAACTATTCTAACTTACCTTTCATACAGAATGTCCTAGCAAGAGTTCTACGTTTCATACATAATTTGAGAAATCCTACAAATAAAATTACAGGTACTCTATCGATTGACGAAAGACAACAAGCCTTAACTCATCTAATAAAGTGCTCACAACGAGAGTCGTTTGCTAAAGAGATAGAACTCTTATCTAATGACAAACCTTTAAAATCTCAAGTCGCTCTTATATCACTCAACCCTTTTCTAGACTCTACGGGGATTCTTAGAGTCGGCGGTCGAATAGACACATCTTTTTATTCCTACGATAAAAGACATCCTATCGTTTTAAAAGCTGACAATTGCCTAACCAAACTAATCTTTCAGCACGAACACAAAAGGCTTTTTCATGCTGGTCCACAACAGATACTCGCTTCTGTACGGGAGCGTTACTGGCCTATTGGTGGTCGTAATCTAGCCAGACGCGTCTATAGAGAGTGCTTAATTTGTCGGCGCTTTAGAGCGAAAACAATGACGCAAATCATGGGAAACTTACCTTCCGAACGCGTCGAGCCAGATTTTCCCTTCCGGACAATATCAACCGATTTTGCTGGACCCTTTTTGATAACAGATCGCAAGGGACGTGGATGTAAAATCACAAAATGTTACCTATGTATTTTCATTTGCTTCCGCTATAAATGCATTGATTTACAAGCGGTAAGCGCCCTTACTAAAGAAGCCTTTCTACTTACTCTTAAAAGGTTTATAGCTCGCCGGGGTATTCCAAATATTATTTGTTGCGACAATGGTAGAAATTTTGTTGCAGCAGCGAAGGAGATCAAGGAACTATTTAAAATTTATAAAGACTCTATAGTCGATTTCGCAGCTGATCAGGGCATTGAATTCCGGTTCGCGCCACCATACGGCCCTCATTTCTCTGGTCTGGTCGAGAGCGGAGTCGGTGCAGCCAAAAGACATATCCATAGAGTCCTTAAAAATACCCATTTGACGTATGAGGAACTGTCTTCTTTATTTTCCCAAGTAGAAGCAATCCTAAACAGCCGCCCTCTATGTCCTCTCAGTCCTTCACCCAACGACTTCACTCCTCTTACCCCGGGACACTTTCTGATCGGCAGACCACTTACTTCGCTTCCATCGCCGTGTCTTCTAGATGCAAACACAAACCGCCTAGATCGCTACCAACGGCTAGAACAAGCCAGACAACACTTCTGGAAGCGATGGTCTAAGGAGTACATCGCCGAATTGCAACAACGCACTAAATGGCGTACAAAAACAGCAGAACTTCAACCAGACGACTTAGTTCTTATAAAAGAAGACACGCCTCCGCTCTTCTGGCGCTTAGGAAGAGTATCCAAGCTGTTCTACGGCCCTGATGGCTTACCACGCGTTGCAGATATTATCACCGCACAGGGAACCACGATGCGTAGAGCACTGAACCGCCTGTGTTTACTTCCAAGAGCAGATGAGTCTTGAAAGGCCTCTAGCCTTTCAACGCCCGGGAGGATGTTCGCGCCGAACACTCACCTTGTGAGAAACAACGGTACTAATGGCGCTGCGTTCGCGTGAACCTAACTTCAACTTGGACTTATACTTCTAACGCACACGACGTGTCAATGTAAAAATGTAAAATATCAAAAATATAAGCAGATTACCAAACTATCTGTGATTTTTATTGTTCTTATCGAACACATCTTACACAACAATGCCTCGACTCGAACCGTTTGTACGACGACTGGATTTCTACAACAGCAAATATTTACTCTGGAAGAGCTAGTGATGCGACGTGTCTTTTCAAGATCTTCACAAGTCAAAATGAGTCCCGATTCCTATATATAGACTCACGTATACAGACATACATATAGACGTATTGCGTACTAACTGCGTCCCGCGATTTCACTCTCGTGGATATTTTGAGTATAGGCTGGCTGAGTCAGGGTATTAATATCAATTCATCTCGTTTCTGTGGAGTTAGGTACTGGGGCTCTATTTTTGAATCGCTCGTAGGACTTTTTCTATTCGCATACGCAAATAATCAACGGTGATTTCATATACGAGTGATCCCATTTTTTGGTATTTTTGAATGGCTTGGAATTCTGGGTTTCCGTAGTTCTGTCAGGCTTTCTATCAATAGAAAGCAAATTCGAATGAAATAAACCACTTGTAGAGTTACTAGTGATATGACTTGTTCAAAAATACGACTTTTGGGATTTCGTTCGCAAGTAAATCACATCGCATGAAAAAAGTCCTACGGGCGATTCAAAAATAGTGCCCCAGATCAGTTCGTTCGTCCCGTGACATCTATGCTAATATTATATAGAGGAAAGATTTGATTGTTTGTTTGCATTGAATAGGCCCCGAAACTACTGAACCGATTTGAAAAATTCTTTCAGTGTTGGGAAGCTACACTATCCCCGGGTGACATAGGCTATATTATATTTTGTAGCGAGGCCGAAGGCCGAGATTACACCTGTGCGAAGCCGGGCCGGACGACTAGTTTACAATAAATAAATAAACTTTAAAAAATATCATTATTATAGCAACTGGTATATTGCTCATGATCAGTAATTCCAGGTCAAGCAGATGTTCAAATGATAGATTAAAATGTGCGCTCTAAATTTAGGTGTAGGTTATCCGTGTATTTGTGGTTATTCCCTATATTCTATAACACAAGGAAACCTTGTAGGGTGGAAGCTTTAATAGTGTGAAACATTCTAGGTACCAACAGGCAGAGTAATAAATAATTCCAGATACCCCCCATCTCTATTCTTCCGCGAGATGCCGAGCCATTGTACGAATTATTTTAAAGAAATGCCCTGTATTAAAATCCAATCGTATTTATTCATCACCATAGTAATTCGGTCTCTGCCTCTGTTGAACTTCGGAAAATAGGTACTTGAATTATTCGGAGTTTTCTCCAAAGTATGAGTTCACCAAGATAGGCTTTACAACAGTAACAAATAATAATTTAGAGTAATAAAATAGATTAAAAAAAAAACTGCATTATTTTTTTTATTCTGAAGGCGAGCATAATTTAATTTTTTGATAAAAAATGCAACAATTTTAATAATATGATAAGTGAAACGCCAATCACAGATAATTACGTCATGAGCATGAAAACAAACACCATTTTATTTGGAATGTTCCAGAAAGTTTTGTATATTTTTTTAAGATCTTGACGCCATAAGTAGACGCCATCGACTTAAAAAATTAAAATTAAGTAAAGAAAAACCAATTTATGCTCTGAAACAATTTTTTTTCCATAGAAATATCAGTTAAATAGTGGATACGTAAGAAGATCGTAGAACAGGCATATCAGCTTTTCTAATAGTCCACTGCTGGACTTAGACGTACCCTCGAACCGCTGGCCCAGTTGCGGGTTGGAGGACTCACATACACCATTGAATTTCTTCTCCGTACGTATGCAGGTTTTCACACGATGTTTTTCTTCACCGAAAAGCCAGTGGTATGAAAATCCGTACATAAATTGACTGCCCCGGTGGCTCAGTTGGTAGTGAACCTACTTTCTGCGCTTGGGGGCGTGGGTTCGATTCCCATCTAGGACAAACATTTGTGTGATGAACATTTGTGTTTGTTCTATGTCTGGGTGTTAATATCTATTTAAATATGTATTTTAAAATATATATGTATGTATAGGTATCAGTCTCTGGCTGCCATATTACAAGCTTTGCTTAGTTTGGGGTCAGATGACCATGTGTGCAATAATGTCCCAGATATTTATTATAAACTCCAAAGAGCTCAATGATACTGGCCCGGAATTTGAACCCGCGACCTCACGCTTTCAAGTCAAGCTGTTTCCAAAAAAAGCTAGCACTTTTAGTAAAGAACACAGGTACTTATGTATGTTATTTTCACCAACTTTACGAACTTTGTGTCACTATGCTAGTCTGAGCACACTCCATGCTTCATGTTCATTCACACAGATTCACACACAAAGTGACTGAAACGTTGTCTTCCATTACGGATTCACTCATGTCGTACTTTCATTACTTTATTCAGATTTTGTGTAGGTGTTATGTCATAGGAAACATGATTATGTAATCCATCATTACATACTAGATACAACAGACTAGACTAAGCCAAAAGGAGGTCATTTTACTCATCATTATGAACAAATTTTACTACGGGTCCAACCCTGAAATTGCGAAAATATAGCTATTCATAAAAACGGTCATTAACACTCGACAAAATGTATGAAACAGCAGATTTTTTGCGATTTCAGAGTTTTTCCCATAGGAAAAGTGCCCGGAAGTGCCCTCCTTTCGGCTTAGTACAGTTTATGTGCGTAACCCTTTACAGAAGTCCTAGGTAGTAAATACAATGCCTGAAATATATAGATATAAACTGTTTATTGTGTACTCTAGAAATAAAAATTACATAAAGAAAACACTCACGAGCTAGTGTCACAAGTGCCTTGGCGCTCGATAAGTAATGTGTGAAATATAACCGGCCAAGTGCGAGTCGGACTCGCGCACGAAGCGTTCCGTACCATTATCTATAAAAACGAGCAAGAAATCACGTTTGTTGTATGGGAACCCCCTTAATTAAATATTTATTTTATTCTGTTTTTTAGTATTTGTTGTTATAGCGGCAATAGAACTACATCAATCGCCTGTGAAAATTTCAACTGTCTATCATGGTTCATGAGATACAGCCTGGTGACAGACGGACAGACAGACTGACAGACAGACAGAAAGACAGACGGACGGACAGGCAGCGGAGCCTTAGTAATAGGGTTCCATATCCAAAGGGTAAAAACGGGACCCTTTTATTGCGCCTACGCTGTCTGTCTGTCTGTCCGTCCGTGCGTCCTACCTTTAAACGGCTGTATCTATGGAACCGTAATAGACAGCCAGCTTAACATTTCAATAGATAAAAACAAAAGGGTACATACAACATACACAACCCCATACGACAAACGTATTTTTTTACGTATGTTTGTAATAGCTCTAATGTAAAAACGGTAATACGTACAAATGTCAAACTTGACATGATTATAGTACACACTCCAAAGTATAAAAATAAATAATGGCCAAGTGTGTTAATAATAATTAATTAATAAATAAGTCGGTGATAATTTTCTGTTCATTACCAAGTTATAACTGGTAAATTCTTTACTTGGACGACTTTATCATTTCTTTCACCGAATCCAAATGACACATTTTACTAATATAGAAGTCGGGTTTTTAAATTGATAATTATTGTATTTTGTCGTGGTACCCTCAGTGCGCGAGCCCGACACGCACTTGGCCGGTTTATTTTAAACGCGAATTCTTGATAGAAACTCGAAGCGCGACGTTTTCAATTAGCGCCGATGCTAGTTCATTTCCTCGACGTGACAATAGTTTCCTTCGAGTCGCATCTGTCTGAACACTGCTCACTGAGTTACTTGTAGCTTAACGAATGTTTAAAATGCTTTGAATTGAAAAGACTTGAAGTCTCTTCACTTTATTACGGGTTAAGCTTTTTGTTTGTTCTCAATCTTTTGACCTTTAAAAATTATATATAATAAATTGGTGCGATTGAGAGTGTGAGGACTTCGTAACCGCTTAATTGTTTTTATTTTTCTATAAATATAATAAAAACGGAGCGATAAAAAATCTATAATTTTTACAAGATATCAAAAAAAAACACACAGCAACAATCTTTGAATAAGCAGCAGAACACGTTAAGACAGTTTTTAGATTTTTTTTATGATTGTTTGTCCTCGCACATCTCCTAAACCACTGGACGGATTTAAATACGGTTTTCACTAATATGGTAAGATATGACCAGATTGAAGTATAGGCTATGTTATTTTGCGCAAGGGCCAGATTAAGGGAGGAAAAAAGGGTTGAAAGCGTATATGAAAATCTACGCGTACGAAGTCGCGGGCAACAGCATTAGAGTATATAAATACTCGGGACATTTTTGCATACATGGTCATCTGACCCCAAACTAAACAAAGCTTGTACATGGCTGCCAGAGATTGATAAACATATATATATGTTTTAAAATAGATACTAACACCCAGACATAGAACAAACACAAATGTTTATCACATGAATGTTTGCACTAGGTAAGAATCGAACCCACGCCCCCAAGAGCTGTACGCACAACCCACTGAGCCACGAAAGCATTAAAAAAAAAATAGTTGTAATAGGCTTTGCTTAGTTTAATTACAATCTAGCCTAATATTAGGTTAATAATAAATTTAATGATGACCTAAACTTTTACGTTTGTAATTTATAGAAACACTTTTTGACACTGTTCACAACTTTGATGCTATTGTTCTCTTAAGTCTTCTTAAAATGTTTGTGTGGTCAAGGAGGTGGATGACCTCAACATTTACATGATGATAAAGTCTTTTTTCGTGAGCTTCGCCTTACTTTTAAATAACATTCTCCGCGAACTCTACTTGAAGGTTCCGATGGAGGTCGCTATTTCTGTTCTTCTTTTGTACCAAGTTGCATTTGCAATGGATGGATTGTAACTAAATTTTGCATGGAACTCATGGAAGTAGCTAGCTTGAATTAACAGATACACTACTTTTTATCTCGGAAAAATTATGGTGACAATGAAACTGTAAAACGCTGCAATCTCATCCGCAGTTAGGAAAGTCACACAACACGTTATAGAGTGGAGGCGAAATGCACTGGAATTTTATTTTGTAAAGTTCACTCGCTTTGTTTTACTCGAAGCAAGTGACATAAAGAGGTGAAGGATGAATTTTTTGTATTGCTTCCTAAACCATAGAAACCTCTAGTAAAGTCTTCACCACTTTACTACGGCACGACCTCAGATCATATAAAAAATACAGATGGATTACTGTGTACTACCAACGTCAAGTCAAAATCGTTTCTAAAATAGGCTTTTTTTATGATACTGACTGACGAGACGAGCGAAGTAGCTCGCCTGATGGCTCTTCACGCTTGCCCATAACAGGTCAACGCCACTCAGAATTTTGAACTTCAACAGTTCAAAACCCTGGATAGCAATGCACTGCGCTCGTCACCCCGAGATAAAAGATGTCAAATCTCTGTGTACCCTGTAATTTCTCTGGAAACATTGCCCTTCTATCCGGAACACAGTAGTGAACGTCAGTAGTGTACGTGAATTCCGATTAAATACACGACTCACGCACACATTCAAAACGACGTGAATTTCCCTTCAGAACGTTTCAGAACGTCATACTGAAAACATCAATTCTATAAAGAAACGACACACATGTTTTAAAAAGAGGCTTCATTTTCGTGTTCGCCGTAATCCATCTAGCTTTTTTTATTTAATATGAGAGCACTTACTTTGACTATGACTGTGACTATGACCAAAGAGAATATGAATACTGTTTGAAAATATCTTATATAATTAGAAAATATTTTTATACTTGACATTGACAAATGGACACAACGTGCGATGCCAAAATCATTTCCAAAATAGCTTGCCATTACATTATTCACCTTAAATAATACCACCATATATGTACTTTCCTTTGACTTTACATACATATTCAAAGGTACTTACATACTCAGGTATAATTATTTCGGAAATTAAATCAAATTGAATAAATAGGACATCAAATAGAATCTATTTGCATACTATTCAAAGCATTATTGTTGTTGGAACCTGACTAATTAGCTATTAGCTAATTAAAACATGAAATAGGCTTATAAAGTTCGCGTTAGCGTAGGCAGTACCTAACTATTTACTACAGGGCTTATTCAATTAATGTTATCCAGTCACATGACTACGCCTACGTGCTTACATTTTTGCTTTGAAACAATTTAGCATAATACACACGGGAAAGTCTGAGCAGTCATCACTTTAATAAGGTTAAGTTTTTGAACGTCAGTTAATGCAGTGAAATATGATTTTTGAATCCTATTTCAATCAAATATCATTTTACAACCTGGGCCCTGATTTCGTATAAACCATAAACCACGACAATAACACGCCGCAAACATATTATTGCTCAGTTACCATGGTTAAAAATGACACGATAACTATAGTTACAAAATTCAAAATGCGTCAAACAAATCAAGCATGTCCTTGGATTGGATATTACCACAGTATTTTTTAAATTAGAATGGCTGTCAAGACCTTTTTGTAAGAAATTTGTTGTAGCCAGTTGCACCCATATAAACGAAACGTCAGTCATTCGAAATCAGTTAGCAACTGTGACGCGGAGTTCGACGCGTTGATCTAAATAAGAATGTTCAATCAAGGTTCTGTCACAGTGCCTGGCGACAAATTTTTCTTCTCATTTCCGTTCTATTTACTTCTCTTTTTTGTGAATAATACATTGTCTTGACAAACGCGCATGTAAGGCGCAAGCTTGTTCCACGTTATCTTGACACTTCAAAACGGGCTCGTACTAAACCCCAATCTTTAGCAAACTTGATGTTGCCAATTCCATGCAAATAATGTAACGTGGTTGTTTTAAATGGCCATAGAGACAAACGGCACAGTGCATATTTTTCAATTAAATTTTCATGTTAATACGTCGCGCGTTTTTGCATGGCAAGGAATCTCATGTTACGAGTAAGTTAGAGAACAAGGGCCTTGGGCACGCGGTTTTACCCGCTTTCCTACAAAAACCGTAAAATATAGCATATACGTGTATAATATCATAAACAAAATATTATGTTAACTAGAGACTAGCAAAATTTTGAGTTTGAAAAACCGTATCAGCTTCCTGCCGAGACAGGAATTGCCTAGATCAGGAATCGTAGTAAGTATTCAAATCCATCACAGACATAAGCTAGTGTCTGTTAGCTGATAAATAACTTTATGTAAGCCTATTATACATGTTTATGCTGATAAAAATAAAAAGACATTTTCATAGATTATGTGTAATCCAGCCATGCAGCGTATTTTTTCGTGGTTCAGTTTTATCTTGATTTGGTCCCATAGTAAAAGTTGTTCATAATGATGATGATAATGACCTATTTTCGGCTTAATACAGCGTATATGCGTAACCTTGTATATAATTATTATGGTTACTAGTCTGAGACATATATTTTCACTCCATCACATAAACTCAACAACAAGCTGTACATACTTTCATAGATTCAGTAAAAACAATAAAAACTTAGGAATTTAAACACTCGCTTCGTGTAACTCGCATAAACATATACCTGTCATAAGAAGTTAAACACAAATTTATTAAATTTTGATTAAGCGAATAGTTTCTAAACTTCGTCGTTTGCTCTCGTCTTTGAAACTTAAAGTAATTTCAAAGTTTTGATAATGCATGTCCGTCAAAGTGTTAATATAATAATTATACACGAGCCTTAAGTGAATCCCTCAAGGATAATTTTGAGAAAGGCATAACGTAAAGGCATTACTGATAACAATGTGATAACAATCTTTAAGTCTTTAAGATAACTTTGCGAATGTTTTAAATAGATTTCCGCGATTATATTTAAAATTTTGTCGATGAGAGATAAAATGTCGAAACAGTTATTATTTTTACGATTTTTTTTGAAAAAATTAAGTCGTGTCAACATGGAAATTGCTTTAAAACATATGCAATATAAATCTAAAAATAATGCCCAATCACTTTAATAACAACTAGATGTATTACCTTCAGAAATAAACGAAACTAATTGAGAAACATGCCAAGAGATTCATCAGCAATGAATCCCAGACCTAGTTCAGACTAAGTTTCTTGGTATTGAGCATTGGCGCAAAGTTGCTAAACTATCTTTTTTTATCAGATACATTTCGGAGAGTGTGCATCGGATCTGCATGGTCTCATTTTCCTCTGCCCGTTTTTCTATCGGGCTGCCAGAGCGGGCACAAAAATCGACAACGCTTCATGGTCAATATTCCAAAAACCAGTATACCTACAAACGCTTTAATAATAACGCTTTAATTCCACTTTTACTGTGCGAACTGCTAGTCTGTGGAATGCGCTGCCTGCGAATGGGTGTTCCCCGATAGTTACAATCTGAGTGTCTTCAAATCACGATTGAATCGGTTTCTTCAAAGCAATCGTGCTCCATCGTAGATCGCATCGTCACTTAACATCAGGTGAGGTGGAGTCAAACGCAAGACTACTACAAAATATTAAAATTAAAAAATAACGCTGTTATAGGAAGCTACCCTTAAGGACCAGAATATCTGATGCAGCGATATCGCGCGCAGATACAAATTTTTGATTTAATGTTTTTATAATAACCAGAATAAATGGGAAAAACTGTTCATCCCATTTTTTGTGGTCACAATAAAAAATAGTAAAACAATAATTTGTACTAAATATTTAGAGATACTAACTTCGTAGAACGACTGAAGCACATTTTTCAAAAGTAGAAAGTAATTTTATTTAGAAAAAAAACATCAAATGTACTAGTAAGATAGCAACGCACCGTATTCTGGGCCTTAAATGAAATGGCAGCAGAAAAAACACCACAAATTGTTATATCCTACAATTAGCCAGCCCACCACGCTACAATAAAATAAAGTGACAACGCGCAATCGTTTTAAATACTACCTCCATCGCTCACATAGCTCGTGGAAATATGTTTCAAAAACAAACTCAATTTAAGCCTCGGCCAGAGATATGCCGTGGGAGTTAGGGACACACAGTTATTTAGAATGATGACCTTACCGAACTCAAGTAGTTTTTTATTATTATTAGTATAATTAGTAATTAGTATAGTATTATTAGTACTTTTATTTACACATAAACTAGTAATAACATGACTAAATTGTTTTAACCTTAGATTAAGAATAACTAACTTCCTCTCCCTGTATTGTGTAATGTAAATTCGTTAAAGTTAACAAAATAGTAGTAAATTATAACAAAAGTCACGGACCCCGGTGTCTGTGGAGTGATATTTTAATTATATAAAAAAAAGTAGTTTTTTAAATTGCTGTTAGCACAAAATAAATAGGTACGGGAGGACAGCTCCATACAACGAGGGTTAACAGACACACGCACGCAAAGACGCGTAAGTACTACGTAGACGTACAACCATTTCAGGTGAAGTCGGTCGAACGCGAGTCGTGAGACTCGCTAGTGCCCACACTTTGGCATTACACACAATTATCGTTTCGTGTGATAATTGTCTTAAATTACAATGATTTTACCATTGTAATATTACAAAAAACTTTTTTTAAGAATGAGGGTTTATTGTTTTTAAAATATAATAACCGTGCCGTAACCGTATCTTTCGTAAGTTTATTTTCTTTAATTTATTTTTTTATGATACAGAGTGACGAGACGAGCGAAGTCGCTCGCCTGAAGGCTCTTCACGCTTGCCCATATAACAGCTCAATGCCACTCTGAATTTTGAATTTTTTAAGTGACTAACGACGTCGTACTAACGACGAAAATACTTTTCGGGAACCAATTTATTTATTATAGACTTTAATTTGGTTACATACCCTTTTCTATAGAAATAAATGTGTTTTTAATTAACATATGCCTAATATGTCATTATAATTATACTTAATTATTTCCCATTGTTATTAATTAAAACTCGAAAATCTAAACTTTTCACCGAATATTATAGTAACTTTGCCAGCCGTAGCACGTATACGGTTGAGCTTTTGGTTATTAAAATCAAGGTCAGCGGAAGTGGGCCTTCTGTACTTATTTATTTTGTGCTATTAGTATTTGTAAATGCAAAAGTGAGTTTAATTGTCTGTTTCTTTTTCACGCAGCAATAAAGCAACGGGTCGACGTGTCTTTCTCTTCTTTATAACAAGTTCAATAGAAACAGTTTCTTTCACTGTACCAAGCTACCAAGCACAAGTTTGGTCGTATGTGGAGTACTGCTCTCACCTTTGATATGGATCGCCTAAGTACCAGCTTAGTGCGTTGGAGTCTTTTGGTAAACGTGCCAAGTAGCTCATCAGCAAAGAATCCCGAATTCAGACTAAGCTTCTTAGTCTTGAGCATCGGCGCAAAGCTAGCCTATCGGTTTTTTATCGAATACATTTTGGAGAGTGAGGATCGGATCTGGAATGCGCTGCTGAATGGGTGTTCACCGATAGTTACAATCTGAGTGTCTTTTAATTACGAGTGAATAGGTTTCTTCTATGCAAGCGTGCTCCATCGCAGACTGTATCAGGCGGGTTGGTGGAGAAACGCAAGCCTAGAGTGTTTTTTTTTGTTTGTTTAGGTGCTGACAGTGACATAGACTTTTTATCTCGAAAAGATTGACGCAAATAACTATATAGTTTTACTAAAGAAACAACTCTACATAATTTATTGCCACTATAGCAAAAAATACTATGTTATGGACACGCACGCATACAGACAGCATCAGCTAACCAAACATCATAACCTTGTGTCATCCCTGCGATTCACCAAATCCACATTTTCAATTTAACCTGTAGACGAACCCCGCAGTTCATTTTAATCATTTTTTGGACGAAAGTGTTCTATCCTGAGGGATTTTACAAGCGTGCCGGATTGAAGCAAAATTTCGCTGAGTTTTATGAGTTTCCCAAGTGTCTTCCCCAGTAATAAATTCCTTGGATAATCGGTGGCCTGAATACGTTCAAATTATTACTTTTTCTTGAAATATGGCGAATGTTTGCAGATTTAGTTTCTACGATTGAAATTGAAGGTTCTGGAAGATAAATCTTTACATACATTACATCGACTGTTATGGTCATACCATTGGATATAAAAACACAAAAAAAATTGTCTCAATATTTTCAACAATAATACGAAAATAGAAAAAAAAACAACGAAATAGTTTCGAACGGGTACGAAAAATCGACACAGCTTTATGGTTGACATTCCGAAAATCCTTATGAAGCTCTTTGATTCCAATTTTATTGTACGAAATGTTTGTGGAATGCACTGCCTGAATGGGTGTTCCCCGATAGTTACAATCTGGGTGTCTTCAAGTCGAGAGTGAATCGGTTTCTTCTAGGCAAGCGTGATCCACCGTAGGCTGCATCATCGCTTAACATCAGGCTAGTTGGCGGCCAAGCGCAAGCCTATTTTGCAATAAAATAAAATTTAAAAAAAAAGTTTTTTTGCCATCTAAACTAACTTTTTATAATACATCTAGATTTTGCTAGGCTAGGCTTTGTCCACTTTATAACCAAAATATAGCATATAACTCGGAGTCCAGCTCGAGCTTTCTATCAATGAAATAATTATCAGAATCAGTTCAGTGGTTCCAGATATTACCTTTCACAAACACACAAAGTAAAATTTAAGACCGTTTATAAAATTACTGAGATTGGGATGTGCCTTGAGAAAGACCTATGCCCAGTAGTGGACTAAGAAGGCGAGAGTGAATTCTGTGAATTCGTTTGTCACTGACGCATATGGCCAGTTATTATTATTTGTTGTTATACTTTAGAATTGTTATACGCCGAAAGGAGGTCGTTATTAAACAGAGTGCGCAAATAGGCTATAGTTACTGCGCCGAAAGGCAGTCATTAATAAACAGGGTTGCGCAATGCGCACATAAGCTACACTGCGCCTAAAAGAGGTAATTTTTAAACAAAATTACGCACTTAGGCTACACTGCGGCGAAAGGAGGCATTATTAAACAAGGTTACGAACATAAGCTATATTGCTCCGAAAGGAGGTACGTACAGAAAGCCAGACGGACGGACAGACGGATGGACGGACAGCCAGACAGACAGATAGCGTAGTTTTAGTAATTGGGTCTTGAGTACGGAACCCTAAAAAAATACTCCAAGAAGCCTACCTGCTGTTTTTCTATTATCACACAAATAATTATAATCATTATTTCATACCTAGGTTATCGAAAAAATATCAAGGAAAACAGACAGACAGGAAGAAACGTTGTCCTTGAGATTCGCTTTGCAAGCTTTTTCAGTCTCACAATATCAAAACATGACCGAAAGCAAAGCGTCGGACCACAAAAAGAATTTAATCTGTTAGCAGGAAAAACAGCGGGCAAGCGGAGGCGGGCTAAGATCCACGACGCACTTGCGACATCAAAGACCTCAGAAAAAATTATTCAATGGAAGCGTTATATCTACCGTTTCCCCTTTAGCATTTACACCAACCCTCCCCCTCCCCCACCCCAAAATGGTTGTCCATTTATTGTCTTTTGATCATATTGGTTGCAGTTGTGTGCCCCTCAATATTGCTACTATTATATTAGCTCGAGTTTAGGACTGATCCAAACTAGATAATTATCAAAGTCAGAGACATGAAAAATTACGAAATAATTATATCGCCAATGTCGATAATGTTTTTTTTCTTCCCTTGAACTGACTTTGGAGGTACACTGTTAAATATTGTTTAATTTTATTTATAAAAGTGTATTGCGACTGGTACGTGATTATGCAACGCAGGCGTCCCAATCAGATAACTGAGCATCCAATACAAATTTTTATCCAGATTATGTGTTTTAAAACTTTAATCTAGTTAAGTCAGACTGATTCCAGAATATAGAAAATAGTAGTTTAGCCCATTTTTTTATGTAGAATAGATCTACGTTTCGCCACCAACTCGCCTGATAGTAAGCAGCGGTGTGGCCGAGGATGGAACACGTTGATCTAGAAGAAATATTTTCACTCTAGCCTTGAAAATGTCTAGATTGTAGTTCTCAGGAAACAATGAGGACGGCAGGGAGTTCCATTCTTACGTAGCCCATACTTACATAGTAATTATTAAACAATCTGTGCCCGCCTTCAACTATTCCTATATACTTCCTTTATGAATAGCCTGTGATATCGCAACGAAGTTTACGGATGGAGTGATCGTCAGTCAGAATCACCTAAATACACGTATTATTTTATCATTGCAATCGTGACTATTATTAGTGGACTGGATAGACAAGAATGCTCCTTGCTATTGAGACCTACAAATTTTCCGTGACTCCGATTTCAGTCACCATGATGACAAAGTTTGTAGCATCTGTGGCACAGCTGTTCCATCTCCGGTATTCATTACACGTTGTTTTCCCGCGGTAAGTGCATTGTTGCGGTACAAAAGCTCAGGCGAGCGGTGTCTGCTATTGTTGCTCACTCGTCATTGTTACCATAACACGGGTATTTTAGACCTTTTTTACTAAATAATATATTATTGCGAGGCGTTTTGTGAAATCGTGAAGAATGTGCAGGAGAAGGTATTCCGATTCAGGAGACCCACGCAAAACAGAGCTTAGGAATTCTTACGCTGCAATCAATAATTAAATTAATTACATGAAAATTACATAACTGTATCTGTATCTATATTGCAGGTGGCAACATACGTAAGATAGAATAAACCTAGGCTCTTACGAATCGCGTGGTAAGTACCATAACCGCCTCACACGCACAGCGGGTCATCTCGCCAGCATCAAGCGAACGCTGACCAAGTCAGCCAAACTTACTCATGTCGTGTCGTGTAAAATCACCTCCCAGAAATTGTCACTGCAGCTCTTAACCTGCAGTATTTCAAATCACGTTTACAACGTTGGCTTGTTGAGCAAGCATTCTACAGTTGCGATTAATTTTTTGTTTCTTGGCGCGATGGAATCCGAAACGTGGATATTCGACAAAGGACCGGAGTCATCGACATAGCTATTAAAATTTGCAAGTTGAAGTGTGGCAATGGGCAGGCCACATCGCTCGAAGAACTGATAACCGATGGGGAAGAAAGGTTCTTGAGTGGAGACCGCGAACCGGAGGACGCAGCGTAGGTAGGCCTCCCACTAGATGGACCGACGACATCGTAAGAGTCGTGGGCATCCAGTGGATGCAGATGGCAGGTTGTCGTTCAGTGTGAAGGTTAAAGGGGGAGGCCTATGTTCAGCATTGGACGTCTTATGGCTGATAATGATGATGATGATGATTAATTTTATAAATGTTTATGCTAATTTGACCTACTTGTTAGTATTTTTAGACTGATTTATATTTATTATTATCAAAATTGGCTTTATGAATAAAATAACTACGGCTAAGGCAAAGTATTGACCATTGTTCTCTCGGATGGCCAGGGTGGCCACGAAAGAGTGACACCAATTCATGGCTGAAAATTCGTACAAAAAGCTTTAATTTTAATATTATTTTGCAAACCGTTAGACTGTGGAATACACTGCCTGAATGGGTGAACCCAGATAGTTACAATCTGGGTCAAGTCGCGAGTGAATCGGTTTCTTTTAGGCAAGCGTGCTCCATCGTAGACTGCATTATCATTTAAAAACAGGTGAGGTGGCGTTCAATATACATTTGATTATAGATCTGTGGAATTTGCACACTGTGCGTTTTATACAATTATTTCGCCTCACACCTGCAATATGTTGAGCGCCCTCCCTCCCTCCTGCGGCATTTCCGAGAAACTATAACATGAGGTTCTTCAAAAGTGTTGTTAATAGAGTCTTTAAAGTTCGGCAACGTAACTGTGATGCCTGGTATTGCAGGTATCCAAAGGCTACGGTAATCGTTTACCATCAGGCGGCCCGTTAGCTTGTTTGCCAACTATGAAATTACAAATGTATGTATTTTTTTCGTAAAACGTATAGCTGTAGATTATAAAAGGCTAAATAAAAATATTTTGGAGCAAGCAATGCGAAGGTAGGTAGGCCGCACTATATGGAACGACGACATCGTGAGAGTCGCGGGCATCCAGTGGATGCAGATGGCAGGCTGTCGTTCAGTGTGACGGTCCAAGGAGAGGCTGAACATAGGTTCAGCAGTGGACGTCTTCTGCCTGATGATGATGTGACGGGCTCAGAATTGACGGGAGTAGATCGGCGTTTATATGTATATTTAATTTGTTCGACGATAACATGCGTGCCTTTAATCTGATTTTCATTAAATTTTCAGACAAGTAATATATTCCAATACAAACTCGAATATGAGCAAAATTGGTGAAGGATATTGCGCCTGAAATATATGAGTAGTTAATCTGTAATGTTAAAGCGAAAAAAGCGCAAAAGCGAAAGACAGAGAAAACTGGAATAAGCTGGAGGAGGCCTACACCCAAAAAGGGGTTACAATCCTCTCAAACGAAGAGTGATTAAAAATAAAATAAAAAACTAAAACAAATGCTTATAAAATAAATTTTATAAATACTATATATAGTGTGAAATTATAATGTTAATAGTTTGTAATTAAGGTAAAATATGCATATAATACTTAAGGGATTGGAAATAAATCGGCTTTATTATTAATCTGTAATGTTCATTGGAACTCTAGTTCAAACCATTGAAGGTCTAAGGACAATCCAAATGCTATAGATTGTCTTTAGACCTTCAATGGTCTATAGGCAGTCTATTTACTGTAAATAAATAAATATCTGGGACATTTTTGCACACACGGTCATCTGACCCCAAACTAAGCAAAGCTTGTAATATGGCTGCCAGAGACTGATATACATACATATATATTTTTAAATACATACTTAAATAGATATTAACACCCAGACATAGAACAAACACAAATGTTCATCACACAAATGTTTGTCCTAGATGGGAATCGAACCCAAGCACAGAAGTACACTGTATAAAACAGCACACTGTTTTTGTATTGTTAGTGTTAGCTTGTGTTTAGCATAGTTAATAAAGGCACTTGCCATCCAAAAAAATAGAATTATAGGTGTTTTTCAATTATCGTAACAGATTAATTCCTTGGTTGCCTGGATGTCAGAGCTGTTTGCGACAAGGCTGCCGATTGTTGCACTAGTTTTTTAAGCTTTCATCGTATATATTAAATTTTTGGTGCTAATAATAAAAAGTATTTCCATCTATTAATTGCTCATTAGTTTCAGGTGAATAATAAAAGTATAAAAATCAATATACAAAAGTAACTAAATAAATATCTAGCTAAATTATATCCATTTTGAATATGTATGACTACTACCTATACTATCTATATGTCTACTACTACTGACCTATCCATCCAACTATAGGTAGATAAAAAACGGCATTAAGGTCACTTCTTCGCGTAAGGTACAAAGCTAGCGACATTACCACGTTGATTGGCCAAACTTATTCTTTGGCCAAAGTAAGCGTCAGTGCTTTGGTCACCCGTCACATCTACGAGGCGCCTGGACAGCTCTGTTTCAGGTTAGAATAAATTACAATTATTGACGAATTCCTGTAAAGTGTGTAATATATAACTGTACCCTTTATTTTAACTGTAATTGATATGACATCGAAACGGAAACACTAAAGATTCGACTACAAAACAGAACCGAACTTCATACAAAACACAGCCACAAATAATGCCAGCGAAGTAAACACTCATGTAATCTTCCCGAGAGCAAGCCAGCACAAAAAGGATTAACCCAACTTGGACCAATAACTTGAGAACTTTTCCCATATATCCTCCAGTGCTTTCCACTTGGAAATCTTGCAATATTTTTCTCTCAACATTCTATTTCCTGCACGTGTGATGGTTTGCAAGGTGGGATTTAAAGGTTATTTCTATTTTTGTAAACTGAATATCCTGCTCTATGATTTTTGCTAAGCTATGCGTACTAAAATGTTTTTATGTAGCGTATGCAGACTGGAATTTCAAATAATAATGAAATACATATTTATATCAGACTAGCCGCCCGCCCCGGCTTCGCACGGGTGTAAGCTTGGCCTTTGGCTTCGCTACAAAATATAATATAGCCTATGTCACTTGGGGATAGTGTAGCTTCCCATCAGTGAAAGAAATTTTAAAATCAGTTCAATAGTTTATGAGTTATTTCGATACAAACATCCAAAAATCCAAATCTTTCCTCTTTATAATATTAGTATAGATAACATAGTCTTCTTTTCTTCTTTTGACAAAGAAAATCCAAAACAACTAATTTCTTAATATTTTTTTGTTCATCTCCTCCGCTATTTTTTTTAAATATCAACAAAATATGTACTTTTTATGTTATTCATCATCACCACCATCATCCAGAAGACGTCCACTGCTGAACATAGGCCTCCCTCTTACACCTCCATACTGAACGACAGCCTGCCATCTGCATCCACTGTATGCCCGTGACTCTCACGGTGGCGTCGGACCATGTAGTAGGAAGCCTACCTACGCTCCTATATTCCGATTTGTAGTCTCCACTCAATAACTTTTCTTCCCATCTGTTCTTCGAGCGATGCGGGCTGCCTATTGCCACTACAACTTGCAAATCTGCGCTACTATGTCGGTGACTGCGGTTCTTCGGCGAATATCCTCGTTCTTACCTCCGAGAATAGCTCTCTCCATTGCCCGCTGTGCTTTTCTGACTTTTTACAAAAGGCTAGTAGTTAAGGACCACGTCTTAGTTCCATATTATGTCATAACTGGCAACACACACTGGTTAACGACCCTTGTTTTTAGCACTGTGGTATTTGTGACGAGAAGATATCACGAATTTTCCCGAACACAATTTATCTTATTTAAATGCCAGAATGACTAAGAATAATAAGAAGCAGCGACAACAACTTGACCTACCTACTTAATTCTAACATCTACTTTTATCAACGTAATTTTGTGACACATATTTTGATCAGAGTTGCCTTTGTCTTGAAACTACAATCTCCTCGTGACGATGCAAAACTAATTAATCATAATAATTTCTTGTTGAGACGACAATAGCGCGGTAATGGAGGCTATAGGGTGGTATAATAGCTGAATAACGTTGCTGGTAAAGTATTTTGACGTAAATAGCTTTATTTCGAGCCAGATATCTTTATTTAGTGGGATGCTATTAAGGTCGCTTTTGTGTTTTTTTTTTAGATAGACCCTTGCCCTTTTTGTTAGCTCTCTACACAAATTTGCACGAAAACATAATTATTCACTACATCATTTGAACGAAGTATGAGTTTCCTTTTCTAATTGCTTGAATCTTTCTTTTATCAGACTCCTAGATAGAGGCAACCAATGCACCATCTGTTTAAAAAATACATCCCTAAAATACGCTCAAAACGGATGGATTCCAAATTTTTTATGCGCCCATAGGGAATAGAACTCTCAGCCAAAATATGTGTTTTTTTTGAGAATACAATATTCAGAGCGTCTTCAAATCTTGCGTAAACAGGTTACTTCTAGGAAAGCGTGTTCCTAACCACCTGCATTCTTAAGGTTTTTCCGTGAACATGGTGCATGAAACTGCGCCAAAATATCGGAAGCTCCATCCACAACCTTATCACGGTAAATGTCTCGTGAATAATAATATAACTATAGAGCTAGTGCTAATGCTAGCTAGATAGTGGGCTTGAGCATTTGGATTGTCTTTAGACCTTCAACGGTCTATGAACAGTCACTGTTATTGTAGTGTTAGTGTTGGCTTGTATTTTGTTTAGTTAAAGGCACTTGCGATATAAAAGATATTAATCATTACCTATGCATTTAAAAACTCACTAGAATAAATCACGTGTCGCAGAATTCAATGTCCATGTATAGAACTAACAAATGAACACCACCAAACGCGAGCGAACAAGTTGCTGCAAACGTATCAGCGAAAGAAAACGTACGCGGAGAATTCGTGCGTCAGTGCTCAGCCAAATGTCAGTACATTGCGAAAGAGAAGCTGCGTGTGGACATAACATCGATGTAACCACAGAAAAGAGAAGTATATAGAATGGAAATGAAATGAGAAGGAAAATCTGTCGCCAGGTATAATAACAGAACCTTGATTGAACATTCTTATTTAGATCAACGCGTCGAACTTCGCGTCACAGTTGCTAACTGATTTCGAATGACTGACGTTTTGTTCATATGAGTGCAACTGGCTACAACAAATTTCTTACAAAAATGCCTTGACAGCCGTACTAATTTAAAGAAAACAAAAAATCTATTACACGTAGTAACAATATCCCAATAGATGTAACAAGTTTGCGATGTCTATAACGCATTTGCGTACGTTCACCCATTAGCATTCGCTCGCGTACGTTTGCATTCCCTGTGCTAAGTCTGTGTCTATCTGTACGTTTCGAAAGTATGTGTAGCTTAGATAAGATTCATAATAACTGGGTTACATTTTCAATCAATACTGATTTGTACCCAAAGATTGCTTATTCTAGTTACTTCTGAAGCAGCCCTGGGACAGACGTACAAGGTTGCTTCCGCCTAATCAGTCCCTCCAGCGTAGAATAAGAAAGAAACAGAGACTCATCTAAAAACCAACTGATTAGGTAGGTACCTATATTTTTAACACACTAATTTGAAACACAGTTTCTTACAAGTTCGGAGCAAGTGTGTTCAATTATTTGCATGTAATCTTCCTTATGCCAAAATAAAGTATGTGTTGGTATAATTTTGCCCACCTTAGTGCAGTGGCGCTGTATAATCTTCAAAGTAGATGAACTTATTAAAACAACGCCCGTTCTGTTCAACCCTTGGATCGAAGATTACTAAGTTTCATAACCACTGAAGGCCTTTTTGTTACTGGTTTAGTTACTGGTGTTTTTGATACCAGTCTGTATTGGGGTACCGGTACAGCCAGATTATGTAAGATTGCACCCCCACGGTGGCCTGCTTCTGTGCCTCACAAAGGGCACCGGCATCTTCATAGTAACGCACCTGTACCCTAAAACACGTACAAGTGTAAAGCAGACAAGAAAGACAAAAATAGCAAGGGCTACTCCGCGCTTATTAGTAAGAGGCAGAGTGTAGGAGATAAAACCACCTGAGTAATCCATCTGAGTTCACAGCCTGTATAATTCTGCTATGAGTGATGACCCGGATCGACGGGGACAAATGTGATTGATCAATCTACTGTGTGACTTTTTGTCCTTCATTAAACATACATGTGACTTTGACAAATGGTATGATATCCTTGGTGTTATGCTATTTCTAAAAATCATCACAAACTTATAGAAGGTACCAAATTAATGATACCCTTATTGCATAATCGGAGAAAAATAATAAGAAAAATAGTGGCTAACAGTTTGTTGTTCCTTGTTTGTATAAAATAGAAAAAGATAGTTCTTTGATAAATACTTTTATGCAATGGTTCTTAATTTTTTTGCAGCCACGGACCACTTTCAATATTTCAGTAACACTACGGACCCCTTGCGAAGAGAATTTTAAAATAAGAAAACAGTGTTACTTGACAATTACTTGATTTTTGGTTTTGTTTATTTAAATAACAGAACTGCATACTTCAAACGAATTCTAGTAAATAAACCTCGGGAATGTGGACCCCTAGCACACGTGGGCCCCATAGGGGTCCATGGACCCCACTTTAAGAAACCCTGCTTTAATGGCATCTGAATAAGGTTGATAAATATCGTCTTGTGTGAGAGAGTGGCAGCACAATCGACGATCAAAGCCGAATTCAGCTGATCACCACGGCGGCGGCGAGCCGCGAGGCGGTTGCTACTTTTAAGTTATTTTTAAAGCATTTTTGTTCGCCTATAACATCTCTATTATAATTACATATCACTGCACCCAACACTCCTCGCTCCGTGCATCACGCTGTGTCCTATCTTACCCGTATATATTTTCACCACAGCATCATGTCCGGGTTTAAAAAATAAAAGACTAGCCGTCCATAACCTCCATTACGGACTGTCCACAGTCGCCGCTAAATGTGTACCAACACCAACCTACTTACCTGATAAGGTGTCTAAATGAGACAACTACATTTTTCACGGGAGGTTATCAGTTTTCTTCTGAAAACACTGCAGTGGCTCCTTCAGTAAACTCAATACATAAGTTGGTTGCATTGTACTCGTTTTCACTCTGTTGCATAATTTAGGCACGCTTTGTTTATCCATTTAGTTGCCAGTTTTACGTGGTTTTATATAGGGTTTATGTAGAAACACCGGTGAGCGTTTAAAACATAAAAAAAGTAGTAGCAATGTTATTAATTTTAATTTGCGTCGCGTTGATATTTTAACATGCTATATATAGGCTTTTTGTAACTATGTTAACAAATATTGGAAAATAATTTTAACCAACTTATAAACCGATTTCAAAAATGGAGGGTTCAGTTCTGTTTTTTTATGTATGTTCACCGATTTCTCCGCCAACTGTAGAGCGATTTCAAAAAAGTTATTTTGTTCGGTAGGGTATGCTTCCAATTTGGTCCCACTGTCACCAAGTCAGGATCTGATGATGGGGATCTCAGGGAAATCGAGGGCAACCCTTAAATTTTATAGGCACTTATTACGTTTTTTATATATTTTTGAAGTTGGTTTTCAATGTGATCCACTTTCTATGGTTGTATTGTTTTAGAACTTACTTAGCACAATATACAATGTTATTACAACTTACCGTCAGAGCAAATAAATGCTTGGACCGAGATTAAATGACTCGTTAAAACAAACCTAATGTTCCCAAACTCGAGAGTTTTACCGGTAGCTATAAAAGAGTTCCACTATTCCAGGTGCTTTTTAAACTCTAATATCTCTGGGCAGATGGCCCGCAATGGCCACAGATGGGCTGGGTAGATGGGCAGGCCACATCGCTAGAAGAACTGATAACCGATGGGGAAGAAAGGTTCTTGAGTGGAGACCGCGAACCGGAAGACGCAGCGTAGGTAGGCCTTCCACTAGATGGACCGACGACATTGTGAGAGTCGCGGGCATCCAGTGGATGCAGATGGCAGGATTTCGTACAGTGTGGAAGTTAAAGGGGGAGGCCTAAGTTCAGCAGTGGACGTCTTCTGGCTGATGATGATGATGAACTATTTTCTACGAGCTTACGAAACAGAAAACACACAAAACCCTATACCTAGTGATGTTAGACAAGAAATGTGAACATTAAATTCACACATCCAGCAGGCATTTTGTAGTCATTAATTATGCAAATGGAATGTCTAATGAATAAACGATACACATCACAACACATTAGCGAGAAAATGTAAGCCGTAGGAATTTATAGTAAAAACTCTGAGTGGTAAACTTTTGACAGAGTTTTTCACTGATTCTTGTACCACTGGTGTTCAGTAATTTAGATAAAGAGACAGATTTGAGGGAAGAAAATATATGGTTTGAATAAAATAAAAACATGGGAAAACAACACAAGTAACTTAGGAGTACTCTATTACTGTATGCGTGCTTTTCCATTCGATTAAAAATTACATCATTCTTACATCAATTACTAGATTATACACAAATTTTATTTAAATGATAGATTTTTTTAATTAAGAAAGGATTTTAATGGTTTAAAACAAAAATACTTGAAAAAATCAAACACCTACCACAGACAAAACAGATGATGTTTTTATTATTATTTTTTTCGGTTCATAGTTATAGTCATTCATCGTGAAACCATTATCATTTCTATATTTTTGTCTCATCGAATGTAAGAACCGTGCAAAGCTGAAAATTATAGAAACTCGCGTGCTTTTATCCGCCATGACAACCTTGTTAGAAAATTTCATCGAGAGGGTTCTTATTGTGTTTATTAGTAAACAATTTTAAAGTAGGTAATATTATTAAAATAATAACTAAAAACCTGACTGCATAGTTGTACCTAGTTAGAGGGCCGAATAACGAAGGATAATTTTTATCCCAAAATAGTGAGTTGTTTTGGCTTTTATGTATTATTATTAATATAGATAGATTAATACACAGATCAAGACAAATTTTAAATTTTCTTGTACTTACTAACTTAAGGAGTTATTTTAAAATATTCATATTAATTGTTTACGTAGCAGACATGTCCATGAAATATTATATTATGCAAACAAAACAAAAACATTAAATCCAAAAAGTTCAGACCGTGCTGATCTGAAAATCTAACTTTTAGAAATATCAACATTCTTTTTCCATTTACATTAGAAGCTTGACTTTGAATAATTGATTTGTTCATTACGGGTCCGTGGGGATCGAAGCGAAAATATCCTGATAGGAATCACAAATGGAGTAATTTTGCCCAAAAGGTTCTACGTAATAAGATGTTTGGGCAAATACAAGATCGGTTTGGCGGAATCAATCAAAACGTAATCTGATTTTTGAGTTAGTTGGTGCCGGCTCTACATAACTTTTACAAGCTTATATATTCAAGTTGCTTTGATAGTTTGGGTTAAACAAGCTCAAGTTCGGTCGTACATGGAGTACTGCTCTCACCTTTGGGATGGATCAGCTAAGTACCAGCTCGGGGCGTTGGAGTCAATTGATAAGCGTGCCAAGAGGCTCATCAGCAACGAAGCCCTAGTTCAGACTAAGCTTCTTAGTCTTGAGCATCGGCGCAAAGTTGCTAGTTTATCGGTTTTTTATCGGATACATTTTGGAGAGTGTGCATCAGATCTGCATGATTTAATTCCCTCCTGCCCTTTTTTCTATAGGACTGCCAGAGCGGGCACGAAAAATCGACACCGCTTTATGGTTGACATTCCGAAAACCGTACGAAGCGATTTGATTCCACATTTATGGTGCGAACTGCTAGTCTGTGGAATGCGCTGCCTGAATGGGTGTTCCCCGATAGTTACAATCTGGGTGTCTTCAAGTCAAGAGTGAATCGGTTTCTTCTAGGCAAGCGTGATCCATCGTAGGCCGCATCATCGCTTAACATCAGGCGAGTTGGCGGCCAAGCGCAAGCCTATTTTACAATAATAATATTTAAAAAAAAACCTTGCAACTAAATTTTAACACAGTTGTCCCCAACCGATTGATCTGAAATTTAACATGCACGTTCAGTTTGAATGACAAGCATTAGGTTAGCTATGCGACGTCATTCTAAATCCAATACAGCGGACTCCACTGAAGTGAGAATTTTTTGGCAACTCTTTTCTGTAGCGGACTCCAACTGAAGTGAGATTTTTTTCCTTCTCTTTTCTGTGGCGGACTCCCAAAGATAGCGGATCAGTTATTTTTATGCATGCCGCCATTATATCAAATTAAAGAGTTTGCTGAGAAGAATACGAAAAATTAAACGACGGCTCATTAAATTCAATATGGCGGACGCCTAAAAGCTTGTTATTATTTTTATTTACTTTTTAATTAATAATTTTAGCTGCTGTTTTTTTTATAAGTCGTATAATCTATCTATAATACTCCTATGTACTAACTTTTTCCGTACGAAAACAAGTACCTACGTTTGAAAAAGAAAAAATAATACTGTATTGGCGGGGTATCGTTGACATTAAGATTAACAGCTTAAAGTGAGTCATTGTAAAAATTGGGCTAGGTACACCACATTACATAGAGTATCATACAAAATATTCTACACCGTACTAAAATGAGGCACTTTACACAAATTGTATTGACATGTATCAAGTGAAGCAAAATGTGTTTAATGAATCCTGACCTCAATATTGCCAGCGAACATCAGCAAAAAGCAGCGCATGCCGCCTACTAGTGTTGCTCAAAGCTGACACGAGAAAAACTCAGTCTTGGTTTTTTTGACATCGCATCAGTAAATCGGGTCTTGGTTTTAGTGTTGCAACTTGGTATCGATCTAGCTGCAAGAGTCTCACAAATCTCGTAATAATATAGGTACTCTGTCTCAATAATGATTGTTGATTTATCAAACTATCTTCTTTATAAAATCTGTTTTTTCTATCTTAAAAAAAAAACGATAAAAAGGCAGTTAATTTATTTATTTAGGAATAGACTTGCGTTTGACCGCCAACTCGGCGATGATGTGGTCTACGATGGAGCACGCTTGCCCAGAAGAAACCGATTCACTCGTGATTTGAAGACACTCAGACGCAAACAATGAAATGGTAGCTCAAAATTAATGCCTAATTTTCAAGTAACCACGAGATGTAAATTACCGGAACTTACACTTGTTTTTTGTCAATTAGAGCAAGGTCCGTATTGGTATTACCACAATATTTATTACTAGCTGCGCCCCACGGTTCCACTTGCGTAGATACCATCGATAAAAGAAGCCCAAGTTACTCCTTATAACATCAGCTCTGGGAGTCTGGGAGTGAATGTCCAGCCGTTTTGGAGTCCATAGGGAAAATACACGCATCGATTTTTAT
This sequence comes from Agriopis leucophaearia, assembly GCA_949125355.1. Taxonomy (NCBI): domain Eukaryota; kingdom Metazoa; phylum Arthropoda; class Insecta; order Lepidoptera; family Geometridae; genus Agriopis; species Agriopis leucophaearia. The sequence goes on from OX421264.1 coordinate 15,747,141, forward strand.
ATATATATACATATATATATAATTCTTATTACTGCATAGTTAATCCAAAGTTAAGTAATAGCTATATGTATTTACTATGTAATTATTACATATACAAGCATTTATGTTAATTATATACAAAGTTATATTATTAGTTTGAACATAATTACTGTCATGACTGTTTCAGGAGAATTGATTTTTACGGATGGATTTTAGATAGCGGGTAGACTACTTAAAATGATTAACTTGGCACAAACTTAGAGATCGACGTTAAATATCATTATTCAATTAAGAAATATAGAAATCTAGTGGATTTGGAGTTTTATTAAATGTCTACTACATTCTGCGGCAATCTGAAGTGAGAGACAAGCTTTCATAAGTTTGGCCACTCTCAGGCTGGTTTTAAGCAATGGTAGTAAAAAAGATTCGGTAGTCCTGTTTTTTTTTTGCAAGACCAAGACCAATTTCGAGCAACACTGCCGCAATTAATCCGTAGGGTGCCCAACAGTTCCGACACAGCCATCGCTCACCACTATCGGTTCCTAAAAGCGTATTTGTCAGGAAAACGTTCGCGCAGACGATATAAATTGACCTTCTGGAACAGATTGCCATACTTCACTGCACTGCATAGACATTTATTAGGGTTCTTCGTGAAGTGCGTATTTAGCTTATTAGCTATTTTGGAGACGGAAGTGATTAATCACAATCATGACAACCGGTTTGGCTTCGTAACAGCATGTCTGTATCACAAGCAGGAGGATCTTGGTTCAATTCCCGGGCGGCTTCCAGGAGTGTTTATGTTTGAATGGTGATTTTAAACATATTCTCTGGGTCAGGGTATTAGTTGTCTTTTGTTTTTGTGTGTGTTCCATGATCTTCCCTTCACAGGAAATCCTACAGAATGATACGGGGACCTATGAACAAGAAGCGTTATATATTTATGATTGGGGAGAACTGAATCTTTTTCAGTTTAGTTACAAATGAAGTTTATAATCAAACCGGCCAAGTGCGAGTAGGGCTCGCGCACTGACGGTTCCGTACCACCAATAACAAAATACAATACAATAATTATAAATTTAAAAAACCGACTTCAAAATTAGTAAAGGATGCAATTTCGATTCGGTGAAAGACACGATACGATCGTCCAAGCAACCGAATACGTTGCTTAACTTGGTATTGAACAGAATTTCGGACTCGCACTTGGCCATTATTTATTATTTGTTGTTATACTCTAGAGCAGGGGTCTCCAAACTACGGCCCGCCGGCCAAATCCGGCCCGCCACTGCCATCAATCCGGCCCGCGACAGGAATTGAAACTCGCGGAATTTACGGTGATTCAGCCCTGTGGATTTGATAAAATTAACAACTGATATGACTGGTCTTAGAAATTCAGACAATTCCAAACATTTTCCGCACAAAGACTGAAGACTATAGCTGAAATAGATAGTACCTAGAACCGTACATAGTATCACTACGTCACAAATATGTCACAATACACAATCAATAGTAATTGAATTGCAATAAAAGCCTATGTTTTGCTTTTTTTCAAGTTTAATTACATTTAATTATAATATATATGTGCCATTTTGTTCGATAACTTGTTGCCATCTTGTAGGTAGTGACATGATCCCGTTGCTGTAGAATTTTTGGGACTTCTGATCAAAAAAATGCAACAAGTAGTTTTGACAGTCCTCTCTTGATGTTAATCTAACACTACCAAGACTTCTGAAGAGATCGAAACAGGTGGAAATCTGAGGGTGCAAGGTCTGGGCTATATGGTGGATGCATTAACACTTCCCAACCAAGCTCTCTAAATTTTTGCTGAGTGGCCAAAGATGTGTGCGGTCTGGCGTTATCATGATGAAAGACCACACTCTTTCTGTTGATCAATTCCGGCCGTTTTTTCTCAATTTCTTGTTTGAGTCTCATCTGCTGTTGGCAGTAGAGATCCAAATCGATGGTTTTGCCCGGCGGTAAAAGCTCATAATGAACGATGCCCTGCCAATCCCACCATACACACAACATCACCTTATTACGTGTTAATCCGGGTTTCGCTACAGTCTGTGGTGCTTCACTGCCCTTTGACCATGATCTTTTGCGCACATTCTTATCGTAGGTGATCCATTTTTCATCACCAGTGATTAATCTTTTCAAAAACGGTTCGGTTTCGTTACATTTCAATAGAGAATCGCAAATGAGTACACGATTCATTTGGTTTCTTTCAGTGAGCTCGTGTGGCACCCAAATATCGAGTTTTTTGTATACCCAGTTTTTTTCAAATGGGTCAAAACTGTTTTGTGGTCAATCCCCAGTTCTTCAGCTACGTCGTAACTACTAATATGCCGATCTTGGTCCACTTTTTCAGAAATGGCATCGACTTTATCCGTAACAGGGCGACCAGAGCGAGCTGCATCTTTGACATCAAAATTCCCGGACTGAAAACGCTTGAACCAACATTGTGCTACTCTTGATGACACTGCATTAGGTCCATAAACGTCACAAATTTTATTCGCGGCTTGTGTCGCATTTTTCCCTTATTTGTTATAAAATTTCACAATATATCGAATTTGTTCGTTAGATTCACTCATTTTATCGAACAAAAAAACAAATGAAAAATGGCGGGAAATTGCTTTTTACGTTTTGTATTCCTTTTTTAAAATATCATCTTTTTAATGGTATCAAAACCAGCCAGATACAAACAGTACAACGGATAAGATTTTTACTACAACTTTATACATACAAAATACGAAAAGACTTTTTCCCCGACCTATTATAATCGTTCCTAGTTTGGTGCTTGTACGTTTTCCTTTTTACACTAGAGCAAATACGTTTGTTGTATGAGGTATACGTATTCATTTTTATTTTTGGACTTTTTTATTATATCTTAGTAAATCCGCCGGAACGTTATATATTCTGTGAAAATTTCATTTGGCTATCTATTACGATTCCAAAGATACAGCCGTTTAAAGGTAGGACGGACAGACGGACGGACGGACAGACAGTCAGAGAGACAGCTTAAGCTTAGTAATAGGGTCCCGTTACCCTTACCCTTTAGGTACGGAACCCTAAAAACGTATATAAAAAACACCATGGAAGAAAAAAACAAATGACCTTAAAAATAATCGATGAACTATTCGTGGTTGCAGTAAAAGTGCTAATGAGAAGTCCAGTGATTCGTTGGTTCGTTCCAACAATAACCTGGTTAATAAATTTTTATGAGGTTACCGCCGGAGGAATTTAATTTAGTTCCCGTTGACTATCGAAGGTCTCTATGAAGATTTTATCTTTAAATCGAATGGTTAAAAATAGGTAATGATTCTAAGTATAGCGCTTTGATTTAGTTTGCTGTTAAAAATATTATTCTTAATAGTTTTGAACTCTCCTAATTCTTAACCTAACCCCAGAGTAAAAGCTTCTTCTAGAACATAAACTCATCATCATCACTATCAGCCGTTCATGTTCCCATTCCCACCGCTGGGACACAGGGTTTCGCTCAGGACATGATCTGCAATGACTTATTTGGATGTCCATAAACCGGTTTCGAGTGCAAGTAGTGTTCCTTGCAGTCACAAGTGCAAATGGGGTCTAGTTGATTTCCCGGTGAAACTGTGTGACTGTGGTGCCACCTCCAAGACCATGGAGCATCTGCTCGTATGCCCATTGTTCCCCAATACTTGCACACTAGCTGACCTACACGAGGTTAACACTGCCCTAGTTTCTGTGAACTCTTACTGGTTAGACGTAATACCGGGTGTAAGGGAAATGCTTCCTAAGCCAAAACTCTACTAATGTACTGTGTAAACATAAACGAATACCAGTAACCTTACCAGTAGCCTTATATTTGTTGGTTTAGTGTTGTTTTTGTGGTTAAGAATGTTGCAAACCAGCAATGTAAAGTGTACCAACGTTCGCGTGGCGCCGTGCAGCGCAGGTTGTTCGTTGATCTCTAACAAAGACTTTCTATAAGTAGATTTACCTAGTCTGTGATCTCTAGCGTCAGCGGATATTTTGTTTGCATTACATCACGCTTTTTTAAATAATATTTTTTTGTCTTTTGATGTGAAAACATTCTCCGCGCAGGCGGTACTCTCACAAGCGGTAGTGTACATTTTATATCTATATATCTATATTTCATACCGTGTTCTATCATAAAAACATGTTTTTTAGATTCATTTCAGTAGTTCCTGACTACCTCCTACAAACGTAAAAAGTCACTAAATGTATTTATAATGACTATGATACTTTGCTCCTTAAGTTAAAGCCCGATTCACTCTATCCCTAAAGAATGCTTTACTATATCTAGTCTAAAACTACATCAATATTAGATCGGATTGAATGGCATGCCTTGGGAGAGGTCTACATGTCTACGTCCAGCAGTGGACTGGAAGGCATCGCGGCCAGCATTTTGAGCACTGCCTGGAATTGGAGATCGCTTGACCTATATATAAGCCTTCGTTTCTTATAGCTATAAACGATCTTCAATTAGTATTTTTTTTAATGTTTTGTGCTTTTTATTCTTTAGTTAACTCATCTTTGATAATATATGTACCATCTTAGCCAAAATGTGTATGTAGCGTCTAATTATGTCATGGTTGGTAAGAATATTGATAACTAATAGTTTCCAAAAAGGCGTGATCAGCTGACGGTATAAAAAATCAAGTAATTCACGACGCAAATGGAAATCTGTTCTTAAAATTTGTCTTTGCAAAAGGAGTAGGTAGATGAGACGAAACAAAATTTAATTTCTGTAAAATGATACTGCACCTGCCGTAATCAAGAGTTGCCAGTTCCCATGTAATTTCTCTTGAGATTAGCGGCGGAAAGAAATTAAGTTAAGCATTACGAAGTATGACTCCAAGCTTGAGTTAAGTTAATCTTGAGTTCATCAAGTTTTGTGCGATTCTCAGCTGTACTTGGAAATGTTATAACTTTCACTTAGAGACAAATTCTACAACTGTGTGATTTCTATTGTTTTAAAACAGTGTTTGTTTTGCGCTTAATACAATATACAATTGAATATAGAATTGAAGGTATTATTTAAATACATCGCACTTTAAAAATGCGATATTTACGATGTAAGTGTGTGTTTATTCATTACTTCGTTACGGCGAAACCGATTTGAATGAAATTTAGTATACAGGTAGTTTAGCATCAGAATTATATACCTACATAGAAAAGAAAGAAAGAGAAACATTTGTTTTGCGCACAAAACACTACAACATCAACAATAGAAAACAGAGTAAATACAATAAAAAATAACAGTTGTCGTTGTAGTGTCCAGTGCGAGAAAAAGGGCAGTGCTCGGCGATAATGCTACAGATTTCTCTGCAGCGCTGATTTCCAGCACTACATAAGCTTTTTAGTAAAAGTAAAATGAAAACTACAGAGTGCAGTTAGTTATACATACATACATACACTGAGAAATGCTAATCACTACATAATACCTGTCTTTATTTGCGTAGCGCTCCTGACGTAGCAAGTAGCGCTCGCGGCGTAGAAAATTATTGTGTTTTTGACGTAGCATGTAACGCATTAACGTATCAATCAGAATTCCAGGCGTAGCATATGGCGCTCGACGGCATGTCGAGTTGGTAATGTAGCATGTAGAGTTCCTGGCGTAGCATGTTGCATTTGTGCGTAGCATGTAGATTTGGTAATGTAGCATGTAACATTCGAGATGTGACACGTAGAGTTCGTAGCATTGCATGTAGCGTTTTGTCAAAGCATATAGTGTTTTTGACGTAGTAAATAGAAATCCCTGTGAAATAAGCGCTCGTGAATCATCATCATAATAAGCTTATAGAGCTCATATCGTATGTTAATCAACAACCAAGCAAGAGTTCGTCAAACTTCAGGTGCGTTGATGCAAGTGGTATTTGCAAATGAATGCTACCGTGCTACAGGTGACACATTAAACGTCATGTCCCAATTGTTATTACCAAACATAGCAATTGTTACATTATGTGGTAGTTCATAAGACAGCCTAAAAGTCTGACACTAGGATTGGCCACTTAGCCTGCTTGTGGTGCACTAACATGAGCTAGTAAATCTTTTACATAAATAGCTTCTATATCAGTAGAAAGTAAATTACTATTAGATAACTTTACATCCCGTATAATTATGTAGATGGGGCTTTACTGCAACTCACTCGTTCAATTAAAACTTCCCTCGTCGACGATATGTGCAGGAAATTAATTGAACTTGTTAAGTGGCAAAGGAAGTGCAACTGCTTACTCATCTTCAAAGCGTAAGGAAGGTGTAGGACCATCTATCGCTAGAGGCAGTTTGAAGGTTCTGCTGATGAAGGTCCTTATACAAACTATAGTTCAAAAGTAATTTCGAGTCATGTAATTAAAAGTGGCTAAAAGGGCGTTCAGAACTTAACTAATTGCCTAATTTTCACACATGGTTGGACCTCCAAAACTTGAAAATTATATGGTATATTTTTTGTTTTATTTTGTTTTCTAACCAGTTTCATATTGAGGATATGGAGTCAAATAAAAATTTTAAAAACAATGTCTACCTTTTTTTGTCTAAAACAAAAAAAATACATTCATTGATAATAATAAAAAACTGTGTGGAAATTTATTCTGTGTGGAAATTTGTCTGTAGAAAATCTGAGTTTAACGCTTGACGGGCTTTTTGCATGTCTGTTTTTTATAGTAGTTTGTCTACACTAATATTATAAAGAGAAAAGATTTGTACCTATTTTTGTATGTTTGTATGTTTGTAATGAATAGGCTCCGAAACTACTGAACCAATTTGAAAAATTCTTTCACTGTTGGGCAGCTACACTATCCCCGGGTGACATAGGCTATATTATATTTTGTAGCGAGGCCGAAGGCCGAGCTTACACTCGTGCGAAGCCGGGGCGGACGGCTAGTATTTAATATTTTAAACAAGTTGTCTAGAGTTCTTCCTCCTATTCTTCGTCAAGTATAATAAAAAAAAAAAAAAAACTTATTGTAGTGGTAACACAGAGCTTTCAAGAAGCTAGACATGCTATGAAATTCTTTTAAAATCTCATACTAGCCCTGATACTACTTTAGTTTATTTTTAGTTTTTTTTCTCTATCTCCTTCGCAATCATACAATATCAACCCTAGTTTTTTTCAGGCCTGTGATATTAACATGAAAATAGCTTAATACTATTTGAAATGTTATTTCAAAGATGGCCAAATGGATTTCAATCTCACTCAGTGATTTTTTATTTTCGATCCAAATTATATTTTCTGACATTGGAAGTCACGGCAGCAGAAATACTAAAAATTCTTCCAACCGACGCGAACGCCTAAAATCACAAAAAAATCTCTTGCACCTGCGACCTTTATCCGTGACCAATCCCAAATAATAACTCTTATGGAATCCCCTATCCAAGGGCGTTCCTTTATTAGGCACTAGTTATTATGCCACACGCGGCCTCAGCCTTTAGCTATCCAATCTCATGACAGCGGATCCGGGAGCCAGCATTAGTATGCCGAATTCGTCTGCAAGATAATTTTCCACTTTTCTCCAGCAATGATAGACTTGCTGGACTCTGTCAACCGTGCTTATTAACTTCGCGACGTCAATTGACAATTTTTTTTTACTTAACTGTTTTATTTTTTTGTTTTTACGAAATATTTGCTGATTGTGGCCCGATTTTAACGTTTATTTTATTGAATAGGTTATATTTCAAGGGTGGCAGTGGGAAGTGGGAGCGATGTGACTGGGCGGTAGCATGTACGCTTCACAATCTGACACCACCCGGTTCGATCCTCCCCACTAGCACCAATTACTTATTTAGTACTTAATATCAATGTACAGTTATGATGCCATCGTCGATCATGGTGAAGGAAAATGTAAGAAAACTGAAATGTCCAAGAATCTCAAAAAAAGCACATATTTGGGCCCTTGGGGACCGGGAAATCACCTCATTTTCAAAAATCTTTGCTTAAATGCTGGCGTGTTTCTGGCTCAACGCGCATACCATTCAGCGTGTTAATGCTACCAGAATGAAGATTACGCTGCCAACTGGTAGTGAGCTTGAGCATTTGGATTGGTTTTAGATTTTCAACGGTCTACATGGGCAGTCTAACTGTTTTTGTGGTGTTAGCTTGTATTTTGTTCAGTTAATAAAGACATGTCATTCATCAGCATGCACTGGGCCAGCATGGTGGACTAGAGCCCATCCTCTCTCTCTGAGAGAAGGCCTGTATCTCAGCAATGGGAAATTGTCAAGTGTGAATGTCAATTTTCTATATACAGCAGATTTGTTTTTAGTTAATTCCAGAGTTGCTGCCATGGTAAAATTTGTTACTAATGATGGGTATAGTACCTTTTGGCTTAGTACATCCTATCTGCGTAACCCAGTGGAACAACAATCCTACAACCACGTCTGAGGCGTTCAGATGATAGACAATAGAGAATATACATTTTATCACAAATTACTATCCTGTTCGCGTTTCTCCGCATCAAATAAATTTAGTTTTATACTAGCAATAACCGGGCTCGCACTCAGTAACTAATAAAAACAACCGGGACGCCTAGTGCGGAAAATAAAACTTTATCCGTCAAATGAAAGTCCATTATCATCAAACACTTTTACAGTAATGTATATTAAATTCTATGTCCCGGATTTTGTCCTATACCAACAATAAGTTTTGATAGCCTCGTTGGTCCAGTTGGAAGTGAACCTGCCTTCTGCGCTTGGAGGCGTGGGTTCGATTCCCACCTATTACAAACATTTATGTGATGAACATTTGTTTGTTCTATATCTGGGTGTAAAAAAATATGTATATCAGTATCTGGCAGCCATATTACAAGCTTCCCCAACTATTCCGGTCAAGCTGTAGAGGCCGCAAGGCCAACAGCAAAAAAGTCACATCATTAAAAAAATTACAAACTTTGCTTTGGAGTCAAATAATCGTGTGTGCAAAATTGTCCCGCATATTTATTTATCTTTATATTTTAAACTAGCCGCCCGCCCCGGCTTTGCACGGGTGTAAGCTCGGCCTTCGGCCTCGCTACAAAATATATTATAGCCTATGTCACCCGGGGATAGTGTAGCTTCCCAACAGTGAAAGAATTTTTATAATCGGTTCAGTAGTTTTTGAGCTATTTCGTTACAAACATACAAAAATAGGTACAAATCTTTCCTCTTTATAATATTAGTGTAGATAACCAGACCGTTTATTTTTATTATCTTACATGCTTAACTGCTTACTTTTATAAGACAAATATCAACAATAATAATGAAAACTGTCAGTACGGTTCCCTTAAAAAAAATTCACTATTACGTATCCTAACAAACTTGTATCGATATCTAAACGAAAAAATTCTTATATCAGTGATCGACACCAATGAACCAATGAGTCAAAATGCAAAAACAGGGTGGCAAGGCCGTGCAGGGTGAGTTCCACTAGAGGCATCAAGGCTGATTTAGACCAGATGCGTTCGCGCCCGCCACGCCACCCTACCATAAATCTCCCTTATTTGATCTTAAGATAAACCCAATCGATACTTACTCCTACCTGTTTGAAAAGTTAACTAGCATATATTTAACAGACTTGCAATTTTAAGCGTATCGAGTTAAGAGATGGAATTATGTAGGTATGATCCAACAAAATGTATAGAATTAGGTATGTTTCTGTATTTTCTTTATTTTGAAAACATCGAATTAAATGTAATATGTTACTTTAGTATACACACTAGAAAAAATATAAATTATTATTAGTTGATTGAATCAGGCGTTACTTTGCAGAAGTCCATTTTCAAAACTGTTTTACTGATGAATTTCTAGTGTAATTCCGCTTCTACGTCGCTTCAAGTACAATAAGGAATCTGTGATAAATTTACCTGGTAAATATTTGTTGATAATGTTAATTTTAAGAAAGAACTAAAGAACCAAAGAACCAGAGTCACCGACATACCTATTAAAACTTGCAAGTTGAAGAGGGAATGAGCATGCCATATCGCTCGAAGAACCGATAACCGATGGGGAAGAAATGTTCTCGAGTGGAGACCACGAACCGGAAGACGCAGCGCAGGTAGGCCTCCCACTACTAGATGGACCGACGACATTGTGAGAGTCGCGGGCATCCAGTGAATGAAGATGGCAGGATTTTGTTCAGGGTGGAGGTTAAAGGGGGAGGCCTACGTTCAGCAGAGGTCGTCTTCTGGCTGACAATGATGATGTGTGTAGGAAAACCTGCGGCCAGGTGGAGTGACAACCTGCTTAAAACGGCGAGTAAGAACTGGATTCAGAGAACTACCGACTCAGTTCAGTGGCGTGAATTAGGAATCACCCTTTCACTGTCCACTGCCTGGACATAGGCCATGTCTAACAGTGGACAGTGAAAGGGTAATGATGATGACGTAGGAGACACTGGGAGCAACAACGTCTATTTGGTCTGTTGTGCGTGGGCCCTGGAGCAGAAGTGTACAAGAGAATAGGTATCTTAAGTATGCGTGCTCATCTTCGACCACATCATCGCTTACCATCAGCCGAGTTTGTGGTGAAACGTGGACTAATACGCGTTGTATATATACCAACTTTTTACAAAATCAACTAGAAAAACAGTGTCCCTATGACATTTGACCAAACTTCAATAAGCTTACCTGAATTAATGAAAATATCCATTATGCTCTCGACGACACATGCCCATATAATTTACCTTGAATTTTAATCGTCTCATTACTGTACCCGTTTGGATATTATTTTCTGAAATAACACTCGCTACGAGATACTCTTTGATAAATTAGCATTTTGCTAATTAGTTTTGCGGTGCTATGAGAGTAATTAAGTCAGTACGACTTGGCTGCATGCAAGACAAAAAGAAATATTATGTTAATTTCTTAGGTTTTGCGATAATCACACATTGAAATTAAAGTGCGGTCGTTTAAAGAATGCATCTGACGATTGCTTATAACAATGTAAAAAGCTGAACAAAAACAATTAAATTCTGATGTCGCTTACTAGCTTTTTGAACGCAATATTGTAGTTGGTAGCCAATATACAGTTATATATAAAAAAATATCTTTAAATTCAGATTTTCACAATGTAATTACAGCTGTCAGATGCATTGACAGACACACGCTCACCTTGCGCAGAGACGTTGGGTCTCTTGGTATCTTTTATCGCATTTAAATGGGGTATGTTCTGAAGCATTGTTCGTTCTGCCAGCGTCGCGGTTTTATCATCGCATTAGCCGCCACCATCTGAAAGCTCATTCACATATCTGTGGAAATCGCACACTGCGCGTTTTACGCGATCTTTTTGTCTCACACCTAAAATTTGTGGAATGAGCTCCTGCAGCCTTTCCGAGTAACTATAACATAGAATTCTTCAAAAGGGTTGTTATAATGAAAATAAAAAAAATAATTTTTTTTTGCATAAACATAGGCTTAGTACATAAGTTTTATATCAACTAGGAACACACTGGCTTATGTCTATGAGAGCTTTGAAATCTTAAAGTTAATTACTGCGATTCCTGCACTAGGCTTGGCCTGTATCGCAGGAAACTGATACGGTTTAACCGGCAACGTATATGTGATGGCCTTGGTGTTACAGGTATCCATAGGCGACAGAGATCGCTTTCCATCAGGTAGCCCGTTAGCTTGTTTGCCACATATGGCATTAAAACAAAGTCACGAATAATGAAGAAAATCAGCGTTTTTTTCCATAGAATCACGTTGGTGTCAAATCCCTCTTTCATAAAACTGAAAGACGACTCTAAATACGTCTTCCCAATTTACTACAGCTCGTTTACTTCGTCTCCCACATCTCGCATGTTTCAACATTGTTTAGAAAATATTCATCACACTCAGATAAGATAACGATGGATGAATTGAATTTGACATACTCAATTACTATCGTAAGGACATTTTTGTTCTATTTCATTATTAACTACATTATTATTTTAATTTGAAGTACATACCTACATAATAATATTATTAAGATTTAATTTTTATATACATTGATGTAGAAGAGTGTACTGGAGAAGTTTGACTTTTAACTATGGTGTTTTTTTTTTTTTAATAGTATGTTGTGATACCAGCATCGTTGACCACGGGTTAGAAATATGTTGGTGTTATTAATAGAGTATTGTATTGTATTGATAAAACAATTTAACAAACCATTGTTAAGCAAAGTTACACATAACGGTGGTATTAAACCGAAAGGAGGTCTTGTACTCGCCATTATGAACAACTTTTACTATAGAGTGAGTGGAGGTCATTGCCTCCTTTCGGTTCAGTACCACCGTTCTGTGTAACCTTGTATACTCATAATTCAACAGCTGAAATAATGTACCTACCTAAATTATCGGTATATTATTATTATAATAGGCACTTTGAGATATCCATAAGTATTTCCTAAACATTTAGTACAGCACTGCCGTAGGTTGTTAAATGCCAAAAGCTGCGCATAGGCCTACAAAACTGTCTAAAACATTTGGTGCCAACAAAAAAATAATACATCATTGGAATTAGGGACGTGTGCTAGTAAACTATAAATATAGTGTGACCAACATAATGTACCTACACATTTTTAGTGAAAATTGGTGTCGTGTTATTTAACTTACTTATTTTATTTAATGAAACTTTGTCGATATTTGGCCATGCCACTTCTATTATTATTTAACTGGCTGCGCCCCACGCTTTCACCCGCGTTATATATCTCTTTGAAGCAACCTCCTTGGTGGCGACAGCAACCTTCTTTGACTTAAATGATTTTTATGTAGTAATATGTCAATTGTACCTAGAGACTTCAATTCGGTATGCTAAAAAAAATTTACCTATGCCAATTCCGAAACCATTTCGAGATTTTATGTTACAAACCCTTATTTTTCTACTCTGACCTTTTAAAATGATAAGATGCCATTTATTTTAACAAAAAACTATGAAATCATTCGACTTTCATTGACCTCTAAATGACGTCACGTTTTTGCATTTTATTATCTGGGCTTTTTAAGAATAAAAAAATATAATACATTTGACACACTGTTCGTCACACAGAAAATATTTTTCATTCATCTGTGGTTTTACAGTCTAGTTCTTTTCAGAGTTGCCAATATGGGGTGTTTTTCCTAAGCGTAGGGAAAAATCATGTGGAAGGTTTTTTTCGGGGAAATAAATATCTGATTTAGAACGTTTTTACTGGAAGCACCTAGTTAATAGAATTAATTTTCACCATGTCAGATTAATTTGTTTTTATTATGGGTGCTACTCACAACGATATATAATGTTAAACATATTTTAATATGTCATTTGATGTATGATTAATAATTTATATTCAAACATGATGTCTCAACCTAAGATTAAAAAACACAGAACCTTAATAATCGAACATATAAAATATTTAAATAAACAAAATTTCTATTTTCAAAAAAATATTATAAAATAACTACTGAATAGAAAACAAAAATAATGAAATTAGTTTCTTAAAGAAGCCTTATCTACGAAATAAAAATATAAAAAAAACTTTACATACCGAAGCTGTTGTCCGTAAGGCCCAAGTTCTGCATTCGCCCCGTAATCCTCTCTACTCCCGGACTCAGGAATAGTGAAGCTTTCTATCAGTGACAGGTTTTTTTTTAATCGGTCAAGTAGTTTCGGAGTGTATCTCCTACAAACAAACTTAATAATCTCCTCTTTTTTATAATATTAGTGTAGATTATTATTAAATAAGGTAATGTTACTATGAGACCTTATAATGGGATAATAATTTGACTAAATTAAAAGCCTGACATGGGGTATTTTTTTTAGTAGATGGCAACTCTAGATGGACTTTTGTTTTGATTGAATAGAGACTTACGAATTAGTAGGTGTCACTGTCAAGTGTCAAAGTAAATTCTAGTTTCTGTTTTTTACTCGCGTGCTTTTCTTGGCTCCTCAACGCAACTACATATTTGTGCAAAAAAGTGACGTCATAGGTTTAAAATTTTCAAAAAAATATTATAAATTATCTACTGAATATAAAACAAAAATATTGAAATTAGTTTCTTATAATGACCTAATCTACGAAATAAAAATATAAAAAAAATACCAAAAAAAAAACTTTACATACCGAATTCTTGTTCTTGTTTTTTGTAGGGAATATATATATCACAACCAAAAAAAACTGTTGATCCGATTATTACCAAACTTCACTGGATAGTGATCCAGTGAAGATTGCCTGTAAATTTCATCAAAATCGGTCTAGCTGTTTCGAAGTAATTAGCGAACATACGTACGTATACATACATACATACACACAGCGCCGTTTATATACTCGTATGTATTATTATTCACTTAATCTATAAACTTGATCCTCTAAAGGGAAACAAATAAAGTCTTATTAGGGTCTTGGCATCCTCCGACGATGGTACAGACAAGAGCTTATTACAAGTTTCCACATTAGCATTACCTATACCTAAGTAAATTCTGACGTAGCTATCGCTTCGTTCTGGATACATTCGATCAGGGGCAATTTTTTTGTATAGCTCGTATGATTTCGCATGTAAATATGCGAAATGAAAAATTTTCTATTGATAAAAGGCTAATTCGAATGGTGCGTTAGTGAGTGATATGATTATTTAAAAAATACTGCTTTGATGACTGAGTCTGTCTGTCATGTCACAACATGGAAAGTTTTAAAAGAAGTGGAAAACTGAAACTTACTGTTCCGAAAACTGTCGCCAACGCCATTTAGTGATAGATAAATAATGCTTAAATTACACTTTGGAAACCGCTCATTTCTATACAAAAACCTTTTACCAAAACTTTTTAAGAGGGATCTCGAAAGTTATCATTTTCGACCCGTGGTCTTTTCCATGGGCTCTTAACAACATACTTAAAATCTTTGTTAAAGTTTATCTGAATGATTCGTGGTCGTATATTGATAAAATTTGTGTGTACTTTAAATATTTTTTAACGTAATCTTTCCCTCTGGGCATAGGCCTTTCTTATTCTCTCCATAAATACCGATTTTCCACCACCTCCCCACAATAACAAATATACCTTTTTGTATAAAAAAGAATCACTGACGTGGGTTCAAAATTGTCAGAGAATTTTAATTGTATTTGTTAAGGCGGCCCCAGCATACTCTTTTTCCTATTAAGTTTTTTCTTCTGGAGCCAAAACTTAAAACATCATGGGCCTTACTTAAAAACGTTACTCAAGTTGACATACGCTTAAATATGATCCGTCTTGTTTTCGCGTGTGACGATTGCCGTCAGCGAAAAGTTAGGAGAGCACTTTAAAACATAGATCAACTTGAGTGACGTTTTTAAGTAAGGCCACATGTCTATTCAGGTGGTGTCAGATAAAAAAAATATAAGTAGCCGATATCATCAAGTTTTAGAAGATTATTTTAAACAAATCACAGTCAAAGTAAAACAAAGTAAGTCACGATTAAACAAGTCACGCCCCAATATAAACGGAGGAAACTTTAATGGAGACTTCTAAAGATATTTGGAAAAATCACGAAAAGACAAGTGCTACTTTATCACCGTGTACTGTAACTGTCAATATATATTAATTGTGGATTATTGTTTATTAAGCTTTCATGAACGTGCACGAGTGTAGGCAAATGATTATTATCATAATTAGCGTATACTAGTCCACTGCTGGACATAAGCCTCTCCCAAGGCATGCCCTGGCGCCGGGGCTTTAGAAATCACCGTCGTTATCCCGTGCCTACTGAACCTACTAAAACTAAAAACTTACTAAAAGAGCACTGACTGGTGGCAGGGTAACCATCACAAATTATGGCGATAGGCAGCAGCGTAATCAGTACGAGACTCTACGCCCCTGCGGTCGCCAACCCGCATGCCCATCGTGGCGACTATATCGGCGCAACCTTCCAATGTACAGGTAAAATATAAAACGATGCAAAACATGTATTTTCATGATGTTTCCAAAACTCTGTAGAAGTCTCTTGTAAAACCTCCACCACTTTACTAGGGCATGACTTGGAGTTGACCGTGACTTACTTTGCTTGAATCTGTCTATGACTATAACTTGTTTGACAATATTTATTAAAACTTGAAAATGTTTTATTACATGACACTAGCAAATGCATAAGACGTGCGACGCCACAATTCTCACAAGGACAAAGAAGAAAAAAAAATTGCTGGCTAATGCTACCTATTCAAAAATACAGTCAATTTGCGAAACTCCTCCTATGAAGTCGACAAAAAACTTATCGACGTCCCACTGTATCTAACTAAAAGTCCATGTCTATGCTGTTACGATTTATCGTTCACGCGACCGAAGAAACCATCGCGAGCAACATGCTACAATGTTTATGAAAAATATGTGATCTCTTCACGTGTTTTATGTTCTTTGTATCATTTTATCTTGTCCATTTGCTGGGATATTTGTTTTGAGAAATGGGAACACATTTGTGGTATCTATGTTAGGCTAGAGTAGGGTAGCAATAAAAATTGCTAGGATGGTAAGTACGTAATTATTTAGGGCTTACATGTCTAGGTAGCACAATAAGATCTGTAGGTACAAGTTGTGTTTGTAATTGTAAGAGAAGCTTACGTCCCTTACGTCCTTCGATTCACACTTCGTTAAGTTCCGAGTGAAACTTAGGATATCTACTTACGTCTTGCGAAGTTTCAAATTCATACGACAACATAAAATACGAGTAGGTACTTATTCTAAGTACGACAATAAGCAGTAGGTCAAAATGAGCTTGCAATATTTATCAACAATAGTTAGTAAGAAGTGAAACGAATAAAAGCATGTTAATAAATAAATAATTAACAAGAAAGACAGTAATGGGACAAACTATTTAAATTATTGCGTCGTCAGTGGTGCTTGATAAGTGTGCAAAGTTTCAATTTAATTCAACGTATTGAAGTAGTGTAAAATCAAGTTCATAGATTCCTTTACATACATTCACATCCACAAACACACACACACAAATACACACACACACACACACAAATACAGACACATGCATATATACCGTGCTAATAAAAGCGTGTTAAAAATACACTCGAGAATTCTTCGAGACCTTCAGTGTTCATTGGTGGTCTATAGGCCTCTCCCAAAGCTCTTCTCTCAGCCCGATCTTCGGTTTTTCGCTTCGAGCTAGATATTGCCAGCTGCCTCACGAAGAATATCATCATATAAAATACATTCAGGCCACTGCAGAACCTACGCCTCTTCCCTCTCTCGCCAATGTTCCCCTGTTTAGTGCTAGGCACGTCCATTTATTTTCGCCAATTTTTTTTTGCATCATCCCGCCACCGTTGGACTGGTCTTTTAGCACTATCTTTTCCACTGGGCACTCTGGGCACTTGCCCAGGGCCCCGCGATCGATAGGGGGCCCGCTAGTTCCTGCCAAATCACCAAACGATAACCGATATTTATTAACAAATAACATATTTATTTCGAAAAAAAACATGGGATAATGACTGACTACAATATAATACCTACTTGCTTATTAGCTTTTCCATGCGCGAAGCTACTCTACTCTGGCCCGAAAGTAGTGCTCTGTCAAAGTCATATTTCATCCTAATGTGCCCAGGGCCTCCAATAGGTTAAAGACGGCCCTGGGCACGATCAAGTCATCTTGGCACCACAGAACACATATATTGGCACTATGCATCATTCCATCTGCTTATACCGCATTCATATTACTTGCTCTAATTTCTTCAAATGTAGTAAACTTAAAACACCGTAGTCTATAAAACTAAGCGTCACTTTATGCCAGTTCTTGACCTTTCAAAACACAGGTAGCTGTTTGCGACAGAAAATAAAACTTTGATATCGCCATTATGGCTGTTACGAGCATTTGCCGTTTCTCGGGATTTATATTGTCTTGATATTTTTTAGCTCTTTAATATTTATATATTACTAAGACTTCTTTATAGATCTATCCCTGAGAAAACAAGTCTGACAGCTGTAATAAGTTTGTAAAAATCCGAATAAAATATTTTTTTACTCACGACGCAAAATTAGGGGTGCCATAAGTTTATCGTGTGCATCTGTGTATGTCTGTGTCGTCGTATACCAAACGGCTGAACTGTTTTAGATTTAGTTTAACTTTTTGTTTGAAAAGAGAGTTGATCGTAAGTGTGCGTAATGACCCGGGTATTTCCTAAAACTGCGACCAGAACCAGCGGAGGATGGGTAGCAGCGTCCTAATAGTACACGGTGAACGTACTGCGATCCCAAGCCGCCTGCCAAGCGTGGGGATTATGGTAACACCCCTCTCTATGAGGGAGGCCTTGTCCAACAGTGGACGTTAGTTGGCTGATGATGTGTGATGTGTGTGCGTAATGATTTAAGAAAATCTGTTCAGACCTTTGAAAATTATCTGCTATTTTCAAAACTAATACAACGTTATACTTAGTTGAATTCTAGATATAAATCATTTATATTATTGACCAGCACGTTAAGTATATATATACACATAGAGATAAAATACAAATATAGTCACAATCGTGCCAAAAAAATGTCCGAGCGAAAACTCTTTGGGTAGTTGTAAACGCGATCCGACTACAACGCCGCGCGATACTAGTGCTACGATGACATAGCGGACAAGCGACAACGTCTAAATTGAAGTTAATGTGGCATTGTGAACTATAATTGATGTCTACTTGGTGGAATGTAATTGGTATGTACAACGACCCTCGGACTTTTTTTTTCATTTAGAGATTGTGACTCTATAGGTATTGTATCTATATTGGGTATACCTTATAGTACGAGAGCTAGCAACGTCGGGAAAACAAGCATTTCAGGTAGGCTAGTTTTTAGATATGCTATCTCTCTCACTCCCCCGGACGTCATACGGGCTATCTGGCTGGTGGTAGTGGTTGCGTTCATCAGTGCGCATCCTAAATGTCCAGGTAAAATATCGATTTTTCAAATCATTTTAAGAAGTTTTTTTTTTTTTTTTTTTTTTTATTGAATTTTTCGCAACATGAATCTATTATTGCCAGATATTTTTATTGTTGTTTAAATTGTGCCAGACGCTAATTTTGAATTGAAAAAATTTTTTTTTTCAAAATATTTCAGAATGGCTGAAATTTTTATATGATGTTATTTAAGTATCTAAAAACCTAAAATTAATTTGCCAAACAATAATTCGATTGTTAAACCTTCAGCCAGACCGATCTAAAAGTGAAAAGTGTGTGGTATGTGGTGTGGTGAAGCTTGAGGTGATAGAGATGTTGGGTGTTGTAAATGAGCATTTCTCCAAAACTTTGTTACGTAACGAATTCGTAGTAAATGCTGATACAATTCAGCTTTGCATGGTGGTAGGCTTGATGGATCAAAATTACGTTTTTTTTTTTTCAAAATTATCATCTGATTTTTTATACCGATAAGTGTTTGAAAACAGATGAAACCGAACTTCATTGACGTTCCAAGAATCACGAGCTCCGTAAATGTGACAAATAAACTTTTCTAAGATCTTAAATGTCTCATCCAGCAATTCTTCATCATCTGTTATAATATTTTGACAGGCTAATTGATACTCTTCTGATTGCTCTAACAGTTTAAAAGGTCGAAGTTTACCTTTCCGGAAAAAAGCTGGTGTGTAGTCGCATCCTGTTCTCAATAGGTGTTAATCGTTCTAACATTTGCAATCGGGCAGAAATTGGAACAAGTTCAGGAACAATGGCTTCAAAGGTTCGTCTTCTTTTTACTGGTGGTGGTAACATGTCGGACTGATCACTTCTACAATCGATATCATTTTCATTAGGAGCATCATTATCAATATTTTGACATTTACGGAGCTCGTGATTCTTGGAACGTCAATGAAGTTCGGTTTCATTTGTTTTCAAACACTTATCGATCTAAAAAATCAGATGATAATTTTGAAAAAAAATATCGTAATTTTGATCCATCAAGCCTACCACCATGCAAAGCTGAATTGTATCAGCATTTACTACGAATTCGTTACGTAACAAAGTTTTGGAGAAATGCTCATTTACAACACCCAACATCTCTATCACCTCAAGCTTCTGGCTGGACCATAAATGACGATAAATATGATTTTATCTGGTTTGTTGGAGAGCAGTTACCATCATTAGTTGCCGACATTATCATTAAAGGTAAAAATTGAAAATAAAATACTAATAAATTTCTTTGCCGAAAGATTATAAAAATTTTCATTCTTTTACAGATAATAGCTTACAAGACGTTGATAATCCAAAAGACGACGATGACAATGAAAATGACAGCAGTGATGAAGATGATGATGATGATAATTATCAAGATAATTCAATATAATTTTTGTTTACTTTCATCCTTGAGATTGATTATTACCTTAATTTTGCACAAAAATAAATAATTATTTTAATGCTATGTTAATCCACAATTAATTCAATAGTTTTTAATTCTTTCTCTGTAATTTATTCGACAACTATTCCTAGACCAAGCAAAATGGTACCACATCACTTTTCACTTTTAGATCGGTCTGGCTGAAGGTTTAACAATCGAATTATTGTTTGGCAAATTAATTTTAGGTTTTTAGATACTTAAATAACATCATATAAAAATTTCAGCCATACTGAAATATTTTGAAAAAAAATATTTTTCAATTCAAAATTAGCGTCTGGCACAATTAAAACAACGATAAAAATATCTGGCAATAATAGATTCATGTTGCGAAAAATTCAATAAAAATAATAAAAAAAAAAAAAAACTTCTTAAAATGATTTGAAAAATCGATATTTTACCTGGACATTTAGGATGCGCACTGATGAACGCAACCACTACCACCAGCCAGATAGCCCGTATGACGTCCGGGGGAGTGAGAGAGATAGCATATCTAAAAACTAGCCTACCTGAAATTCTCTCTCGAAAACGTTGCTAGCTCTTAGACTATTATGAAATTCAATACTTACAAATTTAAAATATTATTGCCCGGATAGACCGTAGAGCTCGTAGGGCTATAACTACTTCTTTTTTTTAACGTCAGGACTTAATGGATTAATTTAAATGGAATTGAATTGAAAAATGTTTTAAATGTTGGTCCTAAAACTCCCGACTTTTCATCTTGAAACTGGTTTTAAATCTGCGAGAGACAGTTGTGCCATAACTAGGCTCTCAGCTAAACCAATATCAGTTTAGGACGTCTCATATGAGCGAATAGACGTTGCATTATCTCCATCACAAAGGAGACCAGTCGTATGAACACTGTATTAGAATATGTAGATGCTATCGAAGCTGCCTCTCAAAGGATATAGAAACTTCTATTGAGTATTTCAAATTAAATTTTTATTTTTCTCGCCTAGGGAATAGTAAAACACTGTTGCCTGTGAATTGGTAAGCAGATATTTTCAGATTTTCAACCCTATATGATCTGTAGGTATCTATATCAGAGTAGAGATGTAGGCTCCACTATGATATACCTACCGATATGCCGATATCTGATATACAGATCATCTTAATTCAACTCTGTAGTTAATAGAATAAATAAATAAATTTTGACAGCTCTAAATATAATAAATAAAATAAATTTTGACAGCTCTAAAATGGTTACCATCCTTTTGTGATATATCTAAAATAATATAATCAGCGCCTCTTTTCATTTCAGTGACTGCCCCGGTGGCTCAGTTGGTAGTGAACCTAACTTCTGTGCTTGGGGGCGTGGGTTCAATTCCCATCTAGGACAAACATTTGTGTTTGTTCTATGTCTGGGTGTTAATATCTATTTAAGTATGTATTTAAAAATATATATGTACGTATATCAGTCTCTCGCAGCCATATTACAAGCTTTGCTTAGTTTGGGGGTCAGATGACCATGTGTGCAAAAAAATGACTCAGATATTTATTTATTATTATTTATTTATTTATTAGTGAAAAGAGGCGCTGATAACTAATACAATCAAAAAAACATGAGAAACAGGATGTTTTGGCACCAACTTGAAAATAACCGGCCAAGTGCGAGTCGGACTCGCGGACGAAGGGTTCCGTACCATTATTTATAAAAACGGCAAAAAAAACACGTTTGTTGTATTGGAGCCCACCTTAAATATAAATTTTATTTTAATTTAATAATTTATTTTTAGAGCGATAACAAAACTCAATATTCTGTGAATATTTCAAGCGTCTACCTGTTGCCGTTATCAATATCGAGCATAAACGAGCAAAAAAAACACGTTTGTTGTATGGGAGCCCCCTTAAATATTTATATTATCCTGTTATCCTATTTGTTGTTATAGCGGCAATAGAAATACATCAACTGTGAAAATTTCAACGGTCTAACTATCAGCACGGTTCATGAGATACAGCCTGGTGACAGACGGACGGACAGACGTACAGACGGACAGCGGAGCCTTAGTAATAGGGTCCCGTTTTACCCTTTGGGTACGGAACCCTAAAAATCGTGTCGCACATTATAAAAAAAGATAAAATAAACCGGCCAAGTGCAAGTCGGGCTCACGCACTGAGGGTTCCGTACCACCATGCACAAAATAAAATATTTATCAATTTAGAAAACCGACTTCAAAATTAGTAAAATGTGGCATTTGGATTCGCTGAAAGAAATGATAAGGTCATCCAAGTAACGAAATTACCAGTTGTAACTTGGTAATGAACAGAAATTTGTCACCGACTCACACTTGGCGATTTTCATCACCACGCAGGTGAAACCGCGGGGCGCAACTAGTACATAAAACGTTTTAAATAAATAAGTTTTTTGTATGGACCTGCCTTTAGTTTCTCAGTAATAGGGTCCCATTTTTAACTACCAAAAAGTATGTGTATTTTGTGCTATGAAATATATTAAATGATCTGTAACGAGAACTTCGAAATGGCCGAAAATAAATTCAGGGAAAGGAAGGGAAGGGAAGGACAACATACGATCGTAAAGTTAAATTAAAGGGCTTTCAGTCTCGGATCGGAAACGAAACGAAGATTCTAAGTAAAATTATGGTAACTTCACAAAGTATTAAAATATTCTTACTTATTTACATAATTCGGCTCGTTATCAGAATTCTCATTTCGATAAAACTTTATTGCCAGAATCATAGAAGTTTTGCAACTAACCACAGTATAAGAAATTGAGTAGGCGAATGAGATTTTTTGGCTTAGTTTTGATGACGTCTTATCAGTTGTTTAAGGCTCGTTTCGAATCCAACAGAAACATCGGTAATGAAAATCATGCCGAAAACTATTTATTATTTCCATAAACTCTTTTTAGTGTTAATGTGTAATAATGGTGGATTAATAAAAGTATTCATCATCATCAATCAGCCATAAGACGTCCACTGCTGAACATAGGCCTCCCCCTTTAACCTCCACACTGAACGACAACCTGCCATCTGCATCAACTGGATGCCCACGACTCTCACAATGTCGTCGGTCCATCTAGTGGGAGGCCTACCTACGCTGCGTCTTCCGGTTCGTGGTCTGCACTCAAGAACCTTTCTTCCCAATTTATTTATCGGTCCTTCGAGCGATTTGGCCTGCCCATTGTCACTTCAACTACTTATATTTATTCTGTGCTTCAGCTTGCAATTTTAATAGCTATGTCGGTGACTCCGATTCTTTGTTGAATATCCACGTTCCGGATTGAAAGTTTTATTTAAAAGTAAATAAAATATAGTTTATGTAAGGTGAGTGCTCGTTACCGTACCTATTCGAGTTTGGCAAGTGATTGTATTGATGTGAAACGTGTCTTTTCGCGTTGTTTCCAAAACGTTATAGAAGTTAATAATAAAATTTTGAAAAGGGTTAAATAAAAACGTTATATACTTTAAACCGCGTACTCTGTGGTAACCTCATTTGGCAGTTAATTAAACTACAATCGGTATTTGTCCGAACAATCGGATCCGCGGTCGCTTTGTTCATAAATTGTTCGAATCCTTGAACAACTTTCGCTACTGATAACCGGGGCTTGTTTGAGTTGTTTGTTGATACTTGTTACTAATTGGTACATAGCTAAGGTACACAATTAAACCATGTGTAGATAGCTAAATACCAAAAAAATATTTTCAGTATGATTTATTTACACAAGAAAATCACTGATATTATAAATGCGAAAGTTTGTATGTGAGCGAGTGTGTATGTTTGTTACTTCTCCACGCAGAAACGGCTGGGCGGATTTGGATGATATTTGAGTCATAGATAGCTTATACTTTTCATCATCATCATAATCTCAATTTTTCATCACCACGCGGGTGAAACCGTAGGGCGTAGCTATAATAATGAATATTACCTTATAATATTAACTGTCTCCTGTAATGCAAAAAAAAATATTGATTCCACATATTATCATCGAATGTCTAGAGATAGCTAAATTACATGGTTACACCTACACCAGTCGAGAGCATACCCAGTATGCTAGTGGCATTCCTACGTTGAATGGCTCAAGGTCACTAACAGTCAGTAGATTGCGCAGCATGCTGGTGGCATCCCCACGTTGAATGGCTCAAGGTCACTAACAGTCAGTAGCTTGCCCAGTATGCTGGTGTCATCCCCACGTTGAATGGCTCAAGGTCACTAACAGTCAGTAGCTTGCCCAGCATGCTGGTGGCATCCCCACGTTGACTGGCTCAAGCCCACTGTACTAGTTGTCAGCGTGCCCAGTATGCTAGTGCCATTACCACACTGAACGTTGTACGTTGGTCTATATAAATGCCAGAATAGGTTTGTGACATATTTTTTGTGCTCATAAAAAGGCTGATCATAAATAAAGCCTATCAATAAAAACAAAATTAAAATTTGTAAAAAAAAAAAGTTATATATGTATTTGAATTTCATGCCACAAAGAGAGCGTACTATACCTTGGACGTTATGACGTCAAGCCGTGCGTGCGCCATACAAATGCTTCAAGGAGGTATATAACGCAGGTGAAACCGCGGATCGTAGCCTATTTACTAAAATACAATTCCTAACTAAACATCTAATTCGGAAATCTTATCATAATGTTCATATCGATAATGTTTATCAAACAAATCCTATCCTACTATTAATATTATAAATGTGAAAGATTGTGAATATTTGTTACCACTTATCATGGTCACTACTAAACCGATTTTGTTTTAAAATATCACGGTTATATTCCACTACAGTTATATTCCCATCGCGGTCTTCCCGTGAACATGGCGCATGTAAAAGCGCCTAAATATCGGGAGTTGCATTCACAACCTTACCACGGTAAATGTCCTGTTAATAATCATATAACTTTAGTAAACCGAATGAAATTTTGAATGTTCGTTTAGGTTAGTTTAGGTTCTGAAATAAAACATAGGCCAATCTAATTATGAATTTTATTATTATTCTGATATTATCCTCCAATGGCGACAAATAACTTTGCACGCGGGCAAAGCCGCGGGGCGCAACTACTCGTAGTAATAAAATAAGGAAACAAATTAATCATTGCTGCTTAACTTTGGTGGAACGGTTTTTTCCTAACACTTGTCTAAAAATGTAGAGAAAAGCTGATACAGCAATAGCCGTTAAAATAGTTAATCCTATTGCTAACGGTATAAGGACGTCCAGCATGAGGTATTCGGCCCAGGATATCTGCGCGGCGGGGCCGAGGAGGTGTCTCGAGCCCTTGTGACGCAGCACGTGCTCTGTCCACCACACGGCGCGCTCCAGAGGCGTCTCAGGCTGGTCCCGCATTATTGCATTCAACTTCTTTATGTTGTCTTTGTAGCTAAAATAAAAGAATAAAATACAAGCATATGTAAAGATTTAAATTATTATGATTTATCTGTGGTAAAGCCGTAGTATTTAAAATTCAGAAATTCTAAAATTTGGGTAGTATTTTTTTTTATTAAATGCAATTATTGGGAGAAGCCACTGGCTTTCGAAACACAGTTTTTTACTAGTTCGGAGCCAGTGGATTCAATTATTTGTTTGTATTTTTCCTTATGCCAAATAAAGATTATTATTATTATATTAATGTTGTCATAGTAAGTCCAATTTTATTTAGCTCTATGCCTCTGACATCTGTAGTAATACATTGTAAATAGTTAAATGAAAACCTTAAATTATAATCATTCGTGCATGGTTTTTGAACGGATTGTAACTGATAGCCAAAGAGAAATATTAAAAGAAAATGTTTTCATTCGCTTTTTATCAAATTTTCAGCTGTCAGAGCAAAAAAACTTATGTCGTTTTACTGTCTTACCTTGGATCATTGGCCACAGTGTTCACTGCTTTCACCAAATCGTCAGCCACCATGGTGAGTGAATCAATAGCTACTCCGATTCCTAGTTCCACATATTTATTGATGTTGTACCACTGGTCTGCCTGAAACGGAATCCCAACAAGCGGAACTTCAGAGTGAATTGCCTCGTCAGTTGACTGTAGACCTCCTTGCATTACAAACAATTTTATGTTTGGATGAGCTGAAACATCAAACTTGGATGTAAGATTATTTATTACATATTGTATTCCAATGTTGGATTATAGTTATCTTCCACAACACGCCCCTCAGCCTGAACTTCGGATTTTCCCTTGCAGCCACTGCCAATTGCTTTACTTATAATTATCATCACTCCTCTTAGAAGATTTCATCAATACTAAATTAAGCATTTATATAACTCGTGTCGTAAACTAAAACTAAAATTCTAAAAGTTGTTTTAACATACCCAAAAGATCACGCTGTGGAAACCATTTCTGAATTTTTACATTTTTTGGTATTCTGTCCAAATTATCGCCGTCAAATTTCCACAAGATATCAAAAGGTATCTCTTCAAATGCGTCCAAGAATGCATCCAATAAGTCCTTGTCCATTAATGATGGTCTAACATTGGAACCCAAGCTTACGTATACAACACCACGACTCGAGCTGTCCAAATAAGATTTCAAATCCTAGAAAGTAAACATTATGTGAAAGCAGAAATCTAGACATCATACTTTGATAAGTATGATGTAAGATATGTACGCAGATAGGGCTGTGCCGGCGGTGCCCAGGCATAGGGCGCAGAGATGACCACACCAGGACTTTTGAAGATTTTTCATTTTATATAGATTTTTTTCAGAAGTTTTGTTTTCAAGGTCACAGTTATTGAAGCTCGCACAGGGCGCATAAAATGCTAGTTAGGGCACTGTATGTACGTAAGTCAAGATGTTGTTGTGAACATACAATTAAAAACCCAATAGTTAATTAATTTATAAGATACACAATCCTCACCTGTGGTAGTTCCTTCGTAGGTTGCAAATGCGTTGCTCCTAAGTAGACTGTGGCAGGTGGCACGGGACGGTTTCCATCAAAAATAGGATGAGAATTTACTAATAACAACGCCACATTCTTCTTCAATTCAGCAACAGTTGGTACGTCAGGTCCAAATTGAGATTTCAAAATGTCATTGTCAAACTGCTCGTTCTCTTGATCAAATCTCCAAAATTTATATTCCAAGTAAAGTTGTTTTATTTTATTTAAGATGCCATTATGGAAATTATCTCTAAACATGTTAGGGTATAATAAAGGATGTCTTGATACAGCACCAACTGCCTCGTAATTAGAAGTCGTTCCGTACATGGAAGAAAACAAAACCACTGGAGCATCAAATATTTTACCAAACATCAGAGAAGGATAGGACAAACCTTCAATTATAACTAAATCGAACTTCTGATTCTTGTCTTTGATTAATTCTTTGACTTTGTCGATCTTAAACATATAATAGATGAGCTCTACCATAATTTTATTCAACGACATTATCATATCAGAATCCATAATTACTCCACGTTTCTTTGATGGTAAGCTTTGCGTGTTCAACGATAGTAACAATTTATATCCATCACTTATGTCGATTTCAGTAAGATTCTTTGGAGATTTCTCGTTTTTGTATACTGGATCTGGCGTAACAACAACGACTTCATGACCTCTTTTTACTAATTCTAGAGTCAACGCTCTGAATACTACTTGATGGCTTATTGACGGAACCGGATACACTCCTAAAATTCTGGCAGAATTAACACTTGCCAAAAAAATTGAAACAAATACAAAGATCGTTAAAAACCGTAACATTGTGGAATTCAGATACTGAAGTAAAGCATAAAGTGATCAACATGTAGTTTTATGAGGAAAATTGTAATCAATACCAACAAAGAAACTAATATTTAAAAGGTACTGATTATCTTGTCGATAAAAAAGTTTAATCTTTTCAAACATTCATGCGCTCCGTGGTTACACTATCTATGAACCAAAACTTTATTTATATATGTTGACAGTATTTATTTTATGCACCTTCTGGCTCAATCAGATCAATGGTAACAAATAAATATATGAATTAAATATATGATACGCTAAAATGTAAAATTATAAATCTCCGGGGTCAAATGGTATTAGAATGAACCCTCAGATTTCCACCTGTTTCGATCTCTTCAGAATTCTTTGGGTAGTGTTAGATTAACATCAAGAGAGGACTGTCAAAACTACTTGTTGCATTTTTTTGATCAGAAGTCCCAAAAATTCTACAGCAACGGGATCATGTCACTACCTACAAGATGGCAACAAGTTATCGAACAAAATGGCACATATATATTATAATTAAATGTAATTAAACTTGAAAAAAATATGTCTTGAATTTGTTTAAAAAATACGAAGAAACTTTTTCCCCGACCTATAGTATAACGTGTTATTAATCACTATAAAAGTTATTTGGGTGCAGATGATATGTGAAAAAAATAGAAACGAAATAACAGGAGTATTTTAGTAATATTGTAAAATGGGTGCATTATAACGTAATAATAATACATATAAAAACGCAGAGGCGGCTTTATGGCGAGCCGTCGGTGAGTGGCGACACCGCGTGCCCCGATTCCATGGGGCTAAATGAGACCCCGACCCCTGGCTTGCCTTAACCGGCCGTCCGGTTGGAAGGGTGGAAGCCGCAAGAGCTAAGAACCTAAGCTCCAGGGTGGAAGTGTTAAAGAGCAAAACGCCGCGAGTAGCTCTTAGTGAAAATGCAGCACACCTCTCTACACCCTAAGCCACCCACGCCAATGTTGCCCCTCCGGTGCTACGATACGGCAGCCTTTGGCAGCCCAAGATACGGGAGTGGAGTGAAGATATTCAGTGGGTGGCAAGTCATCAGAGTCATCACCTACCTAAATATATTTTGAGATGAGACAGGATAAGGCAGGTGCCGTTTCTCATTCTATAGATCTGTTATTCCATCCACAAGTTCACCTCAATAGCCCAGACTTTTTTAATCCTATACTGTACAATAGTTTCATATTCTTTTTAAACATATTTCATAGCTGCATGTATTTTATATTCAGAAGGTCCCCTTGGTGATGGCTTCGGCTCCACCAATGCCCACCAAATGTCCGGGCTAGATCCGAGAATACGTTTCAATAATACATATAAGAGACAAGATAAGACAGGTGCCGTTTCTCATCCAATAGATCTGTTCTCCTATCTACGAGTTGTTCACCTCCATAGCCAAGTTTTTTTTTTTTAATCCTATACTGTACAATAGTTTAATATTCCTTTTTATAGGTACATATTCCATAATTGCATGTATTTTGTATTCAACAGGGCCTCTTGGTGTTGGTTTCGGCTCCACCAATGCCTACCAAATATCCGGGCTATACCCGAGAATTTTATGAAATAGTGTTATACATATAAATAAAACAAAGATTATTCATCTGATCTCGTCATATAATAAAAACAGATATAAAACTACACGTATTTTTGGTCACTCCTATAACTAGTAATTTTTAAACTTTCGCGATTTGAACACATGTTTTTTATATTTATCGGGACTTATCGCGCAATATTAAATATAGGTAAAAATAGATACCTTTCGCTCGACGTTTCGACCATGTTACAATGGCCGTGGTCACGAGCTGACTGAAAACTGCGGGTGAGTCCGGCGAGAAGTGCGGGTATTTTGTTCTCGTGCCCTCACTTGATGTTGAAAAATTGCAGGGTTGTCACTACGACACACAACACTGACTGTATCGGTAAAAGTCCTAGTACCTACACCACGATTTGAACATTTGCTTACTATGGGATTCCACGACGCCGCTAACTTAAATCCATCCTCCCGGTTGAAATTGCGATGTTTTCTAATACCAACCGCTTCACGAACCATTCTTGAAAAATAATTCAAGCAATTTTGCAAGATCAAGTGCGGGTAGTAGAACAAAATATCCGCTCTTCTCGCCGGACTCACCCGCAGTTTTCAGTCAGCTCGTGACCACGGCCATTGTAACATGGTCGAAACGTCGAGCGAAAGGTATCTATAAATATAAAAAACTCCTATAACTATATATATGTTATACTAATGTCACACGTGTGATTGTGCAAAGTTAGAAGTAGCAACTCAAATTAAATATTTAGGCCTTACTACAGACAACAATTTTTCATGGAAAGTTCTTATAAATAACGTTTGCAACTAGTTTAGAATTGTATTAGATAAATTTTATCAACTTGATAAAATACTAAACCGTGGCACACTGTATTTGTTTATCACGCATTGGTCGATGCAATTATCAGTTACGGCCTCAGTTGCTATGGACTCACATTTCTAATGTTCTACAACTAGAATAGTGGCAATGTGCAGGCCACATCGCACGAAGAACTGATAACCGATGGGGAAGAAAGGTTCTTGAGTGGAGACCACGAACCGGAAGACGCAGCGTAGGTAGGCCTCCCACTAGATGGACCAACGACATCGTGAGAGTCGCGGGCATCCAGTGGATGCAGATGGCAGGATGTCGTTCAGTGTGGAGGTTAAAGGGGGAGGCCCATGTTCAGCAATGGACGTCTTCTGTCTGATGATGATGATTATGATGATGATGAAATAAAGAACTAGGTATACTTGGTCCAGAATTTTTTTTCCTGACAGCCAAAACAATATTGTAATGTACCTACCATCATTCTTGCTATTACTAAGGCTCCGCTGTCCATCAGGCTGTATGTCATGAACCGTGATAGTTAGACAGTTGAAATTTTCAAAGATAAATTTCTGTTGCCGCTATAACAACAAATACTAAAAAACAGAATAAAATAAATATTTAAGGGGGCTTCCATAAATCCGAGCATAGCTCTCTCCATTGCCCGTTGTGTGACTCGTGAGTTTTTCCAAAAGGCCAACAGTTAAGGACCACGTCTCAGTGCCATATGTCATCACTGGCAACACACATTGGTTAAAGACCCTT
Organism: Agriopis leucophaearia; assembly: GCA_949125355.1. Classification (NCBI taxonomy): domain Eukaryota; kingdom Metazoa; phylum Arthropoda; class Insecta; order Lepidoptera; family Geometridae; genus Agriopis; species Agriopis leucophaearia. Next base: position 15,778,178 of record OX421264.1, read on the forward strand.
GTCTTTAGGCACTGTGGTATCTTGGACGAGAAGATTTCTCGCAATTTCTCGAACGCTGCCCATCCGAGTTGGATTCTTCGGGCAACCTCTTTGCCTAAGTTGGACTTTCCTAACTGAACAATCTGTCCAAGATGTAATGGTCAACAACTTCGAGAGTATCGTTCTTAAGCTGTTTCAGAGCCATTTTAATCTCGTACAAGCTGATGTCTGGGATGTCCTCAGTGTAGTGTCAGATCAGTTTAGCTCTCTTGTCCTGAGCTGCGCTGACAATAGGCTGTCGTGTTGAGGTGTACAACTGTCCGTAAAACCTCTCGAGCTCTCTCAGAATCTCCGGCTTTGATGAAATGATACTACCATCCTCGATCTTCAGCTTCGTCATTTGGCTTTTCCCAATAGACGAATTCTTGGCGAACACTTTTGAGCCCTGCTTCCGCTCAATTTTATCTATTATGGTAATGATAATGAATGACATTGCATTGCTCGAGAATCGTATCGTGAGGCAGCGAACTGTTATCGGATGCACTTTTCACTACTTACTGATTATATTATAGGTAAATGTCATAGATATAATGTACTAGGTATCAAAATTCATTGATAATATCAAATATCTGTTTGTCCGTCCTGCCTATCCTTATGCCGCCATGTTGTGTTTTTTTTTTTTTTTTAACTATTTGCACAGGTCTTTCTTAAGTGGACTGTTTCTGGGAAGGATCATATTGAAATTACGTAAAACATGTTTCTCTACTAAAATATGGCTAACATAATATTTACAACCTATTACAGATTAACGTATTTACACATAAATACGCATTATGAAAAATCTAACGTGAAATTAGGGGGTGGGGGAGGGGAATCGAGCCAAATCTCACGATATCTCACCAAAGGGGGAGAGGGGATCGAAAAATTGCCAAAATCACGTCACGTAATTAATGGACGCCCCCTTACAAATTTCCTTAGTAAGTTTCCTTAAGTAAGGGTTCCTTGTCGGGCTACGGAACCCTAAAAAAGGCCAGCAAGATGGTCTGCAGGCTAAGTTTGCCTAAGGCTAATTTAGTTCTGATGCGTTCGCACCCGCCGCACGCCACAGGGCCGAAAAAAGGGCCCCCCACAAACCCACAATAGACTTCGAAAAATTTTTGTCTAGTAAACACTAGTATACCGGTGGGCCTCCACTCCTTTGTTGCCCCGAGGCCTCCAGATCTCTAAATCCGGCATGCCACGCCACCTTGTCATTTATCTCCCGTGTTAGTCTGAGCTGAGGTAGAAACTTTCTTACAACTTGGTTATTCGATGAGCACTTCGGTAAGATAAGTGTGGCTTCGGAAAACATTGAGTGCGTGTAGGGGAGACATCTACAAAACAAATATGTGGGAATCTATTGAGCACCTACGTGCAAACTTACCTTACTTACTCACTTACTCTATCGAACAAGGTTTCTCAAATAAAAATAGGTTGCTCTCCTCTTGATTTAAGATAACTTTTTATTAAAAGACCACACAAACAAGGAAAACATACATTACAATGACAATATTATCTAGGTTTTTTAATAGGCGGCCTTATCGCAAAAAATAATTCACTGACAGCCAACGCAAGCATGGAATTTTGACATACATATCTTTCCTGCCTTATCGCTCGAAGAACCGATAACCGATGGCGTCGAAATGTTCTTGAGTGGAGACCACGAACTGGAAGACGCAGCGTAGGTAGGCCTCCCACTTGATGGACCGACGACATCGTGAGAGTCGCGGGCATCCAGTGGATGCAGATGGCAGGTTGTCGTTCAGTGTGGAGGTTAAAGGGGGAGGCCTATGTTCAGCAGTGGACGTCTTATGGCTGATGATGATGATTGATGATGATCTGTTCCTGATAAGGCGTGTTCTGTTAGATGAAGGACATATTCAAGGATATCATTGTATACCTACCTTTTCTTAGCAACCTACCTACCTATATGCAACTAAATTAGGAACCAACACTGAAATACCAATTATAAGTAAGTAGGTAATCATAGCAATTATTTTTGAAAACTAGATAGGTATAGGTATATATCGGCGAGACCGAAAAACCAGCAATAGATACGCGTACAAAATCGCTGGCAATTCAATTAGATCTTGTAACATAGTCATGATGATAGAACATAGAATCACTAAAAGTAGGTATGGTTTAAAACTATGAAAATTATACGATGCACTTCGTCCTCAAAACTAGTATTAGTAGTTTATAATATATCTACAGAGAGACGCGGAAAGAGACTTTATTTTTTATGTAGAGAAAAGATGTGATGGTTCGGAACCCTCAGTGCGCGAGCCCGACTCGCACTTGGCCGGTTTATATCACGTTGGCGCTCTTCCACCTGCGTTTTTTTTTTTTGGTGTTTCGTTTGTTACTGGACGGCTAAAGCCATTAAGGACATATCGCCTCATCTTACGTATTTTACTGACATAATAAATATGTCCCACTAAAGCTTTGGAACAACAATCAAATACACGTTACACCTCATCATATTTATTTATTATTAAAAAAAACACTTATAACACCATAACAGATACACTAAAGCGGTGATATAACAACTTAAACAAATATAAACTAAGTATTCTAATTTAAAAATATCAATAATATATTCTGCATCAAAATTGCGTCAACCATAGATGTCCCTTAATAGTACATTGCAACATAAGGGAGCAAAATAATATGTTTACGGCGAGGGCGCTTTTTTAAATCCAGAGCGAAGGGAGGGATTCTTTAATAGAATCCTGAACGTAGCGAGGGATTCAAAGTACGTCGCCCGAGCCAAAAAAAAATATTAAGCCAACTTATAGTTTGAAAACTAGCCAGGTACCTACAACAAACATACCTATAGTGAATGTATTTTATTTGAAAAAATTGTTAAAATTTTTATTCTGTTTACCTACATACCTAACTTAAGTTTAGTATTAGGTATACGAGTTTAACTACATGCATGTATGTAATAGGTTAAGATTATTAAATAAACGATTGATTGATTGATTAAACTAAAAAAAAAAAAAAAACCTGAATTTCTAACTTAGAATAAATTAACAATGATTTCTAACAATCCGTGAAAATTGACGAAAACACGGGCTGTAGTTCGCGTGTTTTTAATTTGATTTCTTTTTTTTTATTCAGCTGGCGGCGCGACTATGGGCCGTCGTACCAGCCAGTCTTTATTCAAACAATATTTGCGTTCGATTTCTTTGGCGCTGAACACTAAGATAATCCAAATTCAAAAAGTGCGCGGCAAAGATAATTGCGGCGCACTTATATAGAGGATTAAAAACTCATTACTGCCCGCTAAATGTTTCTTATAGAAAACACCACCTTTGTGTGTACTTAAAGGCGAACCAAGTCGTCCTTTTCGAATAGTGGGATGATAAGTATATTATACACTACTACACACTACAACTTCTCCACACTCGAGCTTATGCGAAAACACTTATAATGAATAATCCACCAGTAAAACACATTATTAGACAAGAATACAATAAGTTCTAGAAAAAGTATACAATTAAACGACTTTTTTTTTCATGTTGGCGCCAAAACTCCGCTAAGTGACAACTATGACTATGACACAAGGTGGATTGATTTTGCCATTGACACACAGATTGACAGCTTATATTTTTTTATTCCATACCCTGTGAGGATCGGTGAGGAGTTTGGCGCACTGAAGTGAGATTTTTTTCGTACCCTTCTCATTTCTGTGGTTTGGCGCAAAAAAACATAAATGACGTCTCGTAATCTCGTATTTTTTCCCCTGGTGTTGCATTGCAGGTATCATATCGATATGCGACGTGACGGTGATCGCTTACCATAAGGCGGCCGTCTGCTTGTTTGCCACCCAAAGTTTTTTTTTTTTTTGTGTATTTTCAACTGTAAATGCATACCTAATAGTGGATTATTATTTAGTGTTCGTGAATGTGCTCGAGTCTAGTAAAGTGATCTAATGCGGCGAAACGTGTGTTTTTGTGTTGTTTCCAAAACTCAATAGAAGCCTCTTGTAAAGTCTCCACCACTTTTTACTAGGGCATGACTTTGACTTGACCGTGGCTTACTTTGCTTCGCTTTGCCTGTGACTGACTTGTTTGTCTACATTTCATCAAAGATGATAGTAATTTTATTTTGAATACCTTACCTACTAAACTTGACCCTGTCAAATGAACAAGAGTGCGACGCCAAACTTCTGATAGCTAGAACCTGTGCCAGAAGAGGAAAGAATAAAAAAATACTGATATAATCGATACAAGATACAACTCATTTTTAATATTTTTTTAAATCTCTGATAAGATAAGGTGATAATAATATTATGATATTGATTATCTGCTTGAGAGTTGATATCAATGAGTTTAGGTTGATAATGTTTAGCTGATCGGTACATATTTATTATCAATATTTTGTTACCTGTCTGTTCTTATAAATTATCATTTATCTCAAACTTGGACAATAAATTATAAATCACAATAAGTATCACATGTGAAGTGTTACTACTACCAGTTTCAATTCATTTGATCAGTTTAGAATCATTGAGGTAAATACATACTTCAATGTTTAGAATAATGTTGGGCTTACTCGGGACGGTGTTGTTTCTTTCTGTTATTCTTGAAAGTGTCGAGTCTGCCAGAATATTAGGAGTATATCCCACTCCATCTATTAGCCATCAAGTGGTGTTCAGAGCGTTGACTTTAGAGTTAGTCAAAAGAGGACATGAAGTGGTTGTAGTGACACCGAATCCAGTATATAAGAACAAAGAATCTCCTAAAAATCTAATTGAAATTGACACAAGTGAAGAATATGAAATGGTTCTGCCGCTGTTAACAAGTTTAGCACAATACACAAAACGTGGAGTGATTATGAATTCGGATGCAATGACAGAAACTACAATGATGTTTGATTTGAATCTTAATTTTTTTAACAACTCTGGAGTTACCCGTTTGATCGAAGATAAAAGTCATAAGTTTGACTTAGTTATATTTGAAGCACTGTCGTACGCCCCGTTGATATTCAGTGAGATATTCAACGCTCCTGCCATTATGTTTTCGTCGTTGTACGGGCTCGCTTCTTATTATGAAACTGTCGGTGCTGTAGCAAGACATCCTATATTGTACCCGAATATGGCGAGAACTAAGTTTACAAATCTCGGCCTACTAGACAAAATTGTACAGTTATACGTGGAATATAATTTGTGGAATTATGATCAAAATTGCAAGGAAACAGTTGACAAGTTTTTGAAATCTCGATTTGGGCCTGATACACCTTCGGTTCACGAATTGCAAAAGCGTGTGGTCTTACTCTTAGCCAATTCTCATCCCATTTTCGATGGAAATCGTCCAGTCCCTCCTGCAACCGTGTACTTGGGAGGTTTGCATATGCAACCCATAAAGCCTTTGCCAGAGGTATGTTATTTTTTATTATTCATATGTAGCTTTTATTTGTCTACATCATGCCTGATGTGAAGCAAAGACATGTACTGGAATGAAGCATAAGCCATTGTTAATAATAGGCATGCACTTTTCCAAAATAAATATTTTAAAATACCTATTCTTTAAGTAACTTATTACCAACCCTTATACATAGAGGCTCTGAATAAACCATCCACATAGCAAGTCTTAAAAATACAAAGCCCTAGTTCCCGGCTTCTCTCCCATCCCTGGCCAAAGCAACGGTCATGCAAACAGCTGGGCAAGGGACAGTGGCGGCTCTGAGTAAATTTTTGGGTGCCAGTGCGAGATCTAAGTTGCTACCTTTCCAAGCACAAAAGTAGAGCTCTCTTTATCCAATAGGTTACTTGTGGTAAGGTTTACACAGACACGGAAGGAAACTTAAATGACTTTAAACTCGTATATTTCAGTACCTAAGACAGACTGACAACGTACCAATGTAATTGAAGTTAGAAGTAAATGGATGAGATGCTAGATGGACCGATGACATTGTGAGATTCACGGGCATTCAGTGGATGCAAATGGCAGGATGTCGTTCAGTGTGGAGGTTAAAGGGGGAGGTCTATGTTCAGCAGTGGACGTCTTCTGGATAATGATGATGGATGAGACGCACTGTTTAACGATGCGATGTAGGCCCTATCGTTGGCGAAAAGTGTGAGACGACTACCCTTTCACCTGGAAGCAGGTCTTCCAATATCAGTATATCGTCCGTGTAGATGGAGTAGAATACGGATGATGCACAGCTCCCCTGTGGTCCTCCCGTGCTGATCGGCCTGGACCGGAGTCAACGTGCTCGACAGACACGAACTGGTAACTGCCAGGAACGATGCAGCAACTCGCAGGCGGCATCATTGTGTGCATCAGCTTGAAGATGAGTCCGTCGAGCTTCACTCGGTCGAAGGCTCGATGGTTAGGAACACGGCGACCTCACACGTCAAATGGGGCGTGGTCGAGTGCTTCATGCGGAACCTAAACTGCTCTTCCAAAGGTGGCAGTCTCCGCAGAAGCAGTCGCTCGAGCAGTTTGGCAGTATGCAGTAACGTGATGGGAGCAGTCTAGATCACCTTGCTAGTAAAATATCTGATTCTTAGGAATCTGTTGAAGAGCCAGGTCAAGCAAACAATATCATCGTTGAGGTCGCCCTTATTGTGCAGAATACACCCCAAGGGGGATGTCATTGCAGGTCCTATCACCCCACTTTAAATTAGAGGTCGCCCGTCTGCTAGTTTACTGTTTTTAGTTCACCGTTAGTTCCATGATGCTTCTCTTTTTGCACAGATTCTATAATGTCATTATTTTCAGGATATGAAATCTTACTTGGATGGATCAACTCGTGGTGTGGTATATGTAAGTTTGGGAAGCAATGTAAGACCATCACTGATGACTAAAGATTTCTTGGATGCATTCTTGGACGCATTTGAGAAGATACCTTATGATGTTTTATGGAAATTTGATGGCGACAACATGGATAGAGTACCAAAGAATGTGAAGATACAAAAGTGGTTCCCTCAACGTGATCTATTGGGTATGTTATACAATTTTATGCTAAACGTTTTAAGGGTTCCATACCCAAACGGTAAAAATGGAACCCTATTACTAAGCCTTCGCTGTCTGTCTTTCCATCCGTGTGTCCGTCCTACCTTTAAATGGCTCTATCTCTTCAACCGTAATATATAGCCAGTTGAAATTTTCACAGAATATGAAATGTTACGGCGGATTAACTAAGAAATAATAATTAAGTCAAAAGTATAAAACCAGCCAAGCTCAAGTTGGACTCGCCCACGAAGGATTCCATACCATTATCTATAAAAACGACAAAAAAATTTAAAGTGAATATATAACTAAATATTCAATATTTAAATAAATTAAAAATAATTGAATTAAAATAAAATTTATATTAAAGGGTGGCTCCCATACAACAAACTGTTATAAACGATTCAGTTTAGGTGATTGCGAAAAGTTGCGCGACCGCAAACCGTATCAAGGCGCTTTAAGGTTCGCATTCGCGAGATTTTACAAACTGCGCGTATTCGAGCCCTTAAGAGTTAAACGTAAGGCCCCTGTCCTATCTGATAAGCTTGGCTTTTCAGGTCACCCCAACATAAAATTGTTTGTAATGCAAGGAGGTATGCAATCCACTGATGAAGCGATCGATGCTGAAGTGCCGCTGGTTGGCATCCCAATAATGGGCGATCAGTGGTACAACACCAATAAATATGTGGAACTTGGAATTGGAGTAGCTCTTGACTCTTACACTATGCAAGCCGAAGATTTGGTGAATGCGGTGAACACTGTGGCCAACGATCCAAGGTAAGACAGTAAGAGACAATTTTTACCGACTTCCATAAAGGAGGAGGTTATCAGTTTGACTGTACTTTTTTGTTACCATATAATTTTTGACTGGCACCGATTTTGATGATTCTTTTTTTATTTGAAAGCTGGTGTTTCCCATATGGGCCTATTTAAATTTGGTCCAGTTCTAATGAAATCAGTTTTTATATAGATAATTATTAGGGTTCCGTACCCAAAGGGTCTAACCGGGACCCCATTACTAAGAATATATATCTATATGATACCTATTAACAGTATCTTTCGAACCGTAAGATATACCCTGTTGAACTTACCACAGATTATTCATGTTTCATTCATATTCATTTATTTCACTAAATATAGCATTACAGATATATAACTATCCAATATAGGTACTTATTACTAGTTAGATAATTTAGATACTAATTTATTTACAAATAAAACAAACAACAAAGTAGGTAAGAAGGAAAAGAAAAAAACATTAAGTACATAAAAATATTATACATAAAACATCAAAAGATAACAATAATAACAACACAAAAAACATGAATAAAGTAATAAATCATCGGAATATCGGGGAGTGCTGACGAGCCACCGTGCGCGCTGGTTCTGGCGCAAACAGCGGTACACGCCCGGTGCGGAATCTAACGCGTTGCTCAGGTACACACAGGCGGCTCGCCTCTTGTAATGTTACGGCGGAATAACTAAGAAATAATAAAGTAAAAAAGTAAAAATTTATAACCAAAGGGGTGTCCCCATACCATACAACTACAATTCACGTCACAGCAAATACAATAATTATCAATATAAAAAACCGACTTCATAAAAATGTCAGCACTGGATCAAATTAAAATGGGATCACACGGGAAGCACCAGCTTAACATAAAAAAAGAAACATCAAAATCGGTTCACCCAGTCGAAAGTTCTGAGGTAATAAAAAAAATAAAAAATACAGTTGAATTGAGAACCTCCCTCTATTTGGAAGTCGGTTAAAAACACGCAGTCACCTGTAATTCACCTACTCTACAAGAGATGGCGCTGTTTTAAAATACACGGTACAGCGTTCGGTGACGATGCCGCGAGTTCCATGATTTTTGTTTACCCAAAAAGTACTCAACGCGCCTATAGAAGTTTCCACTAAAAAATAATTAATCAATATTGTTTCACGACCATCGCATACATATACACTTCTGCTCATGCCTCAGCTCAGAAAAAATAAATAAATGGAAGCGTTATACCTACAGTTTCCCCTTTAGCATTTGCACCCCACCTCGGTCGTCCATTCGTATACATTTTGAGCACATCGTCTGCAGTTGCGTGCGCTCAATATTGAAGTGTGCGTTTGTAGCACTAGTAAGAATATGTCAGTGTGTGCAATACGTGTTTACCTCGACTCCTTCAGTTTTTGGTAAACTTTTTTCGGTACTAGCTCGAGCTTAAAGACAGATCCAAACTATATATTATCAAAGCCTCAGCCTATCACAAAATGAAGGAAGTTAAAAAAAGAAGCTAAGTACATAAAAATGGGCAAGCTTGACGCTTACCATCAGGCGGGCAACTTGATCGTCTCGGCAGTCAGTTGTTTTTTTTTTTTGCATTTGAATAATAATTTGTTGTATTTCAGCTACAAGGATAACATGAAGAAGTTGAAAGCAATAATGCGCGATCAGCCTGAGACGCCTCTGGAGCGCGCCGTGTGGTGGACGGAGCACGTGCTGCGTCACAAGGGCTCGAGACACCTGCTAGGCCCTGCCGCAGAGGCCTCCTGGGACAAGTATCTCATGATGGACGTCCTTATACTCTTTGTAACTCTCGCTTTTCTGATGTCTTTTGCCATAGTCACTCTTCTCCATTCTATGGGAATTGCGCCATTTTCCAACAGCTCCGTCAAATATAAGCGGGACTAAAATACTCTCAATCAATACTCAATCTGGCTGGACTCAATACGCAGCCAGAATGGATCCACAGTCACGCGAGTTGCACAAGCCGTAACACACCGTAAGAGCTGTAACAGGTCAACATGGCTGAAGAACCACTGTCTAATCAACGGGAGAGAAAGAGAAAATTATTACAGACTAGCCGTCCGCCCCGGCTTCGCACGAGTGTAAGCTCGGCCTTCGGCCTCGCTACAAAATATAATATAGCCTATGTCACCCGGGGATAGTGTAGCTTTCCAACAGTGAAATAATTTTTCAACCGAACCGATGTTCAGTAGTTTCGGAGCCTGTTCATTACAAACATACAAAAATAGGTACAAATCTTTTCTCTTTATAATATTAGTGTAGATATAGGCGCAAGAGACGGCCTTCTTTTATCGTTGTAGAAAATCTTTCTATGAGTAATTATTATTTATAGACTATGTCGTAATAAAATTACGTGTTTTTGGTCCTACTTCGTAACTGCTGAACCAATGTGGATTAAATTTGATATGGAGGTAGTTTATATCCACGTCCAGGCGTTAACGGTTCCTGTAGGATTGCGGTTCTATAAAAAGTAGCGTATATATGTCTATCCTGAGTATACTATTTCCACACTCAATTTCATCCTTATCTGTTCAGCCGTTACAGAGCCAAGTGGAAAGAAACATACACAAATTTTCGCATATATGTAAATAATATTATTTCGCATTTAGTGCGATTTGTGTGATAGTTTAATGTGATAAAATGTAGTAACCATAATATGTATTTATACTTATACCAAAGAATTAAAAAAAAATAGGTATCTACTACTTACGGTTCATTAGCTATCTAATTTAAATAACTAATAACTCATACATAATACGAAAACTTTTTGCGTAAACGCATGGTCGCGTTAAGGTAGAAGTAGTAAGGTAATGCACGGAAGCATTCCGACTCGTCGCAGACAGGAGCGGCTGATGCGACAATACTCGCACTATGAAAATGTATGACGACGTCTAACCCGGCCGCGCGCGTCTAACCCGTTGGACGCGCATGTCTGTCGCATGTCGCATACCTCGGAAGCGGTGCCTGACAGACGGAACAGACGGGCCAGAACGGGCGTCAGCCGCGCGCGTCTGATGCTATCAGCCGCGATGCACGGAAGTATACCTTAAACCAATGAGCGACCTAGTGACTGTCTAGCGCGTGCGTAAATCATCAGACGCCGCTAACTGAGCTCTGAGCTCACATTTTTACCAGCTTCTAAAGCTAATTTTAGTGTTTTTTAATACTATTTATTTTTACAAAATACTGTTCGTTTTCCTTCTCTCACCTACTTTATTTCTTTAGCGAAAAGTTGGCTACCCTAGCAATAAATGTTCAGTTGACCGCACGTTTCCGTCGCGACTGAGCTACGACCAGCTACTGTAAATTAAATACAATTACTAGGTGTAAACAAGGCTTAAGCCAAATAGACCAAAGATATACGAACGATAGACGGAAATATGTCGCTTCGTTTTTGGGAGCCATTCCATGTATAATTTGGTCTTATTGTAGCAACAAATGTAGTCTTAGAAGTCTGCATGAACCTTGGGTCGAGCTGATAAATGGTTTCGCCATCGATTACAGCTTATTGAAATCCGCTTAATTCTGACCTAAATCCTTTGGGAATATTAAGTAGGAGGAAATAACTCTGCCGCATAGATTTACAAACACGGTGAATGTTGGATCTTTTTTGGATGTTGGATCTTTTTTTATTCATTAATTGGCTTGCGTTTGACCGCCAACTCGCCTGATGTTAAGCGCGATGCGGTCTACGATGGAGCACACTTGCCTAGAAAAAACCGATTCACTCGAGATTTGAAGACACCCATGCAGATTGTAACCATCGGGGAACACCCATTAAGGTAGCGCATTCCACTGACTAGCAGTTCCCACAGTAAAAGTGGAATTAAAGCGCTTCGTACGGGTATTCGGAATATGAACCATGAAGCGGTGTCGATTTTTCGTGGGTCTAGTACGAAATTCGGGTTCGAAAATAAGTGGCCTATGGTCCGGCGCCATATTGAATTTTCACGAAAATGTTGCAAGCTGAAACCTATGTATATCGAGGGATGGTAAATCTCTGTATTTTTTTTTAATAATAAGTGCATTTAAATTCACGTTTATAATATTTATGTGTACAAATATATACAAATAATAAATTTTCTGTTTTTTAAGTTTGGCATATAGCACCTACTATACTAAAAACTTAGAACCCCTTAATATACATAGTCATTAGAAATACTGACAAACTAATTTCAATCCAATATCGTAAATGTCGAATTTACCCTGCAACAGTAATTTTAGTCTGCATTTACAGATTACATTCACTGAATGGTTCGGACTTTTTTAAGCGTTGACCCGACATCCATTGTTTTCAATATCTTTGCTCCGCCGAGTTACTATACTCTTATCAGGCCAATAATTACGAATTTACAAAAAAACTTATTTTCATAAATAAGATACCTATAGGTAGGTATATTTTTAGACATTAGATATCTTTTTATATATATTTTTTACAACCGTGTTTGGCAGCATGAGTGCTTTAGTAATTCTGATCGTATTACCTATTCCAGATAATATTTTTATGATTGTTGTTTTAAGTTTTTTTCACAAATAATAGAAAGAATTGTTTTTTTTTATAATCTACATTGTACCTAGTCATTATTTTAAAACTATGAATTAATATACTAGTCACGTTAATGATATGATTATTATTTTACTTTTGACGCATTTATATTCGTAAAAAATAATGTAAATAAAAGTAAAACCAAATGTTATTTGAAAAATAACGGGCCCAACCCTACATTGTAGCTAGTCGTTATTTAAAAACTATGAATTAATTTATTAGTTATGTTATTATTATTTTACTTTTGACGCATTTATATACGAAAAAAATAATGCAAATAAAAGTAGGAATAACTGTTATGTATTTGAAAAACAACGGACCCAACCTAGTACCTACACTGTACCTAGTCGTTATTAAAAAAATATGAATTAGTTGATTATATGAGTTACGTAAATAATATATATTTTTTTACTCTTGACGTTTTCATAGCTTAAATTTACAAATAACTGTTATTTTATTATATCAATGTAAATAAATGTATATTGCTAATAATTAATTTCATTCTCCGAATTGTATTCATGTATGTAATATTATCTTAGTTATTTTTTAATCGCCCTTAAGATGTCATAATTTTGTTTCTATATCACAAGCATATTATGTGTTACAAATAACTGCCTTAAAAAAAAAGCAGATAAATCTCTGTGATATGAGCGTTTAAACTTTTTGGTGGGGATAGAGAGTGGATCCTCTGTTCCTTTCTCGCAAAGCTTGTGATAGTATAGCATTTGGAGGTGCGCGCGCGGCTTGACGTCATCACGTGCTATAATGCGCTCTCTGTCTAGCATAAAATTAAAATAGTTATAGCTTATTTATTTTTGATCAAATTTTATTTTTGTTTTCGTTGATAGGCTATATTTATCATCAGCTTTTTTATGAGATATTAAATAAAAATTAGGACACAAGCCTATTCGCACGTTGGTTACTTTGACAGTGGGGCCTTACGCCCAACTCTAACCCCGGGCCCGAATACGCGCAGTTTGCAAAATCACGCAAACGCAAACCTTGAGTCGTGATACGTCGCGTGATTTTGCAAACTGCGCGTATTCGGGCCCGTGGTTAGAAGGCCCCTGGGCATAATTTGGGAATTTTGTGTTTGTTTTTGCAGAAACTTTAATTTAATTAAATTAAGTCAAGAATAAAATAAACCCTTAAGATGGAACGTTTCATGTTTGGCGGGAAATTCAAATTTCAAACAGTTTTTTTTTTCTTGTAGCTAGGTCGGGTAATTATTGTAAACGATAATGATGTTCGCGAAAATTGATTAGTATTCTTTACAAACTCGCGTAAAGTTATTTATCTCCAATGCACATTATTACATACATTTGTCAATAAACAAATTTATGCTGTTTGAAACGGTATATTGCCAAATGTAACTAATATGGTAAGTAACTGATTAATAGCTGTACATGATAATGTAAAGAACGACCAATAAATTTCGCGAACACTGCCATTTCACAATAATTACCCGGCCTAGCTACAAGGACAAAAAAACTGTTTGAAATTTGATTTTCCCGCCATAGTGAAACGTTTCACCTTAATGTAATTAAATTAAGTAAAAAAATAAGCCCTTAACGTAACCCTAGACAGATGTTTTTAATTCGTTAAAAAAACACCAACAAAATAACTAAGATGATTAATAACGATGTTGCAATAATGTCTACTGTATATTCATCTAAACATCGTAAAAGTAAATCACATATTAAATAATAAAATCAATGTGCGTACACTATTCCATAGCAAGTAGAAGTTTTACCGAAAATAAATTTCAGATTCAAAATATAATTGTTTTCGTTAATGATAATATTATATTATTAGATATAAGATTGTTTTTGAGATTATGGTATAACCACCAGATCCAGAACAACATTATTATACTAAGGCATATCTCCCTTGTATGTCTGATCTGAGTTTGTATCAAATCGAATCAACCTAATATTATTATAACAAGATTTCCACCAATCCACTCAAAGGAAATAAATAATAGGAAAACCTTCTTTGGCATCAATTCACAGAAATCACAAAAATACCTTGTAAATCTGTGTTAAGGCCGTTCGTACAGAAGGTGGGTACACAAGAGCCGCAACTTTCGTCATACAGTTATTTTAAATCAATGTTTGTTCCACCATTAAAGTACATACATCACAGTTTAAGGAGACGACAAACAAATTGCAATCGCATGTTATTTATATTACCTACACGGGAATTACTCACGTAAGATTCGGCTGGTTACTCCGACTATAGTAATTCCCGTGTTACATAAATAAAATGTGTGAAAACAACGTCAGTTTCCATAATAAAAAAACAATTACTTGTGGAATGCGACAATAAGACGCGAGTTGAGAGAATTAAGTACGAGAGTCGCAACGCCCCTTAAACGATTCACATGACCTACAGCTACAGGGGCAGGCAGGCAGTAGAACGCATCCAGCGTTCTACTCATTGAATTTATTCAATTTTCGCCATTACTACAATTGCCCGTAAGATCTATTTTGTTTAATCGTAAATCGTTTTGTCTCGCACTGCGAATTTCGACAGTAGGTAGGTACGTACCGTGCAAATATTGGCAACTCGGTATTTACTTTTGCGAAAACTTTAGTGCTTTTGAAATAAAGTCGATGATAAAAGAAACGCATTTAAGTGCGCCTGTAATTTTAACGATGACTGATTAGATTTTAGCGACTTGCCTTACCGCAGCAAATTGCTGCGACAGTGAGAATAGGAAGTTACATTGTAAGCCAGTAGATAATCTGGTCGCCTCGTGTATGAACTGCCTAGGCAAGATTGAGCAAAACACGTTGCTAATAAGTTTATTTCAAAACTCATTCCTCTGCCTTTTCGAGGAAAAGTTAATCTGAAAGAACGTATTTCAGTTCTTGCAAAACGAAACGAAAATATATAACTCGAGAGTCGTCTTATTACAGAAGGGTTCTTTTTATTAAGTCTTGAATGTAGGTACCTAGTTGTAAAATTTTGCGACACTATATGGCTTGAGCGATGGTGGAGTGGCCGAGCGAATCTGACGACACCCGGTTCGATCCTCGACCCGCACTAATAACTTATTTCATCACCATCATCAGCCAGAAGACGTTCACTGCTGAACATAAGCCTCCCTCTTTAACCTCCACACTAAACGACATCCTGCCATCTGCATCCACTGGATGCCCACGACTCTTACAATGTCGTCGGTCCATCTAGTGGGAGGCCTACCTACGCTGCGTCTTCCGGTTCGTGATCCCCATTCAAGAACCTTTCTTCCCCATCAGTTATCGGTTCTTCGAGCTATGTAGCCTGCCAATTGCCACGTCAAGCACTTGCAAATTTTAATAGCTATGTCGGTGATTCTGATTCTTTGGCGAATATCCACATTAGTGGAGGAAAACATTGTGATGAAACCAGTCATAGAGATACAATACGTATGGAGTCACAATCGTGCCAAAAAAACGTCCGAAATAAAATTTTGATATATTCTTTTGTTTATAACTTAACTTCATTCGTTTAATAAATCTATCCTTTTGAGTACCTATATCTTGGTTTCATTTTCTTATTACCATATTAGGTAAGTAGAAGCTAAGGGCCGCTCAAAATTCGGTACAAACTTTTACAATTATTTGACTCGCTATATCTCAGAAACGGTGGTTCTAAGAAAAAAAAGTATTGGTACATTTTTTATAGAGAATTTTATGACCTACGAATTGTGTCTGAGATAATTTTATGATAAAACTAACCATTTTGATGAAAATCGCGAAAAACAATTTTTTTTTCTAGATTTCTAGACCTTTGACCTCTAATAAAAAAAAAACCAGGCACCGGAATGATGAGAAACTTTCAGATGTTATTTTTAAGTATGTTTTAAACAATTACACGCACTTTCAGCTTGCTGTGAATTTATGTACCTTCAAATGTCTAGATTGACCGGACTATAAGATTAGGCCGGTTACTCCGACTATAGTTTCAACCGCATACGGCGGTTTTTATCAAGGTGAATGCGCGCGCGCGGCTGCGTCTCGCTTTGCGCAACTGATGTCTAGGTAGGTATGTACAACCACGCTCGGACGTTTTTTGACTATTTTTACTTAGAGATTGTGACTCTAGGTATATAGGTATTGTATCTCGATGCCGGTATGTCAAAAACCTTAACAAGTATAAGTAAGTACACTAAATTTATATGATTATTTACGAGATATTTAGGTACCGTGGTAAGGTTGTGGAAGGAGCCCCCGATATTTCGGCGCAGTTACATGCACCATGTTCACGGGAAGACTGAAGAATGCGGGTGGTCGGTGAAAAAGTTCAAAGTTAGGTGCAGCCACAACGATCTACCCTCTTTCTAGTCTTTTGCTACGGTTGTGTGTTTTGTCGAGACTTAGGTTCGAGTTCGAGTTCCAGTGATAATCACTGCGTAGGTAAAGAAAAAAAAATAGTGAACAACCGTGATAGTTTAAATTAGTGTTTAAGTATAAGTAAGTACATTGACAATAAAAAAAAACAATGAAAGAGCTGATAATATTCAACCAGCTAATCATAGCTAAGAACACTAACGATCAAGTCAACGTTCAAACGAAAAAAATTACAGCTATATATATTGTGGAAGGTGCCCCCAATATTTCGGCGCAGTTACATGGACCATGTTCACGGGAAGACAAAATTATCAATATGAAAAACCGACCGAAAAAAATCGGTTCACCCAGTCGAGGATGTTATGAGGTAAAAACAAAAAAAAATATAGTCGAATTGAGTATCTCCTCCTTTTTGGAAACCGGTTAAAAAAGGGTTTGCTTAGATAAATACGAAAAATATAATTACGTTACACTACATTCAATATACCTACTTAGTGGACGCTCCAAGATGGCGGACAAAATTTTCTTATTCTACCATCATGATATGGGTATCAAATGAAAGGGTTTGCATTTATAAAAAAGGTTTATATATTATTTATTTTGAAACATTCTCGGGTCTAGCCTGGACATTTAATAAGCATTGTTGGGACCGAAGCCAACACTGTATGATTTAATTCCCTCTTGCCCTTTTTTCTATCGGACTGCCAGAGCGGGCACGAAAAATCGACACCGCTTTATGGTTAACATTCCGAATTTATTATTTATTAATTTATTAACATTCATTTTGTTGTGCGAACTGCTAGTATATAGAATGCGCTGCCTGAATGGGTGTTCCCCGATAGTTAGGTACAATCTGGGTGTTTTCAAGTCAAAATTGAATCGGTTTCTTCTAGGCAAGCGTGATCCATCGTAGGCCGCATCATCGCTTAACATCAGGCGAGTTGGCGGCCAAGCGCAAGCCTTTTTTACAATAAAAAAATGAGACCATTTTGAATACAAAAATACGATTATAAAATGGAATAGATATTGTACTGCATAGGATTAAAAAAATCGGGGCTATTGAGCTGAACAACTAGTGGATAGAAGAACAGATCTATTTATAGATATAAATATGAATAGGCTTGCGTTTGACCGCTAACTCGCCTGATGTTAAATGATGTCACGGACTACGATGGACACCCTAGCTAGAAGAAACCGATTCACTCGTGATTTGAAGATACCCAGATTGTAACTATCATTGATGTACATAATTAATGGTATTTATAGATGATTGTAACTTTAGGATAAGAAACGGCACTTGCCTTATCCTATCTCATCTTAATTATTTATTTATTTTATTTATATTGTGGCGTCTAAGAAAATCGCTGCTTCATTACTAACGGAAGGAACCCTAACAAGTTAATTAAGGACGATGGTCTGTGACCGGTACATTAAGAAGATTTATGGTCATTATACTTTTGTTTCACAAACCCTTTGGACCTTTGGCTATTTTTTTGTGAAAGTGCTACTTGGTTTGCAATTAGCGTTAAATGCCAGAGATTTTTTGAAGCGTATATAGCTATGAACGTAGTTCACTTTTTTTAGTATAAAGTATTCTTGTTACGTACTGCAGCTTCAGGAAAATGTAGGCTGAGTCCAGCATACTTGAGTCTATACTATAATATACAGTTTTAAACTATCACAGTTGTTCAATACAGTTATAAGATTGTCATAGGAATATTTACCGTGATAGGTTTGTGGGTGAAGTCAATATATCGGCGCAGCTACATGCCCCATTTTCACGAAAAATCTCTCTGTAAATATCCCGTTAATAACCAAAAAACTGTAGCCATTGCAGCCAACCAAAATGCCCAGTTACCGGTAAGATTTGTATAAAGTGTGCTATTTTTAAACAATGACTGCATCATCATCAGCTAGAAGACGTCCACTGCTGAACATAGGCCTCCCCTTTAACCTCCACACTAAACGAAAGCCTGCAATCTGCATCCACTGCATGCCCACGACTCTCACGAAAAACTTTTTTTTAACTGACTTCCAAAAGGAGTTGGGTCTCAATTCGACTGTTTTTTATGTTTGTTACCTCAGAACTTTCGACTGGGTCAACCAATTTGATGATTTTTTTATTTATTTTAAAGCTGGTGCTCTCCGTGTGGTCCCATTTCAATTTGGTCCAATTCTGACATTTTTATGAAGTCGGTTTTTTATATTGATAATTATTTCAACGGCATAATCAGTTGAAAATATAGGTGAATACTTTTGTATAATTTTCTCGATTTATTGCTGTTGCCCGCGACTTCGTTTGCGTAGGTTTTCATATAAACTTTCAACCCATTTTTTCCTCCATTAACCCGGCCCTTGCGCAAAATAACATAGCCTATACTTCAATCAGGTCATAGCTAAGATTCGTGAAAACCATATTTGAATCCGTCTAGTGGTTTAGGAGATGTGCGTGAACAAACAAACAAACACAAAAATTCTAAAAACTGTCTTAACGTGTTCAGCTGCTTATTTTAAGACGCCCTGTGCAGTTTTTTTTTATATCTCGCAATACAGGTTTTTTATCTCTACCTTTTTTTTTTATATGTATATAGACAGATAGAATAGAAAACTCTTTATTGTTCACACCAAAAATTACAAACACATATAGACAGATATTCGAGACTAAATAAATATTCGGGACATATATGCACACACGGCCATCTGACCCCCAAACTAAGCAAAGCTTGTTATATGGCTGCCAGAGACTGATATACGTACGTATATATATTTTTAAATACATACTTAAATAGATATTAAGACCCAGACATGGAACAAACACAAATGTTTGCCCCAGGTGGGAATCGAACCCACGCCCCCAAGCGCAGAAGGTAAGTTCACGACCAACTGAGCCACCGGGGCAGTCAAGATAGATAGAAAACGTTTAATAATTGCTATTAATTTCTACATGGCTATATGCTATTTAGAGCCAATCACAAGCCAACCAGTTGGTTGTTAGTAAAGAGACAAAAAAATGAGTTCTCGGTCGAAACCAAATGGACATTACAGGCGTGCCGGCTGTTATCTCAAGTCTCAAGTTAACTTAAGACCCAAGATCTCCAGATAAAAAAAAAACAACCCGCCAAGGACACCAGTTGAAAGAGATTAATTATGGTTATCTTTTCTTAATTTCCTTTTAATTAACTGAAGGACTCGTGACTATCTTGAGCAGACAATGAGTAACGCAGTACAGAAAATAACACCTTAAGGAATTGCTTAGTACCTATTTCGGACTTAGACTTGGAACAGAACTAGATTTTATCCTTCCTTTGCGAGTATTACCTACTAAGAGTTTTCTATCTTTCAGTTAATATTAGGTCTATGTTTTATTCTGTCAGCATTCTTGCCACTTTTGCCTCCACCAAAAAAGGACTAATCTAAAAGCCCCTCTTTTAGATTTGTCCTTTTTTATGATTTTGAAAATAATATTTTTATTTGTATGTGAGTAGGTATAGATAAGTTAATTTAAGTTTTCGTTTGTTTTCTGTTATTAACCGACTTCCAAGAAAAAGGAGGTTCTCAATTCGACAGTTTTTTTAAATGTTTTTTACTTCAAAACTTTCGACTGGGCCAACCGATTTTGATAATTCTTTTTTTATTTGATAGCTGGTGCTTCCCGTGTGGTCCCATTTTAATTTGGTCCAGTTCTGTAATTTTTATGATGTCGGCTTTTTTGTATTGATAATTATTTGAGTTGCCCATTTTTTTATCGGACAGCCTGAGCGAGAATCTAACAAGCGTATCACATAATATTTCTAGGAAAAGAAACCTTACAGCGATATTTTTGGCGGTATACATTTTGCAAACCGTATAGGTATACCCAGTCAAAATTATATACCCATACCTAAGTATCGAAACCAATATAAATTTTATCCCCTGACACTAACAGAGGGATGTTATAAGTTTAACTTGTGTATCTGTGCGTCTCTCTGTGGCATCGTAGTTCTCAAACGGCTGAACCGATTTTGATGTAGTAATTTTTTTGTTTGAAGGGTGATTTGATCGAGAGTGTTCTTATGGCAATTCAAGAAAATATGTTTTTTTTTTATTTGAATAGATCCACGTTTGGTCACCACGTTCGTTTTTTCTTTCCTTTTTTCTGGTGTACGCAACACAGAGAGAGAGAGAGCACAATACAGTTAAGATCTATCTTCATCATCATCATTATCAGCCAGAAGACGTCCACTGCTGAACATAGGCCTCCCCCTTTAACCTCCACACTGAACGACATCCTGCCATCTGCATCCACTGGATGCCCGCGACTCTCACAATGTCGTCGGTCCATCTAGTGGGAGGCCTACCTACGCTGCGTCTTCTGGTTCGCGGTCTCCACTCAAGAACCTTTCTTCCCCATCGGGTAACAATTCTTCGAGCGATCTATCTTATTGATATCAAAATCGGTTAAGACGATTTGATTTTAGGTGGGAACACGTCAAATCAAATTTATATCCGAAGATGGTAGGTACACATACATAAAAAGTAGCATACAGTGTCTTACAAATTGGTAAGTTGTACTACCTAACTCATGTCTTTGCCAGATGAGGGGTATGCAAATATGAGGTATTTTCTTGAATTTATTTTGTTAAATGTTTTAAAATTATATCTGTGTAAAGTGTTCACCAAAATTTAACATCGTGATTATTTATTTAACGGACATTTTACTTATGAAAGAGTTTCCAAAAAATTTCGGGTGAACCTCGAAATAAAAATGGGTTAAACGTTTTAATTCCCTTATTAAGTGTAGGCAAACTTTGCTCTTAGAATATTGTCAAAAACGACTCCTGTTAGCTATGCGTTATTGGGTAAAAATATTTACCTTAGTATGCGTCGTTTTCGAATACGTACCTCACTGAAGTGAGAATTGTGTGACGTACCTAGACAAATAAGGGTGAGAATTCAATTAGAAAGTTGACACTAGTACGGGAATGCCGCGACGTGTCTAAATGAAACCCAGAGCAGAACTGAATTTAAAAGGAAAATGAGAAAATTTTGATGAATTCTCGCCGGGAATTCTCATCTTGTTCTTTTTTAGTTACAAAATTATTATCCCAGATATAGTTTTTACTTAAAGAAATTCAACATAATAAATTAAATTAAAGTGTCTTTTTTTAGGAGAGATACTATTTTCCTTTTCAGGTTTCCATAGCCCGACAAGGAACCCTTATAAATTCAGGCAGGCGCGGATCCATCAGCCTTCAAAAAAGGTTATAGTCACAGCCATCTGAAAATCGGGCAAGTGCGAGTTACCCAGCGAATAATCATCTCTTTCTTTCAATACAATCATTCAGGTGCCAAAATGAAACAGATAAATAAATTATGTTGTCAAAAATGTAAAGTAGCGGCATAGCGTCTATCACTGAAGTGAGAAATTTTTCGTCTGGCGTCTATGAACATACCTATTAACTCCGTTCACTAATCTTATAGCCATAACAGACGTATCGAACTTGGCTGATGAACCAAGGGGGATGGGACGGGAAACTAAGAGAAAATTTTCTCATTGTTCAGACGGCGGTTCGTCAGCCAATTTCGACACGTCTGTTACGGCTATAAGATTAGTGAACGGAGTTCGATGTAAATAGACTGTAAAAGAGTACGTCACAAGTCACGTATTAGGGTTGTGGGCATGCCCATCGTGCCCATGCACAACGGTGGATCCGCGCCTGAGCCATAGTACCTTAATAAATTATGTGCACTGCACAAACATGCACTTTGCCAACATGATGGATTAGCGCCAAAGATAAGCCTGTGTGACTTCTGTCCAGTCGGAACATGATAGGTTCGGTTTAAAGAAGTTTATTTCTCAACAAGAAATTTTACAATTTCGCTTATGTGAGAAATTAATTAATTTAGTAACTAATTACTTATACTTCGACATTTTGATAAGCTTAAATAAACTATATTAATACATATAATTAACATAATACCATAACAGTGAAGATAATGATAAAAAGAAAGTAATATAATTGATAATTTAAAAAGAACAATGGCAAATAAAGCAGGTGCAGGTTTAAAATGGCAGGTTGTTAATGAATTAGCTCACCCAAACACCCAAAGGCCTCCGACATGCCATAACATAACTACGCACGTGAATTCGCATTTCTATTTTCAGTGTGTATTAAAATGATATCGTATTATAACTTCCAGAAACAAACGAATACGCACAATATTCATAACGATACTCTTTTGCACCCTTGTTTATTTCGCATGAAATTTCCCGCGGTTGTAAGGTAAACCGCAGTAATTGCCTGAAATAAATTGCATATCCCGGGCGACTGCGTGAGGTAGAAGTGGTTTTCAGTATTTACGTTTATATGACTTTTGTTCTTGATGACTCGCTCATAAAATAACATAGCAATGTTTTCAATTTATTGTTTCTGAAATAATAACAGAAGCTTTTGTTTTTCACGCATGAACTTTCCTTCAGGACCTAACCTTACATTTTCTGGGATAAAAAAAACTTTTAATATCAGAAAAATTAAAACTAATAAAAAGACTAAAATTATATGTTTGAATATTTTTTTACGATAAGAACTAATTCTATGCAAAAATTATATATAATCATACGAGTATATAAATTCTCTGTTACGCGAAAGAGGAACAAACAAGTGAACATAACTTTGTATTTATAATATTGGTATGATGTACGATGTTCCCAAATTTATTTTTAGTAAAATAATAAAAATTGGCTTGCGTTTTAACCAGTTTTAACGCGAACTTTTATGATAATGATGTCTGATATAAATAAGTTTTGAAAAATGTCTATGGAAAAAAATATTGGTGCTGACCACTTATTGACCACAGACCTAAAAAACTATATTCAGAATCAGAATCAGAATATATTTATTGCAAAAACTGTGTACAAAAGATGTTCATTATAACTTGAGCAGTGTGTCAACAGTTTACCCATTGCGGGCGTGCAATTTTTATGTACTGTATATATTATATACGAAAAATTATATAAAACTAACGAAAAACTATATAAAACTAACGAAAAACTATATAAAGCTAACGAAATAACATTTAAGCATAAAGCGTTTACACTACACATTTCAAATTTACATTACACATAAAACTAAATAATAATTATACATATATATATACAATAAGTATTTACATTGACGCTTGTTATATTAAATAGTACTAATACTAAATTTTAAAATAGTTATCATCAAAGTATTCTTCGAGACTATAATAAGTTTTTACTATAAGCCAGGCTTTTAATTTAATTTTAAACTGGTATTTCTAATGATTTCAATTCTGTGGGCAAATGATTATAAATTTTAATGGCAGTATAGAAGGAGCTATTGTAGAACATGGAATTATTTACTTGACGTACGCATATATTGTATTTTTGTTTACAACGCAATATGTCAGCACGACTTGAGTGAACATTAAAGAAGTAATTTCCATTATTATAGTTTTGACACATCGCCCACACCGATACCCAACGTCCTTGCCGATACCAATTAAGGCGAAATGGTAGAGACGGTACACTTGTTTTGAGGGGGTGAAGCAGACGCAGATCGCCGGGCGGCGCGGGCGGGGTCTGGCTAAAAACAAAACATTGGAGTGTGAGCCTTATGTCATGTTTAGTTTGGATGTAATTTATGTCTCTAGTATTCCATCCGTGAGGGAGTTGTTAAGTAATTACTTTAGCTACCAATGAAGTTGCTTCAAGGAGGCGTAGCGGGCTCAGCTAGTTGTATATAAAAGAAATACTTACTGGCTAATCATGATCTCTCATAAATTATTAGTCCTATGAGAAAGGATTTTGCTAAATGGCCGAATTAAGAGGGGCAATTATTATAATAGATACATATAAACCTTCCGTGAAAAATTATCTGACTGATGGTGAAAACCACCTCAAAATCTGTTGCGTGGTTTGGGAGGAGTTAGTGGATATACAAACAGCCACGAAAAGCGACATTATTTTATACTATGTAGACATCTACGCGTGAGGTAGGTAGTCGTGGGCAACAGCTAGTCATATATATGTTATTAAATACGTGTACTTTACATGCTGCCGCAGGGTATGAAAATTATAGTCCATAATTTCATGCTAAATGATGCACTGCATGGAAACATGCTACATACTGTTAGCTACTCGTGTGGTAATATGAATTTAATAATAATTCAAACTAGATACTAAGTATAGTTGTGTAAGACTGAAACTACACTGACCAGTTGGCTTGTCTAGTTTACCAAACGAGATCTTTTCGGAGCCCTTCCGGCGCCCGTAAGCCTATGTAGAGCCTTTCTGTAGGTAAGTTTCACTAGATAACAGTTTAATAATATTATAATATATTTAATTGACGTACCTAAGAACATTGCGACAATGTCACGAGGTAAAGAATTGAATTGAATAGAGCCTTTGATAATATATAGTTTGGATATGCCTCTAAACTCGAGCTAGTACCGACAAAAGTCTGCAAAAACTGAAGGTGCGAGGTAAACACGTGCACACACGGACATATACAAACGCACACTTCAATACTGAGCGCACACAACTGCAAATGATGTGCTCAAAATGTAAACGAATGGACGACCGAGGTGTAAATGCTAAAGGGGAAATTGTAGGTATAACGCTTCAATATTTTTTTCTGAGAATAGAGCATGTATAATTTTGTACAGGCACTTGATCAGATAATAATAATTGAATCTGGTTAAAGAACTACTGTGATTTTTATCATATCGTCTCTAGAGTTTCCTCTACATTATAGGACACAACATATACAAACAAAAGAACATGGAACAAAAGTTGTCAGGAGTGATGTAGAGCCACCTGCCAGTGCGGTGCGGTCTGAGACTAACAATATGCAATTACATACAATTACGTTGAATAGGTATATCGAATACCAGATTCCTCACATTGTTGGCAGACCGAACGGTTGCGGTCAGATTAATAATAATTAGATTCAATTAAACATGTTTCAGAGCTCAGATCAGACAACCAAGGGAGATATGGGAAGATGGCGTGGCTGGTGCGAACGCATCAGGCCTAATCAGGCAAGGTGCATTAAGTCAAACTCACTTTACAGACTTCTTTACCGCCCTTTTTTGCATCATCGTCATAATAATAAAATATAATAAGCTATAGCTAAGGTTTATTTTAAAGTTTCTATTTTCCATTGTATAAATTGTGTTTTTTGCCACAAATAAATAAAAGATGTCTATATCTAATCAGCCATCAACATCTTATTTTAGTCCACTGCTGGACTTTGGCCTGCCCCCGTAAGGACGATTGGGCCATTACGTCTCCGTAAGTATGCAGGTTTCTTCACGATCTTTTCCGTCACCAAAAAGCCAATAGTATGGAAATCCGTACACAAACTTCAAAAGGCTCGTTGCTCGCAGTACAATAAAGAATTTAGGATCAATTATTTTACTCTACTGAAATTTGTTAGGTTAGGTTAACAGGTTAGGTTAAATTTGTATCGTTAACAAAGATTATTTGAGTTACAAGTTAATTTTATCTTATAAGTAATCTTTGTTTTAGGTTAGGCTATATTAGCATCATTAACAAATTCAGTACACTATATTTTTTTGAAGTGAAAACTTCTTAAGGCGTTTTGAGCACTTTTTGGGTAAACAAAAATCATAGAACTCGCGTCATCGTTATGCTGTACCGTGTATTTTAAAACAGCGCCATCCCTTGTAGAAAAGGTGAATTACTGCTTAAGTTTTCACTTCTGACTTGTAGTCCTATGACTGATGTCCTATTTATTAGCCTTTATTGACTAAACAAAATACAAGCTAACTCATACAATGATTAACACAAGCGATAGGTTCTAGATTGTTTCGTCTGATGGAATACCGAGGTATCCATCAATGACGCATAATTAGATGGTAGAGTAGGGTTAAATCACAGACATTATAATACCAGAAAATGTCTGTGGGTTAAAGACGATAGACTAGACGGGCCGTCATCTACTCTACGTGTGACCATAGACACTCAGCGAATTCAGCAATTCGCTGTAGACACAAAAGTGTACGAAACGTCAGAAATTGAAAGAAGTATGTAGATATAATTATATAATATGTACATTGAAATAAAGGAGCTGATAACAAATTGATGATATAAAATGCATGAGGACTTCCTGTAATAAAAAAAAAACTAATTCATATATTTCAGGCAACAAAATAACCCATACAATTCATTAAATACATAGACCAAATCATATAAATATAAATTAAACTAATATATCCAAATAATAATAATAAAAATGATACAGCAAAATTCTAAATAATAAGTAACTAAACAATGTCAATATAATGACAAAATAATAATAGGACAGGTAATTTTCAGTCATTCATTAATTAAATCAATACAATACAAAAATAAAAATATTATAATATAATGATAATGATGTAATGATAGTTGTAATTTGGATAAATAAATAAAATAAAATATTCTTCAAACAGATGAACAGATTGGATTGAATCATAGCTAAGACACCTTTCAAACATAATACAACTAAATCAAAATTGTTCAGCTCTTTAGCAGCTACGATGTTACAGACACACTGACACACATACACAGATACACACGTTATACTTATAACACGTCTGGGGACATTAATAAAATTTAAAATACACGCAAAAAAAAATCTCCGTTAAAAGTTGATTAAAATATTATGTAATATTCGCTAAATCCTAAGAAATTATTACCCTCAGATAACTCCCAAGACTTTCCATAACATTGTATTGCTTATGCTTACCAAAGTATGTAAATTGTGTCTCATTAAGTCCCAGGCGGCTAATGAAGACGGAGAAGCTTGTTCCCGAGATAAGGTGCTTACAAGAACAGGTGACCCGACCCGGGCAACAAACTGTGAGGTAGATTCGTTAGTTTTTTTTTTGTTTAAGTTTAAACTGCAGCTAAAATTAGAATAGTCAAAATCGACAAATGACAATGATATTAATTTATGTACCTGACGATATCATAATCACTTAAATGGAGTTAAATAAATCTAGACTAGTAGTTTTTATGTTTGTAGGAAATAAATTTCCGAAACTACTAAACCGATTTTATAAATTATATCTCTAACAGAAAGCTACACTATTCTTGATCAAAAAAAAAAATATAGCCAAAACATAGCCAATGTGAGTGGCATTGGCTATGTTTTATAATGATAAAGGTTAATTTTCTATTATTTCGCGTAGATTTTCATATGAACTATCAACCTCCGTTTGTCTCCCCTTGAGTTGGGCTTTTCATAAGACCTCCTAGCAAACCTCAACACGTCATTAGGAATCTACCTGCTAAATTTCAACTTCGTATCTCAAGTAGCTTATGAGACCACGTGATAAATCAGGAAGTCAGTTAGTGGGTTAGTGGGTATTTCGCTTCTATATATTCCAAATATGGAATACATAAAACTATATTATATTTAAGTAGATAGTTTTGTAAGGTTTTTCTTTTTTCATATCTAAAAACTTATACCTGAATATTGTAAAAAAATTATAACATCTCTATCCCACGTAGTAACGAAGCATCTTTGTCTGAATCCATTGCTCTAATGAGTTCTCTGAGGGCAGGCATTAGGCGAGTGAGTTGCAGCCCGCCGCTACCGCCGCTCGAGAGCAATTTACTAAATCTTGCCTTTATAAGTTCACTGACATAGCTCATAGCCAGCTTACGCCATTACCATACAATTGGTAACAAAGAATAAAGTTATTACCTAATTGCCAAGGAAGGAAACCCAATGTGATTCGTATGTGTTGAGAACTAAACACTGAAAGTCTTGGGGTTACGCTAGGGCTACGGTTACGCAATGGCTACGCTACGGTTACGCAACGGCTACGCTACGGTTACGCAACGGCTACGCTACGGTTACGCAATGGCTACGCTACAGTTACGCGATGGCTACGTTACGGTTAGGCTCCGTCATAACTACGCTACGGTTACGCTACGGCTAGGCTTCGCCTACGTAACGGCTACGCCACGTTTTATCAAGACTACGGATACGCTACGGCTACGCAATGGCTTCGCTACGGTTAGGCTACGTTATGGAAACGCTACGGTTATGCTACGGCTACACTTCGGCTATGTTGACGACTAAACTACATATATCCTAACGCTACCCTACTGCTACGTTGTGATTTCACTATGACAAAATATATAAACAGTAAGGCTTGCCATTTGGCTACGCTGTGACAACGCTACGTATGACAATGCAGAAAACCAGCCAGCTTTTTTGAAACGATGTGTCTACTGGCAGCAGTTTATTAGATTAGTTTAGTTTTATT
The DNA here is from genome assembly GCA_949125355.1 of Agriopis leucophaearia. NCBI lineage: Eukaryota > Metazoa > Arthropoda > Insecta > Lepidoptera > Geometridae > Agriopis > Agriopis leucophaearia. Next base: position 15,807,126 of record OX421264.1, read on the forward strand.
TTAGTGCTTATTTTATGATTATCTCGCACACGGTGTTAAAAGCTTCTATTCCGTAAAATCAATTCAGGAATGTTTTGTGTAATGAAAACACGCTTCAAACGAATCTGTGCGAATTGTTTTTGTTCAACTCCCACGCGATTTGAACATTTTCGAAACTTTGTATTTTTGTTTCTGTCTCTATTTTAGAGTCGAGAACTTTCCAATGTATTGTTTTTACTTGTTGCTCAAAATTTTCGTGTTTCATTTTGTTTCTCTTCGGGTAAAGCAAATAACGTCTGCTCAATTAAAATGAAATACTAATAATAATACTGGAATAACTTTATTTTTATTGTTTACTAGCTGATACCCGCTACTTCGTACGCGTAGAGCTCGGCCTTCGGCCTCGCTACGATGGCCCACTCCTTGAACACAAAATTTCTTGCAAATTACTCCAGTCGTTTAGTCACCGTTTAAACCTTTCCTGAATTTTCACAAATATTTCAAGATCACAATTAGCCAAATCAGTCGAGCCATTCTCGAGTTTTAGCGAGACAAACAACATCAATTGATTTGCCTATACATATATGGATACTTGTAACACCAGAGGCATCACAAATACGTTGCACACCTTTTAAGACTCCAATAACTCTCTCAGTAGCGACGGAGTTGAGTGCGGACAAATACACACACAAACACTCAAATTTATAATATGTATTATTAGCTGGATCACACAGTTTCACCAGCGTAGATTACTCTCATGTTATGAGTTATCTCCCAGTGTAAGTCCCGTCAAAATAGGTGCAGCCGTTTTGTTTGTAAAATACATACATCATACATCAATCACGATATAAATTATGCTTGTCATACATACACACTTTGCCATTTATATTATAAGTTGGCCGCGACTTCGTACGCGTAGATTTTCATATAAACTTTCAACCCTTTTTCCTCCCTTAATCCGGCCCTTGCCCAAAATAATATAGCCTATAATTCAATCTGGTCATAGCTAAGCATATTCATAAAAACCGCATTTTAATCCGTCTAGTTGTTTAGGAGATGTGCGTAGACAAACAAACAAGAAAAAAAATCAGCTGCTTGTTTTAAGACGCCCTAGTGTGAATTTTTTTAATATTTCGCAATTACAGATTTTTATTTAACTTTATACGTTTTTATTACATGTATAGATAGATATAAATAGTATTATGGTATCATACTTACCTATACCAATAGGTAGTATAGTAAAGGTAAGTATGAACTCGATACTGAAAAGTTTTTGAATAGGAAACTCTACTCTAGGTATTCCAATAAACTAATGTAGGCTGATCCCTGCGGTATAGGACACCGCAAACGTTTGCCGCTGAACGTAGCGTGATATCGCATAATGTGGCGACATTACCACATTATGTAACCGTGTGCGTATCAAATGCCGGTTTGTTTGGGGATGAATGTTGCCAGTTGGATTTCGATTATAACGGGTCATTTGGAAGGGGTATGCTGAGCACAAAGCGGCACTTAATGGATAGGTATTTGAGATAGAAGACAATTTTTGTTGTTGAAACTGCGTTTTTGTTCAGATAAGCTGATGATAACTTTACTATCATCAGCTTAGCTCAGCTTCACCTTAGTCCAATGCTGAACACAGACCTCTCCCAAGCCACTGAATCCGATCTTCGGCTTTTGGCTTCCAGCCACTTGTCGATTCATGACGTCTACTCAATAAGACGTCTCAATGATTACCTATCAGTTCTGCGACAGATAATTATGTACGGCCCACTGCTACAATAAAATACTTTATTAATAAAACCATAGTTACAAGTCAAACTTCTCCAGTACACTTCTACAACAATACAATACAATATCACTTTATTATACACCATATCAAAAAACATAAAAACAAAGTAAGTTAAAATTAATACAAAAATTGGCAGTATAATAAAACTATTTATATTTTTTATGTATATTTAATATATTTTTATATTTATATTGGAACGCAGTTCCCTTTCGCGCGTTGTGAAAGGGGGCTAGACGGAAAATTAAAAAATTAAGACCAAAAGTTGTAGCGATACTTTTTGCTATAGTTTAAGCCACTGAAGTGAGATTTTTTTTCGGTTTAAGCTGTGCGGCGTGCGCGTGTTTCTCTGTCTGTCTCTCTCTCTCTCTCTCTCATAGAAAGGAACTTCGTTCCATCTGGCTGGGTGTCCCTTGACACCTCTCAAGTTTTTTTTTTTTAATATATATTTTTATGTAGGTATGTACATTAAATAATACATCCACTTCAGGGCTCTGATTCCACAACTAAAACATGCACGTACATGGCGTGAAAAATTTTGGCCCCTATTCCTCAGGAAATAAGGGCCAACTTTTTGAGGTTACAAGCGTGTTTGTAGTCATGGAACCAGGGCCCAGCTTGCTGATAGGCTGAGCTTTGTCGTTAATTAATTCCCTGGCGAACAATAGCAAATATATAAATGTAATTATAATTATCTGACAGTATTGAAATTGTTTCAACTACAACCCACACACCACCACCCACGCTATTACACCTTACTGCACCCACGTACTTACCACTTAATTGTTTGTTTGTTGAATTTCATTTAAGTCTAGTTATATTTAATTTATTTAATATTTACGGTATTTTATCTCATCTCCGGTATTTATACGCCTACTAGCCAAAACATGTTACAAATTGACTATATATACACACGGTTCTAGCCCGGACCCTTTATACGGCATCAGCCAAGGGCCAAGGCCCTTTTTGAGGATCTTTTTGTGTATAAAAATAAATTAGGCTATGTAGATTGGGATGGTGTCGATTTGGTTCGTCGGGTAAAAAATATATTTCATTCCGCTTCAAATTTTTGCTTACAAAGGTTACCCTTGGTCTTGATAAAAACTATATTTCCATAATAATTTGACTTCACATTACGTTTTTCCGCGAGCAGAGCCATAGACAACAATGCATACATACATAAATCAGCATAAATCTACACGGTGGTTACGCTATGCTAATCAACCCTGCTCACACAAGGGGAAACTCATGAAAGACGGCTTTTGACGCTTCAAAAGTCATTTTACAACATTCTTGTGTACCACCTTCCCATTGGTAGAACCTTTTCCCTGTGAAAAATTTAAAACAGTTAACGTTTTTAATTTTGCCCATTAAGTTATCAATCCAGTTCAAATAACTGCCCAAGAGCGTGTCGAGATACGCATATGGTAGGGTTCCGTAGCCAAAGCAAAATAATTGTAGTCACGTTAATAGTTCAGAAGTTTGTGGTTGTAGAAATATTTGAACAATCGAAAATATGTGGACAGTCAAATGTCAGACCAATCATGTCAACCCAACATAACATGAATACTTTTTATGGATTTTTGATATTTTTTTGCATTTTGGGCACTCCGCCTGAAATTAATGATCGTATGAAATTGTAGTTTAAGAACCTATTATGAATTTCAAAAAGATAAAGAAGATCCATATAAGGATCTGGATCGGACAACATCAGAAGAGTTATTATTAAAAGTACCATTTATCTCGATAACTGTACATTATTATCCAAAATTTGTAGAAACAAATGATGAAATGTCTTAAAAATAAAAAATAAAATCTGAAACAATGATGTTTTAACAATAGAGACGTCATACTCATTAAAAAAGCACTAAAAACATGGCGTTATTTTACTATAGCTACCTTAATAGGACCCATAGAACTTTACAGCCTTACAGCCGTTGCAGTATAAGTATTTTACTTTCTAAAAACACTACATGGCATTTATTATAATTTTTCATAATCCAAAGTCGCGCATCGTACGTTTGCGTCGTTGTAGGACACAAAAAGAAGTGAGTTCACTTAAGCTAATTAACTTGTGTTTGAATTTATATCTGGAACATCTGGAACATTATTGCACACATGGTCATCTGACCCCAAACTAAGCAAAGCTTGTAATATGGCAGCCAGAGACTGATATACATACATATATATTTTTAAATACATACTTAAATAGATATTAACACCCAGACATAGAACAAACACAAATGTTTATCCTAGATGGGAATCGAACCCACGCCCCCAAGCACAGAAACTAGGTTCACTACCAACTGAGCCACCGGGGCCGCGTATACCTCGGTAAAACGAAAAACAAACGCTCCTGAAGCGATAGATATCCGATAGCAGATTTTAGGGAGCATTACTGCTCTCGACGGCTGGGAGACATTTATGTATTGTGTTGAAAATAACAAGTTTACTACAAGCAATCCAAAACGTAATAAGCCCGCTGGGTAAAAGGCATAAATAGATCAGCATAAATCTCCATGTGGTTTCGCGTGACTAACAAACTTGCGTCACGCTAATCACGACTCGCCAAGGAAAGTTTCAACGTGTTCGTGTAAAGCTCCCTGGAGATCGGGACCTAACTTATTGTTTACCATAGTTTAAATTTATAGTGGCGTTTCAGACAAGGCCGGAAAGATTTTAGAATTTTACCACCGAACCGGACGCCATCGCCAGAAATACCATCCACACATTATAGATACGTGGAAGTCTCGCACTGTTAGATTTAATCGACTGTTTCTGCCACGTACCTGTAAGTTGTGGAATGACTTACCACCTTCGGTTTTTCCTCCGAAGTATAATTTGGACTACTTCAAACGAAGGGTGAAGAGTCCTCAAAGGTAGGCAACGCACTGACAATGCCCCGGGTATTGTAGGTGTATATAGGCAGCGGTGACCATTTACCATCAGGTGGCCCGTAGCTTGTTTGCCAATTATTCTATAAAAAAATTAAAAATATATAACGCTACCGATAAGAGCTGAGAAAAACACTCGAGAAAGACATCTTGCTCAACGAATTGCTTGTGAAAACGTTTAGATTTTCAAAATGTCTGACCTGTAAAACCTGAGTGAAAACCACGATCCTTTCTGCTAGTAATACTGTAGCAGGTACCCGATATACCTACTTCAGCTTTTTACAATGTTATATTCATATTTATTCACGATGCACGATCCCGACTTGCACTTGACCAATTTACCAAGACATTTTGCAAGTACCACGTGCAATTAAGTTATCTCATCTTACTACATTTCACATACCTACTAATCCCGATAACATAATCTTTATCCAAACTTAACTACCTACTTCCTAATATCCTTCCTAAATTCCAAACCCTACCAGTCTTTACTAATCCTTACTAATATAAAGTGAATGTCAGTTTGTCGAAGAAGAAACATCTTCGTAACCAGTAAATCAATAAAATTTAAGGTACTTTTGACTCCAAAAAGACATCGACTTCCAAAAAGGTTCACAATGTTATTTTTTTTTTTCACCCTTGTACTTTTGACTGGGTGAACCGATTTAGATGATTATTTTTTTTGTTGAAAGGTGGTGCTTCCCGTGTGGTCCCATTTCAATTTGATCCAGTTCTGATATTTTTATGAAGTCGGTTTTTTATATTATAATTATAGTGCGCTCAAAACATTTTACATGAAACTCTACGCGTACGAAGTTGCGGACAAGAGCTAATATTACATAAGCACGTGTTAAATACGTAATATGTATTAATATGTTAGGTTTCGCGATTCGTCTTGTAAGTAGATTCGTCTATCTGTCGACAAACAGACAAATCCCGTTATGAATAATTCTGAATCTCATTAAATTGCTGATGAGAATTAACAGCATTTATACGTACGTAGATGTGAAACCGTAGACAAATATCAAACTAGCAGATGTTTACAACTTTGTGTTCAATATTGATTTTCAAACAGAAAAACAATTGAAAAATAATTAAATTATCCAAATTTTTGGTACGAGTATTACTTCTTAAAATACATATTATCGTTGTTAAAATAAATATTAAAAATATAACAAAATTTCCCAAACTCAAGAGATTGCCATTGAAAAGATGTACTCTTCACCTCAACATGTTTTTTCACGATAGGTTCAGTTTTTATTTGTAAAGTGTTTGTATATATATGTAGAGTATTTTTTTTACTATTTATTTCAAATAATGATATCAAAATATACTAAAGTAGCTAAATAAATACCTAACTATATTAAACTGAATACCTCTCCTGATCTATCCAAAACTATAAACTATGGATAAAAACTACATTAAATAAAAAAATAAAAAAATCATGGTAGGTAGAAAAACTATGGAGCGCTACAAACAAAGGAGTAGTTTCGACTGCTCCGGTGGCTCAGTTGGTAGTGAACCTAACTTCTGTGCTTGGGGGCGTGGTTTCGATTCCCATCTAGGACAAACATTTGTGTGATGAACATTTGTGTTTGTTCTATGTCTGGGTGTTAATATCTATTTAAGAATGTTTTTAAAAATATATATGTATGTATATCAGTCTCTGGCAGCCATATTACAAGCTTTGCTTAGTTTGGGGTCAGATGACCGTGTGTGCAAAAAATGTCCCAGATATTTATTATTATTAAAGAAGTAGTATCTATCGTAGTAGATCCTGATCTATGTGTAGATGGAAAATTAGGTCACGTGATGTGCGGCATTTTGAGAGCACAAATATTGCTATTTTGACTGAGCGTAGTGAGGTCTCAGAGTCAACCGGAACAAAGTATCTAAGTCACAGTTTAAAAAAGTTACGAACACACAACCTTTTATATTTTAAAGTACTTATTACGTAGCTCTATAAACCAAAGCAATTCCACAACTTGCGTGCCAATTTAAACAAAACGACGAAAAGAATGAAGCTTAAGAATGCCGATTAGGTTCTACTTTATGCCATGAAGGACAAAGATTCCCTTTTCCCGTAAGTACGGTGAAGTGACATAGAGTCAAATCCAAAGTAAAAGATCCTGCATAATTCATCAGGCTTTACTAAACCTTCTGAAGTTTTCTCTTCAAATCTGCGCAATTCCCTCATGGATGGGATAAATCAGCTAATCTGAGGAGATACGGTAAATCTTAGAGAAGTCTTCGGAGACAACCATAACCTACCTGTCAGTCAGCATTTATTTTTACTTGCAGAGTAATGTAGGTACATGCAGCTAGCTATGTAAATTAACTTTTTGTAGGTAAAAAATTGTTTTTAAATGGTAAATAATAAACAAGCTATGCACACTCTTAAAGTTAATTTTCCTTATAAAATAGAAGAAATTGTCTTAATTCCAGATTTTGTTCAGGACTAGCTGTATCGTAGAGTTTCATATAAAATTCCCGGGGCCGAATAAGGAGGGGGGGGGGGGGGGGTTCCTTATTCGGCCCTTTTGCAAAATCATTTCGTAGCGGATCTCTATCGTAACCTGTGAGAAATCTATGTACATGCCCAAATTCGTGGCTCAAGTAGCATTTGAAATTTCGTAATGCATAAGATATAATATCTAAATGCCTCACTAACTGACTGACTGACTATGTTTTTATAGTAGCTTAGCTACATGTTTTCGCCGCAAAATGTAAATCTTTTTATTTTCGTGACGTCACAATCAATATATCTGGAACATTTTTGCACACACGGTCATCTGACCCTAAACTAAGCAAAGCTTGTAATATGGCTGCCAGAGACTGATTTACGTACATATATATTGTTAAATACATACTTAAATAGATATTAACACCCAGACATAGAACATACACAAATGTTCATCACACAAATGTTTGTCCTAGATGGGAATCGAACCCATACTTACGAATCACGTATCATACTGTCAAAACATCTGTCAAGTACCATACTATTTGAAAAGGACTATAGCATGGACGTAAACATACGTATTACCATCGACAAAAGTACCATCCATCCTTGGTATTACGTATTCCATGGATTTATAATAGCCAGTAAAGTATTTCGATTTTATGCCAACACGTACCGCCATCTACAGTAAATCTTGTGAAGGTATACACGCAAGCCTGAAACATTCAGGAATTATTTTTTACGCCGCAATTCACTGTGTGGCTAGATACGAAGATGTCACAAAGATGGCGCTAAAGCTTAATAATTCGATTAATAAGCCAGCGAGTGGAAGTGGATATTGGTGGACACTCAGAATAATAAGAATTATATATATGCAAGGGCGGCTTTGAGGCGCGCTGTCGGTGAGTGGCTAAACCGTGTACCCCGTTTCCATGGGGCTAAAACCCCAGTGTCTCCGAACCCTAGCTTGCCTTAACTGGCTATCTGGGGGGTGGAAACCGCAAGAACTAAGAACTTAAGCTACAGGGTATAACGCCGCGAGTAGCGTTTAGTGGACGCGCAGCACTTTTCTTAAATTCTTAGCCATCCACGCCAATGTTGCCCCTCCGGCACCAATATAAGCCAACATTTATGGGGGCCCATTTAGTGGCTGGCAAGTCATCACCGGCCTATGTATTTTGAGATCAGACAGGATAAGGCTGGTGCCGTTTCTCATCCTATACTTAAATCTGTATTTCTATCCGCCAAGTATTCACCTCAATAGCCCAGATATTTTAAAACCTATACTGTACGATTCCACTTTATACACATTCCATAATTTTATTTTTATATTCAACAGGGCCTCTTGGTGTTGACTTGACCCCACCAATGCCTATCATAATGGCCGAGCTAGACCCGAAAATGTTTCGAAATAATAAGACTCGGTTGGTGAAGTTGATGAAAATCTCTAGTAGTTTTATTTTTAGCGCCAATTGCGGTATCTTGGACGAGAAGATTTCACGCAATTTTCCGAACGCTTATTATGAGTATAATGACCTCTATTCGGCTAGTGCTTCCGTCCGTGTAATTATGTATTAGTATTGTTAACTTGTGAACACTGATCATGACCCGAAGGCCCACAAGTAAGTGACAAACCCACGAATACCTACGGTACCTATCACAAATGTGATAGTAACGTTTCTGTCATCGATAATACTTCAAGTTATCTTAAACAAATAATTAGTGTGGTGTTAATTTGATAAAACTTAATGCTTGATTAGTGCTTCAGGTGTTTTTGAAAAGGTAAGCCTTGTTACTATTTGATTAAATATTAAATTATACAACATGGTTTAATTATAATTGTTAATCTATTTACAGTAAACAAATATCTAAAACAAAACAAGGAACTAATTGAAACTTAGAACTCAACTCATCTAAGTAGAGTAATATAAAATATTAATGAAATTGACAACATTTTACAAAAAAAATACTACATAGACATTCAAAATTTGTTTTTTCACAGGCAAGTATGAATCACCAATGGTTGTGGGTAGCTGCTCTCCTGGGCATAGCAGTAGCTTTGCCCATGCAAACCCACATGGAACCTGAACAACTCATGAAAATATTTCAGGTTAAAGGTAAGAAAATGATAGACGTACTTTTGTTTAACCTCCTTCTTCTGGTAATTCTCTGCTAGCAGAGATTTGACAGAACAATATCCTGCCATCTGCCTCCATCCACTGAATGCCCAACGATGTCGTCGGTCCATCTAGTGCAAGGCCTACCTACGCTGCGTTTTCCGGTTCGTGGTCTCCACTCAAGAAGAAGGAAGAAAGCATTTCTTCACCATCGGTTATCGGTTCTTCGAGCGATGTGGCCTGCCCATCCTCTTTTTTGCATATGGACTATTAGTTCGTTCGTTGGCGTTGCTGCAAGTTTCATAGTGTGCGTACAGTTTTTGCATTCAATGGTTTAGCGGTATAGCGAAAAAAAGTTGGTAAAACAAGGAGACAATTGAACGCAAACGATAATTTTACTGTACTATGGCATATCTCCCTTATTTTTCTGATATGAAGTGCACACTATCGGCTATCGGTTATAAGTCACGGACGTGACAACGGACTTACCTTGAGCGATTAAACATAATATCCGAAGGTGATCTGTGCCACAGAAGACATAATTGCACAATATATGTGTGCTAGAAAGTGCTTAAGTTTGCGAAGAGATCCTCCAATTGTTTCACTAGTTTTAAGTTGTTTTTATCATAATATATTATGTAACTATGTAATTTTTGGTGTGAACAATAAAGAGTGATGTATCTATCTATCTAGATGTTTTGCCATCCGTCTTAACAACCGTGGACACCGATCAGTTGCGTTCAGTTAATAGATAATTTATTTGCAGCTTATAATATTTCGATTTGAGTTTTGCTGCGTGCCCGTTAAATGTTTATTTCAATGATATAATAATTACAATTGCAGAGCTTGGGCGGAACAATGCCATTGAGACGCTGATCATCGAGGCGATGGAAGACTTCAGACAAACGATGATCACAGGCAACGAGGATATCCCAGTGCTGGACCCGCTGCACGTTGAGCACATGGCAGCGGATGACTCTATTATACCTATTCCTGGGTTAGTTCCTTGCTATACTTGTTGATTATCCTTATTATTGATAATAAGCTAACAGACTGATATTTTTCTATATACCAACTTATAAAAAAGCTGACCATAATTAAAGCCGTTCACTGAAAACTAAATGTATTTTTTTTTCCAAATTAAGGAAGCGCTCTATAGTAACGTAACTCTGTAGATGACGTCACTTAAGGGTACGCCATACAAACTACATACTGAGTCTCACTTTGTGGGAAAGGAGCAGAGCATCCCTTCATAATCCCAGCAAAAACTTTAAACTCTTATATATCAGAACTTTATTAGTCGATTAAAATCGTTTCTTCAGTAGTTGTATTGTATTACATTTTATTATATGATTCACTAAGTTTTTATAATTTTTGTTTTTATCTGTTTTTTTAATATCAAGCCCACTTACTTTCGCATTCAAGAGTATTTGTTTGATTTCAGAGCCCACGTAGAGCTTAACAACCTGGTGGTATCAAAGCTGAGTACGTTCGAGCTCCAGGAGGTGAGTGTGGAGAGCACCAGCGCCATCCTTCAACGATACAACGCTCAGATACGGGGTGAGATCCCACTTGTCGACGTCGACGTTGGTGAGTTCTATTAGTGTTATACGTTTTTAGAAGGCTTTGTAACTTAGAAGTAGGTCATTTTGTACAGTCCGTCTGGGAAAGTACCACACCTCTGTTAGTTATTAAATTACCAAGCAAGGGCATAAAGTACATTTCCACGCAGAGTTTGAACTGTTGCCGTTCTAATTTCTGCTTTTGTTTCTGGATTCTTCGAGATTCTTTTCGTCATATCACTCAGTGCATAAAAAATAAGTGCTTTTAGTATTTATTTATATATCATTGAGTATTTCTGATTTTTCATTATTTTACTACTCAATGCGTCTTGCACACGGTGCAATTAAATTGTGCAACTTAGAACCAGGAGCTGAATGCACGGAAATATGCTACACATGCATCTTTCTCAGCCATGGAAATTAAGATGCAACGTGTGCACAAACCAAAGTCAGGTTAGCCAAGCGCAAGTACCTATTTAGAAGTTATCTAGACGCGCGGCAGCGCGTCAAAGCCAAGTCTCGAGCGGTTATGTTTATAGTAAAAATCCATATACATGAAAAATAATAGGACAATGTCTGATATAGCTACATTGTCCGTATCAGTGATACAAATGGGACTGATATAGGACAGTCGTCAATATTGTTTGAACTGCAATTAGTAGAGCAAATTCAATATTAGCAAAAGGATCTTCAAGTGCTCTAATCTAAAGTAGAATTTGACCCCCTTGATACCTTAAAGCAATGGTTCCTAAACTTTTTGTAGCCACGGACCACTTTCAATGTTTCAGTAACACTACGGACCCCTTGCGAAGAGAATTTTAAAATAAGAAAACAGTGTTACATGACAATTACTTGATTTTTGGTTTTGTTTATTTAAATAACAGAACTGCATTCCTCAAACGAATTCTAGAAAATAAACCTCGGGAATGTGGACCCCTAGCACTCGCGTCATGAACCCCATAGGGGTCCATGGACCCCACTTTAAGAAACCCTGCCTTAAAGCCTACAACAATGTAACTACACTTAGTTGTTCAATGAGATATAAAAATAAATCAAAGACTTTCACCAATTTTATTAATTTTAATTTATTAACACATAATAGCAAAAGGACAAAAACAAACACCGGCTAAATGCAAGTCAAACTCACGCACTGGTCGAGTCAAACTCACGCATTTTACTTATAACAGAGGCACTACTATTTTTATTTTATTTTATTGAGGTCTATGTATACTAAACAAAGTGTTTTTGAATTTTTTTTATTTGTCGTAATTCTTACCTAGTACATATAGATCGTTGATACCAAAACTGTTATTATGCAAATTTTCTTGAGTAGTTAGAAATTATTAGGATGGACAAGCAGACATACATCAGATGGACAGAACACTTACAAGGGTTTTTTGTACTACGGAACCTATACAATACCCATATTTATTTCTGCAGTGATATCGCACTGATCGTTCAAAGTTCAGTATTGTTGACATGGAGTGTAGATCGTTACGGTATAAAGAGACCAAGACGTTTACGAGTGTTTAAGACGCAATTTCAAAATTAATACACAAATTTTTGTTGTGTATTTTATTTAAATTAATTAGCAGTAATAAGTTTTTCCGTTGGCAATAGTAGATCCGTAAGAACATCTAACTTCTAAGACGCTTATCAGCAGTGGACGTCTTCTAGCTAATGATGACGATGAAGAAGAACATCGTAGATGTTTTTTAAAAGTAGTTATCTTGCCTACTGTACTATGAAATTTTGCTCTAGTGTATTTCACATAACTACATCTTGAAGCTTATGTTCGTGATTCAATATAACTATTATAGAGATTTTAGTAGAAAAAAGAAATTATACCTATTTGTCTTGTATGCTTCCAGGGCATTACGATCTTTCCATGTATCTCTGGGGCCTAAATATATTCGGAAAAGGAGATGCTAAGTAAGTTTGTTTTAACATAGATATATATTTATTTTAAGTATTTCTAGCAATAATTATTCTGACTTCCGTATAGCTACATTATTTTTATACAATTTAAACACGAGACGTACGTATGATATTTTCTTCTCCTGCAGATTTACTATATTTGACTGTTGAAGATTTTAATATAAATTAGGCTGGTATTTTATGATAAAATATTAAACGTGGACTTTAAGTGTAGTCCACATATAATGTGCAAGAGTAGGTACTATTCTCAGAATATGCTATGGTGCTAATAACCAATAACCCTGTATGGGTTATTGATTATTAGCTAACAACCCTCAAGTTGAAAATCTGACGCCAAAAACATTATGTTGATTTGCGGCAACCTCACTTGAGAGCCATGTCTCATTCTAGGCTAGGCATGTTTACCATTTGCAACCAAAACATCACTTGTTATGTTTTTTTCCAAACCATCACACATATATATAAGGTCGGGGAAAAAGTTTCTTCGTATTTTATAAACAAATTCAAGACATATTTTTTTCAAGTTTAATTACATTTAATTATAATATATATGTACCATTTTGTTCGATAACTTGTTGCCATCTTTTAGGTAGTGACATGACCCCGTTGCTGTAGAAATTTTGGGAATTCTGATCAATAAAATGCAACAAGTAGTTTTGACAGTCCTCTCTTGATGTTAATCTAACACTACCCAAAGAATTCTGAAGAGATCGAAACAGGTGGAAATCTGAGGGTGCAAGGTCAGGGCTATGTGGTGGATGCATTAACACTTCCTAACCAAGCTCTCTAAATTTTTGCTGAGTGGCCAAAGATGTGTGCGGTCTGGCGTTATCATGATGAAAGACCACACTCTTTATGTTGATCAATTCCGGCCGTTTTTTCTCAATTTCTTGTTTGAGTCTCATCTGCTGTTGGCAGTAGAGATCCGAATCGATGGTTTTGCCCGGCGGTAAATGCTCATAATGAACGATGCCCTTCCAATCCCATCATACACACAGCATCACCTTATTACGTGTTAATCTGGGTTTCGCTACAGTCTGTGGTGCTTCACTGCCCTTTGACCATGATCGTTTGCGCACATTCTTGTCGTAGGTGATCCATTTTGCATCACCAGTGATCAATCTTTTAAAAAACGGTTCGGTTTCTTTACGTTTCAATAGAGAATCGCAAATGAGTACACGATTCATTTGGTTTCTTTCAGTGAGCTGGTGTGGCACCCAAATATCGAGTTTTTTTGTATACCCAGTTATTTTCAAATGGGTCAAAACTGTTTTGTGGTCAATCCCCAGGTCTTCAGCTACGTCGTAACTACTAATATGCCGATCTTGGTCCACTTTTTCAGAAATGGCATCGACTTTATCCGTAACAGGGCGACCAGAGCGAGCTGCATCTTTGACATCAAAATTCCTGGACTGAAAATGCTTGAACCAACATTGTGCTACTCTTGATGACACTGCATTAGGTCCATAAATGTCACAAATTTTATTCGCGGCTTGTGTCGCATTTTTCAGTTTTTTGTAATAAAATTTCACAATATATCGAATTTCTTCGTTAGATTCACTCATTTTATCGAACAAAAAAACAATTGAAAAATGGCGGGAAATTGCTTTTTACTTTTTATATTCCTTTTTTAAAATGTCATATTTTTAATGGTATCAAAACCAGCCAGATACAAACAGTACAACCGATGAGATTTTTACTACAACTTTATACATACAAAATACGAAAAGACTTTTTCCCCGACCTATTATATATATATACATAGTAAAATAAATAATTTTAATTTTGTAGGGAAAAAACATAGATAAGTATTTCACAGACCAGAATCGGCCTAAACTTCAGTTGTGCATTCCTTCTCATCTTAACATCATTATCAATCATCATCTTCAAATTGAAGTTTCGAGGTTAGTAGGCCATTTTCTTGCAATCCTTGCAATCAATGCTTCATGTTCTTATTTGCATATTTCCGAAGAAAGAAGTAGCTGCTAATTTGAAACCTGGTAAAGTTATTTGCACTTAGAACTCTAATTAGTCTTTTATTTTTTGTATAGAATAAAAAAAGCCGGAAAAAATTGTGAGGTTATGATATGGGAAGCTGCCTGCGAGATGTTAATATAATATTACTCTTCATAAATAATGTACTATTTATACAGGGTTACGCATAATACCCGTTACTAAGACGAAAAGAGGTCATTGTACTCATCATTATGAGAAACTTTTACTATGGAACAAAAAAACAGCTATTCCATACAAAACAGTCATATGAACATGGAACATCATGGGACAGCTGATATTTTGTCGAGATTTCAGATTTGGTGGCCGTTAGTAAAAGTTGTGCACAATGACCTCGTCTCGACTTAGTACAGATAAATGCGTAGCTCTGTATATATTTCATTAGATAATTAACAAATATTAAAAACCTATTACACTAGATAAAAAATAAAATAAAAACCCTGTACACTTTTTTATGTATGTCCAACTTTTATTTCAGGATATTAATAACCAAGCCATGGATCAAAATCGACACAAATGTAAACATAAGATTGGGCTGGCTATCTATGTATCTAAACATTATGGACTTGCGTTTAGATTTTGGTCTCAGCGATATTCAAGTAAGTTTTTAAACAGTCGTTCATCAAAACTCAAAACCTAGCTGGCAAAATCAAAATATGGAAATGGTATCCGTATGAAATACGCATAGCAGAATTTCAAGTAGGAACAAGAATCGAGTGTTTGACGCGTCGCCCTTCGTTGACCTTGCATCGACCTCAAGTTGACATCGCGTCAACCCTTATGTTGACCTCATGTTACATGCCTGTAGCATAGCTTAGAGGATTTCTTAAAAGTCAAATCAATTAGGTAATAAATCGATCCATCAGGGTCATTATGTAATAATGCAACATACTTACCTAGGATTTGTATCTGAATTTCATAATATGCTATAAATTATTATAATAATAATAATAAACGCAGGGGCGGCTTTATGGCGAGCCGTCGGTGAGTGGCGACACCGCGTACCCCGATTCCATGGGGCTAAATGAGACCCCTGACCCCTGGCTTGCCTTAACCGGCCGTCCAGGGGTGGAAACCGCAAGAGCTAAGAACCTAAGCTCCAGGGTGGAAGTGTTAAAGGGCATAACGCCGCGAGTAGCTCTTAGTGAAAGTGCAGCACACCTCTCTACACCCTAAGCCACCCACGCCGATGTTGCCCCTCCGGTGCCAAGATACGGCAGCCTTTATGGGGGGCCCATTCAGTGGGTGGCTAGTCATCACCTGCCTAAATATATTTTGAGATGAGACAGGATAAGGCAGGTGCCGTTTCTCATTCTATAGATCTGTTATTCCATCCACAAGTTGTTCACCTCAATAGCCCAGACTTTTTTAATCCTATACTGTACAATAGTTTCATATTCCTTTTTATACATATTCCATAATTGTATTTTTTAAATTCAACAGGGCCTCTTGGTGTTGGCTTCGGCTCCACCAATGCCTACCAAATGTCCGGGGTAGACCCGAGAATGTAATTAAATTTAATATAATAATAAGAAAACCGCAAGAGCTAAGAATCTAAGCTCCAGGGTGGAAGTGTTAAAGGGCATAACGCCGCGAGTAGCTCTTAGTGAAAGTGCAGCACACCTCTCTACACCCTAAGCCACCCACGCCGATGTTGCCCCTCCGGTGCCAAGATACGGCAGCCTTTATGGGGGGCCCATTGAGTGGGTGGCAAGTCATGACCTGCCTAAATATATTTTGAGATGAGACAGGATAAGGCAGGTGCCGTTTCTCATTCTATAGATCTGTTATTCCATCCACAAGTTGTTCACCTCAATAGCCAAGACCTTTTTAATCCTATGCTGTACAATAGTTTCATATTCCTTTTTATACATATTCCATAACTGTATTTTTTATATTCAACAGGGCCTCTTGGTGTTGGCTTCGGCTCCACCAATGCCTACCAAATGTCCGGGCTAGACCCGAGAATTTCATTAAATAAAGTGTTATAATAATAATAAATATAATAATAAATATCTGGGACATTATTGCACACATGGTCATCTGACCCCAAACTAAGCAAAGCTTGTAATATGGCTGCCAGAGACTGATATACATACATATATATTTTAAATACATACTTAAATAGATATTAACACCCAGACATAGAACAAACACAAATGTTCATCACACAAATGTTTGTCCTAGATGGGAATCGAACCCACGCCCCCAAGCACAGAAAGTAGGATCACTACCAACTGAGCCACCGAGGCAGTCGACCTCACGTCGTTCGTCATTTTAGCCGAACTGTTTTTTTGGCCTGAATCTGACCAAATTACGAGTCAATTCAATACAATGAAGTCCAATGACTTCATTCGCTCTTCATTCACTTGCATTAACTATCTAAACTTTTTTATCACTAAGAAATTCTAAAATTTCTCAGTAGCATTTTTGTGCTAAGAATGTTTTATGTTTCTTTTTGTACCTTCCAATACAAGTCTCTGATATTTTTATATATATTAATGATTTTAGTATATATATGAATCATACAAAATACACTGTGGCAAAATTTTATTTTGACCAGTGTTGTAAAATAGTTATTTTACAAGAATATCTGAATATTCACAATTCAGATATTCTTGTTGAAAGAATTATTACTCTTCTTAAAATAATACATAAGAAAAGTATCAATAAGTCAGTGCTCGTTGACATCATCATTTTACATGACGAGAACCTCCTGAAGGCTAAGAAGGACAAAATCATCAAGTACCTTGACTTGGCTCACGAGGTTACCGTCATGTGGAACTCGACGACCATTGTCCCGATAGTCGCTTCGGTAAACGGCCTTATAGCGAAGAGTCTCGAGCAATTGGGTCAAGGGTCGGATGCAGAACCTGGACACAGCACGCATTGTCAGCCGGTTCCTTATTCTGACCACCGGTAGCTTGGGCCCTGTCGCGCTCCGGTGGCACAAAAAACTTTAAATAAAAAAAAAATGTGTATAAATAATATATATCTTGTTCTTCTTTTTCAGTTTGGTATCACCGGCATGTTCAACGACCCATCGGTCGATGATTTTATGAATGCATTTTTAAGGAACCTCATCTTAGAACTGGCTGAATTCTGGGCGGTATGTTATATCTACTCATTTACCGCACTATGTAATTTTAACTTCAAATCAGTGAATGTAACATAAATAGGTGGGACTTTGGTAGTCCAGCTGCAAGATAGGTCGACGATGTTATCATCATCGCGAGTCGAACTTGGACTCGAACTGAACTGGCATGGCATGGTTTACCAACAATGGAATACGGAAGACTGTGGATGATAATGAACGTACGACGCCCTGCGATGCAATGGTCTGATGAGTATACATAAGGAAATAACTGGAACGAAAAACCAGAGATCAAGTTTAGTGGCGTGACTTGGGCGAAGAGCACGTCCAGCAGTTCAAAGAGGGCATTTGGGCTGAAGAGTTTCTTTTCCCCATCATCAGTCTATCATGTTCCCACTGCTGGGACACAAGCTTTCTCTCAGAGAGACAGGATGGGCCCTAATCCACCATGCCGGCCCAGTGCATGTTCGCAGGCCTAGAGCACTCTACGCTTATAAAGCTACAAGTAATCGACTGGTCGGACTTACCGTACCCGCTGCCACGCGATAGACAGAGATAACGCGACAAGAGTTATGCGAAAGACAGACAAGCAACTTCTAGGTTAATATAGCAGTAGGTAGTTAGCGCTCGCACGTCCTGAATTGGACTTTATTATGTGGTAGTAAGAGTCGCTACTTATTTAAATGCTTTTGCGGAGTGAACCTTCTGTACTTGTACTTTATGTATTCTGTGATGTTCATGTCTTTGAACTTTTGAAGTTCTTGGGCATACCGGTTTCTTCACGATGTTTTCCGTTTTTAGGATTGGCCAAATAGTGGTAACTGGATTCTACTACTAAGCCTACGCTTTCTGTCTGTCTGTCATATATAAATATAAAAATCTATGTGTGTATGTACCTTGTGTTCCTACCCTTTGACCAAAATAAAATGAATGGACGGGCCCTAACCATTGAACTTGATCAGTAAAAACGAGTCAAAACCGTCGGACATATACTTCAACACCTAATTATCAAAATGTACAGTATATTTGTTACAAAAAATAGATATCGGTTTTATCGTGTATTTACACTTCGGTAAAGCGTACGAATTCATAATTTTGTCAGATGTTTCGTTATCGCGTAACAATAGACTCGTGTTTCACTTCCTACGGCTAGAGACCGACTGAAACGAAGTGAGCGCTGGCGCTCATTTTGTAATTTTCAAAAATGCGCTTCTACTGGGCCCGTCCATTCATTTTATTTTGGTCGAGGTTCCTACCATGTTAAAATATGATTATTTTTCCAGGATGACCTCTCTGACATTATCAGCCCGATAGTCGCGGACGTGGCCAACGACATTCTAAGTGACATCAACTTGATTGATTTTCTCCCATAAGCACAAGGCATTACAGACGCACTTGCACGCGTTTACGCGAAAACCACTCTGAGTTTATTTTATTCTCGACTTTATTTTATTAGAGCTAAAGTTGTCGCTCACGCGCACACAAAATAATAATTGCCAAACTACGCATGGGAATCACAATAAACGCAAAGTTAGACTGCAGACTTGCTGTTTTACGACTAAACAAATGAAATCTAATAAATTCGAGAATAAAATAAACTTATTGCGATAGGGACGCATCAACGTGCGTATTGATGTGAAAGACGCATTAAGTACGAAACTAGCTATCGTGAAATTTCAGAGTTATGAAGGCTTAGCTCACGAGATTGTATTCCTAGATAATTATTTTATTATTAAACTTACTTTAACCTTCACTTTCTAGTTTTTATACCTACTCTACCTCAAATCTCTAATTTAGTCTAACAGTACCATATTGGGCTTAAACAAATTTGAAAAAAAAAACTCACAGGCACAAAATATCAGCTGCCATCATCAAGTACGGATCACGGTAACTTTTTGGAAGAAATCAGAATTTTTGGCCAGTCGTCCACTATTTTCCATCTTGTGGACGTCCTACGCTGCGCTTGCCGGTCCGTGGTCTCCATTCGAGAACCTTTCGGCCCCTTTGGCCATCTGTTCTACGTGCTAAGTGCCCTGCCCACTGCCACTTCAATTTGCTAATCTGGTGGGTTATGTCGGTAACTGCGTTCCTCTACGGATCTCATCATATTTGATTCGATCTCGTAATAGATAAACCCCGAGCATAGCCCTTTCCATAACTCGTTGTGCGACTTGACAAAACAAAATGGACAGACAACCTAAATGAGACCGCAGGAAAACGCAGACGTGCGTGTGCGTCGATTAAGACGTTTTTTGTAAATAGTTGTAGAGGTGCTTGTGAATAGGTGCAGACGTGCGTGTGAATTGATGCCGACGTGCTTGTGAATCGATGTAGAAGTTCGTGCGAATCGAAGCAGATGTGTGAGAGCATCAATGCAAAGGCCACGATTCTGTCGCACAATTGCATTGGTGAGTAGTTATAAGTGTCACGTGTAGCGTGTGACCACAGAAAAGAGAAGCAAATAGAACGGAAATAAGAAGAAAACTCTGTCGCCAGGTATTGTGACATATACTTGATTGAACATTCTTATTTATGTCAACGCGTCGAACTCCGCGTCACAGTTGCTAGCACAGTTGCAATGGGTTATATATATATATAGGTGCAAGTGGCTACAACAAATTTCTTACAAAAATGCCTTGACAGCCATTCTAATTGTTTTTTTTTTTTGTTTTCTTTGCGTGTGACCATATGTAACAGCTCTAAGATACAAACAAAGACCAAAAATTATGAAAATAAATTGTATTTCAAAAATAAAAACATCACATAATAACAACTGGCAACTTACAAGATCCGTAAGTTTATGAGATAAAAATTAAAGTTCAAATCATACACTTTATACACCTAAGTACATAAGACATAAATTATGCTGTTACTACTCGTAGTAGTAAGATCCATTTACAAGATTGATTCGGCAATTTGTGTGCCAACAATCTCCAGGAGCTCGTTGATCTCGGCCTGTAAAATAAAAACGAATTATTTCATTTGATTGTACGTATTATATTATTATTTCAGTTCATACATGTTTATTTCAAATAGGACACACTTTTGAAACGTCACAAAAATACAAAGCTATAATCATAGATCAGAGTATATATCTGGCTATAATAATCAATGATTTCCAAACAGAAAGCTTCCAAACTTGTTTTGATTTTAATTGATTCACGGGTCTAGCCCGAAATTTAAAAGAAAGGCAAAAGGCCTTAGCCAACACCGAGAAAACCCGTTAAGTACAAAATCAAAGGAATGTGTGTGAATGAGAATTATCAAACTATTGCACAATCTTTGATTATACACATGTATGCTATAAAAGTAAAGAATGCTATGTATGCTATAAAAGTAAAGTTGACCCGGGTATGTCCTAAAACTGCGACCAGAACCACCGGAGGATGGGCAGCAGCGTCCTAATAGTACACGGTGAACATACTGCGATCCCCAAGCCGCCTGCCAAGCGTGGGGATTATGGCAACACCCCTCTCTATGAGGGAGGCCTTGTCCAACAGTGGACGTTAATTGGCTGATGATGTGTGTGTGTGATGCTATAAAAGTGTACAAAATATGATTGAAAAGAATCTGGACTATTGTGATGAGTTCTTGATGGTATTGAACTGGTCAATGTTACAGATCTCGCCAATTATTCCTAATGTCAAAATTTTGTGGCCTATAATGACTTTCCACCATAGAGACTCATCACTTCAATTCAATCATTCCCTGACATGTTAGCAACTTTTATTTCGCTTACTTATATTATTATTTATATGTATACCATCCTACTCGTATGTAGCTATGCGTTGCCATTTTCCTTCTTTTGAGGAATATTACCAAGAAGTTCCTCATTCATCATTTCTGACTATCATGTTTCCACTGCCGGGACAAAGGCCCCTCAGAGAGAAAGAATGGGCCCTAATCCACTATGCTGGTCCCATGCATGTTGATGAATGTCATAATGTCTTTAAACTTTTTGAGGTTCTTGGACATACCGAGTTCTTCATTAATTGGTACAAAAATAATTATACTCACGGAGAAGTCTTTCAAAGTGGTGGGAATAGTTGTGCCGAAGAAGGTGTTCAGAGAGTTGGAGAGGTCCCAGTTCTGGACAACCACGTTCATTCCAGACTGGAAAACAGACATTACAGATTAAACAAGAAGTAGCACTTGTAAAAAAAACAACTGCATGAAAAAGACAGATGTTATGGAATCAAACAAATAAGCTGCTAAGCTTTGCCTATAATTAACGCACGTCCGTTGCACTGTGCTTTCCGGGGTCAACTTAAAATGACTACTAATGTAATGATAAAAATAAAAACTCGTCTTAATGGGAAGTTTTCTGACAGCTCTAGGAACATAAATATAGTCTAAGATCCGGCTGCAGAATTAGTGCGGTCATCGAGTTTTTGCTTAAAACCAATTTTTTACGCATATTTATGATTAGGAGAATATATATCAACCAGGGTGCCAATCGAATTGTGGCCGCTAGTATTTTAAACTAAATTATTGTTAATTACTTTATGGGAAAAATTTCATTCATTTGGTTTTTCAATAAAATATCGTCCACGACTTATCTTTCTATTGCGTACAAGGTTTTTGGAATGTCCACGATGAACGGTGGTGAGTAGATTTTCTTCTTGTTCTGTGGATGTAATGTTGTTACCTCAATGCCACCCAGGCTGAATTCGATCGTCATACTGCGAATAGAGATGCCGGTGATGATGCCTACGCTGACACGGACGTTGCCGGCGAGACGGACTTTGGAGATGGCCAGCCTGAAAAAACATGCCAGTTTTAACAGGAGCAACAAGGCAAGCATTGTTAGCTTGTATTTTGATTATTTAATAAATTTAATTTAAAAATAAAACCAGTCAAGTGAGAGTCAGCCTCGCGCACTGATTATTTCATACCACCACATAACTTATTAGCTACTAAAGTACAATGATTATCAATTTTAAAAACCGACTTCATAAAAATGACAGAACAGCAAATTGAAATGTGGCCACACGGAAAGCACCAGCTTTCAAATAAAATAAGAATCATCAATATCGGCTCACATCAGTTCAGTTGTTTGATTTTTAAATCAAAATAACTGAAAAAAATATGTCATCCAAGTAAACGAAATTGCGTATTTTTTGTATGAAGATAAATAATTCAAACAAATGTATTAAAATTTTGCCAGATTGTCTGTTGGGTCAAGCTATAATATAAATAGTTCTAATTTAAATTTGAAGAAAATACAACCAATTCCACCTATATTAGTGGGAAATTAGACGATGAATCCTTATAATATTGCTTATTGAACTTTTCGGTTGTTATTTTTTAGTAAATGGAAGTAGTGAACATCCAGGGGACTTTTCCCCTCGTAAAATGCTGAAACCTGAAAATTCGCGAGTAAATCCGCGGAACGCAGTTTTCAATTTAAGTAAGGAAAATCATACTAAGTCTTGAACATCGTAGGAACTTTGCCCCTAGGAAAATGCGGAAACCTGGATTTTCGCGAGTAAATCCACGAAACGCAGTTACTTTAAATATGATAAATCATATCCCTACCATATTATAAATGTGTAGATCAAATACCTTCACACATGACTTCTAACTAAGTAGAAGCAATACCAGATATCGGTTTAACTTGCAAAAAAAATCCCGTTTGCGTGATTCAGGTAAAGTGTCGTATTTACCTATAATAGACGCACTTTTCATTTTTGTGAAACTACGATCCATTTACACTCATTATTTTAGGAATTATTGAATACCTTATTACGTTTTTAATAATATTATTCGTAAAGTTTAAGCAAATTTACAATTTTTTCGCAAAACATCGTTTTAGTACGCAATCTATTTTCAAACTATGGAACTACAAATCTGACGGCTGTCAGTTTGTTTGTTTGTCCGCGCACATCTTTTAAACTACTAGAAGGATTTCAAAGCAGTTTCCATGAATATGCTTATAAAATACCTGATTGAAACATAGGCTATATTAATTTATGATAATAAATAGTAAAAAAAAATTTTTTTTATAATTATTTATAACGCCATCTAGCTTATTTTATAGTAATGTTGTCGTAATGACAGACTTCTACTCGCAGACATGGTAGGTAGGAAGACTGAAGCGGCTGTTGCCATATAATCTATATGTAAATAAAAATATAGATATTCGCCAAAGAACCAGAGTCACCGACATAGCTATTAAAATCTGCAAGTTGAAGTGGCAATGGGCAGGCCACATCGCTCGAAGAACTGTTAACCGATGGGGAAGTAGGTAAGGTTCTTGAGTGGAGACCGCGAACCGGAAGACGCAGCGTAGGTAGGCCACCCACTAGATGGACCGACGACATTGTGAGAGTCGCGGGCATCCAGTGGATGCAGATGGCAGGATGTCGTTCAGTGTGGAGGTTAAAGGGGGAGGCCTATGTTCAGCAGTGGACGTCTTCTGGCTGATGATGATGATGAAATAAAAACGAATAGCCGAAATGTATGTACCCGCATAACTTCCGATAGACTGCACCAAATAGTTTTTTTTGTGTTTGTTATTTTCAGGACAGCCAACTGCTTTTGAAGAGGTTTTACAGTTTATTATGGCGTAATTTAAAGTACGTTTATTTTTGTATTGACTTCTGACGTGCTAATATACCAAGTCGACGGAGATTAAAATGAATACATTTTTTTGCCAGGATCAAACTTAACACCAATAACAGACACGCAAAGTAGGTGAACTCGCGGCATCTAATCTGTTACTGATCTATGATTAGTAGCTACGAATTTTGGATGATATGGTGGTGAACGAAAGCGGTTTAGTTGTTGGAAGGGTCGAGGCGCAGAAGGCGGGCAAAAATTATTTAGACATCATTGATTGGCAGTCTTTACGCGGAGTAATGTTAAATAACAGCGATTAATTATAGATACCGCTCCATGCTTCCTACTTACTATTTACTAATAATTCAATAATAACGTTTGTCATGCATGACATTTCGCTTGAATTATACCATTTTTTTTCCTTATTGGCTCCATGGCTCCACACTTCCAACGTATTTAACCAGTGAAAGTAATATATTATTTGCTTGAAATATATTTGAAACTATGGACATGTCGGGATACCTGTATCGAGTCAGATTAAAACTAGACTAAAATCATACTATGACGATAGTATGACAATCCGCATTAAAATGGAGAGCAATAAATCTACAATCATGTCATATGTGTAGGTATTATCTATGAAATATTCAGTATAAATAATCCGATGGATTTGTGCCTATTTAAAGTTCCGTTCGTGTTCGTTAGTGTAACATTTATATTTGGATATGTCAGTCTAATCGTCCACCCACTAATTACTTTGCGCTACGCGTACGAAGTCGCGGGCATTAGCTAGTTAATATAATAAATGTGAAAGTGTGTTCGTTGATTTGTTTGTTAGTGGAAGGGCCCGAGAATTATAGGCTATGTTTTATCCCGGAGAATGTACTTTTCTTCTTTCTACACCAAAAAATTTACATCCATGAAAATAAATCGTTATGAATATGACGATTTGATAATAAAGATTAAATGGTGCAATGGAATGTATCCCTGTGACAAACAAAATAACACTGCGTATTTTATCATCACGGTTTTTTATCTGATGACAACTTTATCAATTTAATTAATTATATTGTTTGCTTTGTTTTAATTTGATAATTAATGTAGGTAGGTGTGTTTGCGATTATTTTCATTTATTTATTTATATCTACCTAATATTTTAGTGTTTAGTAATTAGTGTTTTTATGCAATTTATGAACGTTTAATTTTACGTAAGACACATTTTTATAGAAAATGATGCCATGACACTGATCTTCACTAGAATAAACACCGCGAATTGTATGAAACAAGTTTTATGAAGAAAAAAAACGGCATGCTGAACTTTTTTGTATCTACTATGACACGATAGCAATTTATTGTGGTAGTTTAATTCCAATCGCACGTCCCGTTACTACTTCCGAAGTTTTTTTACAGGTCGGAGCATTGAACCATCGATATTCAATACCTGTAGGCTCACAATCGTGTCAGAAAATGTCCGAACCAAAACTCGGCGCACGTTACACATTGCACCGACTTTTTGGTTAGTTGTAAGGCAACCGTGATCCGACTACAACGCCGCGCGATGGCAGTGGCATGCGCTAGCGGACATGCGACATTAAACACTATGCAAGCGACATAACGTCAAAATTGAAGTAAATGTGGCATTGCGAACATGTACAACGACGCTCGGGCGCTTTTTGTTTTCACTTAGAAATTGTGACTCTATAGAGATTATATCTCGATGCATTCAACTAACCAAACCACCAAACAAAAGTTTAACCAAGTTGTTGACACTACTGATATTTTTCCCATATTCAAACATAAAAATTGTTTTAGAATTACTACTAGCCTATGTGTGGCATGATAGCAACCAAACGGCTGAACCGATTTTGGTTTAGTTTTTTTTTGTTTAAAGGTGACTTGTTCGAAAGTGTTCTTGGCTTTGATTTAAAAAAACCGATCTGCCGTTTAAAGAGTATCAATTCTTTCATCGGTGATATAAATAATTATTAATATAAAAAACGGACTTCATGAAAACGTCACAACTGGACCAAATTGAAATGGAACACACGAGAAGCACCAACTTTCAAATAAAAGAAACGCTAACAGCTATAGCTAAGCTACAGCTTTTAAAAAAAGACTGGGGTAACAAATATAAAAAAAAGAACCTCCTTTTTGGAAGTCGGCTAAAAAAGTAAAAAAAATGTATAAAATTATACTTGTTACATCTTTCACAGATCAAAGAATGGACGTGTTTTTTTGCATAGACATGGAGGTCCAGAGGGACATAATTATAACATACTTTATACCTACTCCGGGAAATGTACGGTCCCTGAAGGAATATCCACGAGGTTAAACTAGTGATCTCAGCTAGTATAATGTTATGTACCTATATGTTAACATACCTTCCGGAAGCGGATGCGGAGTAATCCTTTCCAAAGAACGTAATACCGACTACAGCATTATCTGAAATTAAAAATACACATATACGATTGGCCGAGCGAAGAAAGGTCTCAGATTCTAATGGGTCGTTCTTTAATTCATTGACAGCAGAATTTGTTTTGAAAATGTATTGAAAAATATACTAACAGTTCCACTCTGTTATTTTACTTTTCAATATTATTTGAACAAACTTATTGTCCTTTATCAGGACTAGTTGAGTATCAGTAATAATTCAGTAGTACAAATCGTTCCATATCTAAACCAAAGTTACCATTATGACATTTTAGGTAAAAGTGGTCCCAAGTACGATTTCCTGACTTGTACCACCTGCCTCCTAACCTGATTCGACGATAGCAGCTGATATTTTTTTACGGTTTAAAATTAAGATATAATTTTTAAATCATGAAATGCAAAACATATCGACAGACCTAAAAATATAATAAATAATCGAAAAATACGCCGACTATTGACAATTGTATCACAATGAGTAATATGTTATTTTAATTTTATTTATTATTATCTCAAAGTCACTCTCTCAAAAAAGTCACTATAGTAAAATTATAAACCATACTATAAGAAAAAAAGGAACATTAACATAATAAATATAGTTGAATAGAACTTACTAAGAGAAGCTTGGATAAGAGGAAGCTCGATATCGAAAGTGAGGCGAGAAAGGATAATCGAATAGTTCAAGTTGTTGATGACAATATCACTGAGACCAGTAAACAATAACTCTTGAATAAAACCCTCGGCGCTGAAAAGTCTGAAATAAAAAAACTCTATTTAGAATAATAGATTAGATTGTCTCGGAGAGAAGATATACTCTGCTGTAGACTTCGACCAAAATAAAATGAATCGACGGGCCCTAACCATTGAACTTGATCAGTAAAAACGAGTCAAAACCGTCGGACATATACTTCAACACCTAATTATAAAAGTGTACAGTATATTTGTTACGAAAAATAGAGATCGGTTTTATTTGTGTATTTACATTTCGGTAAAGCATACGAATTCATAATTATGTCAGATGTTTCGTTATCGCGTAACACGTAGACTCGTGTTTCACTTCCTACGGCTAGAGACCGACTGAAACGAAGTGAGCGCTGGCGCACATTTTGTAATCTTCAAAAATGCGCTTCTACTGGGCCCGTCCATTCCATTTTGTTTTGGTCGAAGAATGTAGATAGAATATTATCATGCTTGCTGATGAATTGATTATGTATTTTAATATTATATGTACTACTCTATAGGTACGATCGTTTTATACTATATTGTTCACTTGCAGTTATATCACTTTATTTAATTACATTCTCGGTTCTAGCTCGAACATTTGGTAGGCATTGGTGGCGCCGAAGCCAACACCAAGATGCCCTATTGTTTTCTTAAATATGACTAGTTGTTGGTTAGCCCCACACTGTGATCGCAAATCCATTATAATCTTTGATTGTTAAGATAAATCTGGATCACTTTTGCTCATTTTAATTGTTTATTTGTATGAACATCATAATTGTATAATGATTGGGGGCTAATTTGTTCCCGTATAGCTTCGCTCAGCTAATAATTTGAATAATATTCTGGGAACTGACGTGGTATGCACACATCATGTTTGTCTAGCTGGACGTAAACTACTTTGAGCAAAGTCTAGGCCAGTGGTTTGGTCACGTGTCACGTAATTTCGACCCCAAGAGGCTCAAAAATTCAGCTACTACCCAGAGTTTATTTACACCTTTGAGGTCATCTGTAGGAAAAAAGTAAGTATTATTATTTTCAACTTACACTGGTACGGGAAGAGCCGTAATGCCACTTTCATGTTCGATATACAGAGGATCTAGGCCGATATCCTTAATACTTTGGCTGACATCCTGGATCGCGCTAGCTATGCTATCGGTGACCAGGCGCTCATTTTTCAGATCAATTTCTGTAATATTAATAAAACTTAGTGATCATCCTATTTACGAGTTGCGAGTATATCTACATGAGATGATGAATCAAGTCGCTAAACTATCCGCTCACAGCTTTATAAGTATAATCAGAAACCTCACGTTTTTCACTCAGCAGAGCTGATGTGAATAAAGTGACCTTTCCACGAATAACACATCGCGTGCGATATTAATTAGGTAAAACAGGCAAGCCCAGGGCAAAAAATTAAGAGATACAACAAACTGATTTTTAAGGGCATGGTTTGTCGTTGTTTTGATGTAAAAACGGTAATACGTACAAGCATCAAACTTGACACGATTATAGAACACACGCTAAAATAAAACAAACTATAGACACCGACCAAGTGCGCGTCGGGCGTGCGCTAAAGTCCCGAGTTCTTTCATTCAGTTCGTCCCGAACTGAATGAAAGAAAATACAATTTTAGGTGCCTTGGTGTGTGAAACTGACTCGCATTTGGCAGGTGTTATTTTTTTATTGTCCTGCTGTGAACTGAACATAAACTAATGATAGTGATTATGAAGATTACCTACGTAAGAAGTGATCTGTGATCTTACTAATTATTACTAATTTAGCTGATACTTCTATGCTTGTAAATATTGTAAACTTACGGTGTAACTTGGGGAAAGCACTGATGCCCACGATGAAAACGGCGAATGCGATGATGTTTTTCATTTTGTTTTATTTGTAACTGTTAACAAAACAAGTTGAAATAAAAAAAACATCCAGAACAAATAAAATAATAATCCATAGATCTAGGATGAAAATATTTTTAGATCTGTGACCTATACCTACACAGAAATGACATTGTATACTCAAAGGGTGTTACTTTCCGGAAGAGCATCTTCATAACTATTTCTTAGACGAATATCTAGTGTACTTCAACGCCGTATCAAGTATAAAAAGAAATTATGAATTAATTATTTTTATGACACTTCACACACAGAAAAAAAACATTTATAGTTGATCCCTAATTCCTTAGTGTTAAGGCCCTATTTTCCCACTTTTAGCAATTTTGTTTATTATAGTTTTAGTTTGACGAATTCCATGCTAAACATAAATTATAAAAACGGTGTCATATCAAAATTAAATGTTTTATCTAGAAAACCGTAAGATCAAAACACGATTAAGGACACTTCGGTCCTAAGAAAAATATGAAAATTAACTGATTTGCACTTTTCTCCCTATTTTTGTGGATTCATTCAAATTATTCTACAAAATTTAATAAACAGATTTCATAATTATTGAGGGAATCGTAAAGCACAGTAAAGAGAAGTAAATAGAACGGAAATGAGAAGGAAACTCTGTCGCCAGGTATTGTGACAGATACTTGATTGAACATTCTTATTTATGTCAAAGCGTCGAACTCCGCGTCACAGTTGCTATGGGTTTATATGGGTACAAGTGGTTACAACAAATATCTTACAGAAATGCCTTGACAGCCGTTCTAATAAAACAGTATAAAAAACTTTTCTATGTCGTAAAGGTTTTTCTACTATTAAACTACGCTGTCTGCTGCTATCTGCGTATTAAATATCGTAGACATCATTTAGTAAATAGGGTTTTAAATGAATCCAAAAAACAGGATGAAATGTCAAACCAGTGCTACTTTAATAGATTTTTTCTATCGAGCTAAATGTACATAATCGTGATTCGGTCTTTACGGATTCCTAGATAAAACATTCAATTTTGATATGACAGCATTTTTATAACTTTAGGCTAACCATGGAAGAAGACCGCATGAAAAAAATGGGAGGTCAATGAAATAGACAAAATAAAAATATAATGATCAAAATGTGGGATAAGAGAGCCTTATCACAATAATGTTTAATATAATTCATCGCTTCTTACCCAAAAGAGTTTTAACACACAGTCCTTCACAAACTATGCCTAAACAATTATAATTCAGCTTTTATACTATTTACTCAATCACTGATTAAAATTTGTTCTAAATCAGATAATTTAATTAGCATTACGATAAAATTGATATCGTACTGATTTTTGCAATTAATATACAATAATCCCCGAATGACTTTATTTGAAAGATAAACAATGCGCTAGGGCAAGATTTAGTGACTGTTTCCAGTTTAAATTGAGCTTGGGTTAATAGTTGTAGTAATTATGTTTTTATGATCTGATATTATAAGGGAGATATAGTAAGCTGGCATGGTGCCTGGCCTAAACCAGGCTTGATGTCTTTAGTCGAACTCACCCACCAGACTACCTTGTTGGTGGACTATTGGAGGACGCTACAACTTTCTTAGTATGTGTAAAAAATTCATACATAAGTAAGCCTAAACTAACACGGTTTACCGGTATAAATATAGTGAAAAAAGAATGAAAAATTGAGATATTTGATTCGTGTTCAAATATCTCAATTTTTCATTCTTCATTCTGTTGGCCACGCAGTGATGCAGCCTCCTCGGTAGAGTGCAGCCTTCATGGGGAGCAGGAGGCTGGCGATCACGACCGACACGGCGCGTCACTAAATAACTACCGATCTAATATAAAATAATTGGAATTGCAATAAACGCATTTTGTGGTCAACATAGATCAGAGTATTATATATCGGGAAAGTGGTCAATAAACAGTCTCACTTCTGCACCCGCCGCGCGCCGGTCGCTAACATGAACGATAATAATATTGTATTTGTCTGATCTGAGGTTACTACTTTCTCAAAATGTTTTGTTTATTACACTTGAAAAAGTTAAGGAATTTATGTAGTAACTCAACCTCTACACCAATGACTTATTTAGTACTTAAATAAATTATGTGCAGTTTCGATACCATCGCTCAAAAACGGTAAAGGAAAACATCGGTGAGGAAACTTTTTACTAACTCTGGGCATACTCTTTATTAACGTGTAAACTTTTTTTTAAATAAACTTTGCTATATATTAATGCTTGCGGCATTACCGCGCTTACCTAAATGCCAGCCATAACTACTGGGAGTTACAGCCAGCATAGCACGTTTTCTACCTTTCGTAGTATTAATCGTGCTGTTATGGTTTTGTCTTAGATTTTATGACCGCCACTTCAAGTTTATCCTCTTTGAGAATGCGATTGTTGGTTGGTTTGAATTGGTGTCCATTATTATTTGGAGGGAACATAATTATGATAGTAGTCTACACGCGCGCGGTAGAATAGTGGTTCAGGGTCATTCAGAAAATATATGAAGTTTTTATTGATCAAAGTGATTCAACTTCACTTGTGTTTCTTGAAATTTCTACCGCAGGCAGTTAAGCAGTTTAATACACCCTGTATTAACGTGCCTCATAAAACCAACATTATCAGTTTTTGTGTTACGCTGATTTTAAAAAGATTGTTCGTGAATAATTAGCACAGATTTGATACCTATGCCTACGTGCATATGCACGTAGGCCTATCAGAAGAACAGATCAAAACTTAGTATCTTGACATTAATTTGCAATGGAAGCCCAAATAATTTTATTGGCAAGCAGTGTTTTGATAAATAATATTAATAATTGATAATCATTAATTAGCTCTATGTTACTACGCCTTAAATACTTGCCTACGGGTTCCTGGCAAGGTATTTGAACATTTATGTTTCACATTTTATTAATAGTACATTGTTATCCTAGGGGTAAAAGTAACTTATCTAGTCCCGAGACGGGGTAAGGCTAATAGTTCGAGGAACTAAATAAGTCTTTAACCCCGAGGTAAACACTGTGCTTTTCATTACGAATACAAGGAAACTAAAAATAAAAACATGAACTGAATAAAGAAAATATGTGGCAAATGCACGAGAAGTGCGGGACCATAATCCTCTGAGGAGAAAAAAAAGTTGGAACATGCTTTAATGTGAAAATAGAACTAGTTTTTTTAATAATTTGAGTATCTGTCAGTTGTCAACTGTCACTGTCAGTTGAAAGTGATTCCCCTAGGGCTGAAATGTATTACTTTCAACCCGCTCCTCAGGCAACTTCAAACCTACTTTCCGGGTATGAGTAATGAAAAAACTGTTTTCATAATTCAAATCTACATCTTTTTTATGTTTATCTGTATTATTCCACTGACGCACAAAGGTCAGGACAATTCAAAGAATTTTGGGGACAACTTCTTCCAAACTTTCTCTGTCCTGTCGATCAATCGCACCCTCCTGACATCTACAATTCTACACTATAATTAAAATAAAGAGATACGACGTGTGACTTTTTACCCGATGGCCCGACGGAAGAATGAAGGTAATGTTTTTCGGGCGTATATACGTATGTATTTTTTTGTTTGTATAGCTATACGGCTTGACGGGTATTGATGTGTGGGGTATCGTTAGATTCATCTTCATGACCTACAAAAAGAAATATCTTAGTTTTTTTTAAATAACATACTTGCTGATTCTATAATCGGAAGTGTCTCTGTAGGCGCTAATCTCTAGAACTACAGATCCAATTTAAATAAAATCATTCTCAAGGTATAGAAAACTACGGTTGGTGAAGACGTATGTGAGACTGGACCGGAGAGGGTGGGATGGAAGTGGAGTGGATTACAGGATGGATGCGTGACTGTTGTGAAAAGAGCGGAACGAGAGTAGAGTGGATTACAGGATGGATACGGAACTGGTGTGGAAATGGCGAGACGGGAGTAGAGTGGATTTCAGCACTACGTGAGAGAAAGCGCACGGGCAAACTAGTAGGTAATGTAAATGTACTCTTGTAAGCTACTTTCAATATATCTAATCATAATTCACTAATTAATAGTTTCATACTACAACTAATCGATTTCGTGATTGGCAAAAACAAACCGATAAAAATATTTTTAAACACACCTACTCTTGCTATCTAGTAGTAAATAACTATTTAATTATAATATTATGTTGTTGGTGTTTTTTTCATAGTAAAGGACAGAAAAACTCTATATTATACCTATAATGTGTGGCAAGTACCTACCTAGATACCAATCGTAGTGTATTTACTTGTGTTAACAAGGAATTATACGTGTTACATTAAAATTAAACCTTAAAAACTGATAACATTGCTGGATAAACAAAATAATCCAAGGACACCCTGTTTGTGGACAGATTGTGATCACGCATGTGAACGTACCACACACCTATATCTTAGATTCAGGTCTTAGATATAAGTCTTAGATATAGGACTTAGATATAATTATGTCTTAAATGACCAAATGCGTGACCAAAATGCTGGCCTATATTAGGGTCAGAAAGTTAGCCTCGCCATCCAGCGAGGCAACGCGGCTAGCATTGTGGGCACTCTGCCTGAAATTAATTATCGTTTGAACTAGTAGTTTAAGAACCTATTATGAATATCATTATTACAACGCTGTCTTAGATAAATCTTAGATATAGGTCTGTGGGACATACCAATGCTGCCACCACAGAAAAGAGAATTTTACCCAGAGATGAGTAAGGTATACTAGAAGATTACCAGCGGTGCTTAAACAAGTAGAATTTTGTTACAGTAGCCCACACTGAACGCAAATAAAACGCATTCACTCTGCCAGCCACAGAAAAAAAAAACGTTTAGATAAGTTGTTTAGGCTACTGTAACAACATTCTACTTTTTTAAGCACCGCTGCTGACCTTCTGGTACACCTTACACATCACTGGGTAGAAGCCTAGCCGTTGATGGAAGAGGCGAGGCACTTGTTGTTAATCTGGACATAGGCTTTTTATCGGGTCTGGCACAAGGCATTTTTATACAAGCTACCATTACCAAGCTTACGGCGTTTCGGTGGAATTTTGCACCTACATCGCCAGCTTCCTTTCTGATTAAAGCATCAAGGTCATGTCGTCGGTTCTTGGTCCGACAGAATTCATATCAATGCTAGAGTTCTTTAAGGTTCTGTTTTACCACCGACGCTGTTTACACTTCATATCAATGACATGTTGGAAACCAACAACATGCATTGTTAAACGGACGATAGCACCAGTGATACACAATATACTGGTCGTGCAAACACCTCACATGCTATCGTTGAAAAAAATATGAACAAACTAGTTTCTGAAGTTGAGGTCTCGCGTGGTATCGGATTGAGGAGAACTGAATCCGTAATATAATTAAATTACTATATTAATAATTCTTGCAAATTTTATATACCTATCGTAAGTGTTGACGAACAAAAACAACAATATATATACAAGCATTTATTTTATTAATTAAACACAAACTTTTGCAAACATTCAATAATGCAATTATAGCACTAACTACGAATTAACTTACTCGAAACATTTTTTGCTATTAGATTTTTAAAAGATTTACGAGACTGTTTCACCACAAGCCGATAAAAATTATCTAATTGATATATTTCCGAAACCGTTTCTAAATCTGTTATGAAAACTCTGATTAGATTATGTCGCATATGAGAGGAAATTTTATTATGGATACGATTTCTCAGAACATATTATTAACAATAGTAAAATTCTAATAGCTTAGTTCACAAATAAATCTAAAAGGAAAGTCCGTATTTTCTTTCTGTTATCTACTGACTAGAGTGACGTTCGATCCAAAATTGATCCTGCCCTCAAATACCAAGACATGCTCTCTATTGTTGTTCAGATTTTTTGTAACGACTCTTTTTTTCAACTTTTCTACACAATAGTTGCCAATTCCGTTATGACATAAATTGTCAATAAGAAACTAGCTATATAATTTTTCAAAGATTGATGAATCTTCCAAATAAATATATCCAGCAGTAGTGAAACAAGCCTGTATAGAAAAAACAACAATGCCATATTAAATGCGTAGGCCTCAGAATGTCGTGTCCCTAACGCTTAAGTTTTAGGCCATTCTTCATACATCGAATTCATTATACATTAACGTAGAGTAATTTCTTTTGAAACTGGGCTAGGAATATGACAGGAAAATTATAAATGTAAATTCAATAATATGCTTAACTGTTATATAATTTAAATTTTATTTAGATTCATACTTCATTTGGAGTTAATTTTATTTCCTGGTTAAATATTGTCTCCTTTTAATAATTTTGCCAATCCATCTTTTCTAGAAATAAAGTTACTCATTTGAACTATTTTTTTTAAATAGTTATTACTTTTATTTTGTAATCGGAACATATATAAATATTTAAATAAAACAAAATTACAGAAAATGCTTATTAAACCTTTTAAAATTTTTTTTAAATGCAACAAAATCTGTGCTTTAAAAATGTATATAGGAAGAACCCGAAGATGTGTTTCAAAATATAGAATACATATTTCAAAAATATAATATGGCGCAAGCTAAATAATAATAATTAATTTATCAACATTTAAGTAGGTATTTGTTTATGATTACAGTAAAGTATAGTTTATGATGCAACCACAGTGTAGTTTTGTATAATTCTACTAAACTAAAATAAATAAGTAAACTAATAATGCTGCCATAACAGAAGTTTTTAAACGTATAAAATATAACAACATTAACATTAGAAACTATTAATAATACAAACTATATAAATAAGTAACTATAACTGTATAGCTCGATGGATTCATCGGATAATTATATAATAATTTACAATGATACAGGATGGTTGCATCTTAACATTGATGATAAAATGGAACAAATTTATATTATTATCCTTCTTTATACATTACAATCTCATTTGGCACTACGCGACTGTCGTGGGCCTTATCACAAGGTACTGGTATTGATTCTAATAAGACATCATGGTATTACTGAAGTCATTTAAGGCATGATCAGTTTCAGCGTGAAGCAATTTGAGACTAGACAATTTTTAGCTTGAAGCTATTTGAACCTTGACCATTAACATTACACATTATTCAATATTCGGCATAAAGCTATTTGAGACTTGTTTTTTTTTACCATGAAGCTAGAGTTATGACACTTGTTTTTTTTTTTTTTATATTCCAGGAGTTCCTTACTTAAAACGCACTGTACCTAGTTACCAGATTTAAACATTTAGGATGGATATACCGGGTGATTATTTGTACCGAAACGGAAAAAATAGGGAGTAACAGGTAAACGGAGGAGAAGCCTCAGCCTCCAGTTGTTTACCAATATTTTTAGTTTTCGTATTCCTCTCTTTTATGGAAAAATCACCATAAATTTGTCTATCCTCCACAGAGGATCAACAACAGAGGATTAAAAAAAACTATAAAGAAACTACTCCTTTCACGCCCTAATTTTTCAGTCACGGTAAAAAAGTCAACCAGTATGTCGAAACCAAGGACATTATAACTTTTATAACGTCCTAAGTCAAAACTGATTATTTTCATTCTAAACATACGTTTAAAAAAAAACTATTAGTTCTTTGGATTTCCAGCTTCAGTTATACCATGGTGTTCTTGATTAAAATCAACTTTTATTAACTTCTAAAATAAATCAGTGCATGACAAGAAGTAACGCATCATCTACATCTACAAATATCATCTAAATTAGTGTATCAATATATATAAAAGTGAACAAGAGGC
This sequence comes from Agriopis leucophaearia, assembly GCA_949125355.1. Classification (NCBI taxonomy): domain Eukaryota; kingdom Metazoa; phylum Arthropoda; class Insecta; order Lepidoptera; family Geometridae; genus Agriopis; species Agriopis leucophaearia. The sequence goes on from OX421264.1 coordinate 15,844,296, forward strand.
ACTCTATAGGTTTATACGCAGGTTAAATTAAGCGTAGTTGTTGAAACATCGAATTATGTTAATTATATAATTCGTCAATTTTGGGCGCTATTTCCCTGTTCACTGGAGAAACTTGTCGTATTATTTATTGATACGTGTCTTACTCTATCTGTTAGATACAATTTTATCTTCATTCTAGGAGGCTTTCTCCAAAATTTTGACGAATTATAATCACCGTGAATACTGATTCTATATTACATATACTAACATCAGCGAACGAAGATCTCATACAGACAAGATGTCCGCATTAATATTTATCTAATTAGAAAAAAAGGAACAAAAGCAAGAGATTCTAAAATTACATTTAGCACTTACTAAATCTCATAAGGTATCGTCTTCCACAACAGGTTATAGTTTTTTTTTATATACCTTTATTATAGGTACCCGCCTAAATCACCAATTTTTGTGTAAAAGGTACAACGGGCTCCTACTTTATGCTAACATTCATATACTCATATTATTTACAATAAAGAGACTTTCATTTGATTCAGCTGTCTCACAAGTTTTGTATATGTTTTTTGTGCAAATATCACAAACATTTATACCGACGATAATTTAAGACATTCAAGGTACAAATTATTTGCGGCGTTATATACAATTATAGATACTGACAAATTGCAATTTACGCTGCTATTCACTGTTATAATGAGGATATAGTATCTCTATGATTATCACACAAAAAACATTGCGTCTTAGATGTATTTATCTTAAGTTGAACGATTCGTAGAGACTATAGTTCGTAAACACCAATATTCGAAAGCTGAACCGCTGGACACTACATTCTCTAAACTAGACGTATTCGATCCTATACGTATTTTACTAATTTTATATGCTCTAACACATTTAATATACTACGCTCCATACATTTCTCGTCTTTTCACCCGTTTTGTATTCCCATCCTTTTCCTTCTTTTGAACTTTAATCTTCGTTTACCTTAATCTTCGTATCCAGGCATACTATATCTTTTCGATTCCTTCAATCAATACGTGACCTGAGCGTCTCTGATACCACGAACCATAATACATGTACAACTTTCTAATATTGGTCCGCTACAGAGTTGTGAAATGATCTAGCTTATCTTAACTTACGATCTAAGGCTAGAATGAACTTATACATCTCTATGCCTTTGCGTGATATGTATTGCGTTAGAGGCGCGTTAAAGCTAACATTTTAATATCTCTTCTACGTCTTGCTAAACCATACTTCATCAATCCTTACAATTAGTTCATTGGAAAGCTTAAATGCTTTAATATTCTTAATATTAACGAAGACAAAGTTTACAATTTCATAATTATCATTACTCTCATCTGGCAGAAGATTTTAACCCTACTCGCGAAAGATATGTAGATACTTATTATCTATGACGAAATTACGGCTACATATTCTATATTTTTATTAACAAGTGATATGTTGTTGGAGGCATCACTCCTTGAAATATAACACTAATTTTAATAGACGAGAGAAATTTTACATAGCTTACAATTTTTCTTGAACTTAGTAATGACTAAGTAAATATACTATACGAACATCAATGGACTTAGCGCAATATAACACTTAAGGTGGCTTACAACTAAATGTACATAACTATACATATAAAAATAAATTGATAATAAAATATTCCAGAGATTTTTTCGACGGTAACATATAGACTTAGTGACTCACATTCCTAATATTTTAACTATAACAGAAGATTTAAGGAATTTTAAAGATTTTATGTATTGGACTTGCCACTAAGATGTGATAGATGTTTCATGTGATGTACTTGAAGAGCCAGCTGTGTGCGAAGCCAGCGAATCCTGTGGCGGTCAGAATGGAGAAACTGACAATGTCGGGGGACGACCATAATGAAGTTGCTGCATTGGTGCAGTTTTTAGGAGTTTCTGGTTTGCCTGGAAATAAAAATGTAACCTTTAATAACTAGTTAAGCTGCTATCGCGGCTTAATGAGTTTTTGCACATACATGCAATGACATTTCACTATTTCTCTAGTATCATTTTTAACCCCCGACGCAAACAGAGGGGTGTTATAAGTTTAACGGGTTTTATAAATGCCATAGTTGGCAAACAAGCTGACAGGCCGCCTGATGGTAAGCCATCACCTTCGCCTATGGATGCCTGCAAAACCAGGGGCATCAGAGATTCGTTGCCGACCCTTAAATACTCTATTAACAGCCCTTTTCAAGAACCTCATATTATAGTTACTCGGAAATGCCGCAGGACCCCTCCTGCGGAATTTCCGGGTAACTTTAATAGCTCATTTTACAAACTGCAGGTGTGAGGTAAAAAAGATCACGTAAAACGCACGATGTGCGATTTCCACCGATTTAAGATAATATTATGTGGATGAACTTTCAGGCGGTGACGGCTCGTGCGATGATAAAACTGCGATGTTGGCATCAGATCGAACAGTTCTTCAGAACATTCACCATTATAAATGCGATAAAATACCCAACGACCCTGTGCATACTGAGCGTCTTTAGCTCTAGGTCTAGTTCAGTGAGCTTGAGCAGTGTCGACAATTCTGACAGCTCTACGCTGTAATGCGTGAAGTAGCACAAATTGATACTTGGGTGCTCCGTTTCAAAGATGGGAGCAGTACTCCATGTGAGGTCAGACTTGCGCTTTATAAAGCAATTTTATTTGCCTCAACGTGAAGTACCGCTTCGCCTTGTTTCTTAGCGAGTTTAAAGTTGATTTAACTGATTTGATTTATAGTTTACCTATTTTTTTTTTTATTGAACGGTTACTTGGATCGGGATTGTTCTCAGTAATGATTCAAGCAAATCTATTCAGTCATTTGAATATCATAACTCTTTTGACCGTTTTTTTATGATTTTTAATTTAAGTTTTATTAGTGAAACGTTATCATAACGTCATAGAGTGTGTGCCAGATCTGATAACCGCTAATTAACCCTTATCTTGAGTTTGATTGCTTCCAAGCAACATAAAAGTCATAAAATGTAAACACTGAACAACTGTTGAGTTCACACGTGTGAGAACGATAAGCGTAGGTAACGATAAAGAAACTGTATAAAAAAACTTATAAAAAACTATGTCAAATCCAAAATGTATGGCAAAAATCCATTCTGTTACGTAATATCACCATATTATAAAAAGTAATGAATTATAAACATAAAGAGAAAGAAAAAATAATAGTTATTTATTATACAAGAGTCCAAAGTTGCTTTTTAACAGCGTGCTCAATTTTGATGACCGAGCAAGCGAAGGATTCTAAATTTGAAATTATGTTTTGAATTCACAAACTTAGTGCACACGATGTTCTAAATTCAATTTACTTTATCCTCTAGTGGATAAAAACGGGTTTTGCACTCAGATATCGAGGAGCAAAAAATATTCTTTCCGAGATGGGAGGATGAAAAAACTATTAAACAATGAGTAGACTTGTTTTGATGAATACTAGTTTAAGTTTAATTTCTATTTTCGGTATGTAATAAAGAAATATAAATACAATACAATATTTCTTTATTATCGGCGAGTAAAACCGTAAAAGCAGTACAAAATGAAGCCATTCTCTCACTTGTAGCTGCCATCAGTTGCGGCAGGTATTTCTGCCAGAAGGCGCACTCCTTGACCCTCACTCCACGGCCGATGGAGCTGGAGTTCACCTCCAGTGAGAGGTATTCTCTCGTGGCCGCCGTGTGCGGAGGCCAGTACACGTCAGCCGTCTCTCCGCCAGGATTTTGCGAGGGGTTCCTGTAAAGACAAAAAGACATTTGTTCAACAGAGCAATAAATACGCAGACCTCTTAAAGTTTTAAAAAAGTACGGTGCGTTCCGGAAGCGTCATTTGAGAGCCAGCTTTCATTCCAGGCGTGTTCACTATTTTCAACCACACCATTACTCTACATCAGCAGGCCTAGCACTGGCCGTGGACAAATCGTCTATCCACCGCAGGTCAGCTGAAACGCCTAGCCAGAGAATACTTATTATTAGTACTTATTTCTTTATAAATGATTTATTTTTTGTTATGTTGATCAAAAAAATATCAGAGAAAACAAATTATATGGTCATACGGGATGTGTCGCAATAAATGGATAACACTTTGTGTTTTCGAGTAATTGAACATTTTTGAAATCTTTTTCTACATAGATTTTTTCCTAAAATTACCAAAAACCTCCAAAATCGTAAAATTTTCACAGCACCTTTTTAAATTAATTTTCTGGACAGTCATAGTATCTCCCACCTATAGGAGAAGGGCTCACTTATCCACTCATTACGACACACCCCGTATATAGTAAGGCTTAATACAAATTTGACTATAATACGTACCCGCTTCTAGCAAAGTTAGACCAATATCTCATAATGCGTTTGCTGAACTCCACCTCTTCAGGAGAATAATTCTTTCCAGGGTTCAGCGGCTCTCCGAATATATAGTTTATTTCATCTGCGTGCATCACTCCCGTCCACGAAGGCCACGGGTGGTTCTTGCTCCTATGTTTGTAGTAGTACGTATAAACTTTATTCCCAGTTTCTGCGTAACGTAACGCAAACTCGTTCACACCGCAAGTGAAATGGTAGTCGCCCACCATTTTATCGAGAGCGTTTCTATTTTTCACAGGATCGTCAACGTTCAACCAATCAGTGTATTCGAAAACGATCGCTTGCCTCCCTACTTCATTCACATAAGGATTCAGCTCTCTAACAGCCTGAACGTACTGCTCTCTCGTTATTCCAACATTTTCTTCTTTCGGAAATAATTCAGTTAGATAATAAAGTATGAAATAATAACCTTCCTCGGTATTGGATCCCATTAAAATGTTAGCCTTTTTAAAGTTTTGATGTACAAGAGCACGCGATGGCATCTCGTCTAAGAAAGCGCCATCGATTATTGGGACGAAAGGAAACTCGCAAATCCCAAGAGTACCCCATTCATTATTAACTAGCTCGTCGGCACTCTTCTTACGTAAGCATTCAATCATCGGACCCATGTCTGTTCTCGAATGTGGACAGTGAACAGCTTCTGCTAAGCGAATTCCGCGTAAAATACTCTCTTCTCTGGAAATGATAGCCCAGGGTGCCGTCGCAGATCCAGACTGCATTATAGCTTGTGAGAATAAGTTTCTTGATAAAGGAGATAGTAGGTGTAAAGAAACAGATACGGCACCAGCCGATTCTCCGAATAAGGTAACATTATGTGGGTTGCCTCCAAAATAACCAATGTTATCTTTAACCCACTGCAGAGCCATGAGCTGGTCGAACATTCCCGCATTTCCTGGTACATCAGGGGTATCAAAATATAGAAAACCTAGAGACGCAACCCTGTACTGCATGGACACGTATACAATTTTTTCTTCAGAGACCAGAATCTTTGGGTCATAGATGTCTAAAGTGGCGGTACCCGAATAAAAACCCCCTCCAAACACCCAGAGCATAACTGCCGCGTTTTTAGGTCGGGGTCTCGGCGTCACTATATTTATGTAAAGACAGTCTTCCTGCATATCCGTATTCGGATTCCACATCATCGCACCGGGAAAGTCTCCGAACACGGTGTCAATTATTTGGACGCATGAGTGCGGCAATGTCGTCGTGTTAAGTATTTCATCGCCCCAGTTTTCTACAGGTCTGGGGTGCCTGAACCTTAAGTCACCGAGTGGTTTTTGAGCGTAGGGTATTCCGAACCAGGCGTCGACTTTCTTCCCAGTTGCTGCTGTGAGAGTGATGCCTCGCACTCGTCCCTTTCTGGTCCGAACGATTAGAGGATCATCTTCATCCGGCCCATATGGATCTTTGTGGGCTGAAGGGTGTGGTTGAGGCTCATCTGCCATGAGTAGTTCGGCTCGGTCATTGAACCGGTCGTCGTACTTGGACCGCTTAGAGGAGGTTTCGGCGTCACTAGCGCGCTTTGAGGAGGTCTCATGGTCTTCCACGCGAGGGAGGATCGTGTCGAGCTCGGGGTTGTAGCGCACGGCTTCGCCGTGGCCGCGGTAGGGCTGGGGCGGGTGGTCGGGCGCCCGGTGGCGCGCTCGGTGCTCGTGCGGGCCGGCCAGCGCGCGCGCCGCCAGCGCCGTCAGCGCCGCCAACACCACGCGCATACCGCTGCCGCACCTGTTCCCACTCTACCACCTGGAAATATACAATAAAACATTGTAAGATACTCTTGTTCCCAACTCTTTAATGTCTTATATGTACAATCATTGACACATATTTTTTATCACAGATTACACAAGGTGTTTTTGGTATTAGCAAGCCCCAAAAGGGTAATTTTTTATGGGACAACTAATTTGTCTTTCCCTTTTCCAAGATTCATTCATTAATTGTGACTATGACTTATTTTACTATAATATCTAATACTACTCTTTTATTTATACTTGATACTGGCAAATGCAAAAGATAGAAAAGATGTGTGATGCCAAAAATTAATCCTTTCTAAAGAAGAAGTAAAACCAATTTTTCTATGAACTCCGAAAAAAAGTTGAACAGCGGGTCAACGAAAGAAGCATTTCAATCGTCAATAGTTGATCTACGGGCTGCCAAATATTGGCGCTGCCGACCAGCCGTGTTTATACTACTGTGTTGACGGACAAACAGACAACACTCGCGGATATTGCTCTTGGTCAGACTATATTGTGGAATAACAGAGTGGCTCTTTTATCTGGTAGCTGGCACTCAAATCAAGATTATGTCGTTCGAACGAGTCACACCAAACGAATCATAGTGACTCGTTGCGGAGTTAAATCACACCAAACGAATCACAGTGTTACTTGTGACACCAATCACAGTGTTACATATAAATATTATTACAATTCACAGTGCTCGTTAGGAGTTTTTTAGTAATCGAGTCGCACCAAATGAACACGTGTTTTTCATTGGGAAAAATCTATCCTTCTAGTCACACTTTGTGTGACTCGCTGGGAATCCTTTTGGATAAGATAAGAATTGCAACAAGTCACCGGGTGACTTGATAGGTTTTTTATCTAATCCCATTGAGTTACTGTTTACTTATGGAAGAAACAAGTTTTTAATTGTAATAGTACATTGTTATCCTAGGGGTGAAAGTAACTTATTTAGTCCCAAGACGGGGTTTGGCGCTAATAGTTCGAGGGTCTAAATAAGTCTTTAACCCCGAGGTAAACACTGTGCTTTTCATTACGAATACAAGAAAAATAAAAACATGAACTGAATAAAGAAAATATGTGGCAAATGAACGAGAAGTGCGGGACCATAATGCAAATTAAATAATAATAATAATTGCAATATTATTACAAATGTAAAAATAGAACTAGTTTTTTTTTTATAATTTGAGTTACTGTCATTTGTCAACTGTCACTGTCAGTTGAAAGTGATTCTCCCTAGGGCTGAAATGTATTACTTTCAACCCGTTCCTCAGGCAACTTCAGACCTACTTTCCGAGTATGAGTAATGAAAAAATCTTTTTCAACCAAGTTTAAAATTTTCAAACTTTTATGAAATTAGTGATCGGAACGGTGTGCTGATCAAAATGAGCCCAAACACTGCCAGTCTACTATAATCCATCCAAGGAGTGCCGTTGTCCACCGACCATCATCAAATCAGCTCGCTGTATGCCAAATTTCAGCTCAATCGAACACCGGGAAGTGGATCAAATTTAACTTGCATGATTTGATTACAGACAGATATACAGACAGCCGAGACAGGTGAAACTAAATAAAACTTGTAAAAGAGAAAAAGATTTGCCCTATTCCTTCCCCCTAAATTCTGATCTCATCATCATCATCGTCAGCCCGTATCAACCCACTGCTGGGCATAGGCCTCCTCTCCCTTGTGCCATTTATCCCTGTCTCGGACCAATCTCATCCACGTATGAATAATAAATTCTGATCTAAAAAATACCAAATGAAAAGCCATTTTACCCACAACGAAACTGAGGAGCGCGTTTGAGCTTTGAGGTAAAACATTTTTAAACTAATCTTAATGCGGTTGGCTTGACTGGGCCTGGCATGATCTACGGGGTGACCAAGTCGAGTTTTCAAATTTTCAGCACTTCATATTCATAGGATGGTTTTCCATTCTTCCGTTCATATGCTTTGTATTCATAGAGCCTCAGCCTTAAAGGTGAATGTTTTGTAGTGTAGAAGCGTACTTTTTGTGAATTCAACGCCCACCAACACGTGCCAAGTGGGAAAACCCGGTTTTTTTTGTAGGTATTATAATTTAGTACATATAGAAAAAAAGTTATTAAAAAAAAATATAAAAAAAATGGCGTCTTAAAATAAGCAGCTGAACACGATAAGACAGTTTTCTGAATTTTTGTCTGTTTTTTGTTTGCTTGTGCACGCACGTCTCCTAAACCACTGAACTGATTTAAATGGTGGTTTTCACGAATATGCTTAGCTATGACCAGGTATTCTATACTCATATCTTGAATAATATAATAAAACTTACACACGTGCCAAGCCGGGGCGGGTCACTAGTCTACACTTTCTACACTAATTATTATAAAGAAGAAAGATTTGTATGTTTGTAACGAATTAACTCAAAAATTACAGGACCAATTTAAAAAATTCTTTCACCATTAGAACGCTACATTATCCTCAAGTAACATAGGCTATATTGGCTACGTTTATCCCAATAAAAAAAACTCCCCCCGTGCGTAGCCGGGACGGATGGCTAGTAATGAATAGAAGGGAAAGAATATGTCAAAAACCGAACTGAAAAAATATATAACTTAATAGCTACACTTGTATAAGAAACGCTATGTGTTTACCCAGTTATTAGCAGGCGCTACCTATTTCGCTTGCGGCCTGTACAACACGCACTATTAAAAAGATAATTCAGCACTTTGTGCAGGTTAAAAACTTGTTACAGTAAACGACTGAAAGCCGGCTAGTTGGCATGTGCATATAAAAAGGGTTAGGTTAGAATATTGTCAAATTAGTATATTTCATAACTATACTATATTCATAAAAGATAACAAAAATATGTCTATTACGACCTATATAAGATTTTTATTCTAGTTCCTAGTCTCATATAATGACAATTATTTAATCTTGTCGTTGGATTTGTGTTTATCTTCGGAGAGTCAACGGCAAAAAAAATTTACTCCTAATTATTCGTTTTACTAGTAGAGTCTTGCTTGTTGTGTAAATTAAATAACAAATCATGATACATGTCAGTTTTCAGACCACCAAACTCCCGCAAAAAAGGCTTCTGAGATGGCCTACGCAATAATCCAAACTAAAACAACAAACTATCTACCACTACTCTCCCTTCACTTAGTTAAAGACAGAGCCCTCCTATTTGAAAAATGAGCATCTCCAATAAACAACAATACGTCCCATCCAATTGAATTAAACTGGGAAAACAATTAATTACGAAGGCATTGTAGTTGAACAATGGGGTTCCACAGCGCTCGCTGCAAACAAACCACTTTCTAGCCTACGGATGCGCAATACCGAAGTGGGAATAATGTTGCGGACTGGTTCGCATCTACATACATAATATATTATTATAAACATACGTGCGTTTGTATTATTATCATACTAAACTTGGTCCAATGAAAATGATGATGGTGATGATGTTGACGACATATTGACGAAACTATTTAAATTGGTTAATAAAGTACTCGAGATATACGGCCGCTACCGGCTGTGAATGCTCATAATAAAATTGCAAACAAATAATTAATATGCGTGTGACGCGAATGCCAAAGCTTTCTTCGAAATCTATGGAATGCTATTTCTAGGTATTAGAAATGACGTCAATAACAATGCGCTATAATCGCTTGCCAACTAATAAAGTTGGCTGCATCATCAAACTTTCGGAGATTTCTTGTAAATAATGCTGTTTGCACCCGCATTTAAGGGTCAAAAAGAGAAAAAGAACACCTCTAAATCTGAGCAGCAATTAAAGCTCAAGGGCGCAAGGTCTGATAAGGCCTGTCGCAATGGCCCAGCTTATTGAATTGCAAATAGGCCGTATCTGCAGCGACCTTCAGCACGCGATGCGGTGATATCGCCGCCGCTTCCGGACGCTTCTACTGCTGTGGTCAACCACTTGTCTTCGGATTGTTTTTTTAATCACGACGGATCAGAGAAGAAAGAAAAGAATGAAAAAGAACATTTATTTTGCACATAGAACACTACTTATCAATTATCTATTTAAGTATGTATTTAAAAATATATATGTATGTATATCAGTCTCTGGCAGCCATATTACAAGCTTTGCTTAGTTTGCGGTCAGATGACCGTGTGTGCAATAATGTCACAGATATTTATTTATTTAATCAAATAGTGGACAGTAAGAAATGTTCAAAATAACCCCAGAATAACCCAGACAATTGCTTAAAATCTGTTTTTTATAACACGTTGCATTAATTTTATCTATGTAATAAAATATGTACTTATTATTACAATTAGCGAATATTCGCCACGTGACCCACCAATAAGCGCGCCGCAGAAGGGTGGTGGCTCAAAAGGAAATTTATGGCCGATTTTATATCCCACTGAAGCCTATTACTTGGTGGAGGATTCCAACCACCAGTTCATGAAGACCTAGTGGACGGTAACCACGAGTTTCGGCTGAGAAAGTATGTAGAATCTGAAAAATCAGTAGCTATATTCGAATGTTTTTTAATGTTTCAGGTTAAATATTTTTGTGACAAATTAATAGATTTAGACTACACTTTAGCATCTTTTATATCGGTATCATAATATGGTACTTATAAATTAGATACACGTGTTTATATATTTTTTATATTAATAATTGACTTGCTTTTGACCGCCATCCCGACTGATATAAGCGATGATGTGGTCTACGATGGAGTACGCTTGCCTACAAATAGCTATCGGGGAACACCCATTGAAGCAGCGCATTTCACAGTCCTAATGTCCTTCTGGTCACCCTAGCAAACCAGCAGGTGTCTACATTCGCTGGTCATATTCCACCGCGAAGCCAGAGGTTTGAAACTTGAAGTATATTTTCTCGGCAGAAAATTACTAGGTGGTGACGAGAAGCAATCGACGACTTCATAAATTTATAAATTGGAGTTACTAGTGCACTGCTGTAAGCTTGTATAAAAAGTTATAAGGGATGTTCCAAACTTTCTCAAAAACCTGATTTCGCTGATTTCGATTTCAAATCAAAATGATATCGCTATGTAAAATGATCAGTGGCCTAAAATTGTATGTTATAAATAAAAATGTTTCCTTTCATTATTATTTTTTACAATGCCTTTGATAAAAGTCTCTGGAATCTAAAAACATTTAAAAGGTGTACATACATACGGTTTTCGTTTGGTCGGTTTGTCCGGGTTCCTTCCATTATTGAAGGTCAAGGACATATAGGAAAAGTTAGTCGGTTCTATTCTCATGGCAAAAAAATAACTGGCGAAAATCGAAAACAAGTAGGTACTGCCAATAAGGGTTGAAGGTGTACTATGAAGGTTTCATCTCCCATATTCGCGTCCCTACTAACCTTCCGTGCCTGCACATACAAACGACATAATTTCGTCACAGACTATAGAGGGACAGATGGACAACCCAACACACAGGGGATAACCTCTAAAGTGGTGAACAGTAATTAGGGGACGTAGCCAAACTACGGGAGGGGTCTTCAAAATACCACGCTTGGTCACAGGGGAGTCTTAGGTTTTCGGCACGTAGTCAATATCCTCTCTATCGCTTTTTCGAGCTAGCGCCGTAAAGACAAATATGAGCAAAATTATATTTTTTTAACCTTGCAAAAAATTATTTAAAAACATATTTATGAATTACTAGCGACGCGCCCCGGCTTCGCACGGGTGTAAGCTCGGCCTTCGACCTCGCTACTATGGCCCGTTCCAGGAACACAAAATTTCATCAAAATCGGTCCAGCCGTTTACTCACCGTTTAAACCTTCACTGGACTACGACAAACATTTCAAAACCAAAATCAGCTAAATTGGCCCAGCCGTTCTCGAGTTTTAGCGAGACTAACGAACAGCAATTGATTTATATATATATATATATATATATATATAGTGATATATATATAGACTAGCCGCCCGCCCCGGCTTCGCACGGGTGTAAGCTCCACCCTCAGCCTCGCTACAAAATATAATATAGCCTATGTACCCGGGGATAGTGTATATAGCTTCCCAACAGTGAAAGAATTTTGAAGATCGGTTCAGTAATTTTTGTGTTATTTCGTTACAAACATCCAAAAATACAAATCTTTCCTCTTTATAATATTTAAGTATAGACTAAACCGTGGTCTTTGGATACACTACGGCTGGTCACCGAGGGGGGAGGTATTTTTTTTTAAATGGGTCACGTAGTATGGGCACGTTCCCTAATAGGCTACCGGATTTTTTTATGACTTTATAAAATATCAATATCTTATAAATAGAAGAAATCAATTCACTCGCGATTTGAAGACACCCAGAAAGTACCTACTTTTAAAACGTTAAAATGTCCAATCTTTATTTTACCAACTCAGCAATTTTGTTTTTTCCTTTAAAATACTTAAAATTTGAAAAAGATATAGGTCTGGCTGGTGAGCGCGGCTTTTTTTTTCAATCTTTGTTTTTTTTCAACTCATCTGAAAAAGACAGAGAGCCGTTTAACCATGTTCATAAGCCTTTAGTAATACGAAAGATAAATCTTTCTATCTGCTCTATTCTAATCAGCCAAGCGTTCCGACCGGATTCAGTGCATCAACAACATATTTTTCTGCGAAATAATAATGCATAATATACTTCGGTTCTTTTCTTTGCGAAGAGTGATTGATATTTCTTATTGATGCTGAATAAGCGAGATTAATTTTCCTAGTGAAAACGTGACTTCGTGACTTTTTTACATTTGACAGGCCAGGTGTTTGACCATTACGTACTTAATATACACAAAAGGCGCGGTGTGGTCGAAGTCAGCATGCAATTTTTAGAATGTTATTGCAGCTAATCAAAGCAAAAACCTTTTTTTTTAATAATATTGGGTGACTAGACGAGCGAAGTCGCTCGCTTGATGGCTCTTCACGCTTGCCCACAGCAAAACGCCACTCAGAAATTTGAACTTCAGCAGTTCAAAGCCCTGGATGGCAATGCATTGCGCTCGTCACCCCGAGATATCAGGTCAAATCTCTGTGTGCCCTGTAATTTTGCTGGAAACATTGCCCTTCAATCCGGAACAGGGTAGTGTTTGCACACTACTGCTTGGCGGTTGAATAACTGGCAAAGCTGTGGTACTTCCCCAGGCGGACCCCACGGACAGGAGGACGGTTTTGGACCCAGTAGGTAAGATGGTATGTTTACCTAGCACTATCTCCGAAGCGCCATGACCGCTGCTCGAGGCGTGTGCTGCTTGAGCGGGCGCACCTCTTCACATCCTCTACGGGACCAGCTGGAACAAAACAAACCCGAAAATTAGTTACCACACCTAGCTCATCTCTATTTACATTTACAATTATCTCTATCGCCTTCTTCTTTGATAGAGCAACTTCCCGAAACGCAGAATCATGCTCCAATACGACAAAGAGCTGGGAATTACAGTATCGAATAAAAAAAATGTTATAGGGACTTATATGTCAGCTATTATAAGCTTCTTAGTCTTGAGCATCGGCGCAAAGTTGCTAGTTTATCGGTTTTTTATCGGATACATTTTGGAGAGTGTGCATCAGATCTGCATGATTTAATTCCCTCCTGCACTTTTTTCTATCGGACTGCCAGAGTGGGCACGAAAAATGGACACCGGTTTATGGTTGACATTCCGAAAACCCGTACGAAGCGCTTTGATTCCACTTTTATTGTGCGAACTGCTAGTTTGTGGCATGCACTGCCTGAATGGGTGTTCCCCGATAGTTACAATCTGGGTGTCTTGAAGTCAAGAGTGAATCGGTTTCTTCTAGGCAAGCGTGATGCACCGTAGGCCGCATCATCGCTTAACATCAGGCGAGTTGAAGGCCAAGCGCAAGCCTATTCTACAATAAAAAAAAAATGTGCTGCGCCCATATTATTTTGAGCGTTTTATATAAATGTAAATTGTTTTGTGTGTCATTCGGAAAGTATTTACAAATATTACTTCACAGCGTGATTCAAACCCGGATCTGCCAGAACCAAGACTTTAAGTATAAAAACATGTTCAAAATTCATAAAAAAATTCAAAAAACTAAGTATTTTTTTATTATGACCTGTATCCACTGCCTAATATAGTTTACTAGTGACCCGCCCCGGCTTTGCACGGGTATAAGTTTTATTATATATGTATATAAACCTTCCGTGATAAATTATCTAACTGATGGTGATAACAGCATCAAAATTTGTTGCGTGGTTTATGAAGAGTTAGCGACTTTTTTAATACTATGTAGAAAAGAGATTATATCCACTAAAAGATTCGAATGAAAACTATTCTACTACTAGTGTTTTTTTTTGAGTGGATCGTTTTTTTTTTTCAAGTTTCAATAATCTACGCTCGGCCAAATACCATGCTATATGCGATTGTTGTAAAAGCTTTTTAATTTTCCAAAGTTCAGTTCAATCCATAAGCTAAGTTTCACGAACGTTTTATAAAAGTGGGGATTTACTCCACATATCAAAGCGACTGACCGACTCGACCACAAAGTACGCGAAGCTTTCATTTTGGTCATTTTCTGCACTCATACAAAATGTAGAGACTATATACTCGTGAACACAGTGACTAAGGCTATAAGGAATAGGAAACAAGAATTTAAAAAAAAAACTTGGTTCTGGTTCTTTTAAGGTTATGGATACGCACTTTAAAATATAGAACGTACAACGCCAGAATATCAAATAACCACAACTTTGTTTTTTCTGTTGTAACCCAAGATTAGAAATAAATAACAAAAAAAACAACGTCTTTTACGTGAATTTTTTTTTATGCCTTAACATAATATGTGCGCTGTCTTATAGCTGTATCTTAGATTACAATGACTGTTAATTCAATAGTTGCTCAAGCCATAATACAGCCCTTGTACAGCTCTTGGTATATATCTGTGCAGCTATTCACCCGCCATGCATAAGCGCTGCAATAGCGCATTTTCAGTTCTGTTATAAAAGCTGGTAGTATCCATTTGTTCTGAAATCCAGCGACTATAAACCTACTTGTACTACTTGGACGACCTATTTACTATCATTGCAGTACAAAAATACATTCAAAACTAATAAATTATTACAAAAAACACTGCTACTACTTTTAATTTGTTTTACGGAAAGTTTATGCAGTAGTATTAAAAACTACCTAAGGACAATTACCTTTATACGTCTAATTTATTCAAATGAGACTCAATGGCAAAAACATCATACCGTTGCCTTACGCTGATACTGGGCTTCATACATCACGACATCACGATGAAATGCTTTTTCACCTATGGCTAAAAATTCAAATCACTAACAGTTTTCTGTCCTTGTAGCTAGACTGGGTTATCGTATGAAACAACGATTTTTACTACAATCTCTCTTCAAAAGCCCTGTACCATGTTGGATTTACGAATTTGCTAGAACTGTAGTACTGTCTCACTATCTATCAGGGTGTCCTCAATCTCAGGCACTTAGCTGATTGCACCCATGACGAACAAAACATTGTACTCAACGCTTATAACGCCCACTTGAATAAATGAGACTGCCTGCTTTACTTGTTCATACGTATTTGATTAATGCAAAAGTAATATTGTATTGTTACCTTAGTTAATACATACTTAGTTGAGTACGTACGCACTTATTTATTCTATGTCCATAGGGATAGTGACTGTTGATACTGATAATATTGCAAAGTGAAAAATAAAAATGCAAAATAAGAGCTGAAATGTGGTGATGGATAGAATATAGCACTTTATCAGGACATAAAAAAACTACTGGTATAGGTCAGTCGTAGCGCGTTTACTTCAGGAGCTGAAGGTCTCGGGTTCGATTTCCGTTAGGCAGATATTTGAATGATGAATTTTAGTGTAAATATCTGCTTTGGGTAGTTGTACCTACGTAATTTTGTGTGTGTTCTATGGCACCTTCGATTTAGGAAATTCTAATAAGGAACTATAAAAATACATTTCTTTAAAATCTTTCATACCTCGGCAATCTTCGATTGATCTTGCTATTGTATCAACGCTGAGACCAAGTTTTTTCCATTTAAAAAAATTGCAGTATTTTTATTAGGTTGATAACATATTGTGAACTGATACAATCCAAATGGCCATGTCTTGACAATTGCTAGTGTTCAATAAGCAATCATTATTGTGTATATATCTGACCAAACCCTCTTTAAAAAATTAATATTATAAAAAAATATAAAATAAAATTGTGTATATATTATACTAGCCGTCCGCCCCGGCTTCGGACGGGTGTAAGCTTGGCCTTCGGCCTCGCTACAAAATAAAATATAGCCTATGTCACCCGGGGATACTCGTAGTGTAGCTTCCCAACAGTGAAATAATTTTTCAAATCGGTTCAGTAGTTTCGGAGCCTATTCAATGCAAACAAACAAACAATCAAATCTTTCCTCTTTATAATATTAGTATAGATAGTATAAATAACGTAACGATAATTTCCTAAAACTATTTCAAAACTTATTTTTTTCTGTAATACTTGTCCGATTCCCACCTACTTGTATTAGCCAGACTTTTTGCGCGTAAACTTCGGAGATAATTTGGAATATTCCATTTATATAAACTGATTCTCTTTTTGTGACAAACATGCCAGTTTATCTGAAGAATATTTTCAGCTCTCGCCCTAAATTTTTGCGTAATGAAGCGCAAATTATGCAAAGTCACACCGGGGTCACACGCTGGCCGCAAACTCTGACTTTATTTACACAAGGGCTCCCAAAAAGGGCAATTCCTTCAATTCTGTGGAGTTTTAAACTTTAAACTTTGTGGAACCCTTCGTAACAAGGTCTCTTGTAAATTGGACTTTATGCACAAGGTTGTAAACTCACACAAATTCATTATCGTTGATTGCGATAAGATTATATAGGCAAATGATAAGTAGATTTTTAGTAAGTAAACAGTCTGGCATGCGGACAGGTGGAATGACCTACTTAAAGCAGATGGTAGAAATTTGATCCCAGGTTTTTTGGTGGAACAAATCGACACCGCTTTATGGTTGACATTCCGAAAACTCAGACGAAGCGCTTTGATTCCACTTTTATTGTGCGAACTGCTAGTTTGTGGAATGCACTGCCTGAATGGGTGTTCCCCGATAGTCACAATCTGGGTGTCTTCAAGTCAAGAGTGAATCGGTTTTTCTAGGCAAGCGTGATACACCGTAGGCCGGATCATCGCTTAACATCAGGCGAGTTGGCGGCCAAGCGCAAGCCAATTCTACAATAAAATAAAAAACAAAAAAACATTATATTCTAAATTGTATTGTTATAATGACGTCGATTCTGATTTACCATTCTCTAAACTAAACTAAATTTGACAGCTCTAAAATAGATGCCACCTGTGGATGCCACCCTTTTGTGCCATACTGAAATGAAAAAAGACGCTATAATTTTAGTCCTGTCAGATTAGATTAGTTTAGACTTTAGGGAATTGTACGACAGAATTGACTCCATTGTGTGAAGAAGAAAAAAACGATTAACAAAAAAGCTGACTGCAAAATGTAGCCTATCATAAACAATAATATACTAATTTTATGATATGAATTACAATCAAACAAAAATAAATTTATTAATCCCGTCTTCCCGAGTCTTACCGTGAACATGGTGCATGTAACTGCGCCGAAATATCGAGAGCTTCTTCCACAACCTTACCACGGTAAATATCCCGTAAATAATCATATAACTGTAATATATTTTTTTAAACCATTTGAAAATGTTTATCATTAAGTCCTCCATTTGTGCATTTGTACTCAATTTGTAAGTCAGCAAAAAAAAAGAAAAGAGCTGATTATCCTCAAACTGCTAAACAGATTTCGAATAACGGAACGGGTTTAAAAAAAACAATGTATACTTGTTCTTTCTTGTAATTAACATACTCTTTCTTTTAAAGATTTTCAATGATTATTTTCTGAAAACTATCTATGTAGGGCCAAGTTTAACCGTATTTAGTTACTTTAAGTACACTAATTAACTGACAGCCCCGTTAGCTAGTTGGTACTGAGCCTGCCTTCTGCGCTTGGGGGCGTGGGTTTGATTCCCACTTAGGACAAAAATTTGTGTGAGGAACATTTGTTTGTTCTATTTCTGGTATATATTGTGTTAATATCTATTTAAGTATGTATTTAAAAATATATAAATGTATATATACATATTACAAGCTTTGCTTAGTTTGGGGTCAGCTGATGACCATGTGTGCAATAATGTCCCAGATATTTATTTTATAAGTTTGTATTAGGGTACCTAAAACCTTTTTATTTTTTTTATTTTAGCGTAACTTACTATTTATCTCATATCTACTGTGTTAATAAGCACCTGATGTTATCCATGTAAAAATAAATAAAATAAAATACTTTAAATTAGTTAGTGATAACACTGGCAGCGTTATATTACAGGAACTATGTAATTTTTCGGGATAAATTAACTATATCTGTTCTTAGTTACATCCTAATTCATCCGCCGCTTACCATCAGGTGAGTTGATGAACAAACGTAGATCTATTCTATATAGGTATTAATAATTCTCAATATAAAAAACCGACTTCATCAGAACTGGGCCAAATTGAAATGGGACCAAATAGGAAGCACTAGCTTTCAAATTTAAAAAGAAAAACATCAAAATCGGTTCACCCAGTCAAAATTTCAGCGGTAACAAAGAAAAAAAAACCTCCGATAACCTCTTCCTTTTTGGAAGTCGGTTAAAAAACCTTCGGTTGTTACGGGGTTGAGTTTGATCGAACTTTCACTTCTACGCACAAGTGTTTGCATATATACGTACCTATAATTTTAGTGTGGTGTGATTTAGTGTGTGGTATAGTCTGTTATAATTGCAATGTCCCTATGCACCCAGCGTATCACCCGCTGCTTGATTGCAGGCCGTTGAAAGCACGGGAACGCAGTAAATGGGCGCTGAAAATAGACTGAATGGCAGCACTAATGTTTCTCCAATACGCCTATATAGCAACTGCATAAAATAATCCGCTGTAAAATGGAGAATTTAGGTCTCTAGTTTTTTTATTATATTTTTTTATTTAGGAATAGGCATGCTTTTGACCGCCAACTCGCCTGATGTTAAGCCAGTATGCGGTCTACGATGGAGCGCTTGCCTAGAAGAAACCGATTCACGAGTGATTTGAAGGCACCCAGATTGTAACTACCGGGGAACACCCATTCTGGTAGCGTATTCCACAGACTAGCACCTCGCACAATAAAAGTGAAATCAATCATTTATTTACATACACATGGATGTTGGCTCTAGTACAAAATCATACTATAATTTTATATAAATGGAATGCCTGGAATAGGAACTGGCTCTCAAAGAAGAGTACCACAATTTGGCCAGGTCTTTGTATTGGTAAAAGTCGACGGTATTATCACTAATAACTCTGAGCAAATGCTATTCTCCGTTTTACTGTCGATACGATACATTAAAACGGTAAGTATGTGAAGTAAGCTGTAGCAAAACGACTAAAAGCCAGCTCTTGGCCTAGAACGGTACACTTCGGCACACATCACTTTGTCGGTTCCACTTGCACACTCCGTTCGTCATAAAGTTAAATGGAATGCTAGAAGTGGCTGGAAACATGTGGCATGATCACATTTCGGCAAATTACGATTCAAGAAATCTCGAAAACTCCTTGACCTACGAATTTTGAAGTTAGATTTCTTATGGCTGTGGAGATCCGCTAAGAAAGGATTTAGCGAAAGGAATTAAGGGAGGGCAGAAGCAGGTTCTCGAATGGAGACCACGGACCGGAAACCGTGGCGTAGGACGTCCCCCCGCAAGATAGACAGACGACCTAAAAGAGACCGCAGGAAAACGCTAGACGCAGGCCGTTTCCAACCGGCCCTTTCGGAGATCGATGGGAGAAGCCTATGTTTAGCTAATACGATTAGAAATATACAACAAGTAAGTACAATCAATACAATATACAGTGTTCAAACTCTCCCAAGCCACTGCCCTACGCCATATCATACTAAATTCTTTCAATCAGCGGTCAAGTGATTTTTTTAATGAAACATGGATACATTTCAACATGAACGATAATTATATTAAAGCATATCCTGCTTATTTTTCCGATCTGAGATGAACACAATGACCTCCATTCCGTGTACATGGTGTATTAAATCGATGTCTACAGCACTTCTTGGTGTTGCGTTCTTACCGATTTTCAAAACATCGGAAGCGGAACGCGTGAAGTGGTATACCAAGGGAGTAAAAGCATCTACCGGGTTGAAAGCATCGACTGTAAGTCATCAAATTTATCCTCTGATGTTAGCTCGCGTCATAAACCTGCTTTATTGCTCCCGCTGAGCTATAAAATCACTTTAAAAATGCTGCATTACGGCTATAATTGCACAACTTTACGATTGCTTTATGCGTCGGTTAATGGGTGGAGTAAATGAGTTAAATACGCTATCATGGGGGTAGTTGTGTTGGAATGTGGGCCAGATAATGATGGTCACTGTAGAGTACCTACCTCTACTACATAGAAACTAACAAAAACTGCCCGATTCGCGACAGCTCTTTACCATTATGGAGAAAACATTTTACATAAACTGCCAGCTATAACATGTGAAGACAATGTAACAGTAAAGATACGGTCAACAAAGAGCGGAAGTCAGGAGTTTACAAATTGGTTTAAAACAGTTGGTTGGTTCAAACAGTTCTGAAAATGAGCTTCCGCAAAGTATTTAACGCCTGATTCAATCAGCTAAAAAATTTAATTACTAAAGTAGTGGGCGTCAACGTAATATACCTAGTATCTATCTATCCTCAGATCCAACAAACAAGAGAGATATGAAATCATTATCATAATCTATATTAACTGACTTCAAAAAAGGAGCCTCCTCCTTTTTTGAAGTTCCATGTTCCACTGTTTTTTATGTATGTCAACCGATTCCTCCGCCAATTATGAATTGATTTTGATTATTCCTTTTTTTTGGTAGGCCATATTTCAGAGGTCCCATATAAATTTAATCAAAATCGCTTTAGTACTTTGATTTTTACATCAAAAAAATAAAAAAATGTCATCCAAGTAAACCAAATTGCGCATTTACTAATTTTGAAGTCGGCTTTTTAATTAATAATCATTTACTGTGGGTAGTTTGCAATTTCAATTTCTAGAGTCGACGTTGCGCCTTACGAAACTATAACATACATAACCGTCGCTGTCAGATTTAAAACAAAGTTGTAATTTCAGTTTAATTATGTTTAGATTGTTAATTAAACGCTATACCTATCAGTGTTGTCGCATTGCAACCATAACTTCCACAAACAAAATACTGCAATACGAACCAAAAACCATGTTCGCTAATTCGCGGAACTGGCACACTGCCGGCTCATAAATTCATACGATCAACTTCTGCCTAATAAACGAACTACATAGAAAAACATGCCTGAATTCGCGAAGAGGAAAATATAACGCTTATACCCTTGGAGAGAAGACACTGCACGGAAGTCTTAAGGGCAAGCTTAGGGCGTCAAAAAATAAAAACACACAATGACACAAATCTACGATAAAATTTTACCGTGGTCCCCTTTATTAATAAATGCAGAGTAGCATTAGAGTAAGTTACTCAATCTTTGCCTTGTTTCGAGTTCAAAATGTTAAGGAGCGAAAATGACAAGACAAATTTAAAAGCGCGAAAAAAATTAAAACACGGTGTTGCTTCAAAGGCATTTGTTAAAAAAAAAAAACTTTACTTGATTTTTCGTAACTAAACAAATAACGAAGTGCGCGTGCAACGCGTGCTGTGTATTTGTTTCAAGGTATTGAGAATAATTTTATGGTAAACTAGCTGTACCCGCGACTTTGTCCGCGATTTCTTTAGAAAATATAGCCTATGTCCGTCCTCATGATAGGAGATCGGTTAAGCCGTTTAGCCGTGATTATTTAGCAGACAGACAGGCGGACAGAGTTACTTTAGCATTTATAATATTAGTCTGATTAATTACGCAAAGTAGTTACCTGCCTAAAACATACAAGGTTTGGGCGGGGATGGACACAGCATTCTTTTTGTCCGTAACAGCACGAGAAATCTAGGAAATTGCTTGTGAAGCCAGACTGAGCTTGTTTTATTTTATTTTATTGCTTTGCCCAAATTTTTTCTCTTGACTACGCCCACGTAGCACACCATTTGAGATTTAGAGGGAAGATGCGTAAAACGGAGCTTATATCTGAAATATACGAGCGGTTATTTCTTCCGCGTCTGCTCTCTCGTTTGTCATCTTGTCTGGCTCGTTCTTGTTTAATACATTCCATTAAAATCGCGTTGAAAATTTCAAAAAGTAGCCTTCAGATGTTGATCGGACTTTACTTACTAAATACAATATATGTACAATGTTTTGATTTGCAAGCGTGCAATACAGTGTGGTGCGAGGGTGCAAATCTATAACACTATGTAACAAGAAATTTACTCATATTATCAGCCGGACCTCTAAATGAAAAATAAAACCGGCTAAATGCGAGTCGGACTCGCGCACAAAGCTTTCCATACCATTATCTATAAAAACGACAAAAAAATCACGTTAGTTGTATGGCAAACAGTATTTTTTTATGCATTGGGATTGTGATCCTTTAGTTTTTACTTATTGACTTCTTTATTAATTTTTAGTTAGTCAAACATAACACTACCTGTCATGATCTGTGAAAATTTCAAGTGGCTGAAAGGTAAATTGTTTGAAAGATACAGCCGTTAAAAAGACGGACAAACGACAGATAGCGTAGGCTTAGTAATAGGGTCCCGTTTACGCCCTTTGGATATGGAATCCTAAAAAAAAAAGAGTTTTTATGCAGCTTTTAACAATATCATTGTAGCTGTCGGAGCTTAAAGAACTAATATAATTTAGTATAAAATAGTGACCCAAATAGAAAACTTTTCTAAAACAAAAACGCGACTTTTCGTACGAAACTCCGGTCGGTAGGTATTCATGGCCCTCTTGAGTGCAATTTGTCCAGGGAACGTCTCCGAGTACCCTCCACGGCTGAACTAAACTGAACTTGTAACCGAATAAAACTGACTTTTCCTGGTAGCTTTTTTATGTAACTAGCTCTTGAGGCGAGCTAGCGGAAATATGAAAATATTCCATGGATATAAGTATTTGGTAATTTTTAAATTTGTGGAAAATATTAGCGGAAAAACAAAAAAATAGGAAATCATCTTCATCATCAGCCTTTCATGTCCCCACTGCTGGGATACAGGCCTTCTCTCTGAGAGAAAATATGGGCCTTTAATCCACCATGCTGGTCCAGTGCATGTTGGCAAATGTCATATGTATTTGAACTTTAGAGGTTCTTGTTTCCTCACCGATGTTTTCCTTCACCGTTTTTGAGCAATGGTATCGAAACTGTACATAATTTATTTAGGTACTAAATAATTCATTGGTCGGCACGGCCGAGGATCGAACGGGGTGGCGTCAGATTGTAAAGCGCAAATGCTACCGCTCAGCCACCATAGATCAACTCGGGAAGTACAGATTTTAAATTAGTCTACATTCGACGTACTCACATCGAATTGAGACAATGAAATAGAACTGATAGTCTTTTGTTTTTCTTTATTTTAATTGGTTGGCAAGAGGTGGTGGAGGACCAAGATTTATGGAAGGAAATGGGGGAGACCTTTGCCCATCACAGGGACATTTTTTTTGTAAATAGTTAGATTACAAATTATATGGACGAACTTTTTATATTCAAACCTAGAACACAAACACACAATGGTTTTTCAGCTAAGACTGTTAGGTATCGACTCGATTAGATCAGAGTAAATAAACGAATTGTCATTTGCTTCCCTCTAAGTCCGACGCTTGCTTGCTTTTAGTCGTGGCTGACATCTCACGACAGAGTAATTTGATCACTTGGCGACTGACATAGCCTAAGATGGAATGCCGAATGAAGACGCGATCAACTCATCCGATTACTCAAGATTCAAAATCGTACATCATTCACTAAAGTTTAGAACAGTCGAGGCGTATTGCGACGCGGAAGCCTTTTTTCGATTTTGAACCTAGGGTCAACTACCCTAGGTTCAAAATGGTCAACTAGAAGAGCTAACTTTTCCAAGGCAGCTTGAACCGCGAAGACCCCTCGAATCTATAGTGGGCATTGAGCCCAATCATATCAACAAAGCACATACCATCCAACATGTTATTTGAATGAAAACCCATGTTTACAATTAAAACGGTAACCATGGTTACAGAATAATAAAATCAAACTGGTCATCCGATTCGATACCACATTATCTCATGACAAACGCGCAAGTAACGCGCTAGCTTGCTCCATGTTATTTTGACAGTTCAAAGCGTCACGCGTTAGCAAATTACGAAGTAACAAAAGGAAGAAACAGCTCGTGACACCGTTTCATAACCTCGTGAAGTCAGAGAGGTCTGTCTACATCGTAGGACCTGCGATAAATAACCGCCTGCCCAGACACGTACGCGATGCACCTTCCACCGCGTCGTTTAAAGTCAGACTTAAAACTTGGCTCCTTGACCAACAATATTATAATTTTGATGACTATATTAAACTATCTGAAATATTCATGGATGAATCCATTAATATATCAGGTGCTTTAGTAAATAACGATGGATGAATCGAATTTGACATACTCAATTACTATTGTAATGACATTTTTGTTGGTATTTCTATTTCATGATTAAGCACATTATTATTTTAATTTGATGTACATACCTACATTATAATATTATTAAGATATCATTTTTATATTCATTGTTGTAGAAGAGAGCACTGGAGAAGTTTGACTTGTAACTATGGTGTTATTAATAAAGTATTGTATACATTGCCTGCGTCACACAGACTAAGGGCATAGAGTCCAATTTTGAATTACATTTTCATGTTTTGACGTCACGCGTTTATGGCACGGATTCTCATGTGAGATAAAGAATAAAACCCCGGAACGAACAATTAAAAATTCCATCTAAATTAAGGTAATAATTAGTTGTAACTGTACCTACTAACGGTGTTGACTAGTTATTGTATGAAACGACAAAATTATTAGGGTAATCTTAGTTACCAAGTTTTGTGTTCTAACACCTTTGTATTTTTATTTAGGTCGGCAACTAACACAATTTCACAAGAAATAGCTCTGTGACACAAAGCCCACAATTTATAATGTTCGATTCATATCAGAGCCAGTCGCTCTGAACAAAAAGAGTCATTAATTCTGTTTCATTTTGAAATGGGAGACACGGAATTATTCAAGAATGATTCGAACAACGCGGTATTCGAATAATTTGATAGTAAAATAGGAATGCTTGAAATTTGTTTCGTTGTAAGTTTTAAAGATAAAACAAATAAATTTTACATTTGTTTTAGTTACCGATAGCTTATTAAATTAAAAACATCATCATAAGCCAGAAGATGTCCACTGCTGAACTTCGTAGGCCTCCCCTTTAGAGCTCCACACTGAACGACACCTGCCTCTTCTAGGCAAGCGTTCTCCATTGTAGACCGCATCATCGCTTAGCGAGGAAGCTGGCGGTCAAAGACAAGCCTATTATTAAATTTTAAATAACCGGCCAAGTGCGAGTCGGACTCGCGCACGAAGGGTTCCGTACCATTATCTATACAAACGGCAAAAAATCACGTTTGTTGTATTAATTATTTATTTTAATAATTTAATTTAGAATATTTAGTTATATATCCAATATAACTAAATATTCTGTAAATATTTCAAGCGTCTACCTGTTACCGTTATCAATATTGAGCAAAAACGCGCAAAAAAATAATCACGTTTGTTGTATGGGAGCCCCTTATTAATTTTATATTCTGTTTTTTTTTTTGTATTTGTTGTCATAGCGGCAACAGAAATACATCGTCGTGAAAATTGCAACTGTCTAACTATCACGGTCCATGAGATACCTACAGCCTGGTGACAGACGGACAGACAGCCAGACAGACGGACGGACAGCGGAGTCTTAATAATAGGGTCCCGTTTTATCCTTTGGTTACGGAACCTTAAAAAGCGTTAAATACCCTTAAAATTAAAATAACTGAAAGTATTAACATCGTTTTTTTTTTCTTTCGGAAAAGCCGCACATCTCTAGTTTTATTGTTTTGCATTGTTTTGTGATTGATGAACATTGGAATGGTTATGACTTTAAATATTTTATTAATTGGCGTCACATTTTAACGGTTACCTACTTTAAAAACGATAAAATAAAATTTATTAGCTGTAGGTGGTCTCAGCGCATAATTAACTCGGAACTTTGACCCGTTCTGCCACATCCTTTTTCATTGTGTTATCTTATTAGTTTTACGTAAATAAGTACATAAAAAAAAAACTGGGACATTTTTGCACACATGGTCACCTGACCTTAAACTAAGCAAAGCTTGTAATATGGCTGCCAGAGACTGATATACGTACATATATATTTTTAAATACATACTTAAATAGATATTAACATGCTGTTAACTTCTTAGAATCCGAATGTTACTAAATTCTGGACTAATTTTTCAAAGACAATTTTGATAATGTACAAATAGACCGTGCCGCTCTTAATGTTGCCATAGCTGTTAGGGAACAGCGTCATTTGCACTACATGTTATTTAAAATCTGCATGCATACATATGTCGCAATAAATATATTGAGTATTGACTAAAAACTAATAAAAATTGGTGTCGAGACATTGGGCCCTTGGGGACCGGGAGCTCACCTCATTTTCAAAAATCTTTCAGAGCGTCTGATTAACGCGACGCGTGACCAAAATGCTGGCGTGTATCTGGCTCAACGTATAAGCATTGCCATTCAACGTGGTAATGCCGCCAGCATGCTGGGTACGCTGCCAACTGATAGTGGGTTTGAGCATTTGGAATGTCTTTAGATCTTCAACGGTCTATGGACAGTCTAACTGTTTATTTAGTGTTAGTTTTAGCTAGTATTTTGTTTATTAAATAAAGGCACTTGCCATTCTAAAAAAAAAAAAATCATCACTAAAGAATTCTAAAATTTCTAAGTAGCATTTTTGAGGTTTCATAGTAGGTGAGTAAAACTGTAGATCTCGGTTATTTATTCTAAGACAATAATCGGATGTCTGTGGGCCACCTTTGGACCTTAGAATTTAAGATTTTTTAGCTTCAGATGTTTTTTTTTATCGATTTGTAACCCGTTCCATTAACAGAACAGAGTTGGATGGCAGATAGGTTAAGCAAGTTTTTTATAACACAGAAACCGTTTTGGTAATAAAATAAAACATAGTCACGGAACCTGGTGTCCGTGGAGTTGCATATTAAATAATTATACAACATCGAATTATTAAAAAAAATAAAAATTTGAATTGTCATTAACATTTAAATATTTCATACAATGCCTAAATAGTCATACTATAGTGGTGTTTCCTAAAAGAAGATAAAATAACAAATGAAAGTCTTGCCTAAAACAAGCTGTACCTAATTGCAAACATTACCTAGACATTGTGTATAATGGTAACATTTCCAGTAACACGGATATGACAAGCAAGCAGACAAACAAGCGACCAATTCAAGGACAGCCAACAGCATAACGTACTTTATTTAACGCAGGAACACATTAACATACGCTTCACATGTACCTAAACACACATCTCACTTATATCAGTATGAGCTCTCAACTTGTTTGAACAAAAGACTGCCGAATCGGGTTTTTTTCCAATTTTTTTTTATTGTATGTAATACTTTTCTAAAGTTATTTGACTTTTTTTCATAACATTTTTCTACAGACGTTTTTTTTTTACTAAAACTTTAAAAATATTCAAACACTTGATATTGGCAAATATACAAGATGTGCGGCCAAAATCCTCCCAGAAGAAATACAATTAAAATTTTACTAGACACTCTTCCTGTTTCTCTCTCTCTCTCTCTCTCTCTTTCGTCGTGAACATACAAAGTATATTGCGTCGCAATAAGAAGGAATGAGATGAGATGAGAAAACAATTATAAACGAAACTCAAAGAAAATCAAAAAGTCAACTTCTGTCACATAATGAATATAAATCTGCTTCGATGGTGTCGTAGTCGCAGCATTTGCCAAAAGTGTAATTGAATTTAATTCAGTACAATTTTAATAATGAAAAGTAATAATAAAAAAAATATGCGACCTTAAAAAAAGACTGTGTATTTTCGTGTGTATATTAGTCTTAATGATTTTGAGCCGATTTTAACTATATTTTACTGCATAGTCTTCTTTATTAATAAATATTTCGAGCTCTATTAAAATTTATAGAAAATAGTAAATAAAGAATAAATTTAGTTTTTTTTTTAATTTCATCCACAGCCCGTGGAGTCAGTTTTTTGTGAAAAAATACTTTGTTTTACTCTGGGTAAACTTCTAAAGTCTTACGTGATATACAAGAAGTGTTAAAAGTTGAAATGTCCTTACTGCTCCTCTCAATAAACTCGCTTCCGTAGTCGCGTAAACGCTCCCGGTACATTTGTCCTTTTACCTGCTAAGAAAATCAATACCGCTCATACAGGGTGGAAAAAGTGTGTACAGGATGTCATATTCTTATAAACGTATTTGTAGTAATGTAATCTAACGTTTGGTGAGGGCGGGAAGATTTTTGGACAATCATTTATTTATTTACGGAAAACAAACAGCTTAAGCAATGTAAAACATAGCAATAAAAATAGGAACAAACAAGCCTTAAAAGTTTTCACAAGTAAGTAAGTATTTATTATTATTTATGTTCAAACCGTGGTGTAGGTACGACTTTTACCGATACAGTCAGTGTTGTGTGTCGTAGTGACAACCCTGCAATTTTTCAAGATCAAGTGAGGGTAGGAGAACAAAATACCCGCTCTTCTCGCCGGACCCACCCGCAGTTTTCAGTCAGCTCGTGACCACGGCCATTGTAACATGGTCGAAACGTCGAGCGAAATGTACCTATTTTTACCTATATTTAATAGTGCGTGATAAGTCCCGATAAATATTAAAACATGTGTTCAAATCGCGAAAGTTAAAAAATTACTAATCATTTATTAGACTTGCTTTTGGATGAAAGTAACCTGGTGTAAAATTACACCTGGATATTTCTTATGACAAGTTATAAACTACTTTATCAATAATCGTGTAAGAAATACCGAAAGGGTAAAAATGGGACCCTATTACTGAGCCTACTCTGTCTGTCTGTCTGTCCTACTTTTAACGACTGTATCTTTTCTGACCGTAATAGACAACCAGTTGAAATTTTCCCAGAATATGTAATGTTACGGCGGATTAACTCAGAAATAATAAAAAAGTCAAAAAGTAAAAACTAAAGGGCTATACAACAAAAGCTCTTTTAACGTATTTTTGTATTAGCTCTAATGTAAAAACGGTTATACATACAAGCGTCAAACTTGGCATGATTATAGTACACACTCTAAAGTATAACAACGTATATGAAACATTTGTGTTTGTTCTATTTCTGGGTGATAGATGTATTTAAAAATATATATGTATGTATATCAGTCTCTGGCAGCCATATTACAAGCTTTGCTTAGTTTGGGGTCAGATGACCGTGTGTGCAATAATGTCCGAGATACTTATTTATTTTTATATAATAAACTAGCCGTCCGCCCCGGCTTCGCACGAGTGTAAGCTCGGCATTCGGCCTCGCTACAAAATATAATATAGCCTTTGTCACCCGGGGATAGTGTAGCTTCCCAACAGTGAAAGAATTTTTCAAATCGGTTCAGTAGTTTCGGAGCCTATTCATTACAAACATACAAACATAGGTACAAATCTTTCCTCTTTATAATATTAGTGTAGATAATAGCCAAGTGCAAGTCGCTGACAAATTTCTGTTCTTTATCAAGTTATTAATGGAAAATTCGGTTACTTGGATTGCCTTATTATAAGTCATTTACGGTATCAAAAATGCTTATTTGACTAATTTTAAAGTCGGTTTTTAAATTGATAATTATTATATTTTATGATAGTACACGCACATCGCCGATTTTGTTTTAAACAAAACTCTCTCTCTTCTTCCTATTCTTCCTCTATTATAAAAAGCAAAACGCGCGAACTATTCGAAAGAGCTACGGGATTAGTGTTTGAAAATATTTCAACTGATTTTATGAAGATTTGCCTAATATGGTAACGTGCCTAATATTGAATAGGAACTGACTCTCAAGTAAAGTTGTTACATTTCGTCAGGTGCTTTGCGACAGTTTGGGTGAAAATGGACCGGGAGGCAGCCGGGTAACTTGTGAATATGCCAATAGGTATACCTACTGCTTAAATTGAGAAAATAAGCAACTAGAAAGAAAAATTGGCCGTCACGGGATGCCCGGCAGATGTGATACATGACGGCATAGAAAAAAGAGAGCGTCATATCGTTTGTCGTCACGGCTTACGAGTCGGTTTTACTGGCAATGCGCGTCAATAGATGCTTCACATAAAAAACTAGAAGCTGCCACGTCAATCTCAACCTTATTCTAGTAGGTACATTGTATTGTTGACATAACACACAATAACTAAGCCTAACAAAAAGTGTGTTTTTCATGTGTTTAACATTGTTCGGACCACGCCATATGCGTTGCTAGAATCTAGCGCAGACAGGCGTCCTTGGATCGGGTTCAAGGACTTTCCATACGCTATGCTTACATACGTGTCTGTTTTCACAAGATCTTTGTCGTGTCGGAATATTCTTTGTGATTGTTTATTTTTATGCCATAGATGGAAAACAAGGAGACGGGCCGCCTGATGGTAAGCGCTTAACGTCGCCTATGGACACAAAGAGACCCACCGTCTCTCTGTCTCTCATGTTAAGCGGCTCTAGGTGTACCAGTAAATTTTTAAAATATATTTATCAACCTATGCTTGTCCACTTCTAGACATAGTCCTCTCCTAAGGCACGACACTCAGCGGATCTTCGGCTATTTGCTTCAAGCTACTGCCAGGTGCCTTACGGATATCGTCACTTCATTGAATCTAGGGCTTCCTACGCTACGTTTGCCGATTCATGGTCTACAGCAAGGGTCTCCAAACTACGGCCCGCGGGCCAAATCCGGCCCGCCACTGCCATCAATCCGGCCCGCGACAGGAATTAAAACTCGCGGAATTGTCGGTGATTCAGCCCTGTGGATCTGATAAAATTAACAACTGATATGACTGGTCTTAGAAATTCAGACAATTCCAAACATTTTCCGCACAAGGACAGTACCCTTAGTACAAGATTTGATAGTTTTCGAAAACTTTTTTCGTTTTCGTTTTGATGCATACATTGCTGGGCTGAAAGCTATTCGAAACTATTTTTCGTATTTGAGTGAAGCAACCTATACTGCCGATTACTACCGACCGATTTTAGTTCATCCGCGTTTCCGCTAGAGGCGCTGTACTAAAATGTATGGGACAATACGGAAACGAAAAAAGTTTTCGAAAACTGTCAAATCTTGTACTAAGGGTACTGAAGACTGTAGCTGAAATAGATAGTATCTAGAACCGTACATAGTATCACTGCTCGACACTAGATGTAGTTACGTGTCACAATACACAATCAATAGTAATTGAAATGCAATAAAAGCCTATGTTTACTTAGGTGGGCAGAAAAATTAAAATTGTTACGGCCCTTGCAAAATACCGAAAAAAATATTATGGCCCCAAGGCTTCAAAGTTTGGAGACCCCTGGTCTACAGTATAGAAAACGTCTATATATCTACGACGGACATACTCAAGGATATAATTGTGCTCATCATTACTGGGTTACGCGGAAAGGGTGTAGTAAGCTAAAAGAGGTATTTAGAGATGATTATTATGAGAAACTTTTACTATAAG
The DNA here is from genome assembly GCA_949125355.1 of Agriopis leucophaearia. Lineage (NCBI taxonomy): Eukaryota > Metazoa > Arthropoda > Insecta > Lepidoptera > Geometridae > Agriopis > Agriopis leucophaearia. Next base: position 15,876,102 of record OX421264.1, read on the forward strand.
AGCATCTGTTTCAGCTGTCAGCTTTTCCATAGAAAACGGTCATTCATACTCTACAAAATGTATGGAGCAACTGATATTTTTTTCGCGGTTTCAGGGTTGGTATCAAAGAAAAAGTTGTTCATAATGTTGTGTATTATGGACCCCTTTCAGCTTAGTACACCCTTTCCGCGTAGCCCCGGATAAACAACTTTTACATTGGGACCAACACTGATATCGCGCCAAAAAAGGTCCGTAAGGCCAACGATTCCACAGAGAAACGCCGAAGAGATATTATGGTATGGATTGTGATCCTGGATTATCAACTGCTGCCTATTTGTTTTACCAGCTCTCCACGGTCCCTCGAATGCTTCAACGCCACCGAAATTAACATATATGTGAAATTTGGTGTGTAACTAATTCAAAACATATATCCTACCTCAGGTTATATCTTTTGGATTAACAATATAAGCTACTGTTTATCTCGCATAAATGTGCCGTTCTTGAAGAATATCAAGTGAAACCGCGGCACGTTGCTAGTGACTTATAAACATGGCAACTAATTGATAGACTGTGAGAGTATTGACTCGAATGTTCAGTGATCAAAGCAGGCGATGATGCGTACAGGGAAGTTCGATGAAGAAGACAAGAACCAAGGATTATATGAGAAGAAAAGATTTGAAAGGTAACTTGTGCTATGGATTGGAACGTAATACAGGATCAAGATGTTGGAATATTTTTTTAACAAAACGGGGATAAAACCCGCTTGCGCTTAATACGGCGTTTTGTGGGAGGTGGAAAAATAACAACGGTTTAGGCTTCAAATGATACCGCGCGTCATACATGCACTTCGAAAATAGTGGCATAATTATCAATGGTTAGATATTAATTTGTGACAGTTTCATAGTTGCGACATTTTCATGATTGGTACAGCGTTTCATGGTTGATATTTCACAAACCCGTACGACGTAAAAAGAAGAAGAGAAAAGGAGGTTTTGATTCCACTTTTCGAACCGCTAGACTGTGGAACACGCTGCCAGAATGTGTGTTCTACGTTAGTTACAATCCATGTATCCATGTCTCAAGTGAATCTATTTCTTCGAGGCAAGCGTGCTTCATCATAGATCGCATCATCGCTTAACAACAAGCCAGGTGGTGATCAAACGCAACCCAACAAAAAGCTATACATTTATTGATGACACGTCATGTTTACGCATCCCTAGGTAACGAGGTAACTAAATGCAAACTGCTGCACCGACGCAGGGCGGCGGAGTACCACGCTTCAGCGTTTGGTGCAATATCAAGTTTCAAAAATACACCACCGATATAAAATGTCATTTTGTATTATAGAACTTTAACGACATTATTATCATATTAAACTAGCTGTATATCTACATATTTTTTTTCGCTTAGACCAGAGTCCGTTAGGCGCAGGCTTTTCTAACTCACATCTAAATCAGATTACGGACAGACCGAACTTCCAGTTGCAATTCAATTCCGTACCGGCGAAGCGCTGGGTACCCGCATAGAGTGCAATACAAACCGGATACCGTACCAGCCGGAAATTGGCCCCGGGGCGAGTGGGCAAGAGCTAACTAAAGTACACTGGCTGTAAGTAAATTTGTACACTGCCGTAATGTTTTATACGTGGATGGAATAAAGATACGAATGTAACTTTTAAGCAAAGATATTGCTTTGAAACTTACGCGATTTGAACACAAGTTTTTAACCACAGACGCAAACAGAGGGGTGTTATAAGTTTAAAGTGTGTATCTGTGTGTCTGTCTGTAGCTTCGTAGCTTCCAAACGGCTGAACAGATTTTGATATTTTTTGTTTGAAATGTGTCTTGATCGAGAGTTTTCTTAGCTATGATTCAAGAAAATCTTTTGTGCCGTTTCAAGATTATCAGCACTTTTTTCGTGAGTTTTAAAAGTAATCTATTTTTATTGCAAAATGACGCCACAAGTTGGCGGATGGTGTATATTTTTTGTCAATACTATTAATAATATGGGCTTGAACAGTAGAAAACGATAAGGCGGGTGTACATCACAATAAATTTGGCCGCCACTCCAAGATGGCGGTTTACATTTTCATTGCCAAAGTAAAAAAAAAGGTTATTTAAAAAATAACGATTAACTTATTTTATGAGAAAAAAATATAATTAGGCGACGGTGATTGCTTACCATCAGGCGACCCGTTTGCTTGTTTGCCACCTATGGCCTAAAAAAACCGGCCATATGTTACAGATACAGTTACAGATCATTTATTGTAAACTATATAAAATATCACACGTCACATTGGAAAATATACAAAACTAGTTACTAGTATGATCCATATGTACTGATATACGAATAATAATGGTGCTGTTTGGTCAGAGTACTTTCGTAAAGGCAAACGGAGTGCACACTGGATAGCCGGACACGGTTGCCAACCGGAAATTGACGCCGAGAGGCGAGCCTTTGAACTAACTCGAACTAACTTACTAAACCGACCTGTGGGTCGAACACTCGCTTTGTAGATACAGTTAACTCGGTTGGTTAGTCACTTCCTACAGATCAAAAGAGGTAAGATAATAAAATAGAAACAAGGTCATAAAAAAAAGATCTAAATTCACAAGCTTAGGTAATTATATTCAATCGAAGTTTTTATATCCTCTGACAGGTGCAGTAGCACTGTAAAAAAAACTGAATAAAAAAGAATTTCATTTAATATTCCACTATGATATAATATATATGCTACCAGCTACAATATTGCGTTCAAAAACTTCTATAAAAGTGATCAGAATTAATGGTTTTCTTTCTGTGGTGTGGTTTTCGTTCGGTGGTCTGCTGTCACAGGTAAATAAAACTTAGATCGTGTGTAGGTTAAGTTAGGAGTAACCACGAATATATTCAAAATCTAGAAGTACCTATGTAATTTATTAAAATTACATTGTCTTCCAGAAGTAGACCTTTAGTTACATATGCGACATGAAATCGATAATCGATGCGAGTTCATTGGTTCGCAAAAATGCCGCGTGACTAAATGAATTAAACTCTAAAACGCAACTTCTGACGAAAGGAAAAAATAAGGCGCGAAAACGAGGCGAATCAAATAACGTGTTTTAAGTGGATAGTCAAATGTATTTTAAGCATTTTATTTGACATTTATTTATAAAATCTAAATGTGTAAACAAAATTCAGCAAAATCGATTGAACTAGTTCAAATTCAGCTAGCAAGATTTGACTTAAACAAACTTGCATTTCAAGTTAAATAAAAACTTGTGAAAATTGACAGCTTTAAATGAAAACCGTTCGTTCCCATTCACGGCCTCTACCTATCATGAAAATATCATTAGGTCATCGCACTTAGGGACTGCCTCTGGGTGGACATTAGGTCCACATACTCTAGTTCCCGCCTCGTTATAAGTAAATGCGAAGAAAAAGGCTACCCACCTTTTCTTCACCGTACATTTTGTAACTGGCCAAGATAAAGAAGAAATCAAACCCCGTGTTTTGTTTTTATTTCTTCTTTCTTCTTGAGAGGATTTTGGCGTCACACATCTAGTGCATTATGCCAGTGACAAGTAATGACAAGCTTTATTAATATAGTCAAACAAGACATAGTAACAGTCAGAGTCAAGGTCAAATCCATGTCATGCCACAGACAAGTGATGGAAATTTTTCCAGAAGCTTTTTGGAGCTTTGAAAAAAAGAAAAGTTTTACCTCGTCTTATCACTTTCCTTACTTGAACACGTTCATGAACCCTTAATAGACAATAACTTATCATTAATTTCACATTTAAAACACTCGAAATAACACAAATGTAGGAAAATTATAAAAGAAAGTGACTTTTTTTACGTTAGCGACAATACGCCATTCGTGTTTTTCTTCTGCAACAATTTTAACAAACAATTTCGTTGGGTAAGTATTCATTCTTTTTGTAAAGAATACTCTATGTAACTAGCCACGAAGAAAAAAAAACATTAGTGTTTTTCTCCCATAACAAAGCCTAGTTACTCTGCACGTTTTGTATATTTACCCCAGTGGAAAGTTGTACAATTTGTAGTAGTCGATTATTTCATCTGCCTGAGATTGAATCAGAAATGAGGTGATCTGTAGACGAACGAAAGTTACCGACATAACCTACCGTATTACCAAGTTGAAGTGGCATTGGGCATGGCACATAACACGCAGAACATAATTATGGCCAATGGGTCCGAAAGGTCGAATGGAGACCACGGACCGGTAAGCGCAGCGTAGGCATCCACCCGCAAGATGGACAGACGACCTAAAAGAGGCCGCAGGAAAACGCTGAATGCAGGCCGCTTCCAACCGGCCCATTTGGAAATCGATGGGAAGGCTAATGTCCAGCAGTGGACGTCCTATGGCTGAAATGATTATGATGATTATTTCAAGTTCTACTTAAGTTTCAAGTAACGAACGTTAGCAACACTTGAAAAAGATATACCTACGAGTATATATAGCATGTTCAAATGTATTTAGATAAGTCTAAGTGGAACATCTTCTTCAAGTTTTCTTCATGCTCGATGCGATAAAACCGCATTAACTATTGTCGATTTCCGTTCGCTGCCCCAGTAACCAGTTTGACCCACCATTCGCCCACTCAACTCCGTCGGAGGTTAATTTCCGGACGAATAAAAATCTTGCCTCAGCTAATGAAAGAGAAATTAAAAAGTTACTCAGCGCGGGAAACAGCAAAACCAAGGGATGTTTTTTAAATTGGAATTAGGTTGTTTTTATTATTTACGAGCTTTTCTTCAACTTGCCCTGTTAGTATAATATACGTATACACGTACGTATGTGTGGGACAAATTTCGGAACTGAATTTAAGACCAGACCAGACAATCCTCAACAGATTGAGCTGAAATTTGGCATTATGTCTTATGTAAATTCGGTGACAATGCAATGTTATGGTACCATCGAGCTGTTTTGATGGAGACAGAAGGTGGCCATAGGAACTCCTAAACGAAACAATGTAACCCCGTCGAGTTTGGGTTCGTTGGATTTGGCTTCCGAAGCACTTTAGTCCTAGATGATGATCTCAACATGGCGAACGCCCCAAGATGGCCGACGAAATGTTCTTCATCATCAGTCAGAAGACAACCACTGCTGAACATATGCCTCCCCCTTTAACCTCCACACTGTACGACATCCTGCCATTTGCATCCACTGAATGCTCGCGACTCTCACAATGTCGTCGGTCCATCTAGTGGGAGGCCTACCTACGCTGCATCTTCCGGTTCGTGGTCTCCACTCAAGAACCTTTCTTCCCCATCAGTAATCAGTTCTTCGAGCGATGTGGCCTGCCCATTGCCACTTCAACTTGCAGATTTCAATAGCTATATCGGTTATTCTGGTTCTTTGGCGAATATCTACGTTCCGGATTTAATCGCGCAAAGAAACTCCGAGCATAGCTCTCTCAATTACCCGTTGTGTGACTCTGAGTTTTTCCAAAAGGCCAACAGTTAAGGACCATGTCTCAGTATTATATGTCATCCATCACTAGCAACACACTCTGGTCAAAGACCTTCAAAATGTTAAAAATGTGTCAAAATGTTCTTATCTATTATCAATCATCATAATATGCGTATCAAATGAAAGGGTTTGCAGAGAATGCGAAAAACCTTGTTTTTAAAGTATTTTGTAAATTAATAAAGTTTATTTCACACAAACGTCTGGTTTGTGCATTTATTTTTGTTAACTGCAGCAAAAACTAAAATGACCATGGTATTCTGTAGCTATTTAAGCCAAACGCAGTGGATGCAGATGGCAGGCTGTCTTTCAGTGTGGAGTTCTAAGGGAGAGTTCTATGTTCAGCAGTGAACGTCTTCCAGTTGATGATGATTGCTGAAACTGCAGAGCGTAGCAGTAGTTAATTTAACATTATGACTAAGAAAAGCCTAATAATCAACACAGTAAATATATAACAGTAAATTCACTGAGCACACTTAATTTAATACGAACACATATGTGCTTAGCTAGAACTTATTAAGTAATATAGTTCGTATAGCTCCCCCACTTTGCTGATAGAGTTGGATATTAATTCCCGAATCAATACAGTTTTATGTAGTTCGGCGAGTTCGTATAAGTTGAGTACGGCTCTCTCTACGGGTTATTTGCATTAGGCCAGGGCCACACCACAGCTGGTGGCGCGACTAGATGTTTTTTGGGATGTATAGATCAGTGTCAAAACATAGCAGCAGTAATAACTTAGCGTTAAGGCCACGCTTTCCGGCCCCAGCTATCTTTTTCTCACGATTTCAATATCATTGATGATGAAAAAATCACTGTGTGGGAATTGAAATAATAATAATGCATCGATTAAAATAAAACCTTGATGTAATAATGTCGAAAAAGGGTACCTAATCGTCAGAAAAAGGGCAATCTTTAGAATAAAATTTAATATGGTATAAAGCAATTTTCGTCTTGTAATTTTTGTAGGGGGCGAAGCAGATAGTAAAATACTATACGAGTCTTAATATATACGTAGGAGTAAAATACTATATTTTCTATTTGCTCCGAGAGAAAATTTAGTAAAGCCATCTGCCACTTGTGGTAGGTACTAGCTCGTAAATTTCTCTATCTGTATGTAATTTTCCACCAACGTTCAAAATGTCTATTTCTAAATATGGAAAATACTATGATGGATCCTGTTTATTGAACTTCCCGTAAAGTCGGTTGTTTTTTTTTATAAATGTTGCGGTATGTGTGAACACCAAGTTACAATACTGGTTTTTTGATACGATATAATCACAATAATATCATATAAATGTAAAAGTTTGGATGGATGGATGCATGGATGGATGTAAGTTTGTTACTCAATCACGCAGAAACGGCTAGATGGATTTGGATGAAATTTGGAACATAAATTGCTTATGTCCTGATTTAACACATAGGGCTACTTTTCATCATCATCACCACTCGGGTGAAACCATGGGGCGCAGCTAGTATATAATATGTTGTAAATTGTATTGAAATCTGAAAAAATAAAAATTTACAAAAAAAACGCTAAAAAAGGTAATCATTGCTGGCTAGTTTTGCCATATGCAGCCCTGGCTTACAATTTAAACAGCTATGTTTGCTACCTGCGCTGAGGTCCTGGCCTTACTTCATAGTTCGGAAGATGGAGGATCGTTGCGCCATATGCAGGTATGGACTCAGATCAACTTCGCTCGAGATATTCTGAAGGAAGTTATGTAGCAACTATTATTTCATATGTTATCGAACTGCTTGTATGTTAGTTATTAGCAAAGTTAAATATTTTTCTTCCCAAATTCAGAAAGGATGAAACGAGCAAGACTTTTGACTGATAGTAAGAGGTAGCCCAGTTATTTTTAAAGTTTTGTCATCAGAGTCCTTTGCACTCATTTGGGTGTTGTCGTACTAGATATTAATTAGTACGATTCTAGATTTATCTATTTCTAAGTTATTTCTGCAAAAAAAATTGTAATTCACTTCTAAAAATATACCGTTGTGAACTATGGAAACTGCATCAAAAATATCCTAAACATTAGTAGACTAAAACTATACCAACTATTAAACTAATCTGTACATTTATTCTACGGGGTGTATATTTAGATAACAGACGTATGCATAGATATCATTGTACCTACTAAGCCGACAGGAGGTCATTGTAATTCATTATAAACTACTTTTACATTGGTACCAACACAGATATGGCCAAAAAAAACTGTTGTTCCTTAGAAAAATTGCAATCATTAACACTCAACAAAGTTTTTTGAAATGAAAACTTCTTTATGCGCGTTGAGTACTTTTTGAGTGAAAAAAATCATGGAACTCGGGCATCGTCACCGATCGCTGTACCTCGTATTTTAAAACAGCGCCATCTCTTGTAGAATAGGTGAGTTTTCACTTCTGCAGTCCTATGACTGATGTGTTTTTTTATTTGCCTTATTAGTTTGGGTCTAATCTTGCAACCGAATTTTAAAACAGTTATCTCTAAACGATTGAAATTTTGCATACTCGTTTAGTTTGGATGACAATGCATGGTTAACTAAATGACGTCATTCTAAATCCAATATGGTAGAATACTTATAATATTGGTGAACCAATTATTTTTCATGTAGCCCTAGGATATGGGATTATGGGTATCAAATGAAAGAGTATGATTAAGTTTTTTTATTTTATTTATATGTAATCTTATACATAATTATATGATGAGTAACGTATCCGTCGTCTATATAAACACCTCGTATATTTTTAAACTAAATTGTACAGTTTTAAACCGAGATAGCATTTAAATTAGTTAAAAAATTATAACTTGTAATTTTGTAGTGTTAGGACTCTTTTGCAGGGGTCCGCCTGGGGAAGTACCACACCTTTGCCAGTTATTCAACCGCCAAGCAGTAGTGTGCAAACATTACTGTGTTCTGGATTGAAGGGCAATGTTTCCAGCGAAATTACAGGGCACACAGAGATTTGACATCTTATATCTCGGGGTGACGAGCGCAGTGCATTGCCATCCAGGGTTTTGAACTGTTGAAGTTCAAAATTCTGAGTGGCGTTGTGCTGTTATGGGCATGCGTGAAGGCCATAAGGCGAGCGACTTCGCTCGTCTCATCACCCAGTATCATAAAAATAAATTTAAATAACTAACAAATTTGTTAGTTACTTATACTTTTTTTTATGATACTGGGTGACAGGGGTCTAGCGATATATAAAATTTATCAAAGTTTTAATGTGTAAACTCAGGATATTTTTTGTAAATTTTGTACTAGACTCAACATCTATGTATTTTTAAATCAATGACTACACATAATAGTCAGAAATAGGTAGGTAAGTACCACAGTATTTTTTTTTTGTTTTAATTAGAACGGCTGTTAAGGTATTTTGTAAGAAATTTGTTGTAGCCACTTGCACCCATATAAACCCATAACAGCAACTCTGTTAGCAACTGTGCCGAGGAGTTCAACGCGTTGACATAAATAAGAATGTTTGATCATATATTTGTCACAATACCTGGCGACAGAGTTTCCTTCTCATTTCCGTTCTATTTACTTCTCTTCTTTTCTGTGGTAAGTGCGTACAATAGTTATTTTCTACCTAACACTATTGAATAGCGCGTAGCAAAGGTCGAAAGTAATTTGTATCGACGCATTAATTGTCATGTAATTTGTAGCAATAAAAAACCGTGAATAACACAAATTAACGTAAAAATGTCCATTTATAAATCACACCTAGAACTTCGCGTGAACCTTCATTAGTTTCTAACTACCAATTTTGTTTCTACCACAAAACACTACCGCCGAAAAAAGCTATACACCACCTTATTTTGTTCGTCATAACGTTGCAAGTTCTTTTCACGATCGCTAAAGCTAAATTTGACGTATGTTCGACCACTATTTTCCTACGAAATCGTTGGAAAAGTCATAAAAAACTTTACGTTTTCAATTATAAAGTTCAAAGTTTATTGTGAAATTGTTATAGGTAATTTTGGCGTACGATAAACCAGTTTTTTTCATACAGGAATGTTTATTTAGTTGTTTGTCGTGACTGGTCGTCGTAACTCGTACAAATTATAGTTTTCGTACGTTCGTAAACATGTTTGACCAACATACGGGTGTGTAATTTTCACATTGTTTAATGTGAGAATGGAGTTACAGTATTCAAGACGTAGCAGCCTGATTTCGAACACTGTCAGTTCTCAATCACACTGGATTTTGGTAGATCGATTATTTATGGGGTGATGGATTATTGATGGGGTGGTGCTAAGAAATGACTTCGCGAATGGGCTGAATTAAGGGGGCAAATAAAGTTAGAAAATTTGTATGAAGAAGAAGAGGAAGAACATGCAGAACAATACTGTTTCACAAAAATAAAGTATACAAAATACTGTTGTTTTTTTAAGTAATCCAAAACACTTCATTTTCCTTCTTTCACACTAATAAGGTATACCTACTTTATTTATTTTGCAAAAACTTTGGCAACCCTAGTGGTACATGATAGGTCTTCAACGTCGTTAGTTTTCCCAATTCAGTTTTTGATGTTATGGACATGAAATTTGGTATATTATTTCAGGTTTAAAATAAATAAATATTCCTAAAAGATTTAAAAAAAGACGGATTAAAGAAGTGAAATGTACTCATACCATGTATGTATGTTTACGCCCCAGAATGTAAAAACTGTATTTTTTTCATGACAAGATCCCTTTTTAATTTAAAGTGCCCCCACTTTGATAAATTCTTCTGGGTGTATTGTGCATTTGCCCCTGCAAGCCTATCCAAACCAGCCGACCTCCTTCAGGTACTGGAGCACGGCTTTGGGTCGCTGTCTAAACTGTTCTACCCCTATTTCGCCAGGTGTTGTGGTATTGGAGATTTGTTGTTGTTGAGTTTCTTCAAGGTGTCCCGACCTCAATCTTATGTCTTCTGTGGCCCTGCAGTACAGTAGGAGCTCTACGGTCTTGTTTTCTTGTAGACACCCTCGGCACAGAGGACTGCCTGTAGCTTTAATTCTTTACAAGTGATTGTTTAGCTCACAGTGACCTGTTATTGTACCTGTCATTATACTGAGGTCCGACCTAGTTACCTTAGATAGTTAGTTAGTTGACCTAGTTAGTTTGTTAGTTAATCTCTTATCTATCGATGAGTAGAAAGCTTTTGCGTGTTTACAGTCTATTATTTTATCCCAAAAAAAAACTGTGTTGAGACTTAGAAGATTTCGTGATTCCATAGCCGTTAGTTTACACAGTTCTGCAACATCTGCACTGATTTCTACAAAAGGTCCTTTTATAATGGAAGACTAAAAAGTATGGATAAACTGTATGATAAAGGGTATATATAAGGTTTTTAGAGATGAAGGCGTATACAGAGCAAAAAGACCAAACAAAACTGAAAAATAGTAAATGTCGGTCAGAAGAACCGCCAAAAACACAATAGTACAAGCCAAGGAATAATAACGCAAAGCTCTTTTGGCTCCAAAAATTCTTGAGCATGCATTTACCGCAGTACCGGACCACCTGGCTATCATGGCATGACGCCAAACATTATTCACTGGCTCGCTTCGTTATTCATCAGCATAGAGGGTTGCCAGTTGCTAGTTTTCAGGGTTGCCAACCGGAGTTTTCTCGTAGTACTAAAAGAGTTTGGAAAATGTGCGTGCATTGATTTAGATCTTATTGATTTTGATTTTTTGCCATGTCAGGGGCCTTTGTGCGCCCTAAAAACTCTGACACTAAATTGCGTGCTAAATGGCTTGCCACTAAATTAAACAATGGCGGAACTATGTTGGCCATGCAGTAGCATGTGCGTTTTACAATCTGATGGCACTCAGTTCGTTCCAGGGCACGAAAAATCGACACCGATTTATGGAGTTGTTTTTGTCATTTGTTATGTAACTTATGGTGTGAACAACAGTTAACTATCTATGGTTGAAATTCCGAAACGAAATTCCACTTTTAATGTGCGAACTGCTAGTGTGGAATGTGCTGCGTGATAAGTGTTCCCCTTCGTTTTTATTTTATAGAAGGTATTCCCCGATAGTTACAATCTGAGTATCTTCAAATCACGAGTGAATCGGTTTCTTCTGGGCAAGCGCGTGCTCCATCGAGGACTGCATCAGGCGAGTCGTAAGTCAAACGCAATCCTATTATCAAATTTAAATAGAGGTGCAATGTTTCCAAGGTGAAATGAAGAAACTATAATTTTAACTCTGTTTAGCAATAAACATTGTGGAATAACCCTACAGATTTTACCGATTTGAAAACAGATAAATTTCAAATCATTTATTCGGGAATAATTTATGGTGGGTTATAGTATTGATCCCAAAGGCTCCAGAACTAGTCAAAAACTGTGTGACAGGAGCCAATGGCTTCTCCTATTTCATCATCATCATCAGCCAGAAGACGTCCACTGCTGAACATAGGCCTCCCCCTTTAACCTCCACACTGAACACCCTGTCATCTGCATCCACTGAATGCCCGCCACTCTCACGATTATTATCTTTCCTATTTATATATCAACTAATTATGCCAAAACGGAAATATAGCATTTTAAAATTAGTTAGCAAAAATATTAATAACAATCCAGAATTTTGATCTCTATGCCAATAAGTAGCCAAAAGAAAGAGAATTAAATAGTTTTTTTTTATTATTAAACTAACAAATGCAGATAGCCTCCGATATTCTATGCGCAGCTTGTGCAGCTAGACAATAGTTAGAATACGTCTACTTCAAAACCTATGTATCTATGTACTTACTTAGTTTATTTATAACTTGGCACAGTGCCGACTTTTAGCCACAAAATATTACTGCATTTTAAACTAGGCCTGCCTACTAGTAACCCTGAATTTGACAATATAAGTGGTAAACTAGATAACCTTGCTAATGCACCATTATTGCGGAAAACACCACTTTGTTGCGTCTATTTGGCATATTTCCGTGTGATTTCACCGTTATACATTCAATTATGCAAAAATAGTAGCAGGCAAACATTTAGAGGGTCAAGCGCAGATAGTATAGATCAGAGGTACCCAGACTTTTTTCTCATAATACACTTTCAAAATTTTGCTGGTTCCGGTGAACCGCCTGCAGCTACATTCCTACCATATACCGCTTACGAATCGAGTCTTCCGTAGACCTTGAGGTCCACCTCAACCACTTTGGGAACCTCTGGTATGAACATGATAAAATATCACTTGATCATAAATAATAGTTATTATGACGTTTCTGAATGGATATAGCTCGACATTCTCTAGTTTAGTTATAATAAATGTATTTTTTTTCTATTTGTGGTTAGCATAATTTCCAGATAAGATTCACAATAAAATATGAATAGGAGGATGAAACCTAGCATGTCAGCCATAAAAAACATAGTTTCTATGTTTTCTATTTATGCAACTGCATGGAAACCGATCAAGTCAATGACCTATCACATCCACTTAGGGAAATCCACAATGCCTAGCATGGCCGTACTGAATACATGAATACATGAATTGCAATATAGTCAAATTTAATCCTTGTTGGTTGGTAATCTTGAGTTGTGATATTGGATGACAAGACCTGATAAGACACACATATTAAAAACATAACTCTTCGTCAACACCTACTGATTGTCCCTATTTTTTACAAGGAACAGTGGTTCAAAGCCGAAAGGAGGTCAGTTACGGAGGTCATCATCATTAATGATAACTTTTATCACGGAACCGTCCACAGAAAATATAATTCACACTCTAATTTGGAATACTCATGTCCTTGAGTATTCCAAATTAGTAGGATGACAAAAAAGATCGAAAAATGTACAATTTAACAAAGCTACTTTTCAAGATTTGGTACCCCAAGGTTTAGGTATTATATTTCAAGATTTGGTACTCTACAGTCTAATTAGTTTTTAGTTTAGTTTAATTAGTTTTTTTTTTTTTTAGTTTTTTTTGGTGCTTATAGTTTAGCTTCTTTTCAAGATTCGCTACCCCAAAATTTAGATCCATTTTAAGATTTGATGCTCTAAAGTTTAGATACTTTCAAGATTTTGTACTCCAAAGTGTAAATATTTTTTAAGGTTTGATACTTCAAGTTTGTTTAAAAATTTGGATCTGCGTTATCTCCTTAATCCTACACCGACAGAAATGCAAGTTACCTAATTCGGTCATACTGTAATAGATTTGCATCGCGTGACTCATCAGAACCAGAAGTGGCAGCAATGAGCCAGTAATATTCATAAAAACAATTGGGTAACGCGGCGAGCTGGCCGAATTGAAACCAAGTCCCCTCGGGACCGACATCCGATTGCAAGTGACAGCTTTATGACTGGAAATACAACTGTGAACTGACTGGCTTGTCATCTGCTTGTCGTACTTGTCTCTTCATGTAGATAATGACACTGTTTTCTTGACCACTAAAGTGCAGCGGCTGAAAAAATGCGACTGATAATTACCATAGCAGTGTAAAAAGCTGAACGAAAACAGTAAGATCTGATCACTTTTACTAGCCTTTTAAACGAATTCCAAAAAGGAGGAGGTTCTATGTTCGTCTGTGTGTATTTTTTTTAACGTAACGTTGTAGCTGGTAGCCAATACAGGCTTACGCAATAAGGGTGTACTAAGCAGAAGGAAGGTCATTGGTCATTGTACTCATTACTATGAACAATTTTTACTATGGGGCTGACCATGAAATCGCGAAAAAAGTCTACAATCTGCTATATGGAACAGCAGAAGAAAATAGTCAACAAAAAATGCTCCATATCCTGCAAATTGTGGAATGAACTACCTTCCGCGGTGTTTCCGAGAAGCTACAACATGGGGTTCTTCAAAAGGCGAGTTAATAGAGTCTTAAAGGGTCGGCAACGTATTTGTGATGCCTCTGGTGTTACAAGTATTCATAGACGATGGTGACTGCTTACCATCAGGCATTGGTCTGCTTATTTGCCACCTATGGCATAAAAAATAAAAATAAAATTAATGATTTTTTTCTCGCAATTTTCGGGTCGGCTCCATAGTAAAAGTTGTTGATAATGATGATTATAATGACCTCCTTCCAGCTTAGGTACATAAATATGCTTTGCCTAGCCGTGTAAATGTATAAAATGTCTCCTCTTCCTTGTATTGTAGGTTTCAATGAAGAAATGCAAAAAAATAACTACATACTACAGCTTTAGGCGATAAGGCCACCCATTATACTGCTGTATATTAATTTTTGATGTTAGATGTTTTTTTGATGTTTTGATGTTAAGTTAAGATTTTTTTCGGTGTATAATAAAGAGATATTGTATTGTATAAATTGACAAGCGGTTATAAAATAAATCGCGAAACACACAGAATACACACAAAATACAGCCAAATCGAGAGCCTCCTTCTTAGAAATAGGTAGATTTAGGTACTTTACTCAACAATTAAACTCAACTGTAGAGCAATCAACTCAAAACGTGCCAAACAAGCAGTTTAGATACTAATACTAGGTATCAATACTGGTATCCGTACTCGTCGGAGTATTCGTAACAAGTATAACGAATGAAGAGGTACACATTTCTAGCAAATTGGAGAAACTTTCACTGGAAGTCTCTTTAACGAGGACAAGACGTGCCAAATACGCGTTACTGATACTCCTGGAAGTATTTTTCGAGACAGTAAAACATCTAACTGAAAGAAAGGCTTCTTACTAGACTATATTAATTAGAAGGGTTGATGAACATTGCAACAAATTTTCACACAACCTCGATCCGCTATAAAACTAGAAAAATATACTAGGAAACAAGCTTTTAGTTTGTTTAGATCAAATTTAAACAAACTAACAAACGTTGCTACATATGTATATATATGCCAAAAAAACAACTATGTTTTTTGCACGTACTTAATTATGTGAAAATATTAGGTTAACAAAGTAAAACAATAAAAAAATATAAATCGCATTTAAAACCAGAATTTGGTAAAAAATATATAATTTTCTTTTGGAAGATCAAAGTTGCATAAGCTAATCGCTGAATTGCCACCATAAACGATAAATATTTAGTTTGTAATTACGAATTACGCAAAATTTTTAGTAGACGTCGACGTCGATTCGTATGCACGGTTTTTTAAATTTGACTAATCTAAAATTAGCTCCGTCTTCTTCGCGCAGGTCAATTAAAAAAGAACGGCAACACCTTTAATCCTCGCAAAAATTTAATAGACAATTGATTACAATAGAAACTAAACTAAACAAAATGTAGTTTTATAGGAACTGAAAAATTGATCTAGCCAAATGTGTGATCTCTGGGAAAATTCATTTCCAGCAAATTTTCGCAGCGTACAGAGCTCAGTCACCCGACAAAAAATATGAAAGATTTTCTCACTGAAGTATAAGAGTTGCGGTGTGTCCCTCATGGTGCCTTTACCAGCAAGCAGTGCTCGTTTGCAACGCAGCATTTCGAGTAACAACTCGAGAACACGTGCTAGCGGCAAATATGGCTCATTTGTCATACCCTGTCGTCACCCCCCGCCCTCTCCCTGCCGCCTGCTAACCCCTTGGGCTCCACATCCATCACAAACGCAGTATACGTTGCAGGCAGAACATAAACTTTTATTGTGATCCTAGGGGTGCTACGCCTACGAGCTACGCCGCCGCCGTAGGCATCTACGGTGAAGCTCTGGAAAGTAGATTATGTAGAACCTATCATATGCACGTTTTTTGTTCGAAAAAAAAAAAGACTAGCATTCGCCATTGATAGATATAGATCTAAAGATATCTAAAGTTAAGCGATGAAGCAATATACGACGAAGCACAGAGCAGAAGCAGAAGAAAACGATTCACTTACGATCACGATAACTTTTTAACTAAACTTTCACGAAGTGCAATGGTTCAGGTTTTCAAATCTTACGGAACGCCAGAACATACCAACTTATTGATTATTGTGGTTATAGCATAAGCTAGATAGTCTTCAGTGATGCGTATTGGTAGATATAACTACAGTAGAGCAAAATAGAGTTTTGTTAATGCAATCCATTTAAATTTGCTTTATATTATGTAATACTAGCTGCGCACTCGGTTTTATCAGCTATTTTACAGAAACCAAAATATTATTATGAAATAACGATTTGTTATACTTATTTGTTAATCCAGGATATAAGCTACCTTCATAACACATTTCATCCAAATCCGTTCAGCTGTTACGGAGTTGAGAGTGATCAAACAAACTCACAAAAACTTTAGCATTTATAATATTAGTGTGCATTTTTAGTATTGGTGTGTATATTAATGTAGTACTCTTAATTTTGAATTCTTAGTCTGAATTATTGTGTAGATATACATATGTACGCGGGCATCCAGTGGATGTAGATGGCAGGTTGTCGTTCAGTGTGGAGGTTAAAAGGGGAGGCCTATGTTCAGCAGTGGACGTCTTATGGCTGATGATGATGATACATATGTACAAAACGATTTTTGGTTAGTACAAAGCTCATCCTCTGTTTTACACAGTAAAAAAACTTTAGCACTCAAAAAAACACAGAGTACACGTATGATTGAATTCACTGTACATTTCTGTTCCTATGATAATAGCTCCAGTTTTACGTTTTGCTTTCTGATATGAATTTTAGATTTGCAGCGGTTTCAACGAAGGTTGTAGCGCTGGAATAACGTCGACCTTGGATAGTGCTGAGAATATAAAACAGCTGACTAATTGAGGAATACTGAACTTTTGAAATTTTAATCGTTTGGTCGAATAATCGTTTCAATAGTCATTATCAGAGCCAAGGTGGCATGGAGTATTGAAAGAAAGAAATATGATTTAATTTTTATCCGACTTCAAAAAAAGAAGGGGTATCATATATATTTTTATGTTGGCGGTCAAAAGCAAGCCTATTTCTAAATTTAAAAAAATCAAAATTGGTTCATAGAAATTTTATCAAAATCAATTCAGTAATTTGGCTTTTAAATCAAAATAACTGGAAAATGTTGTTACTTTGATGACAATTGTCATCCGTGGAACCGAAATTGCATATTTTACCTAGTAATTTTGTAAAGTCGTTAAAAAAATTGATAATTATGATGTTTTGTAACATCAGCAACATTTATCAATGTAGAAAAGTGAGCAATATTATATATCTATAGGTGAGATTTAACTATAACTATAGATTAATTTATGTCATGTGTCACAAAAATGGCCTCATCTTAGCATAATACTGTTTACCAAACAGCGCTGATCTTCCATTGAAGCCGTTAGTAATGTCAGGAAAGGCATAGAAACTTGAGTAACTATAATATACAATATATGAAATTAAACAATTTTATAATTAAGTATATTTCGATCCTGGTTACGGTTCGTTTTATAAAACACTAGTGCTGTTGCGCGCCACTTCGTACGCGTAGATTTTCATATAAACTTTCAACCCTTTTTTCCTCCCTTAATCCGGCCTTGCGCAAAATAACATAGGCTATACTTCAATCTGATCATAGCTAAGCATATTCGTGAAAACCGCATTTAAATCCGTCCAGTGGTTTAGGAGATGTGCAAACAAACAAACAAAACAGAATAAAATTTTAAACTGTCTTATCGTGTTCAGCTGCTTATTTTAAGACGCCTTGTTTTTTTTTTTTGATATCTCGCAATTACAGATTTTTTATCTCTACGTTTTTATTATAATGTATAGATTAGAAGTAAGGAGTGTAAAAAAAGAAAAAGTCTTAGCTTAATTATTGTTATTTTTTTACCCAGCACTTTTCTTGCGGTTTAATCTACTTAGAACTGCTTCTTCTAATTACGTGTTCGTGTGTAAATTATTAATGGTTCAAAAGCGAGTTGATTTGATGGTTCCATATCCAAGAACTGGACGACGTGTTTAGAACCGAACCGAGGCAAATAAGTTCGTCCGACACGATAGAGAGACGTTTGCTGATGACAGCGGATCACAATGACCACAAAATAATTGTCTAGTCAAGGTGCATCAGTTCATTATGAACACTCACCCTGGACAGTGCTACCTTTTTTCCTCTTGAGACGATTTAGGCGTCCCACATCTTATGCATTTGCCAATGTCAAGTATTGAAATATTTTAAAGTTTTATTAAATAAAGTCTCCAAGTCAATTTCAGATAATTATTGGGTTTTTTTTCGGGAGGGCTGTTACTATGAGAAGCATTTATCAAATGAATGCTTTAAGTCAGCTATCCCACCAATCGAGAATATATCTACATAATTACATAGAAACACCCGAAAATAAATCCGACAATTTGACAGGCATGGCAAAACCGGGACGTTTTCCGTCCCATACGTAGGGCGGCCCGGGTACCGCAGTGCGGCGGTCTGCGGCAGCCCAGTTCAACTAGTGGGCCGGGTAATCGACTGTTTACTTCAAATTATGGGACAGCGGGATCCCTGTCCTGGCCAGCGTGACCAATTTTACCAGGGTTGAGACCTCTATTTTGTCACAATTTTGAAACGACGCTATTTACTAGGAGGTCATAATTAGAGTGTAATGACCTCTTTTCGGCTTAGTACTATACTATTGTTTTACACCTACAACGGTCTATGGACTGTCTAATGTTTTTTGTAGTATTAGTGTTAGCTTGAGTTTTGTTTTTATGAATAGGCTTTCCTTTGACCGCCAACTCGCCTGATGTTAAGCGATGATGCGGTCTACGATGGAGCACGCTTGCCTAGAAGAAACTGATTTGCTCGTGATTTGAAGACACCCAGATTGTAACTACCAGAGAACACTCATTCAGGCAGCGCATTCCACAGACTAGCAGTTCGCACAGTAAAAGTGAAATCAAAGCGCTTCGTACGGGTTTTCGGAATATCAACCATGTATTTGTTTAGTTAATAAAGGCATGTACTTTCATTCCACAATTTTGTTATACCCTGTATAGATTAGAGGTACTTACAAAAGTAACAAAACAAAATCATAAAAGCAAGACGAGCAAGAAGAAGAGCAAAAAGAAGAGGTAAACAAAATAATATGGAAAATAAACTACAGAAACTTTTCGCATAAATTTATATTTTCTTCAACATCCACGTGTTTGTAAATCAATGAATAAGTAGGATTGTAAATTTGAAATCAATCAATTTGAGCATTCTGATCGTCTCTATACCTTCAACGGTCTACTGGCGAACCAACTGTTTTTTAAATATTTATGGCTAATATTTAGCTAGTTAGCTTGTATAAAAAAACAGGTCAGTATTTTAACTCTGTGAGCTTCGCACGGTTTGTGGATAGAGCCAAATATCAATCCAGATACCTAAATAGGTAAATTTATGAACTTTACGTATACTTTCTTTACTTCTTGGTAGTTTAACAAAAAAGTTGGACATTTCACAATGTCCTTGAGAGATGGTATCGGTGGCACAATGGCGAAACGCCTCCACTGCCAGCTATCTGCAGCCAGCCGATGATATACAGTACTGGCTCACGAAAACTAAAGGTCAGGTTGAGTGCGATCGTTCGAACGTATTCTAGCTCTATCGTCAGAAAGGAAAGAATATAACTGAGGACAATGCATGAAAATATTGCACGTACAAAGTCATACTAATATTATGAATGCGAAAATGTGTTTGTTTGTTCCTATTTCACTTAGCAACAAAGTAACGAATCAAAGTGATATTATCATATTATCGTGACGTACATTTATTCGGAATAAATAGGATACTTTTTATCCCGGATAAATGTTATGCTGATGATGATATAATAATAGGTCGGGGAAAAAGTCTTTTCGTATTTTGTATGTATAAAGTTGTAGTAAAAATCTCATCGGTTGTACTGTTTGTATCTGGCTGGTTTTGATACCATTAAAAATATGACATTTTAAAAAAGGAATACAAAAAGTAAAAAGCAATTTCCCGCCATTTTTCAATTGTTTTTTTGTTCGATAAAATGAGTGAATCTAACGAAGAAATTCGATATATTGTGAAATTTTATTACAAAAAACTGAAAAATGCGACACAAGCCGCGAATAAAATTTGTGACATTTATGGACCTAATGCAGTGTCATCAAGAGTAGCACAATGTTGGTTCAAGCATTTTCAGTCCAGGAATTTTGATGTCAAAGATGCAGCTCGCTCTGGTCGCCCTGTTACGGATAAAGTCGATGCCATTTCTGAAAAAGTGGACCAAGATCGGCATATTAGTAGTTACGACGTAGCTGAAGACCTGGGGATTGACCACAAAACATTTTTGACCCATTTGAAAATAACTGGGTATACAAAAAACTCGATATTTGGGTGCCACACCAGCTCACTGAAAGAAACCAAATGAATCGTGTACTCATTTGCGATTCTCTATTGAAACGTAAAGAAACCGAACCGTTTTTGAAAAGATTGATCACTGGTGATGCAAAATGGATCACCTACGATAAGAATGTGCGCAAACGATCATGGTCAAAGGGCAGTGAAGCACCACAGACTGTAGCGAAACCCAGATTAACACGTAATAAGGTGATGCTGTGTGTATGATGGGATTGGAAGGGCATCGTTCATTATGAGCATTTACCGCCGGGCAAAACCATCGATTCGGATCTCTACTGCCAACAGCAGATGAGACTCAAACAAGAAATTGAGAAAAAACGGCCGGAATTTATCAACATAAAGAGTGTGGTCTTTCATCATGATAACGCCAGACCGCACACATCTTTGGCCAGTCAGCAAAAATTTAGAGAGCTTGGTTAGGAAGTGTTAATGCATCCACCACATAGCCCTGACCTTGCACCCTCAGATTTCCACCTGTTTCGATCTCTTCAGAATTCTTTGGGTAGTGTTAGATTAACATCAAGAGAGGACTGTCAAAACTACTTGTTGCATTTTATTGATCAGAATTCCCAAAATTTCTACAGCAACGGGGTCATGTCACTACCTAAAAGATGGCAACAAGTTATCGAACAAAATGGTACATATATATTATAATTAAATGTAATTAAACTTGAAAAAAATATGTCTTGAATTTGTTTATAAAATACGAAGAAACTTTTTCCCCGACCTTATATAACGAGTAATTCTCTGAGAAACCATTTATTTAACTAGAAAAAAAGTATAATATATCTCTATACTTTGTGAATACAAAAAGTATAATAGTATATCATTCTCGAACTATATATATGCTTTGTGCATAGATATATAGTTGGAGAATGACATAGGATACTTTGATCCCGGATAAATGTATGGTTCGTGAGAAAATGATTCATTAAGCCAGTCTATCGGTTTTATTATCGGATACATTTCAGAGTGTGCATTAGATCTGCATGATCTAAAATTATCTCCTGCCCAATTTTCTATCGGACGGTCAGGGCAGGGTAGGCTCGAAAAGGCGACACCGTTACATGGTTGATATTCCGAAAGCCCGTAGAAATCGCTTGGATTCCATTTTACTGTGTAAACTGCTAGACTGCAGTGCACTGCCTAAATAGGCGTTCCTGATTGTAACAATCTGAGTGTGATCAAATCGCGAGTAAATTGGTTGTTTTCTAGGCAAGTGTGCTCGATTGCAGATCACATCATCGCGGTAACATCAGGCAAGGTCAGCCAAGCGTAAGCCTTTTCCAATAAAAATTACCACGCGGGTGAAACCGCGAGGCGCAGCTAGTATTTAATACTTTCATCTTTCGTTATATTATTTGGTTATTACCTGCTAATTCACGAAACCGTAAGTATTTTTTCAGAGATAGAAAATAACCTTTGTGATCCAGTACATTTCACAAAAAAATTATCCAATTCAATCGTTTTGAAGTTGAATGTTAGCATTCACACACAAACTTTTGCATCTAAATTAAAGTGCTAAGCCTTATCCAAAAGAGAATTTCGCAGAATACCTTTGTAGCGAAAGTACAAATTGATAGCCAGTACAAACGTTGGAAAAATAGTCCGCATTTTTTTACGAATTTTCATGTCATGTTTAGCTGTGTATAACTAGTAAGATGACACAATATAAGAGTTAGCCTTTTCAATTTTAGTGGGTCTACGTTTTGTGAAGGTACCTTAGCTGAGTTACCAGCTACGGTATACGGTAAAACTGTGGAGCGCTACTTGTCTGTATAAACATATATGTATAGTAAGTATATTATAATTTGGGCGAAACTCAACAACAGAGCCAACAGCGTGGCATTTCAACTGGATATTTGCATTGCATGTTCCCGTGAGCACCCTTGAACCGGCGGCACTGACGCGTCGGTTTCGCCCACGTTTTTGCCCCAAGTTATTTCTGTGTCGGCCCACGCAAAGTAACTATTGTTTAATCTGTGCCTACTCTACCAGCTGATTACCTATACAATGTACTGCTATTTTAAAGCCGCAAAGGGGGTGTGTCTGTACACGTAGTATAAAATACTTTGTTATAGCTTTACAGTGAACCGAGATTTAAATAGGATTTGCCCACAATCTTAGTAGGCTCTATCTAGAGTAGTATCAGACTAGTCTATCAAACTTTTTTATAGATACAAATATCAATTCCTGCGTTGCTTTTTTTTTAAGTTTTGGCTCAAAACATTGTTTTTTTAGCCACGTTATGTATAATAGAATTTTCAAGTAACCATATAATTTTCGAACTTTTTCATATTAAATCATTTTGTACAATTTATATTGTATTTGATCTTTATTTTAACATCGGACTTGGATAACGTTTGACCGCAATCTCAACTTAATAAAACTGAAGAAAACTGGAAAATTTCTGAAAACTCAATGACGTTGTAAGAGTAGTACATACGTCTATCGGTTCAGCTAACGAAAAAAAATTCACTTCAGTGGGTCAGCTAGTAGTCTGCTTTTAGGCGAGCTCTACAATTGACACTTTTAATGCCATATACTCTTATCTGACACTATAGTGTCAGATAAGAGTATATGGCAAAAGTTCAACCTTTTTTTTTTTTTTATATGTTAGCCTAAAAATATAATATTAATAGGTTAATATAAAAATAAAGCTTGTACTTACACGATCGCAGCCATCGGCAGAAGCTAATGCATAATGTATTATGTAGGTGTTGCTAGATTTTATTATACCCTGTGACCTGCTTCTTTTTATTGCGCCACCCCTGTTTTGTGATAACGATCTGAGATATCTTTTAGTGGCTTAGGGTTGTCGTGAGCTTATATTGTTTTGGTTCTTGTACGAAGGAGACCAAGTTATTTTATAACATTTTTAAGGCTGTTACTACTAGCCATAGCGCTATTTTTTTTTTGCACGTTTTCAACGTTATTGAAGAAAAAAAAAACACGAAGTGAGAATTTAAACAAACTATAATTTAAAAAAAATAAAAAAATAAGTGTGTTTATTTTTATTTTGGCGGCCATCTTAAAAAAATTACTATTTTGAGTACTGGATACTGTATTGCCACCAGAACTAAAAGTGTATGCAACATTTCAGCAAAATCGGAGAGAAGGAACTGTTTCTAATTCAGCTTGCAATATTTAACAAACTTACTCGCAAGTTTAAATAAAAGCATGTAAAAAACTGATTGGACATAATCTAAAGATTCTGGTAAAATTTTATCTGAAAAACACTAAAATGTATCGGCGTCTCTTTTTATTTCTTTAAGAATGTAAACATAGCAACAATTTCAGAGCTCTGAAATATAGTTTAGTTTAGAAAATGGTACAACAGTAGCGAAGGTTTTTTTTTAGTTTTTTGCCCTAAGCAGAGCAGGCTAAACTAATAAGGCCACACCGGCTCGTCTTCCGTATTTTACTGTCATAAAGATGCCCCAGTAAAGTATTGGACACTTTACTTGAGGCTCCAACGGAGTTTTGGAATCGACATACAAAAACACGTTTCATCCCATTATACCTGTCCACATACTAGCACATTCACAAACAATAAATATTAATCCACCGTAATTATGCACTCGAAAACACACAAGTATAGGAAAGTAATAAGTACAATGATCCGACATGTTTTTTTTTACGTTGGCGCATTAGTTCCCTTATTTTATCGATTTAAATACTGACCACTTAAAGTAAAGAGCCTGACATACTTATAACTTTAAACCACCGGAAATTAAATTCTTATAAAACCTTTGTCATTAATATATGGCTTAGCCTACGAAATTGTGTAGCATCAACCAGCGTCGGACTGGCTATATAGTCGAGGTGGCGTTTGCCAGCCACGGGCCTGGTTTGCGGGGTTTACTGCAAGCCAGGCGGTAGGTAAGATAGGGGGCCCGTGCAGCATAGCCAGTCTCGGGCCCGGGGCTTGTGAGCCACCCAGGCCCTTCCAGCCCAGTCCGACCTTGATCTGTACTATGTTGAAATGCAATGATC
Organism: Agriopis leucophaearia; assembly: GCA_949125355.1. NCBI lineage: Eukaryota > Metazoa > Arthropoda > Insecta > Lepidoptera > Geometridae > Agriopis > Agriopis leucophaearia. The sequence continues at coordinate 15,900,743 of OX421264.1, forward strand.
GATTGAAACTGAAGAAAGCAAACTTCAATAACAAAAGTTTCCTTTTGTTTTTCCAATAAAAAGTTTTCAAATAAATCGCGTTTCTCTGGGAGCGGAAATTAATTTAGCTTTGCAGTGTTTTGTATTTCTTTGTAGTTGATAAAATCAATATCTAAGTAACTATATTTGCTTAGTGTTCATGGATCTGTCTGGTACCTACAAACTAACAGACATTAATGTTAGCTCAAACAACCTACTACAGAACAGAGAGATACCAAAATACATTATTTAAAAAAAACGTGTAACAGACTCTTTAAAATAATCTTAACGAAATCTAAATTCGAAGGGTTTAGTTGTAGCTTTTGATGAGTTCTACTGTCAACTGTCACTGTCCTGGACTCCATTATCAGATCCTCGTATATGTATGGTCGTATGGGACTCTTTTGAAAACAAATGAACCTAACCTCTCGAGGCTAAGATCATTTAATGCAATGGTTGTCCAAACCCAAAGCGCATTGAATGGTGGAGTGTGCGAGCAAATTACTTAGTTCCAGAAAATATCGGTAGATGGTGCCACAGGAAACATTAGATCGCGCAAGTGTTTCGTTCGCGGCGATGTAAGGCCATTTCAATGTTTACAAATAAATTGCTTTTCTTTCTACGGTATACAGTGTGTTCTTATTTGTGTTGTGAACCTTCCTACGAGTGTAAACAAAATTTGGTGCCGAAACCCGAGGAGTGAATCAAGGACAATAGTGAGTAAAGTGAAACAGTGCAAAAAATACTCCAAGTGTTAAAAGACTTAGAAAATTCGGAGTAAATTTATAAAAAATATTACAAGTGTTTTAGGACTTAGAAAATTCAGTGTTCGATTCTTAAAAATATCACAAGTGTTAAAAGACTTAGAAAAATTCGGAGTTCAAATAGCGAAAATATTACAAGTGCCGTAAATAACTTAGAAAAAATCGTGTGAACATTAAAAAAGTTAGTGTGTCTACCTACAACTTAGAAAAATCACGCAAAGTTAATTGTGGACTTAGTCGTTTGTGAATATCAAGACAGGGGTGAATTTAGACTTTGTTTTTGGAGAATCATCGAAAATTTATATTTGATAATTGATTTTAATTAAATTTTGAAAAATGACTGACATACTTCAGGCATGCTTTCGAAGACAAGAGGAGTTATTAGAGCGTGTAATAAAAGCACAAACTACTTACAAAAAATCACCTAAAGAGAGACTTACTGTTACATACATTGAGACAAAAACGGAGGCATTAGAGAAGCTATGGGATTCATTCTTGGATGGTCATAACGAAATTGCTGCTTCGTTAGATAAGGCAGATAAAGCAAAGCAAAGCTATTTTAAGGAAGATGTGTACACACAATTCGAAGATATTTACACAGATTATAAGACGAAGCTTAAAGATGATGTAAAGGTCCGTAGGCCAACTTCAGCATTTTCTGGAGCATCTGGTTCTGGTATCACGCCGAGTACTTCAAAGACGTGTAGTGAAGTCAAACTACCACAGATTCACTTGCCTAAATTTTCCAGTGGCTATGAAGAATGGCAGACATTTCACGACATGTTCGAGTCCCTAATACATAAAAATGTCAGCTTGAGCGCCGTTCAAAAGCTACATTACCTGAAGAGCTGCTTATCGGGAGAGGCTGAAATTCTACTGAAAAACTTATCTACTACAGAGGTAAACTATGCCGAAGCGTGGAGTCAGCTTATTCGTCGTTACAACAACAAACGCTTCAACGCCAATGAGATCATGAAAAGGTTATTCGCACAAAAGAATATAACAACTGAGTCGCCTACCGCTCTAAAGCATCTTCTGGATACGACAGCTGCGTGTTTGAAATCCTTAGAAAATATTCAAATTGAGACGAGTTCATGGGATGCAATAATCAACTACTTGATAGTGTCGAAGCTGGATCCTGATTCTCGAAAGTTATGGGAGCTTGAAGTGAGCAGAATGGAATCGGAGGATGCTGCAGACCAGTTACCTACCTGGGCGCAACTCAAGAAGTTCCTCGAGATGAGATTTAGGACCTTAGAGATGCTAGAGCCATCCCAAACCTACTACAGCAAACCCACAGTTAAAACATCACAAAATAGCAACACCGCTAAACACACTGTAAAACAGAGATCTTTTCATTCGTCAATGCAAGAGGAGAAAAGGAGTTCTACCTGTACGATGTGTTCTGGACCACATACGCTGTACCAGTGTAAGCAATTTGCAACGCAAACCCCTGAGAAGAGATCTGAGTTCGTACAATCAAAGGGTCTTTGCTTCAATTGCTTGTCCACTACTCATGCCGTAAAGAATTGCCAAATATATACCTGTTGTCGTCGCTGCGGCAAGAGGCATCATACGCTACTGCATTTTGAGAGAACGTTCAACCAAGATTCAACTACTGCTGTATCTTCAAGTTCTGAGAAAACTTCTACTGAAGCACCACCTTCGAGCAAACAACATGAGATGAAAGTTGTAGCTCACTTTGCAAAAGAGAGTCACCAGTGCAGAGTATTATTAGCTACAGCGATGGTCAAAATAAAATCACCTACTGGTAACTCACAAATAGTTCGAGCCTTGATTGACCAAGGATCTGAAGCTTCATTTATCAGCGAAGCTACTGCTCAATCGCTGAAACTAAAGCGATCAACTGTGAATGGCTTTGTATCTGGAATCGGTGACGGTCAAACAAGAACCAAGAATTTGGTTTCCTTCGAGATAGAGTCTTTACATAGTCATAAATTCTCTGTTTCTGTCAATGCGTTCGTGTTAAAGAGATTGACGTCATTCTTGCCGTCCAGAGATACATCCATACCTAACTGGCCAGAAATCAGAAACTTACCTTTGGCTGATCCAACGTACGGGAACCCTGGAAAGATAGATATTATTTTGGGAGCTGAAGTACACGGTGAAATTCTACTGGAGGGACTTCTGAGGCATTCTACGTCGAGTGGCCCAGTTGCACAAAATACGCAACTGGGATGGATTTTATCTGGAAAAATAGGCAATGAGTTAGTACTAGAAGATCGGCAAGTAATCAGTATGCATATTCAAGTGAAAGAAGATCAACTTTTAAAACAATTTTGGGAGATAGAGAGAGAACCTGATAGCGTCGAAAAAAGAATGACAAAAGAGGAAATACGAAGCGAAAAAATTTACGAAGAAACAACATATAGAGATAGCGAAGGTCGTTACGTTGTGAGATTACCTTTCAAAGGTTCTAATCCGGAATGTTTGAATGGTCAGACAAAAGAAATAGCCCAAAAAAGATTCATATCACTAGAGAAGAGATTACTTAAAAATAAGAAGCTACATGAAGAGTACAAAAACGTGATCGAGGATTATATCGAGCAAAATCATATGAGCCAAATAACAGATGAGAGACAGTTAAACAATCCTTACGTAGTCTATTTGCCGCACCACGCAGTGATTAGAGAAGATAAGGAGACAACTAAAGTGAGAGTGGTGTTCGACGCTTCAAGTAAAGGAGTAAATAGTGTCTCATTAAACGACAATCTTCTCGTCGGACCTAAATTGCAAGGTGACTTACGTCACATTCTGATGAGATGGAGACGCCATGGCATTTGTATCGTGGCAGACTTAGTCAAAATGTATCGTCAAGTTGTTGTTGACGATCAAGACACAGATTTTCAAAGAATACTGTGGAGATCTAATCCACACGAACCAATCAAGCACTACAAACTGTTGAGACTTACCTTTGGAACATCCTGTGCGCCATACTTGGCTGTGAAATCCCTGCAACAACTCGCAAAAGATGAGCAAGCACGGTATCCACTCGCAGCTCAAATCACGCTGCAAGATTATTATATGGATGACTTATTAGCTGGTTGTGAAACTTTAGATGAGGCTATCGAGATCTACAAACAGATGAACAATTTGATGACAGCAGGTGGTTTCGAGCTCCAAAAATGGTGTAGCAACAGTCACAAATTGCTCGATCATATCAGCAAAGAGAGTCAGAGATCAAATCAGTTGATAAATTTTAAATCTAATGATAGCATCAAAGTGTTAGGTCTATCCTGGAATAAAAATACTGATCAATTTGAGTACCACTTTCAATTACTTGAGAGTAATGAAACGAGAGGAGAAGTAACTAAAAGAATGGTACTGTCCGAGATAGCTCGACTTTACGATCCAATGGGCTGGATAGCTCCGATAATTGTCACAGCAAAAATATTTATTCAAAAACTGTGGAAGTCGAAGTTATCGTGGGATGAGAAACTTACGCCACAACTCTTACTAGAATGGCAACGGTTCAAATCAGATTTACCGAACGTAAAGAAGATTTTCATACCTAGATGGTTACAGAGCAAGAACGACGATGAAGTGGAACTTCATACATTCGCTGATGCATCTCAATCAGCTTATGCAGCAGTTGTTTACCTAAAATCAACGAGTAGAGATGGTAGCACCACTGTTAATCTGGTCACCGCTAAAACTAAAGTGGCACCAGTGGAGAAGGAGATTTCAATTCCTCGCCTGGAATTATGTGCAGCGCTACTAGCCACAAAACTAGTATATGAAGTTTCCCAGATAATGAACGTACCTAAGATGAAAATATTCGCATGGTCGGATAGCATGGTCGTTTTAGCATGGATAGCAGGAGAGCCAAGTCGGTGGACGACTTTCGTAAGTAATAGAACATCTGAGATACTTACCATGCTGGATCGTGATCAGTGGAGACACGTCGGAACGGATCAAAATCCAGCCGATAGTGCATCAAGAGGGCTGCAAGTTCTAGAGTTAGTAGAACATCAATTGTGGTGGCACGGTCCCAATTGGTTGCAACGAGATGATCTTTCACAGAGTGTATGCAACAATTTTGAGACATCGGAAGAGACAAGAGCGATTAAAGTTTTAACATCAACTATAAACGAGAAGGAAGAACCAATTTGGACGAGATTTTCAAATTTACCTAAAATGTTAAGAGTGTTATCCTATTGCAAGAAGTTTTTAAACCTGAGACTACCTAAAGAACAGCGAAAGATGTCATTCAAAATTGTGATTAGAGAAGAAACTGAAGAGATATTAAAATTTTGTATTAAAGAGACACAAAAAATGTATTTTAAAGAGGACATCAACCGTTTGAGATCTTGTCAGAGTATTCCAAACAAGAGTCAGCTCCGTACTCTTCATCCAGTTTTAGATGAGAATGGACTCTTAAGAGTAGGAGGCCGAATACATGAAGCTCAAGTGGAATATGATAAGCGTCATCCTATGATTATGCCTAGTGAGAGTCACCTCACTAAGTTGATAATTCTGGACGCTCACCTTAAAACTCTCCACGGCGGACCACAACTGATGTTGAACTTCTTAAGGTCGAAATATTGGATACTTAGAGCAAGAGATTTGGTGAAGAAATGCTACAGAACTTGTGTTACATGTGTGAGATATTCGCAGCAAAACAACAACCCGTTTATGGGACAGCTTCCAAAAGATAGACTGAAGCCAATGAGACCTTTTAAAATTTCTGGAGTTGATTTTACTGGTCACATCAACATCCGATTTTCACCAGGGCGAGGAGCCAAATCCTACAGAGGCTACATTTGTGTATTTGTATGTTTTTTTTCGAAATCGATACATCTTGAAGCCGTGTCAGATCTGACTTCATCAGGCTTCCTAGCTGCATTCCGGAGATTCGTATCGAGGAGAGGTCATTGCCAGATTTTATATTCAGACAATGGCACAAACTTTATCGGCGCAGACAGAGAGTTAAGAGAAATGTTTACCAGATCTATGTCTCAGCTACCTGATGAGCTTCAGCACCTGCTAGCAAACGAAGGCACAACGTGGAAGCGGATAGCTCCACATTCACCTAATTTCGGCGGACTGTGGGAAGCGGGTGTACGCTCTACAAAAAAACATCTCAAGAGAGTCATCGGGGACTCTACACTTACCTTCGAGGAGCTAACGACCGTCTTGACACACATAGAAGCTTGTCTTAATTCACGACCCTTATCATATCTGAGTGACGATCCAGACGACCCGAGGCCCTTAACACCTGGTCATTTCTTGGTGGGAGAACCATTATTAATAATACCGGACGAGACTTATGAGGAGCATAACATTTCGAATTTGAGACGGTGGAAGTACTGCCAAAAAATGATGAATGATTTTTGGAGAAAATGGTCCAACGAATACTTAGTCACTTTGAACCAGAGATACAAGTGGACCACAAAAAAGACTGAACCTGATATCGATGACATCGTCATTATAAGGGACAATAATATACCCCCAGCAAAATGGTGGTTGGGCAGAATTGTAGAGAAACACAGCGGGAAAGATAATATTACGCGAGTGGTATCTATTAAAACTAAAAATGGAATTTGTAAAAGACCGTGTAATAAACTATGTTTCTTGCCAAAAACAACTTGAGTGGATTAGATTAGGACTTTTAGTTTAGCGATATGTTTTAGATGTATCTTTAGAGGAGTAACTTTGTTTTATAGCCATATATCTAGTTTCTTTATTTAATTTACTATTGGGTAAAATTGGGTTTGTAAAATTGTTTCTTTATTACTAGACAATCTAGACATTCTGTCATGGTGGGCGGTTGTTCTAATTGTCGCAGTTTTATATTCATTTAGAGTCACAACTTGTTTTATATAGAGTTTTCAGAGTTTCTTAAAGGACTACGTCCTTTGGTGGGCGGTATGTCCAAACCCAAAGCGCATTGAATGGTGGAGTGTGCGAGCAAATTACTTAGTTCCAGAAAATATCGGTAGATGGTGCCACAGGAAACATTAGATCGCGCAAGTGTTTCGTTCGCGGCGATGTAAGGCCATTTCAATGTTTACAAATAAATTGCTTTTCTTTCTACGGTATACAGTGTGTTCTTATTTGTGTTGTGAACCTTCCTACGAGTGTAAAGTGGACCATTTTCAATGTTTCAGTAACACTACGGACCCCTTGCGAAGAGAATTTTAAAATAAGAAAACAGTGTTACTTGACAATTACTTGATTTTTGGTTTTGTTTATTTAAATAACAGAACTGCATACTTCAAACGAATTCTAGTAAATAAACCTCGGGAATGTGGACCCCTAGCACTCGCGTCATGGACCCCATAAGGGTCCATGGATGCCACTTTAAGAAACCCTGATTTAATGGTTACTATCATCATCATTATCAGCCTTTCATATTCCCAAAGCTAGGACACTAGCAATTTCTCAGACAGAGAGGATCGGCCCTTATCCACCATCCTGGCCCAGTGTATGTTAGGGAAAGTCATATGTCTTTGAACTTTTTGAGGTACTTGAACATACCGGTGGGCGAAGTAAGAAAGTTCGCTACGTAAAATACGTATCGAATTCCATACAAACATCAAAATTCAAAATTTGTATGAAATTGGATTCTTATTTTACGTAACGAATACTCGTACTTCGCTCACAGTTTCCTCACTTTTTATTTTATAAACGAGTTTTGTCGATATTCGACCATGCCACTCCCATAAATCTAATGACGAATTTAAACTATTTAAATCTAATTAATTGGGGATCGAAGTATCTATAGGGCACGACGGCCCATAGGTACCCCAAACGATCCCCAATTACATAATTATACATACAATATTTTTATTCTAATCTATAGACTTTTCCCTCCGAAGAGAAATAGGTACAGTCTAATAAGACTCTTGACCTCCTCCGATGATGGTGAAGCCAAGAGACTATTACACGCCCCCACATTCTCGTCGAGTACAAGCAAATTATGTTTCGATTCAATACAGTTTCCTCACGATGTTTTCATTCACCGTTTTTTGAGCGATGCCATCGATACTGCACACAATTTCTTTATTTACTAAATAAGTAATAGATGCACGTTGCATGGCTTAAAATAGTAGAACCAACATGCACAAAAGAAAAAGTATAAAAGTAACTGTCACTTTTTCGCAAGGAAATTTAGTTTTCAAGGCATCGCAGCGTCTGAATAAAAAACATTTCACAAAATAAATAATATAAGAGCGCGAATTCCCCCAGACTCCCCCGGTCCCGTAACAATTCGCTTAACGAAGGTGGTAAGGGGGGCGACACACGACTCACAGTACGCGGTGCGTATTGAAGGCGTATCGCTTAGGAAATCTACACAATAAATAGACAAAATTTGCTAATATGACCTCGATTTAAACGGAAATTATTTGTAGAGGTCTAGACAAACTGAACGTGCGTGTTTGTGGACCCAAATAAAACAGAATATATTGAACAAAAAGACCCTAGGAGACATTTATTTTTACCAAAATTTAACCGCTCGTGTATTTTTGCTAAGAATAAGAAAAAAAAATCGCTAGGATATTTTTTCTGAACACCTTATGTATTTATTGTCTAAACACGTCCGTTCATTTTGTCTAACTTTCTCAGATCATACTGTATATAAAAAATACGCTGTTTTTTTTTATTTAAAATAGATCTCTATCGATGGCCTGTTTCTATGCCTGACAGAGGACATCATGATCTCCGTAAGTCAGAAATTCTAAACTGCCGAAGCGTTCATGGCGTTTGTTTTTTATAGAACTTAATGATCTCCGTAGAAAATCACTGGGATATGATGAGTCGGGATCCTCTGAATCTACAAAATGAAAAAAAAAAACAATCCAAACAAAATAAATCATTACAGAAGGAAAAGTGTGGATCAAAGTTAACAAATATAACAGATGTTCAAATAAATAAATCATTGTAAATTTAGTCAAACCAGCGTTTAGACAAAATACAAGAAAACTTCGAGTTTTTTTTTTATATGACAGCACTGAAATAATTTTTAAATTAATTTAAAGCAGAAACTCAATATTGACCTTATGGCTATGTAGTTGAATGTATTAAGTCCCAATGCACGTGGTCACAAGACACTGCCAAAAATAGCAGCGATGATATGAGCACTTATTTAGTTAAGAGGACCAATTGTGATGTAACAATTGAGTTCAATCTACGTTGATACGCGGACGTAAACATATCACAAGTGGGTGAAGTAGGTACGTTCAATGTTTCCAGTGTAATAATTACTGCGAGAGATTTAACATCTAATATCAAAGGATGATTAGTGCAGTGCATTGCCACACAGGGTTTTAAACTGTTGATGTTCTAAATTCTAGGTGGCACGTAAGGGCCAGAATACCGAGTGCAGCAATTTCGCTCGCGCATTTGATGTTTTTATAAGATATAAATATACTGTCTGCTTTTGAAAAATGTGCTTCGGTCATTTTACGACGTTAATATTTCAAAACATTCTGAAAAAAAAAATGTTTTAATATTTTTTGCAATGACCAAATTAAATGGAACAGACTGTTTATCTCATTTTTTGTGGCCATAATACTCAAAATTAATGATGAAACAAAAATATGGTCTAAATATTATGAAATTAATTAATACTTAAACAATTATTTGTTTTAAATATTAAAATGATCGAAGCACAACTTTCAAAGTTTCAAAGGTACCTTTGAAAGTCTTTGACAGACATTTTATATTTAAAAACATTTAATGTGCGTGTGAGATAGCGGCTCGCCATATTCTGGGCCTTTAAATACGATGGGCAAGTGGACACTTACTATCAGCCGAGCGACTAGATCGTCTCATGCCAGTTGCATATAAAAATTATTTATAAATATTCTTTATTTTGTACGACGAACACAAATACGTGTTTTTTTTTATGTATTAAATGTTCTATTTATGAATTCAAAAGTAATTACTACTTGTTGTCGTAGTCTAAATTGATACGCCGGCGAACTATGTATCACCACCTTTATACCTCATGCGTTTCACATACATAATAATATTGTATTTTGGTCACGTTTGGCAAAAGGAACTCAATGCTAACCCCCAGAACAGGATTCGGAGTATTCTTACTATAAATCCAGTGAAAAACAGTCTGCGGATTATTAATATTATAGACTTTTGAGGTTTCAAGCATTAGAGTAATCACTACTCTCCATGTCTTGCTAACAGCTGGCAACCACAGACTATATCTTATTTAGATCTAATAAAATTAACTCCCTGAATTTTGGCGCCAACGTATGAAAATCATAATAATATTGCCATATTTACTTCCCTAAACTTATGTTTTCGAGTGTAAAAATGTATTAATAGTGAATTATTATTTACTAGCTAATGCCCGCGACTTCGTACGCGTAGCGCAAAGTAATTAGTGGGTGGACGATTAGACTGACATATCCAAATATAAATGTTACACTAACGAACACGAACGGAACTTTAAATAGGCACAAATCCATCGGATTATTTATACTGAATATTTTATAGATAATACCTACACATATGACATGGTTGTAGATTTATTGCTCTCCATTTTAATGCGGATTGTCATACTATCGTCATAGTATGATTTTAGTCTAGTTTTAATCTGACTCGATACAGGTATCCCGACATGTCCATAGTTTCAAATATATTTCAAGCAAATAATATATTACTTTTACTGGTTAAATACGTTGGAAGTGTGGAGCCATGGAGCCAATAAGGAAAAAAAATTGATATAAGTCAAGCGAAATGTCATGCATGACAAACGTTATTATTGAATTATTAGTAAATAGTAAGTAGGAAGCATGGAGCGGTATCTATAATTAATCGCTGTTATTTAACATTACTCCGCGTAAAGACTGCCAATCAATGATGTCTAAATCATTTTTGCCCGCCTTCTGCGCCTCGACCCTTCCAACAACTAAACCGCTTTCGTTCACCACCATAACATCCAAAATAGCTGCTAATCATAGATCAGTAACAGATTAGATGCCGCGAGTTCACCTACTTTGCGTGTCTGTTATTGGTCTTAAGTTTGATCCTGGCAAAAAAATGTATTCATTTTAATCTCCGTCGACTTGGTATATTAGCACGTCAGAAGCCAATACAAAAATAAACGTACTTTAAATTACGCCATAATAAACTGTAAAACCTCTTCAAAAGCAGTTGGCTGTCCTGAAAATAACAAACACAAAAAAAAAACTATTTGGTGCAGTCTATCGGAAGTTATGCGGGTACATACATTTCGGCGATTCATTTTTATTTCATCATCATCATCAGCCAGTAGACGTCCACTGCTGAACATAGGCCTCCCCCTTTAACCTCCACACTGAACGACATCCTGCCATCTGCATCCACTGGATGCCCGCGACTCTCACAATGTCGTCGGTCCATCTAGTGGGAGGCCTACCTACGCTGCGTCTTCCGGTTCGCGGTCTCCACTCAAGAACCTTACCTACTTCCCCATCGGTTAACAGTACTTCGAGCGATGTGGCCTGCCCATTGCCACTTCAACTTGCAGATTTTAATAGCTATGTCGGTGACTCTGGTTCTTTGGCGAATATCTATATTTTTATTTACATATAGAGTATATGGCAACAGCCGCTTCAGTCTTCCTACCTACCATGTCTGCGAGTAGAAGTCTGTCATTACGACAACATTACTATAAAATAAGCTAGATGGCGTTATAAATAATTATTAAAAAAAATTTTTTTTACTATTTATTATCATAAATTAATATAGCCTATGTTTCAATCAGGTATTTTATAAGCATATTCATGGAAACTGCTTTGAAATCCTTCTAGTAGTTTAAAAGATGTGCGCGGACAAACAAACAAACTGACAGCCGTCAGATTTGTAGTTCCATAGTTTGAAAATAGATTGCGTACTAAAACGATGTTTTGCGAAAAATTTTTAAATTTGCTTAAACTTTACGAATAATATTATTAAAAACGTAATAAGGTATTCAATAATTCCTAAAATAATGAGTGTAAATCGATCGTAGTTTCACAAATATGAAAAGTGCGTCTATTATAGGTAAATACGACACTTTACCTGAATCACGCAAACGGGATTTTTTTTGCAAGTTAAACCGATATCTGGTATTGCTTTTACTTAGTTAGAAGTCATGTGTGAAGGTATTTGATCTACACATTTATAATATGGTAGGGATTATGTGTTCGTTAACGTTTGTGGAAGAGTGTTTAAGGTGAAAGGCGTCTTTCCGTGTTGTATCCAAAGCTCCATAGAAGTATATATTATAGTTTGACCACTGTACTGGGCCGTGACATGGACCATGACTTACTTTGCGAGACTTTAACTGTGACTAAGACTTATTTGAAGATAGTTGATTGAATCAGGCGTTACTTTGCGGGAAGTTCATCTTTAAAACAGTTTCTTTGACGAATCTCTTATGTATTTCCACTTTAACGTCGCATTAAGTACATAAAGAATTTGGGATCAATTGGATTGAGAATCTTCTTCCTTTTTTGAAGTCGGTTAAAAACTTGGACTTTTTCCTTTTCTAAACTAAAAAAGCAAAAATAATCACAATAATATTTGTCAAAGAAGTAATGTGTATTAGAAAAACAGAAATAAGTATACCTAATATTTAATACCGGAAAAATTAAAAACTAGAACGTCTCTGGGAAAGTTGCGGAGTGCAGCATAGAGCTTATTGGTTAAAATATGCATCTGCAAAGTTGCAAACTTAATTCGCTAGATGACTCTATTGACAAATCAGGTTTGGCAGGTTGACAAAGCTGTTTAGATGTTTGCTATCTAAATGCAAATGAAATGCAAATATATTTGTGTAGCAGTACACGAGTTTATTAGTTAACTTGAGATTTGGGTGAGCTTACGAACGTTAACTTTTTAGTTTTACGTCAGTGGTTGACTATTTGGCTGTCTATTATGTTGTTTACGTGACGAATAGCGCTAGTGATGTGCCTTATATCACGATACATACATTATACAGCTGAATTCCGACGCAAAATTAAGTACCAAATGATATGGCCAAAACGCCATTCCATTGTTATTCGATATTCTCTAAAGAACAGTACACTATTTACATTCGTTTATTTGCTGTGACAGCTGCATATAATAACATTGTAAAAAGCTGAATAAAAATATTTTCCTTCAATAATTCATTAAAGTACGTAGGTATATCTAGTACTGTTTAAAAACGTTGCGAAAGTGGTTAGAATTCGTGGTCTTCATTCGATGAGATTTCTCTGCATGATTTGATTGCCTCCTGCCCATTTTTCTATCGGACTGCCAGAGTGGGCACGAAAAATCGACACCGCTTTATGGTTAACATTCCTAAAACCCGTAAGAAGCGCTTTGATTCCACTTTTATTGTGCGAAATGCTAGTCTGTGGAATGCGCTGCCTGCGAATGGGTGTTCCCCGATGGTTACAATCTTCAAGTCAAGAGCCAAGCGGCCAAGCGCAAGCCTATTATATAATAAAAATAATATTAAAAAAGGTGAGACCAGTTCATTTGTAACAAGTACCTGTGCAAGTATTTCTTATATCTTCCTAGTTCTATTTAGCTAAACTAAAACATAAAATAACGATAGAGGTGTAAATCTCACACTGTGCGTTTTAGGCGTTCTTTTTTGCCTCACACCTGCAATTTGTGTAATGACCTTCCCTCCTGCGGCATTTCCGAGTAGCTATAATATAGGGTTCTTTAAAATGGCTGTTAACAGAGTCTTTAAGGATCGGAAACGTATCTGTGATGCTCCTGGTGTTTCAGGTATCCATAGGTGACGGTGATAGCTTTCGACTGCCCCGGTGGCTCATTTGGTAGTGAACCTACTTTCTGTGCTTGGGGGCGTGGGTTCGATTCCCATCTAGGACAAACATTTGTGTGATGAACATTTGTGTTTGTTCTATGTCTGGGTGTTAATTTCTATTTAAGTATGTATTTAAAAATATATATGTATGTATATCAGTCTCTGGCTGCCACATTACAAGCTTTGCTTAGTTTGGGGTCAGATGACTATGTGTGCAATAATGTCCCAGATATTATTTATTTATAGCTTACCATCAAGCGGCCCGTCTGGTTGTTTGCCATATATGGCATAAAAGACAAACTAACTACGACGAACTAGTAGTTCGTCCCGAACTGTTGTCACAAAAACCTTATATGTTCGCAACCCTTGGACGTATTTTGGACATATTCGAAGTTTTAAATAATAATTGTATGAGGATAAACTACTTATACCTATAGGTACCTGCATTTTTATTAACATCAGATACAACGATACGGAAGTTATTGATTTTAGCGTTTAGGGTACGCAGGGTTACGCATAAACCCCGTACTAAGCCGAAAGGAGGTCATTGTACTCATCATTATAAACAATTTTTACTATGGGACCAACCCTAAAATTACGAAAAAAAATATCAGCTGTTCTATAGAAAACGGTCGTTGACACTTGACGAAAAGCATAAATTTATTTATATGTTGCGTACAATCTGTTGTAATTATCAGATTGCGTCAGATTTTGTTGTAATTATCAAAATGGTTAATATATCATAGCAATACCAGTTGTCAATCCACACTATTATAAATGCGAAAGTAGCTCTATTCGTATGTCTGCTTGCTACATAATCACGACTAAACGGCTTAACCGATCTCGATAAAATTTTGCAAGGTAATATAGTACGTAACATGAGGCCGGACATGGGATATTTTTTCTGAAGAAATCGCGGATGAATTCGCGGTTACCGCTAGTATTATATATATATTGTCAATTCGAGTTGTTCAAACTTTTTTTATTATTATTATTTTCTATTAGAGAGGCAAGTAATAGAGACCCCTTTATTAAGTGCCTTTATTAACTAAACAAAACACCAGCTAAAACTAACACTAAATAAACAGTTAGACTGTCCATAGACCGTTGAAGGTCTTAAGACAATCCAAATGCTCAAGCCCACTATCAGTTGTTCTTTATTTATTTTCAAATAAAACGTTAAACAGTATCTACGCAATTATAGTGGTCAAAAGCCTTTTTGAAGTAAAAACTTCTTTAGCCGCGTTGAGCGATTTTTGGTACGGGCAGAACTTATTGGTCCGTGTCACCACGTATTGGATTTCACTTCTGTCGACAGTCCTCATGACTGCCTATTTTTTCATGGGCCAAGTTGTAGATTGTACCTACGCTAAGATTTTTAAGTGACCAATGACCATGAACGCATTTTTTTTTAAAGATAATTCTTAGTGATAGGTACCTAATCAGCCTACTTTTTGCTGTACATAAGGCTGGTAGTGGACTGAAGTATTCTGATTATGATGATGGTAAAACAATAAATAGGGACAGCTTATAAAAAAGAATTACTAAATTTATATAATTAAAACTCAAAATAATTCTACCTGTACACTAGTTTTAAAACTATGTATTTTTGTCTCTAAAAAGGTTATTTTATTTCACCGAAATACTCTTTGTTTTGTGAAGATATTGTAAAATTTGATCAAAATCCACCCACAAATCTTATAACGTTAACCTAAAATGGTTGGCACTAAGTAGGTTGGAACATTTGGGGCTATCTATAGGCCTGTTACGACAAATAGATAGTCTAGCGGTTTTGTATCTGAATAAAACTAATGTTCATGTGAAAGGAAAGGTAGTTTTTAGGTAAAAAATATCTTGTAGGTTCGAGCGGGTGCGGTATTATTCAGTTTAGGCATGCTTGCTTGTTATTTAGGCTAAGTGCTTATAGTAAACTTTTTGACCTCCCAATAGCCTTTGCAAAAGCTATTAGGGCCAATATTAGCCAAGAATGAAATATTTTTTATTCTTTGTTTTATTTTATGCTATCCTTTTCCAACTCACAGTAAGTAATAAAAATAACTAAAAAGGAAAGACAATTTTATTTTGGTTATGTCGGATTAGTTGACCGAGCAAAGCGATGGTCTTAGAATCTACAGGAACAGACCATCGTGTATATGTATGTTTGTGAGTTTGTATATTTGTTTGACGATAACTCGCGTACCATTAATCCAATCTTTATAAAATGTTGTAGGCAAGTTAGCTTAATTTAATACAATTTTTAAGTTCAAATATAAGCAAAATTGGTCATAGGGTTGCGAGGATGCAATTTGAGATGCAAATGATTTTGATGCATATATCATAAAAAGATAACAATTGAAATAAGTAGTTGCTTGTCGCGAACAGTGACCTCACGACCCCTATATCTCCACAATTCCTGGCCGAATAATGATCAAATTTAAATTTTAACAAAACGTGAGTACTTGCCTACAAAATTTCGTGAAGATCGATCAACGACACGAAAATTATCATTACACAACTGTACAAACATACATATAAACGCTGACTTGTCTCATTAGAATCTGGGACCTCACTTTTCTCGGTCAATGATCTGTAATCCAACTGCTATACACCGGTTAAATTTGTACAAAATCACACAAAAAAAAATGCCATTAGATTAGTCAGGTAATGGCGAGACGGCAGTGCTCGTTTTCACAGGTGTATTTGATACGACATCGCGCGAGTCTTTGACCCCCTCCCGACACAAAACACTACAATCATATCCATCCGCGTCAAATAAACATTTGAGCATCTCATCGAATCGTTTCCTGGCCGAAGTTCAGAACGGAAAAATAAACAGTCCATGAAAACAAAAAAATCATGGTCCGCGCACCAAGGTCGGGTGTTTTAGGACAAATGTGGTCACATTCTGCACCAATTCGACTCCAGACCATAAGCAAGGAATTTAAGTCATAGCCTATACGTATAGTATAACTATACGAAAACCATAATAATAAAACGACTAATTCATCATTTAATCGAAGATCACTTGAAATGCCACGGTAGAGCTCACATTTCAATACATTGCTTTTAGTCGCAGATGCAATTTCTTTTGACCTTTATGGCGCAATGACAACGACCGTGGGATACCGCGCGTGCACCACCCTGGCAAGACCTTGTCTTGACCGTGAAAAAGTGCTTCCGACAATACGGATTCTACGCAACATCGTAGCTCCTGCTACGAAGCTACGAAACGACTACGATAATACGTAGTATCATTAAATTTTTTGGAGTATCATTAGAGTTGTTCAGCTAAGCATTATGTAAGGTATGAAGACGGGTGATGATGATTTTGGTATAGACTTACTGGTATATAGACGTCTCGTTCTGTCGGGTTGAAGGTCGGTGGTGTGAGGAGCACTCGCGCGGGTGTCTACGGCGGGCGGCGGCGGCGGACTGCTGGGCCCGGCCCGAGCTCCGCCGCCCGCGCCCCGCCGCCCCACGGATAAACAACGTGCATTGTGGACCCGATCTGCGGGCCTACGAGCCGTACACCACGACGTACACAGTACTCGAACTTTGCTTGCGAGAGATAAAACTACTCTTATACTAAAGTTCGGTTCATTTTTGGGTCCCGTACCCGAAGGGTACATATTACCGTTTTTTCACTAGAGCAAATAAAAAATACGTTTAAAAAAACGTTTGTTGTACTCCCCTCGTTAAGGTTTTACTTTATGACCTCATTATTAAATCTTCGTAAATTTCTATGAAAATTTCAACTGGCTATCTATTACGGTTCGAAAAATACTGCCGTTAAAATGTAAGTAACTAGCTTTTTAATCTTTTTATGCGCCCGGTGCGAGCTTTTATAACTGCGCCCTTAAAAACAAAACTTGATACTGGTGTGGTCATTTCTTCGCCCCTTCAGAGTCTGCGCCCTGTGCCTGAGCACCGCTGGCACAGCCCTATTTACAGCACTGGGACGGACAGACAAACAGACAGACAGCGTAGGCTTAGTAATAGGGTCCTGTTTACACCCTAAAAAACTTTTTTTTTTTATATTAAGTTTTTGTATTTTATATCTTCAAAACTATAAACATATATACTAAAAATATAAATATATATTATCTGTACCACCACACAGATAAAATATATTTATAGTTTTAGTTAATCAAGGCACTTGCCAGTACATTGTTTTTTTTTTTACATCGGGCACCCAACATAACTATCACCAATAACACAAAACCTTTGTCCGCGTAATCCAAAAGCTACCATTTTCCCAAGCTTCTCCACTGCGCTTACAACGTGCTTACTCCAACCGACACACACTTACACATCCTTACATTTTCCTATAGCACCGAAACCATTGCTGGCAAATCACTTCCCTTCAAGTTACAGTCAGGCACTAAGGCAGCAATGTAGACGTCATACAAAATCCAGCGATAGCAACCTTCGGAAGCAGGTTATCAAATAAATTTTCCGCCGTAGTAGTTATACTGTGGTAGTTGTAACAGTATAGATTTTGGATTTAGTCCCGTCGTAGTGTAAATCTAGTTAAATTATTAGGTTACTTCTGGGAAATGGGACGATTGCTGCTTGCTAGAGATAAAAAAATTGTGTTTTTTTTAAGGTTAAAAATATGGGTCAGTTATGATTTTATCTAATCTTCTCTTCTAATATTTTTAATTCATTGTGCTACGGCGTAGCATCGTAGTGATCCGTAGAGCTACGTGTACCACGAGTGCTACGACACAGGTTTGCTGCTTATTTTCGGTTATTATGACTTTTACCATTTTTTATGACCACTTTTATTTGTTGTGCAAATATTTTATGATATGTTGCATGATAATAGCCAACAACCAACACAAAATGATCAAAACTCGTGACGATGAAATTTCTAACTGCGCAAAAATATAAATCAAGATAAATAGGGAGCAGCTGTAAACAATACATACAGATAGCCATTGCCACATATTAAAATGCGCATAATAATAAAAATTGAATTCAAAATGCGCTCGCGGACACAAAGAGATGAATACAAACGGGGATCCAATCTGGTTTATATGAGAACTGCTAGGGAAGGGAATTAATTCTTTGAATCTACTTGTTGAAAAAACTGCACTTTGTCATGGATTACAACTGCATTTAGACATCCATTTTGAACTTATCGCAGTTGTGAGCTATCATTACCACCGAAAAAACTCTCACTTTTTTTATATCATTTCATTTTACTTAAGTTAGAAAGTACAGAATATACTTATATATGAATAACTAGAAAATTTTAGAATTATAGTTTAACACAAATTTATCTAAATAGTTAAAACTATTTTTAACAATTTTGATAAATTATTGTTACATTATAATTCTAGGTATCATGGCTGTATATCACCGTAATTAGGACAATAACAAACTGGCTGCATAACTGATCAGTTAGGTAGAACCAACTTAGGCAGAGAGACAGATAACGATTATGAATGGGCAGCGTTCATGAAGTTACGTGACATCTTCTCGTCAAAAATACCACTGTGCCTAAAGACAAGGGTCTTTAACCAGTGTGTTACCAGTGATGACATATGGTACTGAGACGGTCCTTAACTGCTGCCCTTTTGGAAAAACTCTGAGTCGTACAGCGGGCAATGGAGACAGTGAAATCTGTCCTCGGAGTTTCTTTGCGCAATAAAATCCGGAATGAGGATATTGGCCGAAGAACCACAGTCACCGACATAGCTGCTCAGACTTACAAATGAACTGATGACTTGATTGGAAACCACGAACCGCACGCAGCGTAGGTAGGCCTCGCACTAGATGGACCAACGACATCGTGAGAGTCGCGGGCATCCAGTGGATGCAGTTGGCAGGCTGTCGTTCATTGCGGAGTTCTAAAGAAAATAATAGTATGAGGTAATATTATACCATGTTTTTTCACATTGGCGCAGAACTCTGTTGATAGAAAATAAGGAACGACGACTTTTTTAACTTTTTTAATATAGGATGGCGTTTGACCGCCAACTCGCCAATGTTAAGCCATGATGCGGTCTATGATGAAGCACGCTTGCCTAGAAGAAACCGATTCAATGTACCTACTTAGTCGGTGGGCCAGATAAAGAGAGCCGTTATCTGTCTCGTTATAAATCGCTGAGATTTTAGCTCCACTTCTTTTCACTCTCGCAGAGTTTTCATGCGCCTGCGCCTAAAATTCCATTGTCTCTTAGTATGTGATGGAACCTCAGATCAGACAAAGAAGAGAGATAATGTAAAGTGGCGTGATGGGTGCGAACACATCAGTGGGGTTAGTACGAGAACTTGCGATAAAGTTCGATACGTAAACGATAGCAAATGTATGAAAAATTCAGTTTCCTTTCACGTCCGATAGAGGCGCTGTTAAATTTTTCATACATTTTGCTATCGTTTACGTAAGAATAACTTTATCGCAAGTGCTCGTACTAGATTATTTGTGTTGCTACAAATTTCTTAGTATGCGTGGAAAATAAGAAAATAAGTAGGGAAGTGAGCTGTACACTTACAATTGTATACTTAATTTTTTTTTGCGTTCAACGATTTAGCGGTAGAGTTTTTAAGGTTCCGTACCCAAAGAGTAAAACGGGACCTTATTACTAAGACTCCGCTGTCCGTCCGTCTGTCACCAGGCTGTATCTCATGAACTTTACTGTGATAGTTAGATGAAATTATCACATACGATGTATTTCTGTTGCCCCTATAAATATTAAATATTTAAGGGGCCTCCCATACAACAAACGTGATTTTTTGCCGTTTTTATAGATATCGGTACGGAACCCTTCGTGTGTGAGTCCGACTCGCACTTGGCCGGTTTTATTTTTTAATGGAAACATTTGAATACGAAGTATAATTGTACTGAGGCATATCTCCCTTGTCTGATCTGAAGGTGGCATTCAACTTGCTTCAAGTGATACATTAATCGAATAATGTGTATACCTATATGAAGTCTCATCCCTATCAACTTTAATTAAAAAATACACAATGCGAAGTTGCAGCGCTGTGAGTGAAAATATTAAATCTTTTTAATTCCAAGCACGTCATGGTACATTCTCAGTGTTGCCACTGTAATACTTATTTATGTTTAGATTCAGATTCAGATTATTTATAGCTTCCATAGAATTACAAAGGTGGTAAATAAAACATTGAAATTAGTACATAGTTCATATGTCGGGCACAGCACAGTAGGAGGGAGGGAGGAGGACGGTAAAACTATATAAAAACTTTTTAATTTATATTTTCATTAAATAATTCAGCTATTGAATAGTAAGCTTTTCCGTTTAGAAACTGCTTTAGATTGCGTACAAAGCTAACATTATTTTCTATATTTTTTATGTCATCGGATAGGTTGTTGTAAATATATATAGCCATAACCAAAGTACCAGACGAGTGCATCTTTAGACGAGACTTTGGTAGTTCTAACTGGTTTGCGTGTTGAAGTGTGTTGTCTAAGTCCGTTTAACTTATAAGCTCTTCACAAGATGTTTTCGATTCTATTGAGATCTGTGACCAATCAAATCTATGGTTTTTTTTCCTAGGTACTGCCCTGTATTTGAGAATTTTTCTAGGTTTTCCGAGCTAATAAATCATTTATCAACATTGGTACAACCGTTTTGCTGGATTAAGTGACCGGATTGGGATGAAATTTGTTTTGAATTTATAACTTTTTATTCCATCAAAATTCACGGTGCATATAACGGTTATAACCGCGGGGTATTGCTAGTCAATTACTAAATGACTTTTTTTATCGGTTATTAGTGTTCAGGCTAGACGGTATGGCATGAATATCATATCCCATCAAACTTCAACGACAAAAGAAATGAGATCTAACTTAGGATAATATTTTGAATCCTAAGGTCTGACTTGGCTAGTTGGAATATACGAATTATAATTAAGTACCTACTAAAACAGTCATGGAAGGGCCTTATGTTCGATGGCTAGTTTCTACCAGCAAGCCAAATTTTCGGATGAATAAATGAGAACTATCGTAGCTTTAGAACGTTCGAAGGCTATATCTATTATTATAATAAATAATAAGCGTAAGTCAAACCTGGGTGCATCAGCCATGTCATGACAGAATTTAGAGCAGGCTATTATGGTTAAATCCATTTCCAATTTTTGTGTCTGTACTATTCACCGTTGAAGAGTTCCCTCGCCGAAATTCAACCCTGGGTGCATCAGCCATGTTATGATGGAGTTTAGAAAAGGTTATATTATAGTTAAATCCATTTACAAAAATTTGTTTCTTTGCTGTTCGCCGTTGAAGAGTTCCCTCGCTGGAAGTCAACCCTGGGTGCAGCAGCCATGTCATGATGGAGTTTAGAGCAGGCTATTATGGTTAAATCCATTTACAAATTTTTCCACAATCCACCTCCTGACTCCATCATCCAATCAGCTCAATAGTACCAGATTATTGCATTGTTACTAAACTTACATTGTTATGCAAAATTTCAGCTCAATCGGAAACCGGGAAGTGGGTCAAACATTGTTATTTCGTTCGTTTTACCTCGATTTCCTTGAGATTCCATCATCAGATCCTGACTTGATGATAATGGGACCTCCTACACCCTTTCGAACTAAAAAATAATTTTTCAAATCGGTTCACAATTGGCGAAAATATTGATGAACATACAAAAAAAATATACATACAGACGAACATAGTACCTCGTCCTTTTTGGAAGTCGGTAAAAACTAGTCAATTCAGACCTTAGGCTTCAATATAAATTATCCTAAGTTAGATCTCACTTCTTTTTTCGTCGAAGTCAACAACCAAGGCATATATCATAATATTAAACTTGGCCCTCATTTCACATTTATGTTTTTGATGGGATTATTCTTTACAAAAAGAAACAGAATTTTATGAAAACGAATCAACGTCCCTGCAGTACACGCCTAGTTTGTAGTCGCGAGACGCAAATATCAACTTTAACTCTAGGGATTAAAGAACTCCGAGAGTGTACGTCTTATTGCGACATCTAGCGACGAATGGCGGAACTCGTTCATTGAACCCGGGACCTTCTTGCAAACCAGTTATTTTCTGTGTCATAGCTTGTTAGTGTGACGTCATAGGCTAATTAGCCAATCACAGTCCGAGGTCTGAATCGCGCAAACGAAGTTTTTTCGTCCGGCTGTACCTATACCACTAGCAAAGTATGGTGTTCGGGGAGTCCTTAGTTATACAGGAAGCCGGTTGTGGCGGAGGGCCGGTCTAATCCTCCGCCGTCTGATTGTATCGTCTCTACAAGTCGTACACGAATGATAGTATATAAACGGTTTGTCACAGCGGTTATAGCTATGATTTACTACTTTGTTAAACAAGATACAAATCGAGGTACTTTCCTCACTCCACTGTATTAGCTACTCTGACTCTCTTTTTGGCGTTAGCACCGTATAAAATACAAAAAACTCAATATTAAAACAAAATAATCTTTTTTTAGTTTGGCTGATTTCTCAAAGATATAAACACCATTTCAATATAGGCCATAAGCTACTTAAATTATTACATAACATTAGTGCAAAAAGACAACACGCCTAAGCGGTCACCCATCCGAATACCGACCGCACCCGGGGCGCCCAATGGTGCTTCCTAACTTCGGTGATCGTACGCAGGTGCCTTACGTCCAACTCTAAACGCGGGCCCGAATAGGTGCAGTTTGCAAAAATCACGCGACCGCAAACCGTATCTCGGCGCGCTAAGGATCGCGTTCGCGTGATTTTGCAAACTGCACCTATTCGGGCCCGCCTTTAGAGTTGGGTGTAAGGCCCCAGGTGGTGAGCAGAAATTGGTCACTAACTCGCACTTGGCCAGTATTTTTATTATTTGTTGGTACTTTAGAGTGTGTAGTATCATGCCAAGTTTGACGCTTGTACTTATTACTGTTTTAAAACAAACATGCGTTAAAAAATACTTTTGTTGTATGGGCCCTTTATTTTTTTACACGCTTTAATTAGCTTGGTATGTATCTATGTAACGGAATCTTTGAACGTGATTTTCACCCATTTCAAAACGAACGATTGATATGAAACTTTGTACACTTATCAAGGACCGATGACAATGCAATAATTTGTAAGTATAGTTTGTCCCATTATCTATACATCCATATATTATATCAGAACCTTCAGGATTAGCGATTTTAAAGCGTGTTTTTGAGTTTTTTTAACTGCGAGAATTATCACTTAGGTAATCCGCCGTAACATTACATATTCTAAAAAATTTCAACTGGCTATCTATTACATTTCGAAAGATACAGATACAGCCGTTAAAATGTAGGACGGACGGACGGACAAACAGACAGCCAGCGTAGGCTTAGTAATAAGGTCCCGTTTAAACCCTTTGGGTACAGATACATTTCAGAGAGAGTGCATCGGATCTGTATTGCCCAATTTTATATCGGACTGCTAGGGCGGGCACGAAAAATCGACACCGCTTTATGGTTGATGTTCCGTCGTAGACCGCATCATCGTTTATCGTCAAGCGAGCCACAAACACACATCGCCTACTGACACAGACACACAGATAATAAATAAAATAAAAATAAAAAAGCCTTCTATTTCTTCCAGAAAATGATAGTTTACAAAGTTAATTAGTTTCATTAGTATCGCAAAAATATAATAGTTTAATAGTAAGTAGTTTCAGAGCTTTGGATAAGTTAGTAGTTAGTAATGTAGTGAAATTATTCTGTAAGAACCCCTCTACAGGTAAAGGCCGCCTCCAAATTGAGCCAGTTTTCTCTGGATTGCGCTATTTGTATCCAGTTTGGACCCGCTATGCGATTAATTTCATTCTCCTATCTGTTGCAAGGTCTTCCTTTTTTCTTTTGACCACTGGCCCCCTCCATAGATAAACGGTGCGTCGGTGGTTAATAGTACATTGTTATCATTGTTGTTGTTGTTGTTTGTTGGGTGAAAGTAACTTATTTAGTCCCGAGACGGGGTTTTTGACGAGACGAGCGAAGTCGCTCGCCTGATGGCTCTTCTCGCTTGCCCATACCAGCACAACGCCACTTAGAATTTTGAACTTTAACAGTTCAAAACCCTGGATGGCAATGCACTGCGCTCGTCACCCGGAGATATAAGATGTCAAATCTCTGTGTGTGCCCTGTAATTTCGCTGGAAACATTGCCCTTCAATCCGGAACACAGTAGTGTTTGCACACTACTGCTTGGCGGTTGAATAACTGGCAAAGGCGTGGTACTTCCCCAGGCGGACCCCTGCAAAAGAGTCCTACCATAACTAAATTATAACACAGCATTATTAACACATTGACATCGATTCTGTTGTACCATTTTCTAAACTAAGTTTGACAGCTCTAAATATTTTGCCCGAAACTTTTTCAGACGTATTGATATGAAATGAAAAGAGATGCTAATAATTTTAGTCCCGTCAGAATAATTTAGTTTAGAGAATGGTTCTACAGAATTGACTCCATTAACACTCTAAAATTCACAAGTTAAGAAAAATACTTCATACAATGACGCGAAATGTTTTTTTCACGTTGGTGGCGAAACTCTCTTTCTAACCTGCATCTTGTTTTTCAATCAATCAGGGCCAATCAATACTTTTGATTTAATAATATTATTTGCGCCGAAGAGTTGACGCAAATAAATGTTGCAGCTTTTCAGTAACTTGTTTCATAAAATTTTAGAATAGTTATTCCAATTTGACCTGCTGCAGTTAAAAATACCCAATGGTGCCTAAAATACCAGCTTATGGAACAATCGGGCTTACTACTAAAAGGACTTTCAGACTACGATACAACATATAGGTTGTTCAGCCAGAAGACAAACATATTTTGGAGAGTATTCAGTACCCAAATCTATACATCTGTCTATATATCTATGCATCTATGTACATAATAAAAACGTAGATATAAAAAATATGTAATTGCGAGATATAAAAAAAACAGGGCGTCTTAAAATAAGCAACTGATCATGATCACTTTAGGACAGTTATTAGAATTTTTATCTGTTTGTTTGTCCACGCACATCTCCTAAACCACTGGGCTGATTTAAATGCGGTTTTCACGAATATGCTTAGTTATGACCAGATTGAGGTATAGGCTATGTTATTTTGCGCATGGGCCGGATTAAGGGAGGAAAAAAGGGTTGAAAGTTTATATGAAAATCTACGCGTACTAAATCGCGGGAAACAGCACTAGTATGTAAATAAAGTAACTTTTTCCAAAAAGATAAAACCTACTTATACGAGAAATCGATGAATTAATTTACGAATAAACGGGGTTCAAACCTTAAATTTTCACGTTAGAGGTGAAATATTTACTTGATTTATCTGTGACCAACCTATAAGGTCGGGGAAAAAGTTTCTTCGTATTTTATAAACAAATTCAAGACATATTTTTTTCAAGTTTAATTTCGTTTTTCAAGTTTTTTGAGTCGGCGGAGTCGAGTGACGAGCGTAAGAACGGCTCCGCGTCAATAAATAAAATTTAAATGTGTTTTTTGCATTACTAACGTTAAAAGTATAAAATTAGTAATAAACAAGTGTCTATTGACAAGTGTTATTGTTAGCATAATAAAATAATCAGGGGAAAACACATAACATCTATAAAATTTGTGTATGCGATTTGTAGTTTTTAAAACCGCTTAAAACCCCTTGTGCATCCAGATTTTCAAGATCTACGTATATATGACCTCATATATTAACCCAGTGACAATATAACAGTATAAAGCAGCATAAGCGATTGAAAACAGTGCTGTTTTAAATGAATCCCAGAACACTCCAAGTTGAATTCTACCCTCAATTAATTTAAATAAAAGTGACCTTCGGACCCGTTCTAGTTGCCCTGGCGAGAAGTTCGAAGCGGTAACCATAAGAAATGCAGGTTGCGCAGGTGACTAATGCCGAGTGGCATTAGTCACAGCTGTTGTTTTTTTTAACCATTTCCACTGATGCGCCGATAGACGGTACTAAGGCCGGACTGCCACGCAAGATACCCAGTATCGGATTAGAAAAATCAAAGATCGATTCGTGCATTGTATATATATTTGTTATCACCTCGACCCCTAGCGGTGACGGTGTCTGTGTCGGGTCTCCTGAGGGTGATCCCGCTCGACGGAGAAGAGTCGCTAACGCCGGAAGTAAGCGAGGTTCCGGCAGCCCTTTGCAGATGGCGTCACCAGTATTCATATGCGTTTAGCGACGCCGGAGCATTAAAGAATATATATTTGCTTGCTTGTTGGAATATTTGTAAACCTTTTAATATTTTGCGTTCATAATTTTTTGGTACTTGAATCGAATATTCATTTCGCATGTGAAATTAATACAATTTGGATTTATAATTATTTTTCTGAAAATTATTGGTTATTGATTGATATTATTGTTTAGTTTTAATTTAATTTGTGTTTTTTAATGGTTTATGAATTTTGACATCGAGGTTTTAAGACCAATACTATTAAGATATTATTTATCATTTACTCATTTAACCTATTTTAATTTATGTTTCGCCTAACGCTATCGTCAGATAGAAAATAACGTTTGTAGTATAGAACTACTACCTACCTATAGGTTTATGATATAAAAAAAATAAAAATATGAATAATTTCACATACGTTTCTACCTATTTTGTTTGACTATGTAGGTAAATGTGAATGTTGTGTTTAATCTTATGAAATTGAATAAGTATAATTTAATGTTGTTTTTAAGATTGATTGAGTGATTTGAAATTTAATTAATGTTACGTAGGTAGGTAATTATTTCTGACATTTGTTATTGCGTTTTTATTATTTGAGTCATTTTTGTAGCCACTGATTTATGTTTATTTTATTAGCGCCCTAATACAATGGATGTGTCCAAGCCATTGACTTGTCCCCACTGCCCAGGGTCTGCGCGCACTTTCAGTTTGCATGGACTTAAAATCCACATTGGCCGCATGCATAAAACTGTGTCGCACACTCGTCCGGTTGACATTCCACTGACCACACAGTCTGCCACTGTTTCCCAAAGTTTACGCACAGCAACGGTGACACCACACCAGTGTCCTTTGGAAAGGCTTGCTGCTTTGAAGGAAAGCATTCCAGTGTTGCGTCACGTTCCTAAGGGCGCGCGAAATCAGGCAGCAGGGAAATTGAGCGATATAATACTAAAATGTGTAGACTGCAACGGCGTAGAAGACTGGTGGTCCCTACTTTCTTTTGCTTTCAGTGCGCTGAGGGTACCGTCAAAGGCGTCGCCTGGCAATATGACGTCAAAGGTGAAGGCGAACATAGAGTCTTCCGGTTTTCATCAATTCGATGATGAGTTTGACAGACCGTCATCGAACCCCAGATCACGATCGGTTCAGAAAACAATAGAATCAAAAGTGTACGAGGGTGACCTGAGAGGGGCCGTCCGCCTGTTGATGTCAAACGATACATTTGCCCAGCGTGGTCCTGATACGCTAGCAGCCTTGAAGCTCAAACACCCTGGTCCCTCGCGCCCGCTTAGCTCCCCGTCAGCGCCGGATGCGTCATATACCACCGTATCCGTTACAGTAGAGGATGTGGCGTTGGCGCTGGGTTCTTTCTATAGTGGTTCGGCAGCGGGCTTGGATGGTATCCGCCCAGGGCATTTAAAAGAGCTAACATCTGCTGCGGCTGGCGAGAACGGACGTCGTTTGATGGAGTGCCTAGCCAAACTCTCAAATTTTTTACTAAGCGGCCAAATTAATCCAGATGTGTGTCCTTACCTATACGGAGCCAGTCTTTGTGCATTGACAAAGAAAGATGGCGGAGTGAGACCTATTGCTGTCGGTAGTACTTTCCGTCGGTTGACTGCCAGGTTGGCTTGTCGCGCTGTGAAGGAGGAGATGTCAGAGTACTTGCAACCACATCAACTAGGTTTCGGTACGAGCCGGGGTTGCGAAGCGGCTATCCACGCCACGCGTACGTACGCAATGGAGTCAGCCAGCTCAAATTGTGTAATCCTGAAACTCGATATTTGCAACGCTTTCAACACTTTAGAAAGGGACGTACTGTTGGGTGAGGTTAAGGACAAAATTCCTTCTCTCTATCCTTTTCTTCACCAAGTCTACCAATCCCCATCAAATCTCTTTTTTAATCATGATCTAATTCTTTCACAAGTGGGAGCTCAGCAGGGGGATCCACTCGGGCCGCTCGTTTTTAGTTTGGCTATTCACAAAATCATCTCGGAATTGAAGTCACCTCTGAACTTGTGGTACCTGGACGATGGTACTATTGGCGGAAGTCCTGAGGTTGTTGACCAAGATCTTCGTGTTTTGGTCCCACGTCTCAAGGGGCTGGGTTTGGAGGTGAATGCTGCCAAATGCGAGTTTTTCCCCTGCAGCGACGAAGCTCGTACACACTTTGACCACTTTAGCGCGCTCTTTCCTGGCCTCAGAGAACTAACATCTACCACCTTTAGCCTATTAGGTTCTCCCATTTTCCTTGATGCAGTTCCTGAGGCTATTATTTCACGTCAACAACTTCTTCTTGCCACCCAGGAACGTCTTAAAAATCTTTCTGCTCACGTTGCGATGTTGTTGTTGCGTATGTGTTTTGCTGTTCCCAAAGTCACATACTTATTGCGGACTACTCCAACCTGGCTTTGTCCGGAAGAGATTTCTTCGTTCGACGGAGCACTAAAGGACACTGTTGAATCGATTCTTAACATCTCCCTCAACGAGTCACAGTGGAGTCAAGCGGCTCTACCGATACGGCACGGGGGTCTTGGGGTGCGGCGTGTATGCGATGTTGGCTTGCCGGCTTTCTTGGCGTCAGCTCATGGGGTTGCGGACCTTGTTGCTATAATTCTTTCCACCAATGGCGACAGGGCGAGCATACCCTACTTGGCTGAGGCGGCGTCGGCCTGGTCTACCCTCAACGTGGATGTGCCGAATCCAGTGACCCCGCATATCCAGCGAGCTTGGGATGACGTCGGGGCTAAAAGGATCCTCATGCAGGTGTCGGAGAATGTCACAGGAGCTGATTTGGCGAGGCTCAAGGCGGTGTCGCAGTCAGAATCTGGGGCATGGTTACACGCGCTTCCTTCACCTCACCTGGGCACCTTATTGGACGATGACTCCCTGCGTGTTGCTGTAGCTCTCCGTCTGGGCTGTAAGGTGTGTGAACCACATAGATGCACCTGCGGTTCCATGGTGGAGGCTGATGGTCACCACGCCCTGAGTTGTCGTCGCTGCATGGGTAGGCTTCCGCGACACCATGCCCTCAACGACATAGTTCGAAGGGCCTTCATTTCTGCCAACGTTCCGTGTGTCCTGGAGCCACCGGGTCTTAGTAGATCCGATGGTAAACGACCAGACGGTTTGACCCTGGTGCCATGGAAAAACGGCAAGTGCTTAGTGTGGGACGCTACTTGCGTCAGCACTGTCGCAGCCACCCACCTGAGTCGAACCGTCCATACACCGGCAGCAGCAGCAGAGGATGCCGCCTGTAGAAAGCGGCAGAAGTACGCGGCAATGGAGCCACAGTATTATTTTGTGCCCATTGCCGTGGAAACTATGGGCAGTTGGGGCACTGCGGCCAAGAGCTTGATCTCAGAAGTTGGCCGCAGGATACGAGATAACGGTGGCGACTCCCGCTCTGGCTCGTTCTTGGTGCAAAGATTGGCCATTGCAATTCAGCGTGGGAATGCTGCCAGCGTTATGGGCACTTTTGCACCAGGCACGGTCCGGGGCGGGCTGTTTGATTAGGCTAGTTTTTATTTATTTATTTTAAATTAGAATTAATTAGTAGATATAATTATAGTTTAATTTCATTTAATTATAATATATATGTGCTATTTTGTTCGATAACTTGTTGCCATCTTGTAGTTAGTGACATGATACCGTTGCTGTAGAAATTTTGGGACAGTCCTCTCTGGATGTTAATCTAACACTACCCAAAGAATTCTGAAGAGACCGAAACAGGTGGAAATCTGAGGGTGCAAGGTCAGGGCTATATGGTGGATGCATTAACACTTCCCAACCAAGCTCTCTCAATTGTTGCTGAGTGGCCAAAGATGTGTGCGGTCTGGCGTTATCATGATGAAAAACCACGCCCTTTCTGTTGATCAATTCCGGCCGTTTTTTCTCAATTTCTTGTTTGAGTCTCATCAGCTGTTGGCAGTAGAGATCCGAATCGATGATTTTGCCCGGCGGTAAAAGCTCATAATGAACGATGCCCTTCCAATCCCACCATACACACACCACCACCTCAGCATCACCTTATTACGTGTTAATCCGGGTTTCGCTACAGTCTGTGGTGCTTAACTGCCCTTTGACCTCGATCGTTTGCGCACATTCTTGTCGTAGGTGATCCATTTTTCATCACCAGTGATCAATCTTTTCAAAAACGGTTCGGTTTCGTTACGTTTTAACAGAGAATCGCAAATGAGCACACGATTCATTTGGTTTCTTTCAGTGAGCTCGTGTGGCACCCAAATATCGAGGTTTTTTTTAATACCCAGACTTTTTCAAATGGGTCAAAACTGTTTTGTGGTCGATCCCCAGTTCTTCAGCTACGTCGTAACTACTAATATGCCGATCTTGCTCCACTTTTTCAGAAATGGCATCGTCTTTATCCGTAACAGGGCGACCAGAGCGAGCTGCATCTTAGACATCAAAATTCCCGGACTGAAAACGCTTGAACCAACATTAAGCTACTCTTGATGACACTGCATTAGGTCCATAAACGTCACATATTTTATTCGCGGCTTGTGTCGCATTTTTCCCTTTTTTGTAATAAAACTTCAAAATATATCGAATTTCTTCGTCAGATTCACTCATTTTATCGAACAAAATACAATTGAAAAATGGCGGGAAATTGCTTTTTACTTTTTGTATTCCTTTTTTAAAATGTCATATTTTTAATGATATCAGAACCAGCCAGATACAAACAGTACAACCTAAGAGTTTACTACAACTTTATACATACTAAATACGAAAAGACTTTTTCCCCGACCTATTATATATATGGGCTATATTTTGAGGGTGGTCCCTGAATAGTAAAAATAATAATTAAATCGGTTCACAATCGGCAAAGATATCGCGTTAAAAACACACAAAAAGACAGTCGAATTGAGAACATCCTCTTTTTTTTTGAAGTCGGGTATAAGGAAGATGATTTTTAATATTTGACCAAACCGTTGACAGATCTTCTGACAGATTTGCACTTTGCCTGAGTTGCACTTGGCCGAGTTATTTACAATATAAGTAAGCCCTTGTCATATTCAAGCCGAAAGCTCTACCTGCTCTACCTATCTCCTCTAGGCTAAGATTTTCCACATAATTAGAGCCTCTTTTGCCATTACGTGGGGTGACTAAGGGGCGACGCATATTACAAAGCTAGATGTGATTTATTATATCGTAGTCTGAAAACTTCTTCAAACCTCGCAAACTAAATTAAATCGCTACCCGAGCTTTTCCACGTGAACGCACCGACCACTCCACCCAGACCCGGGGTATTTCATTAGATCCTACTTTTCCCTTTCGAACTTCGTTCTTTAGGACGCTGAAAGAGGCCAGGCTTCGCTGGTTTTGGACGGACACCCATGAGCCCCCAGTCACAGAATATAAAATAGTTACTGCGACACAGATATCGAAGCTTCCTTATTTTTAGATTTTATGGTTTGGTTATTTTAACAGCCATGGTTATTGTCAATACCTTGCGAATATCCGTCGGGATTCTGTTGACGTTATGTAATGGTGTTTTTATGGTGGTATATCACTGACACTGACAAACTTTGCATATAACCGCAAATTAAATACAAGTTTTTAATAATGACCACTTTCAGCTTTATGAAACAAAATCTGTCTAATACATGATATGTCGAAAACTAAGATGATTGAAGCTGCACTATCGTTCTGTAAAATGTAGTAAGATGACTACCATGTTAAAGGCTATTAAGGTTAAAGGTATTGATTTACAGACAACATACCTTTTTATGGTTCCGTAGCCCGACAAGGATCCCTTATAAATTCGTTCTGTCCGTCTGTCTGTCTGTCTGACGTCTCATATCATATTCTTCATTCACATTCTCTAAGGAATCGTACCCAGAGAAAAGTTTTTTTTTTGTTTACATCTCTTTTTTGTGATCGTACCCTTTTCCAGTATAAAAATCTATATTCATAGCTAGGTACCTACTACCTGGTACTAGCGGCAATAAGTTCTGACATGTAAACCGCAATCATCTCCGCAAGTATCCAATAAAAACGTTACTTACCACCTTAATCGAATTATCAAAATAATTAAATACCGACCATACATTTACCATTACACAAAGGACATATTTGGGAGCGCTCCCCATTGTCGTGTGCGCCGTCTCCGAGAAATTTAATTAGAATTCCGTGAAAATTTCCCTCATAAAGATGTTCCTGATAAAAGAGTAGGTGAGGGTACGGAGGTGGCGCGCGTATTCTCGAAAAATTTACAAGATTTGACAGATTTTGTTATGTTTACTGTAAATTAAGCATTTGATCATTTTGATCACAATTTGTGAGACTCTGGCTGTGAGACTTCCGGATGGAACACACTGAGCCCTAGTAGAGTGAAAGAAGCGGTCGCTCTCTTTGTCAAAAATGACAATAAAATTCGAAATAAAATGTATATGGCACGTCGCGCCTCGGGGCGACGCGGCGGTGCGCACTTGAATTGTTTATAACCAGCATAAAATTATGATGTTGAAATAGTTAACATCCTGGATTACCACATGGGCTACTTTTTATTCCGGAATGATCGATTCCAGTAGTAGCTTTCAGAAATGAAACGCGCCGAAGGACAATCTCCCTCTACTTACCTAAAAGCTAGAGCCGGCGCTGATGATTGACTAGATATTTTTAAAGGTTCGAATGGATCAGCAGTGACAGCGTGAAACGTCTATTTAGCTTGGTAGTGGCACAAAGCTTGCTGAGTTGACAGTAATCTCCAGTAAATAAATAAATAGCGCTTGACACTCGTAGCTTCCTACTAGGATTCCCTGTGTCGAGGATACTATGGAGCACATACAAAGACACGGACAACTAACACACAGGCCGGGCCAGGAATCGAATTCGGGGCCTGTGGGACTTACTACCGCTGAGCTATACCGGTCGTATTTAATCTAGTCATAATAGTGGAGAGCGGAAGAAAGAGAATTATCAATTTAAAAGTTACCTTTGTTTCAATAAACAATCTACGAATACAAGTATACCATAATACCTTTTACAAAATTAATGATCTGTATCACATTCTAAAACTATGTATGCCTAGGTGCATTATAATAAAATCATTGAGGGTAAATAATCAACAAAATGTTGAACCAATAAATTTTAAACTTATACTAAAAAAAACGGACTTCAAAATTAGGAAATACGCAATTTCGTTTGCTTGGATGACATATTTTTCTCAGTTATTTTTATTTAAACAATTAACTACTAAACCGATCTTGATGAAATTTATATGGGACCACCTCCAAAGTATGGCCTACCCAACAAAAGAAATCAACAAAATCTTTTTGAAGTCGGTTAAAAATAGAGAAAAGCAACTATGCGGTAATTCAAGTTAAAATTCTAGTCCAGTTTATTAACAGACTTAAAAAAAGGAGGGACTTCTCATTTTATTTTATTTGCATAAACCGATTTGAAAAAAAAGAGTAGAATTGAAAGAATATATTATTTTCTGATTGGTTCCATAGAATTTCACCAAAATCGTTTCAGTAGTTTGGTTTTTAAATCAAAATAACTGAAAAAAGATGTCATCCAAATAAACGGAATGAGTATTTTTTGAAGTCGGTTATTTAATGGATAAATAATTATTTTATAAGTTCCATTTCACGACAGGTAGATAGAAGAATCCTCCTAGAATAAGCATGCCAGCGGCAGGCAGCGAATGCGGCGATATTTATCAGTAATTGAAAATGTTCCAATCCGTCGCACCGGGTCGCTGGAAACCTGGAATCCCAACTAAATGTTTCTAATGGTTCGACGACGATGTTTTTACAGCGCATCTGCTCGATCACCTCGGAGAACAATACTTATTGATCCATTTTTTTTAATAATTATATTGAGTGACGAGACGAGCAAAGCCGTTCGCCTGATGGCTCTTCACGCTTGCCCATAACAGCTCAACGCCTCTCAGAATTTTGAACTTCAACAGTTCAAAACCCTGGATGGCAATGCACTGCGCTCGTCACCCCGAGATATAAGATGTCAAATCTCTTTGTGCCCTGTAATTTCGCTGGAAACATTGCCCTTCAATCCGGAACACAGTAGTGTTTGCACACTACTGCTTGGCGGTTGAATAACTGGCAAAGGTGTGGTACTTCCCTTTCCCAGGCGGACCCCTGCGAAAGAGTCCTACCAGATGATGTTGTTGATGTCGTATGAGAAGTCAGTTTGATGTTTAAGTGGTAGGACCAGAAAGAGGCATGGATGTCCTAAAAAGAAGATATGCGTGAGAGGTGATTACCTAAATACTTTTCGAGATTGACCCTCGAAATGTCGACTCGTTTCTTCTTTAGCTCATCGGTTAACATTCCGCACACCCAATGCGCAGAGACCTTTTTAATATGCAGTTCGTTCGCGAAGATTTTTTGAACACTGTCATATTAGTTCCTTCCTTCCTGTGACCTCAGCTACATGACTTATAGTCACTCTTCGATCTGCCAACACGGATGTTCTACCCAGCTTAAACTCCTTTGCCCAGCGTGCAACTGTGGAGTATGGAGGAGCAGAGTCCCCCAATGTTTTCACTCGTATGTACTGCACAGTGTATGTATTTGGTAGACATTTTTTTTCAAACAGAGATACTTTATTACAGCTCTGATTTCGTTTTCTCCATTTTGATGTGTTCTCTCCGACTTCTCGTATTTAAATGAATGTACCTCCGGTAATCGTAGCCTATTTTTATGTTGACTTAGTGGATATATGAGAATCAAAAAAAAAAGTTTTTCCGATTTTTATGTGCTCAACAAATATCCGATTATCATTACTTTTCGATCACCGTAGTACGAAGAAATCGGCTGATATAATGAAGTGGAGAAAAAAGCCAATCCCACCTATGCCTACTGGGGCCTTTATCTCATATAAGTAATTCGAGAGGCCTGTTCAATTGTCCGTCAATATCAATACTGATGGTTCCGTCACTGCAACATTTCGTTCTCGTTGGGGACACTCATCATCTCTAATGCACTGGAAGGCACTTTGGTCGAAGATCGCAGCGGCGACATAAAGCGTAATTACCTACCGACCTCTGCGGGCGCGACGATTAACTTTAATCGCCGAATAAAAAATCTTACAGAAAGACAGCCAGAGAGAGTGAAATAACCGGCCAAGTGCGAGTCGGACTCACGCACGAAGGGTTCCGTACCATTACCATTATCTATAAAAAAGCAAAAAAAAACACGTTTTTTGTATGGGAGCCCACTTAAATATTTATTTTATTGCTTTTTCGAATTTTTTGTAATAGCGGCAACAGAAATACATCATCTGTGAAAATTTCAACTGTCTAACTATCACGGTTCATGAGATACAGCCTGGTGACAGACGGACAGACAAGCAGACAGACGGACAGCGGAGTCTTAGTGATAGGGTCCCGTTTTACCCTTTGGGTGCGAACCCTAAAAAAGAAGTTTCGGTAGGTCACCCGTTCTCGTGTTTTCTCAAAGCTGCATCGCTGCACACATACACACATCATCAGCCAATTAACGTCCACTGTTGGACAAGGCTTCCCTCATAGAGAGGGGTGTTGCCATAATCCCCACGCTTGGCAGGCGGCTTGGGGATCGCAGTACGTTCACCGTGTACTATTAGGACGCAGCGCTGCGCTGCCGAATAATTCCGACGGTTTTTCGTCACACTAGTTAATTCGTTTTCGCAGCCCTGAAATAATAGTCATCATAGAAAAATCTAACTACAATAATTTGGTCTCTAAACTGTTTCTCTGTCTGAATTTTTACTCAAACCTTTTACCGACGGTAAAAATAACGTCCGGTCGTGAATCGATAGCGGGCTCTCTACTGTAAGGTGCCTAACGGACATGTGATAGTGATCCGTTAGGCTGACCTTGACGAACTCTTTGTCTCGTGTTTATCGTGAATGTCTAGACTTAGGTAAAACCTAAAAGACTAAGTAAACCCCTGCCTGTCAAACCCCCACCTATATGAAAAGGCTTTTTGAATGTGCCTTGTCTTTATAGGTAGACATTTTTTCTTCTTTTTCTTGACGGTATTTTGGTGTTGCACGTCTTATACATTTGCCAGTGTCATGTATTTAATTATTTCTAAGTTTTTATAAATATCGGTATACAATCATCATCACCACAGTCTGAGTCAAGCAAAGTAAGTCATTGCTAAGTCCAAGTCATGCCCTAGGGCGACGATTTTAAACGTAATAGCTGCTGCAATAGGCTTTCGGACAGTTGTTCGATTGATTAATAATATTAGGCTTAATGAAAATGTTAACTTAATCATCATCATCATCAGCCAGAAGACGTCGACTGCTGAAAGGCCTCTGAAAGGTAAAGATTGTAATTATTCCAGAGTTACTAAAATTTTCAAGCTCCTTTACCAAAAACATAACTATAGGATTAATAATTACCGTTACGTTTGTTATAAAATTGTATGTTTAATACCATTTTTTGAATATTAACTTGTTCTGTGCCATTTAGAAAGTTAGTATAGTTTAGTTTGTATTTATTTGCGTTACATGCAAACAAAAACAACCTAAAAAGTGAATAAGTCCTAACTATAAATTAACGTCTGAAATTTACTTGCGCCGTGTTATAATTTTTACTTACATCATCATCAGCC
This sequence comes from Agriopis leucophaearia, assembly GCA_949125355.1. NCBI lineage: Eukaryota > Metazoa > Arthropoda > Insecta > Lepidoptera > Geometridae > Agriopis > Agriopis leucophaearia. Next base: position 15,938,027 of record OX421264.1, read on the forward strand.
GTAAGACGTCCACTGCTGAACATAGGCCTCCCCCTTTAACCTCCACACTGAACGAAATCCTGCCATCTGCATCCACTGGATGCCCGTGACTCTCACAATGTCGTCGGTCCGTCCAGTGGGAGGCCTACCTATGCTGCGTGCGTCTTCCGGTTCGTGGTCTCCACTCAAGAAACTTTCTTCCCCATATCGGTTATCAGTTCTTCGAGCGATGTGGCCTGCCCATTGCCACTTCAACTTGCAGATTTTAACTTAATTTTAGTAGGTAATACGTAACCTGAAGAAATATGAATAGGAAGGTATGCTCTGTACTTTGCCCGCAAAGTGAATTTCCGTAAGAAGTTTGTATTAGCGTCCTTACCAGTGACGTCATTTGAAAGTATACTGCGTTCTCTGTCTTGCAAGACCAAGACATTAAAATGTTTATATATATATAAATAAAAGGCGATGTGTATGTATTTATGGACTCCGAAACGGCTGAACTAATTTGACGGGACTTTCACTGGCAGATAGCTGATGTACAAGCAATCCGCTCGGGTGAACCCGCGGGGCGCAGCTAGTCTTTCATAATTTTGAACATATTTGAATCTTGTTTTTTGTGATCGGTTTCATTTATGGTCAGCTTTTTATAAGACACTAGCCGTCCGCCCCGGCTTCGCACGAGTGTAAGCTCGGCCTTCGGCCTCGCTACAAAACATAATATAGCCTATGTCACCCGGGGATAGTGTAGCTTCCCAACAGTGAAAGAATTTTTCAAATCGGTTCAGTAGTTTCGGAGCCTATTCATTACAAACATACAAACATACAAAAATAGGTACTTACAAATCTTTCCTCTTTATAATATTAGTGTAGATATCTAAATAAATAATTAAAAAATCAGTCTGGTGGTCTATTTGTGAAGCTTACCTACCAATGTATCTATTAGTGGAACCGCTGAGTAGCGCTCTCAAGGTCTTGATTGAAAAAAACCTACGCGGAATTAAGTAAAGCAGGTGCTTCAATATTGACATTTTTACGATGGATGCGGTAGATACTCGAAGGGTTTTCAAGAATAAATATGAAGAAGCACGAAATAAGGAAGTAGGTAAAGAAGTCATAGGTAATATTATATGGTGTTGGCTTCGGATGTTGGTCGATTCCTGACCGGGCTGATTTTTTAATTGAATGATCATAATCATAATCATTTTATTGGTAACTAATAATTACAGGTCATAGTTGATCCAACGATACCTCCAACGATAGTAGGTATTATAGGTATTAAATAAATAGATCAACATTTTAATGTTCACACCATAAAGTCAGCCATGTCTCTGTTCATTTCGATTGCTAAATAAATTAAGTACCTGCTAATCGCTATAAATATTTTCAAGTCTTAGGTAATGGATATAATATTATAGTCAAATAAGTCAGAGTCAGGCAAAGTAAGTTATGGTCAAGTCAAATTCATGCCCTAGTAAAGTGGTGGAGGCTTTACAAGAGGATTCTATGGAGTTTTGGAAACAATACAAAAAAAGCATATTTCGCCTCGTTATATTATATATCACTTGCCTACACTCGCATGCATGAACACTTATTATATAATAATCCATCATCATCACATATTAACACTCATGCATGCTTGACATGCATATTTGTGTACCAAGTAGCGGTATTCGTACACGAAAATAAGCATGTGTTCAAGGAGTTCGGAGCACATCATCGTTGCCAGAGAAGGCACAAACTTATGGCCAGGACACATAGCCTGGCTAAGTCCAGTAGGATGTCCGTATACGTGGGGGGACCATCCATCTACAATAAATTGCCCGGTGATATAGCGAGCGCAGCTTCCACCGCGATATTTAAAAATAAATAGAAAATGTGATTGTGCGAACACCCGTTCTATACATTGGACGAATATGAAAAATATAATTAAACAATTTCACTGTGTGGTACTAACAATGTGTTAATTTTTCTAATGTTAAGATAAAAATTGACTACGCATAATTTAATTTAATTTATTAAAAAAATCATTTTATAATTTAATTTAATTAATAATTAATTTACAAACATTTATATATTTAAAACGAATTTGTCAAAAAAGTAATCAACTGACCTGTAGCTTTGCTACGAATAAATATTTCATTTCATTTCATTTGAATGCACAAGTTTAGGAAAATAATACAATGAAATGAGGCGACATAGTTTTTTCAAGTTGGCGCTAAATCTAACCACAGACAGACCTCGCATATATTTCTTTGCCCGGTAATATTTTTCTATGGCAATGCTTTCGTAACGTCAATGTCAAGAGTTATGTTAACGTCAAAAGCGGGGCTGCCAGTGATTAAATAGTCCTGAAAAATGAGAAAAAGTTTATGTAGGATTATAGTAGGACCAATTTAATAGATCACATAATATGACACTTCAGACACAAGAAACAACGTAACCTTGTCAGGATATTTTTTTTTTTCAAAGTTAGACTTGCACAATTGCTTAAGTTTTTTCAGTTAAAAATACATAGAGTCTGTGCGGAAAGAGAACCGTCGTGGCGAAAAATGGAACTACAAAACAATATGATTTTGATTATTATATGGCAGCCCAGCCCAGCCATCTGTCAAATGTCAAACTATACTTCGCAATACTTCGTGGTATTTACGTGACGGATACAGCTTTGTTTTGTGTTGTTTTTAAGTGAATTTTGCATAAAATTATGTCTAAAAGGGGAAAATCGTTACGCAGTTCCACAAGGGCAATAATATTTAATATTATACAGTTTTGTCAACGAGAAAAAGTGGCAAAACACACCATTGTTGACCTCAGTAAAGTAACGGAGCGTGTGGCAGCAATGTCCGGTAAATAACAGTTTTATATTATTACTTATGTCCTTCCTAGATAACCTCTGGTTCCTGATATCTCCAAATGTATTTAACTAAAAGGATTTCATATAAACATGTGACAATATTTGTATGTTTTGATTCAACCAATGTTCTTGATAGTAGGCTTAAAGTGTGTTGATGCTTTTATTTTTTTTACTAACTTATGTCTTTTTTTTTCAGGTTTAAGTAGAGATACAGTATCTAAAATAAAAAAAGAAGGTTCTACAAATGACGGCGTATGGTTCACACCGGGGAAAATACGTAAAGGAAGACCAAAAAAAGTCATTCTTGATAAAGACCATTTATTAGACAACATGCAAGAGTTTATTATAAATGTTACTGATTCGAGTACATCAAGTTCAGAAGACGATACTAATAATTTGTATCTCTCTGGTAGCTCCAAAGATGGATCAGTCATGTCTGGTATTGAATGTTTGGAATCAGACTTTGACTATGGTTCTGATTAGTGACTCAATAAATAAATATATATAAATAAAATCTTTTATTTACTAGCTGCGTCCCATGGTGTAACTAGGGATAAAAAATAGCTTATATTGTGTTAACTCAGAGTAAACCCTGGCTTATTATTATTACCCATTACCTATTTGCAATTATTTTTACAACTTTTTCAATAATATTTTGTATTATTTAGACAGAATTTTGTATCAATTTATTTGACAAAGTGTAGAAATATCAAGAATCATAGTCGCGCTATAATGACGTAACAGTGTTGTCACCATAGCAAATACGTTAAAAAAACACAGTGGCGCCCTCAAATTTTATGACGGTTCTCTTTCCGCACAGACTATACCTATTTATTGTAATAATGACAAACAAGAAGAAATTTTTTCGATAAATTTTCATCATTATCATCATCAGCCAGAAGTTGTTCGCTGCTGAACATAGGCCTTCCCTGTTAACCTCCACACTGAACGACAGCCTGCCATCTGCTCCAAGCCAAAAGTTTCCATAGTATTATTAGTACCCATCAATAAGAATATATGTACATACCATAAACTTTGTAGAGTGTGTTGATGACCGTTTTGGAATTGCTGTTTTTTCGCGATATCAGCGTTGGTCCCATTATTATTTTATTTCTATTGGCTATAACCTAAAACGGTTATAGTCAATAGAAATAAACCGCGTATAACCTTTCCGCGTAACCCAGTATACAATGATTGAAAGTGGGTTTTTGGTTTTATAAGACTTCGAAAAGAAAACAGGGAAGTGTTACAGGTAGTTTAACATTATTAAAGTAATATTGATATAAATAAATGGTTGGATATGTACGTCATTTTTGTTGAAATACGGCAATTTTCATTGTTTTATACGGCAACTCAGAGTTTTTCAATAGCAATACTGAGTTGGAGGTTTTGTTTGTAACCTTGTAACATTAATTATCGTCATTGAAAAAAAACACGTCACAACACGAAACGAAAGGGAAAATTAAATCGACATTTCAACACAAATTATTTTTGTTTTGTACCGTTGTGTTCATCTAAACACTTAGAAAAGTGAAAATATCTCAACATGGCTGCAATACCTTTAATGTACGCACAGGATGATTGTGAGCTTGGAGGAAAAGAATCTATCGAGGTAAGTTAGTCTTGTTTTCCGAAACATTTAGCTTTGCATTTCCACATATTATTGTATGTCGATTTGTCACAGCTACAACCTTCAATGTGTACCTAAATATTTCATAATAGAATATACGATTTCCATTATCTATCACAAAGTTTGAGCTAGTGTTACAAGCCTTTGATATTGCGCTAAGAATATGGTACTTACCTCAGGAGGTAAATACCCTGCGACCCTGAACTCCGAAGGCAGAGAAAACATCAAAAACTTTACCCCTAAAATGGTTCCTCGATAGTTTGGCCAAGTGTTTCACACTGAAATGGTTGCTTACAAGTTTTCAAATCTTATCTATTTATCTATCTTTTATACATCTATATCTATACTCTATACATATGATAAAAACGTAGGTAGAGAAAAAAAAACTGTAATTGCGAGACAAAAAAAAACACACAGCGTCTCAAAATAAGCAGCTGAACATGAGACAGTTTTTAGAATTTTTGTTAGTTTGTACACGCACATCTCCTAAACCACTGAACTGATTTAAATGTGGTTTGCACGAATATGCTTAGCTTTGACCAGGTATACTCACAGGCAGGTATCATTCTAGATATTTTTTTTAACGCGTTTAAGTCCACGTTTGACCACCTACTCGCCTGTTGGTAAGCGATGATGTGGTCGATGATGAAGCACGCAGATTAGAAGATACCTATTCACTCTCGCCTTGAAAAGGCCCAAATTATATCTCTCAGGAAACAAGGAAGCCGGCTGGTTGTTCCAATCCTTGGCCGTACGAATTAGAAACGTAGAATCGAAACGTTTGGTACGTATCCAAGGAAAGTCCACAATGTATGGGTGGTAATGGGCCGTTTTCCTACTTGTCCTGTAGTAGAAAGGGGATGATAAAAATTTACACCCGTGCAAAACCAGGGCGTGTCACTAGTAGTTCTTTAATTGGATATTAATATTGTAATTGGATATTCAAGTCAAGGCACTAGGATTCTGATTCAATATGCCTATTTTAATCACATTTTTCACAACTTATCTGTAAGCTTATAAGCATCAAAACTACAAATATTTTAAATATAACAGTAACTCTGTGTGTTTATTACTTGTTAATAACTAAAATTCTAATGAAATTTTCCAAAAAAATAGTGAGTATTTTTTTATGATACTACGAGACGAGCGAAGTCGCTCGCCTAATGGCTCTTCACGCTTGCCCATAACAGCTCGACACCACTCAGAATTATGAACTTCAACAGTTCAAAACGCTGGATGGCAATGCACTGCGCTATAAAATATAAGATGTCCAATCTCTGTGTGCCCTGTAATTTCGCTGGAAATTTGTGTCACAAGACAGACATCTAGGATATTATTTATCCCTCAAATCGCAAAAAACATTGTTAAATTTGAACTTCATTCAAAGATCAATATCATAATTTGCAAATAGCATCTTATCTATCTCAATTTGTCTTGCTTCAAATGCAGTCGACATAAAAAGCAAATAGTACAGAAACTATCACTGTTTACTTCGAAGATAAGATAGGGATACATATACATGTGAATTATGCTATCTTATTTGCTTCTAATCAATAAAAAAAATTCAACCTATTGTAAAATTTTGATATAAGTTTTCCTAGCCCCCACTTCACCTGATATTAGGAGATGATGTGGTTTTCGATGATGCATGCTTGCCAGAAGAAATCGAGGCTCCACATTCCAATACGTGTATAAAAATAGGAGGCTGACATTTTTTTTCACAGTTAGGTCTACACATAGGAAGCCTATATCTGAAACAGGGTACTGCGATACTCAAAATAATCATAATAAAATAATACGCGTAATAGTTTTTAAGTTTTTTTTTAAGTATCCCTAACCAAGCAAATATCACTTGAAAATCGCTATTCAACTGCAACTCCACGACTTTGGCAGCAAATTGACATCGACAGTGACAGTAGTTATGTGGTTTTTGGCCATTTGGTTTAAAGAGTGATATTCTGTTACATTATTTGCTGTTGATTTATCTTCTGTGGCATCCAACAAAACGATTTTTTTTATAGCAAAGCTAAGCCGAACGAGCGTAGCGAGTGAGTCTGGCTTATGCACACTACTATTTCAAGTCCGACTACTACGTAGAATTCGGTAGGTTCGTTAGGTTTATGGTCAATCCATTTCGGAGACTTGGGCAGCCTAAGAAGGCTTGCATTTCATTTGAATGCTCTACTTTATGCTGTTAGTTGGTCCTATGTTAGCTGCTCCTTATGTGCTTTATATTTTCGGTTCCAGGATGACTTTGCGTACCGCAATAACGTGATGAATGCAGACAGGGAGATCCGTCTTGGCTTTATCCGCAAAGTGTATGGTCTCCTGACTGTACAGTTGCTGACAACTGTGGCTATCGCAACAGTCCTGACCGTGGTTGAACCTGTGCAAGTCTTCATACATAAGAAGTGAGTTCGACCATACAGCTTTTGATTTGTTTTAACCAAGACACATCTTGATATGTTTTGCACAACTTATGACACCTCGATCTACAACGCATTCCATGTTGCTGATGATAGAAGCAGATGGCAAACAAGCTCTTTTTTTCGACCCCCGATAAAAGTGCTGATAAACTTCAAATGGCTGATCATTTTCTTGAATCATAGCTAAGAATACTCTCGGTCAAGTCACCGTTCAAACAAAAGAAGATAAATTAAAATTGGTTCACCCATTTGGGAGGTACCAAACAACATTGACTTTTTGACATTTGACTGCCCCGGTGGCTCAGTTGGTAGTGAACCTACTTTCTGCGCTTGGGGGCGTGGGTTCGATTCCCATCTAGGACAAACATTTGTGTGATGAACATTTGTGTTTGTTCTATGTCTGGGTGTTAATATCTATTTAAGTATGTATTTAAAAATATATATGTATGTATATCAGTCTCTGGCAGCCATATTACAAGCTTTGCTTAGTTTGGGGTCAGATGACCGTGTGTAAAAAAAAAAAAAAAAAAAAAAAAAAACATAAGACGTAATTTGCTTGTGCACGATGTAAGCCACGTCGGTTGAGGGGGGGGGGGGGGTATCGTATGGCGCTTGTGATTGAAGAAAACAAAAGTCATTCATTCAATTCGCGCCTAGGATTGGCCCACTCGAAAAAAATCCTGCTCAAAATTCAGGGGGGTATACAAAACGGTCCTTAAAACTCAACACAATGTATGGAACAGCTGATTTTTTTCGCGTTTTCTGTGTTGGTCCCTTATCAAATCCGTCCCTGAATATCTTTATCTACACTAATATTATAAAGAGGAAAGATTTGTACCTATTTTTGTATGTTTGTAATGAATAGGCTCCGAAACTACTGAACCGATTTGAAAAATTCTTTCACTGTTGAAAAGCTACACTATCCCCGGGTGACATAGGCTATATTATATTTGTAGCGAGGCCGAAGGCCGAGCTTACACTCGTGCGAAGCCGGGGCGGACGGCTAGTACCCTATAATTTCACTGGAAATAATGCCCTTCAATCTGGAACAAAACTGCAAAACAAAACCTTTGTTCTTTTATGTTAAATAAATGGCTATAAACGTTTGTTTACTTTATTTCCAGTGACTGGCTGGTGTTTGTAGCTTTCATTCTAAGCATGGGTACGCTGCTCGCGTTAATCGCCAAGCGAAAGGACTCTCCGGCCAACCTCTACCTGCTGGCTGCTTTTGTAAGTTCTGCCTTTAGATTGATCCGCCTTAGCATTTAATTTATTTTTATGGGTAACATTGATATTAGGTCAACACTCAGAAATGTCCGAACCAAGAGTAGAGTAAAACCTCTGATCAGAAAAACAAGGGATACAACTCTCCATTGAAGATCAAACCCTTACCACAGAATACATAGCACTACAGGTACAGAAGATGCACTTCGCAAAGTCATTTAAATAAGTAGCGACTCTAGCTACTACACCATAAAGTGCAATTCAGGACGCGCTAGCGCTAACTACCTACAGCTCTATTAACTTACAAGTTGCTTCTCTGTCTATCGCGTAATTCTTGTGCCGTTATCTGTCTTGCGGCAGCGGGCACGGCAAGTCCAACAATACAACTACTTCTAGCTTTACACCTAAAGTGCGGAGTGCGCCAGGCCTGCCCTTACTCTAATTTTAATTTTGATATAATTCCAGACGGCAGTTCAAGCGTACACAATAGGCGTGGTGGTCTCGTACTACAACACGGTGATAGTGCTGCAAGCGCTCGCCCTCACGTTCGCGGTGGTGCTCGGCCTCACCTTATTCACTTTCAACACCAAGCGCGACTTCTCCTTCGTCGGATACGGGTGAGCTACCTCCAAGAGCTGGTCTAGAATAGATGCTTTTATCTACGACTATAAAATAAAATAATATAATTATCAATATAAAAAACAGACTTCATAAAAATGTCAGAACTGGACCAAATATGCGCCCTCTATCCCATAGCGCGTGCATTTATTAGGCACTATCGGTTTTAGAGAGCGCATGCCTGATTTAGTACTGAAGTGTTCCGACAGATGTCTCTTATAATATTTTTGTGTGGAAATGACTTAATTGTTACATTGTAAAAAAATAAAACAGTAGAACTGGACTAAATTGAATTGGGACCAAACGAGAAGCACCAGCTTTCAAATAAAGAGCCACCAGGCGAGCGACTTCGCTCGTCTCGTCACCCAGTATCATAAAAAACAAAAAACAAAAACCTATAGTTAGAAATCATGACAATCCTTACAATAGTAGGATTTGGATTTAGCCCATTGTACTATTCTAATATATTGTTTCAGTATCGTGGCCGGGCTCTGTGTTCTCATAATTGGAGGGCTCCTGCAAATCTTCATCCAGAGCTCTGCCTTCGAAGTGGCTCTCTCCTTCACCGGAGCCATCCTGTTCAGTTTCTTCCTGATCTTTGACACACAACAGATGATGACTGTCCTCTCCCCTGAAGAGTACATCCTGGCTACCATCAACCTTTACATGGACATACTTAATCTCTTCTTATACATTTTGCGTATATTGAATGAGTTGAACAGGAATTAATGCATTTTATTATCAATTGAGCGGGTTATCGTATTGCATTTGTAACATCTTAATTCTGATCAAATAAAAATTAACCAGGTGGTTTACGGCGAACATGAAAAGTGAAGCCACTTTTTGAACGTTTGTGTCTGTGCGTAGATCGGTGGAAATCGCACACTGTGCGTCTTACACGTTCCTTTTTGCTTTACACCTGCAATATGTGGAATGAGCTCTTTTCTGCAGCATTTCCGAGTAGCTTTAATATGGGGTTCTTCAAAAGGGCTGTTAATAGAGTATTTATGGGTCGGCAACGTATCTGCGATGCCCCCGGTGTTGCAGGTATCCATAGGTGACGGTGATCGCTTACCATCAGGCGGCCCGTCTGCTTGTTTGCCACCTATGGCATAAAAAAAGTAGTTTGTCATTTTCAGTATGAAATTCACGTAGTTTTAAATGCGTATGTGTGCGTGAGTCCGTTTATTTATCTGGGAATTCAAGTAGTTTTGGAAGCGATTTTGACTTCATTTTGACTGTATGCCGTAATCATGTATATTTTATTTGATCTAAGCATCTTAACTGTAACATTAGTAAAAATGTGTTAACTGCAACTGGGGTTTTTGTTTTAAGTTGAAAATTGTCTAAAATGTTCAGAACTGCACATAGTGATGGAACTTGTTTGAGTGTTCTCAGGATTGCCTCTGTTCTCAACATGTTCCATCCAAGGCACCACCGTCGCTTACCATCAGGCGAGTTGGTGGCCAAACGTAGATCTATTATATATGTATATATATTTAAAAAGTCTGAGGTCTAAGGTAATATTTTTTCATGCTACCATTCAATAGCAAGCCATGCTTTCTGTGTACAATTCTTTTGATTATAGGTAATTCTATATACCGTTCGAAACTTCAAACATAGTACCTAAAAATATCGTTCTGGGCGTTCAATAAAATAACCTTATCTAGATTTCTGGCATTTAGGCATCAGGAAACACCCTTAGAAAGGAAAGATTTTAGATATGGGGTCAAAATAACCTTCTGACAATGCTGGTGGCTGAATTAGTACTGTAAAACCCTTAAGGCCTGGGTCTTGTGCAACTGTAAAATCTTTAATGCCCTGGGTAGGGTCTAATAATGAGATTTATAGCCCCATGTTATATAATAAAAAAAAATATGATACGATAATTCTCTTATTATACTTACGTCCATAGATCACAATGCCATCTTATGTGGTCACTAGCAAGTGGAAGATCTTCACTTAACTATTATACGTCGCTGCTAAAATAATTTGTATAATAATTTCAAACTTTATGTAACAAAAGAGTTGTAATTTTTTTCACTACATGTATTATTGAAGTATTTTTAAATGTTTATAGTGTATGATAGAATTCGTCAGTTTATCAAGTTCTAGGTAATTTTTGGATGTATAGTAGTAATTCGGTCAAAAATGACCCCACACAAGTCCACAACCGAGGGCTAACAACAAAGACCATATAACCACTTGACAGCTCAACTTTTACCTCCCCTTTACAGGGAAAAATGAAAAGGTACTCTGAAAAGAATGAAAAACCTGTGATGAAAAGGTACTAAATTTTTAGCAGGATCTTTTTCGAGAGGGCCAATCCTAGGCGCGAATTGAATGAATGACTTTTGTTTTCTCCAATCACAAGCGTCATACGATACTCCCCCCCCCCCCCCCCCCCGCGACCGACGTAACTTACATAGTGCACAAGCAAATAATGATGAGTCATGCGCGATCAAGTGGTTATATTATCTTTGTATGGGACCAAATATCATCTGTCTATCATCGTTTTCAATGGATTATAAATATACTATGGACCCCTTTCGGCTACACCCTTTCCGCGTAACCCAGGGGTTGCGAAATGATGGAATTAACAATTTTCGACGGACGGCTGTGTACAATAATGCCGCCCATCTTCGATCATATATTTCTGTAGATGCAATGTTGCCGCCTAAAAAATGGCACCGGAAAAACAAGTCATAAACACGAAATATACCTTGTTTCGCTTTCCGTGCTTATCTCAATGCATTTAGGTTTAAATTTGATTACAATATATGACACTAGGAAATTTTTCGAAATACTTTAAGTGGTATATCATCTATGTAAGTACGTATTGACGCGGGGACAATTTTTTGTTCGATTTTGCATGGAACTGTGCATCTACAGAAATATATCGAAGGCGAAGGAGGGTATTCGAATCATAGATAAGTTGTTCTAATTGTATCCAGTGTGCAAGACAAGCGACAAAGTAAGACAGATGGGCGCGTGGCAACAAAAGACAGAGAAAGACTATACGTGTCTGTCAACCAAGTGGGGTCATTTTTAGCGGATATTCTATTTATGGGAGTTAATTTTCCTCATCTATTATTTCTGTAGTTCTTGATTCACACAAAATTATGTAACTTCAGTGTTGAGTTTGGGGGACGAGATAATTAGAACTCTTATGATGGAGTCTTGTGAAGGCTGTGAGAATGAAGTTTTTGTATATACCTATGTACTAATATAATTATTTTTGACTGTATTTAAAATTATGTTGGCTTTTCAAATTCTGTAATAATTTATTATTGTATGTTACATGTCCGTTGCTTTTTAAAGTGAAAAGTTTATTCACGGAAGCCAATGGTCTAAGCTCCGTTATTTAGCTAAATACAATGGAACATAAAATATAGGGTGCACCAGAGATGTGCGAGGTAGCTAAGCGGTGGCCAGGAAAAAATCAACCAATAGGAGGCGAGACGGAATGAAGCGATTTCGTCTCGCCTCGTCTACTATTGGTCCACTTTTTCCTCGCACATCTCTGGTGGATACGCAGCCTCAGTAACCAGATGTGCAAGATACTCGAATGCTGCGCGAAGAAAAAATCAACCAATAGGATAGCTTCATTCCGTCTCGCCTCCTATTGTTTGATTTTTCCCCCTCACATCTCTGCTGAAAAAGCACCCTTAGGGTTCCGCCACACGATGCAGTCTAGCGCCGCGTCGTACCTACAGCAAACTGAGACAAGGCACTTGAACTATTGGGCTGTTATTATTTGGTGGAACATAAGCTTTTACATCGTATGATATAAAATGTGAGTAGATACCTGCACAAACATTCCTTTAACTAAAAGTTTTATGCAAACACGGTGTTGTTAAATAGTATTGTAATATAATTATTGTTTGGAACTAAACTAGATTTTTATTTGCACTTAAACTAGGTCCAAGTATTATTCGCTTTGACATCTGCAATAATATTGTAAACAGCTGAATAAAAATAATAAATATGGTAGATTACTGATATTTATATTATTATTGAAACCAATATGTTTGATGAAGAATTTAAGTATACATAATATGTTTATTGAAAATAATAATTTAAATCGGTTATTAATGTACTGATATATACGCGTTTAAAGTTTTTGGTAGAGAAAACTCTGTCCCTTTCCCACAAAACAAAAAATGACGTCACGCCTCTGTGCGCCATACTTGTCAGAATAGAATTTATATGGCGTACAGAGAAGTGACGTCATAATTTGCTGTTTCGCTCTCTGTCTAGCATGATATTAAAATGCTTAGAAGTTGTTTATTTTTGATCAGATTACCATTTTGTCTAAAAATATTAAAAGAAAATAATGATTGCTTGGCCGAACGTACCTAAACTGCCAAGTGTCACACCCCTGATGGTACGCCCATAGATCAGAGTATCCTGCGTCGTAACTATCTGAACCGGGATAGATTCATTGGATTATTTGGTCTCTCAGAGATAGGTAATTAAGCATTATCCTTAGTAATAGAGTCCATTGACACCCTTTGTGTACGGAACCCTAAAAGAGGTAAAAAAATCCAAGAAAAACTCTTGTAAAATAATTATTGGATGTATTCAAAACAATATGCACCATTTTCATACAGAAACCACAACACGATTAATAATTAACTAAAAAAATTCTATAATATTTACAAGGAAGTATATACTAAAATATTTATTATGTACAACTTACGGCAAATGACTTTTCCATTATTAGACACATTGGCAAAATGCTCCAAAATATTTCATTGAATATGTCGATTTAACTGTCAAATTTGTCGATCGATAAATAACGGTACTTGCACTGCAATTACGGTTCCATCACACATGACGGACAATAATCATAGAATTAATATATTAAGAGCTAGTTTAATCCTATTGCTTTATTTATAAACTCATTAAACGATTTTTTTACGTTATTACTATTATCACTAACAAAAAAAAATAGGTCTGTGATTACCACTGACTCGGTCCAAGTTTTATTTGCTCTGACGGCTGCAGCGGTAGGTACAAAAAAAACTGTAAAATCTGATCAATTTTGCTAGGGTCTTAAACATAAGATTGTATCTGGTAGCAGCAAACTGGTCCGGCAACACTCGATTTTTAACTGACTTCCAAAAAGGAGGAGGTACTCAAATCGACTGTTTTAATTTATTTGTTTGTTTCCTCATAACTTTCGACTGGGTGAACCGATTTTGATAATTCTTTATTTGAAAGCTGGGGCTTCCCTTGTGGTCCAATTTGATCCAGTTCTGACTTTTCTATGAAGTCAGTTTTTATATTGATAATTATTAGGTCTCTGGTTAACCGAAATGGGGTACGAGAGTTTCAATCGCCGGATTGGCTGTAGTGTATGCATACACAATTACACAGTGCCAAATTGCCCCCCAACCAAACCACTTTTTGATCAAGATTTTAAGTAGTAGCAAATTTTCACTATAGTTATAAATTCCACTCTAACGCCTCTTTGACTTAGGCCTATTAGGTGCTAGAGTGGAATTTTAAAAGATAATGTTTTATTTATCTTCTAACAAAGCTATTTGCAGCTGTCTGAGCTGAAAAAAATAACTTGGACCAAGTACAGTCTCTATTACTTCTAAAGTTTTACGTCTAAGAATGTTGAATATCACTTGGATAACTCACTTTGGTTCACAAGTCTCACTCTTCCCACAACCTAAGTTCTTTAAATCCATTTCAGTCTCAAAAAGTGCAGTATCTTTTTTCAACTGATTTATTTCCAAATGCACTTTCATTTCACTTATTTCATCTACAATTGGGGTTTTTCCTTCAAACATATTTTCATCATTTTTATTTGAAGCAGTTTCTAGTGCAGTTTTTTGTCCGATACTTGGATCTGTTTCTTTGTTCAGAGAATTGTTTGGTTCTATTCTGGGTTCTTGTATATTTTCAGATGACGTACTTTTAGATTTTTCTACACAGTTGTCTTGATTAGGCAAATTGGGTACTGGATCAGAACGTAAAATACTTTTATCTATGGTTTTAAGTAATTCAATTTCAAGTGATAATTCGTTTAGATTTATGTTTTGTGAAGAATTATAAGTTGTAGATTCTGGAGTAGATATAGAAGTTATATTTTCGGAGCCACAATCTTTTTGTGAGAAGTCTATTCTCAAATCTTCGGACAAAAGCCCAGTTTGAGATTCTGTGTTTGTTTCCCCTTGAATTTCTTCTTTCGGATTAATTTCCATTTGATCATTAGAGGATTCATTTTGGGGTTGTTTCTGAATTTGTTTCATATTTGTTTCTTCTTCAGGTTCTGGAAGCCTATTCTCAGGTTTTTCTGGTTTGGAAATCCTGTTTTCAGGTTGTTCTTGTATTGTATCTTCTATATCTTGTTTTGGGAGCTCCGATTTTGACTCAGCAGATACTTGGATTTTTTCAATTGAAGGATTGATTTCGATGTCTTTTTTCATCGGTTCTTGTTTTTCTATGTCTTCAGGCGGAAGCCTATTTTTGAGATCTTTATCGGCAGGTTTATCTCTTATTACTCCGAGGTTTTGCTGTTCTTGTACTCCAATTTCAACTTTACTTTCAAGTTCATTTGCAGATGGTGTCTGGGGTGAATCCATATCCATTTCGTCAGTTGACGGCCAAGTTTTGACCAGTTCCTGTACTCTTTCTACTACCATATCTTCTATTGAAGGACTTCGAGGTTTAATTGTTGTGGCCTGAACTTTTTCAAATACTATATCTTTTATCGAAGGACTTCGTTGTTTAATTAATGTGTCTTGTACCTTTTCAAATACTATATGTTCTATCGATGGACTTCGTAGTTCATTTTTTATGTCCTGCACTTTTTCATCTACCATATCTTCTATTGAAGGACTTGGAGGTTTGATTTTTATGTCCTGTAGTTTTTCAGCTACCAAATCTTCTATCAACGGTCTTCGAGATTTGATTTTTATTTCTTCAGACTTTTTAACCTGTTTTTGTACTTTTGTAGTGTCTTTTACAGATCTTGATAATAGTTGTGGTTTTGGTGAAGATCTGTAATCAACATAAAGATTGTCATTGATGTGCCTAATGAAAATAATGAATCAGTATCTGTACTGCAGGTTTTAAACCTCAGCGGAGAGAACGGAAGCACCAAGCAAAAAACCTTTATGAAACAGTTCCATACAAATAAACTAATTGTAGCACGCTGTCGCTTTGCTGCCCGCAGATGTCGTTACAGCAGCCTAAACGTTATTTATACTAGTTTTTTATGCTAAAGGTGGCAAACAAGCTAACGGGTCGCCTGATGGTAAGCGATCACCGTCGCCTGTAGCATACCGTTCGCGTTCGTACCGGCCCCGGTTGCCAATGCATTGAAACAAACACAAATTGGGAAACAAATCTGTTATCAATCTATGAAATAAAATACCAAGAGCCCTTCAATGGTAAAAAAAATTGTCCGCTCAAGCGGGGCACACTTGTGCTGTTTGTAGACAGCATACAATTTTCATGTGGAAATAGTTTATATATTCTCTCACACACACACACATATAACATTAGCACATGAAATACTTGTTATCCTAGAATCTATTCCTGTACGATAGTATTCAGAAATGAAGCGCGCCGAATGACAACGTCGCTCTACCCTGATCTGGCTAGGGCCGGCGGTATCAACCATGGTTGATTGTAGTGAATGAGCTCACCGCGTGTGTTCGCGCCTCGGGATCGGCTGTTTCTTCTGGCAGCGCGGTCCGTGCCGCGTCAGTTGCTGGAACGAGCTGAACTTGCGGTCGCACACGTAGCACACGTGCTCGCTGTGGCTGGCTCGGTGCACCATCAGGTCAGTGCTCGTCGCGAAACCTGCACATGAACAACCAATGACGATATAACCACTTGACAGCTCACCCTTTACCCCGCCGTGATGAAAAAATAAATAAATGGAAGCGTTATACCTACTGTTTCCCCTCTGGCATTTACACCCCCCCTTGGTCGTCCATTTAATCACATCATTTGCAGTTGTGTGCGCTCAATATTGAAGTGTGCGTTTGTAGAACTAGTAAGAATATGTCAGTGTGTGCAATACGTGTTACCTCGCCCCTTCAGTTTTTGGCAGACTTTTTTCGGTACTAGCTCGAGTTTAAAGGCAGATCCAAACTATATATTATCAAAGACCCGCCGTGATGAAAAGATACTGAACTTTCAGCAGAATCTTTTTCGAGGGAATCTTCGGCGCGAATTGAATGAATGACTTTTGTTTTCTCCAATCAAAGGTGCCAAAAGATACACCCCCTCCCCACACACATTCACAAACACACACTCATGCGCGATCAAGAGGTTATAATTATTATCTTTGCTCACAGTATAGTTACCAACACAACACCAACTTTGTAGCGTGGATAGCTCAGTGGTTAACGCATTTTAATTTCAAACCAACAGGGTGTCGGTTCAAATTCCAATAATAAGCTTAAAGGACAGATCCAATAATCAGCAAGTTTATGGTGCTAGCATTAAATCTTAAAAAATCTTTTATTGTATTTTGTTACTAGCTTTAAATCGCTAATAATCTATAAAATATAATAATGTACACAAGGAAAAACTTAAATCGATGTGTTAAGTCAAGTTGCACCTACATCAATAAAATTACTATTACAAAAAAAAAAATATCAAGGTAACGTTAGAATAGAATAGAACACTGCTTACTCTGGTCACATGACTTGCAAGCGTATTCCTTGACACGAACTTTAATTTTCCCAGGTGACGGGCAGCCCTCAGCCTTCCGTTTCACGGTTCTGTAGGAATGTTGTGATATCACATGTGCCTGAAATATTTTGAATTAGTTTTTTTTTAAACTACTTCACTGGTTCCGGTACTACAAGTAACCCCTATAAGTTTGTTCAGTCCGTCCGTCCTAATCCTTTAGATCGGGTGTCGACGCCGCCCATCGGCCGTGGACACACGGCCGTGCGGATAAAACCATCAATGATATTTGCCGATTAAAAGTTAACTTTTCTCCATTCAATTTTAGAAACGCATGCTCAAAATGATCACTAATATCAACTAAACAAAATAGGTTTGTCCTAATTTATTTTTTTACTACCGTTCAAGTTTTACGTAAGCAGATTTATTACAATTATTCCTGATAGTTTACCTTTAAGCCAGAGACGCTGTTGAACACTTTGAAACACAGCATACAATCTAACGGTAGGTCCGGTATAGCCTCCAATAACTCGTCCCCACTGACTGGTTCCTGTTTTATTGTTTGGTTCAAATACTGGAAATGATACAAACATCAGTATTACAAGATAAACATGATTATAATGATGATATTTCATTTCGAAGACACCAAAGAGGGCACTGAACATTGGTCATAAGCTCATAAGTACCAAGGGCATTTTTATTTTTTTAGGTATGCATGCGTTTGACCGCCAACTCGACTGATGTTGCGACGCGATGATGCGGTTTACTAGAAGAAACCGAGTCACTCGTGATTTGAAGACACCCAGATTGTAACTACCAGAGAACACCCATTCAGGCAACGCATTCCACAGACTAGCATTTCGCATAATAAAAGTGGAATATAAGCGCTTCGTACGGGTTTTCGGAATATCAACTATAAAGCGAGTTTTATGGGAAACAACTCGTCCTGAGTTTTTTTTTTTTAATACGCTCTTTAAAAAAGTTGTTACCAACAGTCATATCGCCAATTTAAATGTTAACTAAGTTACATCAAAATCCGACAACTTATGATCGACGTTGCAGAAAGTGGAGCCACGCAGAACAATCGAACGAAACAAAATCCTTAGGTTTAAGCACTTCATCTTCGTGCTCGCTCTACGTTCGAGTAGTCGTTCTTCTGCGTGCTTCATCTTCGACCACATCGTCGCTTACCAACAGGAGAGTTGGTGGTCAAACGCGGACTTATTCGCGTTAAAAAAAAACATGGTAGTTTTTTTTTTTTTTAAACAATACTTACCATACTTAAGATCAATACTAATTAGTATCAGCATTTACTAAGTATAACCCAGACATAGAACAAACACAAATGTTCATCACATAAATGTTTGTCCTATATGGGAATCGAACCCACGCCCCCAAGCACAGAAAGTAGGATCACTACCAACTGAGCCACCGAGGCAGTCTTAGTCAAGTAGGGTCTTACTTTCGCGTGTGGTAGGTGGTGTGGTTGTGGTGGTTATCAAGTATAATTTGGTTGGTAGTCTTCAACAACTGCGGCATTTAATTTGTTAATGGCAGCCGTATTATGCAAATCGGCATTGGACGTCATTAAATTACAGATTATCTTGTCTCAGACAATGCAGACTAAGAGGACCATAGATGGCTTAATTTTAGCCAGTTTAAATTGTAACCAACACCACAGAAATCAGAGCCACGCAAGACAGTCGAACGACAGTGAAACGTTTTATAGGTAAGTACTGGAATTTAAGTACCGAGGTACATTTTTTAAGTCAAGACTGAAACTTTACAAGAAAAGTTTTTGTTAGTTTTAGAAGGGAATCTATTTTTAATTGAGTAGCTCTTACTTCTGTTTTGTATTAAGTAGGTATAAGTTGCTTAGCACCTACTTAATAAATGCGGCATATAATTTATTTTTTGGCAGCCGTATTATGCTTACCTGACGGTCGTATATTGCTATCGGGTATCCGTATATTGCCATCGGGCGTCTGTACATTCTGTACAATGCTATCAGACGTCCGTATATTGCTTGTACTTTACTTTGTAATGCTATTAAATGTAGGTATGTCTTATTTGCTCACCAACCTAAATCCTAATTGTATAAATAAATTGTAAATGTAATTGTATTTGAAGAATATTGGAATGAGGTATGTAAGTAAACAACGTGGATATTCGCCAAAGAACCAGTTCACCGACAAAGCTATTAAAATCTGCAAGTTGAAGTAGCAATGGGCAGGCCACATTGCTCGAAGAACTGATAACCGATGGGGCAGAAAAGTTCTTGAGTGGAGACCGCGAACCGGAAGACGCAGGGTAGGTAGGCCTCCCACTAGATGGATCGAAGACATTGTGAGAGTTGTTTTTGTTTGCATGTAACGCAAATAAATACAAACTAAACTATACTAACTTTCTAAATGGCACAGAACAAGTTAATATTCAAAAACTGGTATTAAACATACAATTTTATAACAAACGTAACGGTAATTATTAATCCTATAGTTATGTTTTTGGTAAAGGAGCTTGAAAATTTTAGTAACTCTGGAATAATTACAATCTTTACGCGATTAAAGCAAATAAAGATGTAGAAATAATTTTGGGAATTAATAATAAATAAATATCTGGGACATTATTGCACACATGGTCATCTGACCCCAAACTAAGCAAAGCTTGTAATATGGCTGCCAGAGACTGATATACATACATATATATTTTTTAAATACATACTTAAATAGATATTAACACCCAGACATAGAACAAACACAAATGTTCATCACACAAATGTTTGTCCTAGATGGGAATCGAACCCACGCCCCCAAGCACAGAAAGTAGGACCACTACCAACTGAGCCACCGAGGCAGTCAAATTACTTAAAACTAACACATAACACAAAAACCTCAAACAGTTTTTAGCATTATAACGATGATACTTAATAACTTAAAACTAAAACGTAGATAACAAAAAAACACTTATAAAAAAGGGATCAAAAATGCGTCTTGTGACAAAAATTTGACTTATGTGAAACTTTAGTATCAAACTTGATAAAGTATAAAGACCGCCAGTTTAAAAACCAATTACTTGGAGGCATTGATAAATTCTCAAAAGATTTTTTTTCTTCTATGATATTCAAATATTGAAAAATCTTACACAAATGGAAATCAATATTCAAATGACAATTTGCTCAGATACGTTTTAGAAGATTTAATTATACAGCAAGGGCCGATTTTTTAATCCTGAGATAAGAATCAGATAGGATTTATTCCATTGATAGCATGATTTCGAACTTTTCAATAGTCAGAGGTTATCTGCGTAGTAAAACCTGTAAATTTATTAGACAGATCAATTTAATGATTTGTTAACTATCTGACGGATTGAAAAATCGGCCCAGTCATTAAAATATTTCGTAGTAGCTTCAAAGAAAAAAACCTTTATGACATACGTTAAATATTACAAAACGTAAAAACACTATTAAATCTTTATCATAATTATCTAAAAGTAGAGTACGTTTTAATAAAATAACTAACACTAAGCAGTAACAAACACGCACGTGTGCACGTGTGACATTATCAGTCATTAAAATAATACAATTCCTCCTAAAAATTTATAATATTACGAGTATGTATTGAATTTAGTGGAAGCAAATTGGAATTGACATATCTGGTTGTACCTACATGTTACAATTAATACACACCATTCCACCACAATATTATTTCTATTTTCATTTTCAATAAATTATCATTGGACAAATTTTTTAGTGTAGGTATTTTGGACAAAAACTTTAATTTTAGGCCAGTCCTTATTGCGAAGAAGATTAGCATATTTAGTTTTTAATTCATCGCATTCTACACGTTTCGGAGGTTTTTTACTTTTAATATGGTCTTTAAAATATTTGGTCACGAGCACGACATTTTTCGGTTCAGTAGTCCAAGAGACATGTGTCCTCTTCTTTTTCGGAAAAGTCTTATTGATTATTTCTTGTACACGTACTTTTCTTGGAAAGCTCAAATTAATGTTTTGCGATGTTCCTGCTTCTTCTAATTCAGTTTCATTAATGTCTCCTACAATTGCTTCATTAATGTCCAAGTCAATTTCGTCTAACGTTTTTCCTTGATATTTATCTGCCTTTTCATCTTCTAGCAGAAGTAAAAGTTTCGAGAACTTTGCCATCTGGTAAACATCGCTAGGTAGCCGATAATTGTCTTTCTGTATATTTAATGTATGACCCATAAAGGTTGCTAGTTGTTCTAGCTCTGAGTCAGTCATAGTAAATATTTGGGTCATTGTAGCTAAATGTTTTCGAAACCGTGCAGACATAAGAGCCTGATAATTTTTGGCTCCACAGGCTTTTGCATATTTCTCTAAAGCTTTGTAGCCACAAACAGTTCCTCCACCTGCTTTTACAAATAACAAATCATTGTCATTTTCAATGTAAAGGTGCCTCACTGATAATATTTTTTTATGACATTTTGTACTTCAGTACTAAATAAAATTGGAACTCCTTTTCCTTTTTTATCTCGAATCACAATTCTTTTAAGTTTATCTACTAATATATTTTCTGTCGCAGAAAGAACTTT
Organism: Agriopis leucophaearia; assembly: GCA_949125355.1. Taxonomy (NCBI): domain Eukaryota; kingdom Metazoa; phylum Arthropoda; class Insecta; order Lepidoptera; family Geometridae; genus Agriopis; species Agriopis leucophaearia. The sequence goes on from OX421264.1 coordinate 15,959,987, forward strand.
ATCGAATTCTTCGTATTTATTTATATCGTACCCATGATCATTGTAATCACTTATTTTCAATCGTTGTAATTCACCTTGTCGATGTCTATTAAGAAGAAGCACGCAACAATATGTAGCTTCCACCAAATTGTAAAATGCTTCTATGTTAATTTTTTCTTCAAACTGTGTTAAACAATCCGACGACTGTTTTGATACTTCACAAAGATAATCTTTGAACAACCTTAAATCAGCCGCAAGTTGAACAGAGGTTATTTTGTTCCATTTCTTGACATTAAGATAATCAGCAGCCTGGCTAAAAATATAGAACTTCCAATTTTCTGCAATTAAAGTTGACAGTGTTTTTAAATCTGCTTGAACACTAGCCGTGCCAGTGGTGGCTTCCATTTTACAACTTTCCAGTAAAGCTATACTGCAACATTGTTTTATTGATATTGCAATGTTCAACGCATAAGACGGTGCGTCAAATTGCCTCTTTTCTACATTGAACCGTGCTACGACTTTGGTCGGTTGTACTAGCGTGTCATAGTATTGTGGATTCAGCACCTCCTCAAAGCTATTAATACTCGGTTTCAATTTAGTCACTTCCATAAGCAATTTCGCCAACTCTCTCATTCTACGTGAAATAACACTTGCAAAACGTTCTTCACGATGTGTTCTCAAATACTTTGCTCCGAACATACAAATCAGTTTATCTTTTTTTGCTACCATTGATGTTTCATCTGGTTTCATGCGAGAAAATACGTTTTTCACTAGGTTATTGTCTACATTAACATGACGTACAAGAAAGTTTTGGGCCTCAACTTGTGCATTATTTTTTGAAGTAACATTATCACATTTTTGACGTGTCGCCATAGTTGGTTTTTGGAATAGAAACCTAAACATTTAGAACAAGGCAAATAATCAGTTCCATCAGAATACCTACACTTTTTCACAGGTTTAAGCCCTGTTTGTGTATAAATAACATAAATACTTTTTTTTTTCTTATTGCTGCAAAATCCTTTTTGCGAGATTGGCTATTTTTGGTTGTGATAGGGCTAATTGTACTTCTGGCTCAGCTGCATGTTTGCGAATCATATGTCTTGAAAAGTTTAAAACAAAAGTTTCACAATAGGAATAGTTTTTTTTTTTCTCGAATGCGTTTTACTTTTAAGTTATCTTCTGACGATGTGCATGTGTCTTCCAACTTTTTGTTTTCTGCTTTATTTGTGTTAACGTCTTCTTCCAAATGTTCCTCCACTTTATCCAATGCTATTTCATTTAAAGAAGCATTTTCTCTTTCTACTGTGTCGTTGCAAATATTTTGTTTGCTTGAAGCAACCTGAAATATTCCGAAACAACATTTAAAACTCTATATTTCCAATAAACACTTTCATCAAAAAGTAGCGTGAAGAAAAACTGACATTGTGCTAAGCCAATGCGCTAAGATGTCTCCCCAAAGCAACAACTTGTAATTGAGATGGTAGCGCCTATTGTAGATAGTCAGACGCATTATTAATAAACATTAAACACAATATAATACATGTATGCCATAGAACCATTGCTGCTTTAAATTAAACAGAATATCTTCTGTTCTGTGTTCTTGTTCTGTTGTTACACTTAAAACTAAATTGTCGAATTGCAGCTGTGTATGCATATTAATTTTGTAGTCACCTTATATGATCTATCCAGACATTCAGTGTCTATTAGGTCATGGTCATCATCTGATGAAGGTTCAAGAGAATCTGGCAGATAATCCTCGTCATTTTCATTCGAAAAATCTGTTGAGTCAGACCCGTTGTCAAAACCAGGCATTAGCATTTCTTTATTATGTGTCTTATGTCGTAAATGAGTATCATTCATATTAGGACTGTCGGTGTTTTCTTCTTCCAAATGTTCCCCCGATGCCTTGTCACCGTTCTGTGTGTATCTTGTGTTATTTTACAAGATGATTGTTGGCTGTATGGGAATCCTCGCAAAATGGTTGTCCAAACTTTTGCTGGATTGAAACAACCTAAAATATTTCGAAACAACTTTTAATACCTTCTCATTCCTAACAAACTTGAATTGAATAAGATGGAAGGATAAGGCTCTCTAACTAATGCAACAGGTTGAAATTCATATCATATGGTGGTGCCTATAATATTCTAGACAGTCAAGCGTGTGTTCCGGCAACCTGTCAAACAAAAGAAACTAAAACTGTTTTTCTGACGAATTTCTAGTTAATTTCCGCTTCTACTACCCTAGTACTACTAGTCTGGTAGTACAAGCGGAAATACACTAGAGATTCGAGAAAAAAACAGTTTTGAAGAGACTTCCGCAAAGTAACGCCTGATTCAATCAACCATAAAAGAAGCATATATGTAAGGTTCATCATCATCAGCCTATTCGATGTTCCGCCACTGCTAGACGTAGGCCTCTCCTAAAGAATGCCACATAGTAAGATCTGCTTGACGCATCTATCTGCCACCAACCCGCCTTTCGCAGGTACCCCCCCTACTTCTCTAGTAACTTCTTATAAATTCCTTTTATTAACTTAAAGAAGCTTCGAATTCGATCCCATTGTGCTGACAGACAGACAAATACTATGATTTTATAAGGGTTCGTTCTTAACTAAAAATACCACAGTATGCCGCGCCCCCAATAAAACTGTACAAATTTCTTATACAGAAAGAAGACTACTTATTGATTGAAAACCTCTTCTCTATCTCTCATCATCATCAGTCAGAAGAGGTCCACTGCTGAACATAGGCCTCCCCTTTAACCTCCACACTGAACGACATCCTGCTATCTGCATCCACTAAATGCCCGCGACTCACAATGTCGTCGGTCCATCTAGTGGGAGGCCTACCTACGCTGCGTCTTCCAATTCGTGGTCTCCACTCAAGAACCTTTCTTCCCGATCGGTCATCAGTTCTCCGATGTGGCATGCCCATTGCCACTTCAACTTGCAGATTTTAATAGCTATGTCGGTGACTCTGGTTCTTTGACGAATATCTACGTTCCGGATCTCCATCTCTGCATAGTATAAAATAAATATAAATACTGTTCCCACCTGTACATACCTACATTCTATAACATTACAAAGAAGCCCAATAGTAATACGGACGACTGATAGCAATATATGGACGCCCGATGGCAGTATACGCACACCCGATAGCAATATAATACATATAATAATATACGGGCGTCAGGTTAGCATAATACGGCTCCCAAATAACAAATTATATGCCGCATTTATTAACGAGTAGGTACCAAGTACCAACCAACTTAACACAACTCAGAAGTAAAAGCCTACTTAATTAAATGTAGGTTTCGTGCTAAAACTAACAAGTACTTATTTTTTCAAGTAAATTTTCAGTCATGTCTTTTAAAATCTACATCAGCCTTTAAATTACAGTTTACAGACATCGAGATACAATTTACTATACAGAATGTTTAGAGTTTCGTCACAGAACACATAATCGGTTTTGTTCGACTGCCCTGCATGGTTCTGATTTCTGTGTTGTAAATCACAATTTTTATTTATGGATATAATGAAGCCTCCATGGTCCTCTTAGTTTGTATTGTCTGTGTCAACGTAATCTGTAATTTAATGCTAAATAACAAATATATATTTATATGGGCGTTAAATAGCAGTATACGGAAGCCCAATAGCAAAAACAGGCGTCAGATTGGCACATTGGCCGGACGGCTGTGAAACAACAAATTAAATGTCGCATTTATTGAACCAAATTATATCTGATAACCTATCAACTATCACACGCAAAATTAAGTAATGACTAACTAGCACTCATTTGAAATGGTACATTTTGTGTTGTCTTAAATATCTAAGAGATAACCTAAGTTTTTTGTTTCGTTCGATCGTTCTGCGTGAATCCATGTGCTGCAATGTTGGTCACAAGTTAAACAAAGGATTATATGACGCTATATCTATGGTATTTCTAGGCAGTATTGTCCGAGACGAGATAATCTGTAATGTAATGCTAATTAAAAATATATACATAGTATATTTAAACTGTAATCAAATTTAATCATGTAATTATTGTGAAATAAGGTAAACTTAAGAGACTTTTTGTCATATCTTTAAATGAAATAAGGTTTTATTGTGAAATTTAATACCATCCATTTTATAAGACTTTTTTAGTCTGTATTATACAAAATTATTTAATTTGACAGCTATTTAAGTAATCATGGCATTTACTGTATGTTTAAGTATCTATTTGTTATTTTGTTGAAATAAAGAAATAAAGTTATGGAACTCCAGTAGCACAATATACGGACGCTCGATAGCAATATTTGGATGCGCGGTAACAATATACGGACGTAGCAAAACAAATATGGACGTCAGATTCAGATTGGTATTATACAACTGCGAAATAACAAATTAAGATGATACGTTTCATGTTTGGCGGGAAATTCAAATTTCAAATAATTTTTTTGTCCTTGTAACTAGGCCGGGTAATTATTGTGATATAACAATGTTTGCGAAAATTGTTGGTTGTTCTTTATATTATCATGTACAGTTATTATTCAGTAACTCACCATATTACTTACATTTGTCATTAAACCGTTTGAAACAGCAAAAATTTGTTTATTGACAAATGTATGTAATAATGTGCATTAGAGATGAATGGGTTTACGTGAGTTTGTAAAGAATAATAATCAATTTGCGCAAACATCATGATCGTTTACAATAATTACCCGGCCTAGCTACAACAAAAAAAAATGGTTTTAAATTTGAATTTCCCGCCAAACATTAAACGTATCACCTTAATAGCAGCAGTTTTTCAATTTTCAGTCTTGTCTCTACCATGTCTTTACGCTGCGTCTTCCGGTTTGGTCAGCTAGGTTGAAGGACATTTTTTTTCTCTGAGAGATGGCCTGTGTCCCAGCTGTGGGAACATGTAAGGCTGATAATGATGATGTATTTTTCGACCAATGGGATGTTTGAGGGTAGTTGCCGAATTTTAGCTATTTTAAAATACTCACCCCATCTTGTTCATATATACTTCGAGAGCCAGTCGAGTTAGTAGTTTCAACTCTTGTTTTATCGAAAGCACCTGAAAACCAAATTAAGTCTTATTAACTCGGACGTAAAGATCACTAGAGAGACCAAGAGGCAGCGTCATAAGCGCGGCTATCTCATTTGAATGTTTTTGAAGAAAAAACCCCAAAATTAAAAAAATTAAAACACGCTTTAAAATCGATCCTCTAGATCTAGGTAAGGATAATGGACACTATTTAAATTATTGCATTGTCATCTGTGCTTGATAAGTGTGCAAAACTTAATTTAATTCAACGTTGAAAGTAGTTGAAAATCAAGTTCAAAGATTCCGTTACATACATACATACCAAGCCAGTAAAAACTTGTTAACCCTGTCATACTTTTTTTTAAATTGTAGAATAGGCTTGCGCTTGGCCGCCAACTCGCCTGATGTTAAGCGATGATGCAGCCTACTGTGGATCACGCTTGCCTAGAAGAAACCGATTCACTCTTGACTTGAAGACACCCAGACACACATCTTTCGCTTCTTCTACTTTCATGAGTGTTTTCATACAAGCTTGCCGGTTTCGGGTACTTTAGACGAGGCCTTTTCTCAACCGGTCTTTAATTTGGTCGTGATATGTTCGCCTACATCGACCCTTCCCGGCTCCCATTCACACTCGCCACATGAATTTCTTTCGTCAATCTTCATTCATCCATCCTCTCTAATGTGTCCGAACCATCTAAGCATCCCTTCCTCTATCTTTGTCACAACATCTTCTACCACAACGCAACTTTCCCTTATCACGCTGTTCCTTATTTTGTGCAAATAGTATAAAGCTATTTTCGGCTACAATCGGTGTTAGTTTTACCTGTAGTTTTACAGTGTTAGTGTGCAATGCTCTACTAGTGTGTTACGTCTCACACACTAAATTGTTAATAGTAGCACACACACACACACCATGATAAATTAAGTAACCGCAAGCATGGCCTTCTGAATGGAAATCGCTCTCACAAACGACGCGATTTCGTCGCGCATATTTTTTTTTTAATTATGTAATAGTTTTCGTTTTACCGCCAACTCGCCAGATTTTACATAATGATGCGATATACGATGGTGCATACTTGCCTGGAATAAATCGATTCACTCATGATTTGATTTGAAACTGCTAGTCTGTGGAATGCGCATGTTAAATGGGTGTTTTCCTGATAGTTACATTCTGGGTCTCTTAAAGTCACTAGTGAATCAGTTTTTTCAAGGCAAGCTTGCTCCATCGTAGACCGCATCATCGCTTAAACAGGAGAGGTGGCAATAAAAGGGCCCACATTAAAAGGGCTCACAGTAAAAGAGCTTATAATCTTCAAACGGCTAAACCAATTTTATTAAATCATAGTCAAGAATAATCTCGATAGAATCACAAATAAAATAAAATATTTTTTTTATCGAAATCGGTTCAGCCGTTTGGGAGCTACGATGATATAAACAGACACACAGACACATGTTTAACTATGAGCATGCTTGCATCGGAGATTTAAATCGCTCACCATTAATTTGTACATGTGATTGCACAGGAGCACTGATCTCTTCGGGCTCAATCTTGATATCCATCGTAGGTTCCCAGTCCTGGTCCATATTCGCACTATTCTCATCTTCAGACAACACTTCCTGCTTAACCTCTACTTGTATCATATTATCTTCATCTCCATTCCCACTTTTGTTTAGCAATATTGGTTGAGGCCATGATGTCCCCACTCCACTGTTTGTGCTTGTTATGTTGTCAACTCGTTGTCTCATGATGCTGTCACTTGTCTGCACCGTTATCATGAATGTACATGCATCTGATAAGTGGTTGTAGCATTTTGGACATATCACTTTGGAGAACTTGTCTAATTCTGTTATCTGGGAATTGTAGAAAAAAAGTTTTCATTGTTTGTTTTAAATGCCTATTGTAAGCATAACCAGTGGGGTTAGTACAAGAACTTGCGAAAAAGTTATTGTTACATAAACGATAGCAAATGTATGAAAAATTCAATTTCCTTTCACGTCCGTTAGAGGCGCTCTTCAATTTTTCATACATTTTGCTATCGTTTATCACTGTTGTCGTAACTATTTAAATTGTATTGTAAGGTTACGTTGTAATTACAGTAGTCTCAATAATCTGCATCTTTAGTACATCCACATCACCAGTAGTCCAGCATTCTATACCCACCAGCTCCCGCTCTTTCCGCCCTTTCCTCAGCTGCTACCTACACCTGCTTGCTATCTTTCCTCCCAAGATTGCTCAAGTAACATAGTTGTCACAAAGACACTTGTAATATGGAAATACATACTACCTGCATATACAATAATTTATTTTATTTAACTTCAATTTCCCTTTATAATCCAGTAATCTGAATATTTGAATAACCTGGCACTTCCTAGTATGTATTTAAATAGTGCTGGATGAGTAGGACTCTGCTGTATTTAGATATAATAGTTTTCTCCATTTTTTGCTCACCTCATCCCAAAGGCTCTTTCCTGACATGTCGGTGCAGCAGCGGTGTGGTATCGGCACGCTTGGTAGTCAGTACATGCAGTACTGAAAGCTTACCAAACGCCTATGGTTCAATATGTGCTTCCTGATTGGTACAGCATGCGGTATGCCGCAATGACCCCGGACAGTTACCAAACATGCCGCTGGTGCGGCATGATGATGTACTTTTTGGCATCAAAAAGCACTCATTGAAATTTAGACGCTCGGTAAGCTTTCAGTACTGTGTATACCGAATATGCGGATAGCTGCTACACAGACAAGTCAGGAATGGGCCTAAGACCCTGAGAGTTGCGGTTATCTTTGACATGATGTGACGTCATAAAAATAAATTTTCTAACCTCGACATCTGCAAATTTAGACAGGTCATCTGCTATGACAGCACCCCGTACAGCCCATTGCGTAAACCATGATTCAAACAGATTGTATGCAGTTTGTTTCTCTATCTTTTGTAGACAAGCTCTGCATTCCGCCAAGAAATCTTTTTCGTCCATCACTGTGTTGGAATTTGCAGTGCTTTGCTCCTTGGTAAAACTTTTTTTGTCCATCACGGGATTATTATTTAGAGATGACCTGGAAACATTCAATGTAACTTTATGTTTTGATGACAGTGGGAAAGATTCACTGGTAGCGGCCACTAGTTGCTTCAAAAGAATAAAGTTCGATGCATACATTACAGTCATGTTTTACCTCGGAACAAACCGGAAGACAGTTTTTGGAAAAATTGTTTCATAGAAAATGTATACAACTGCGCATGGACCACGGGTCAAGTACAGGACGACGACATGGCACGCAAAATATGGGAAAAATATTGTTGCCGTTGAAAAATATCATCAGGACTGTACAGTACATAATTATGTTGTAAACCATGTTCTCGTTTTGAAAAAAATATTTGTGGGAGACAAATATTTTTTATGTCATGAATGATTTTGTATTCCATGACGTTTTCTGTGTCTTTTTTTAAGAGCAGGAAAGAAAATAATTGCCTATAATTGTGATTTTCTTAGGTCATTGCCTACTACTGCAACCACTGTTTGGCTATACTTCAACCCAAACATCCCATGTACTTAGACAAAACAAATTTATTGATTGTTACTTAACACATCATCACACATCATCAGCCAATTAACGTCCACTGTTGGACAAGGCCTCCCTCATAGGGAGGGGTGTTGCGATAATCCCCACCCTTGGCTGGTGGCTTGGGGATCGCAGTATGTTCACCGTGTACTATTAGGACGCTGCTGCCCATCCTCCGGTGGTTCTGGTCGCAGTTTTAGGACATACCCGGGTCCTAAAACTACTTACAACTTACTTTAAACTACTACGGGTAGTTACTTAACACTTACATTAAAATGATCCTAGCAGCTGACCCAACGGCTACTTTGAGTTATAGGTGGATTAAAATGTCTCATTTTGGTTCGAATTTACACCATTTTTTTAAAGGCATGGCATGTTGAAGAAATGTGTGCCCTGGTGCACTCACTGTCGTGTTTTTATACAGTGGTCCTATGTCCTATGCAAGGTTGCTTTCCCTACACATTCCAATATATAACACTTGTTTACAAACAAAACATTCAACCCTAAATAAACTTCACATTACAGATTAAAGCAAGCAGAGCTTGAAAGTTAACAGACCATTTAGTTATAATATATTCATTTTAAATAATTAATTCATAGCAAAAAGAATGTAAATAATTTAAAATTTAAAATACTATGGTACACAACACAGGTTAAGTTTTTTTTTTGTTTCATGGTGTTGGATTGAATACAGATTCTCATAGACAGAGTCAAGTATTTATATTCTCAAGTAAGTTACGGTCAAGTCCAAAACATGCCCCAGTAAAGGGTAAAGGGGGTTCACTAGATAGAGACTACAAGTTAAACAAGCTGGCTTCTATGAAGCTTTGGAAACGACGAAAATATACGTTTCACCGTATAGAATTTCAATCATTTCAATGTATGTAGTCTATGCACGCCAACAGTGCCGTTGAGTTTGACGAATTCGGAACGCACTAGCGTTGAATTCACAGATCTAGTTGTGTATATCTGTGGTTGAATTAAATTCTTGTTGCCTATGTGCAGGGCCCGGCAATATATTTCAGTGAAAGCAAGTGAAAGAGACAAATTGATATGGCTCAGCACAAGTACAAAAAGGACATAACAAGACTTTTTTGTCCTTATCGGCGTGGCCTGTTTTTTGGATCAGAAATGTCAAAATCTGACGGTTCTGCGACAAACAAAACGGGTCTGAATATTGTTTATTGCATTTTTTTGGTGATTTTATGTGATAAATGCGTGTTTCGTCTTAGAAATAATTGTAAAACAAACATTTACAATGGTTGGTTGTATCATTTTGGGCTGCAAGTACCGCAGTGAGAGAAAAAACGATGAAATATCATTTCACACGTAAGTAAACATATAGAGCTTGTAATGATCACCTAAATAAATTCAGGATATCAATGCGTAAATATTTTATTCATAATTAGTCCGTTTTTTGGTCGATTTGTGGTATTTCCTAAGAGTTTTATCAAAATATTAACTGAGAAGAATAACAATCAATGTTGCCAGTTTATAAATGAAATTACCCACCACAATTAACATAAATTATTCGTTCTGCAGGTTTCCAACTGATCCTGGCTTACGAATAAAATGGATCAGTGCTACAGGTTGTGAAAATTGGGTGCCAGGAAAACATAGTAGAATTTGTTCCAGTCATTTCAATGCCGAATCCAATATCAGAAAGGGAAAAATTATATTTTTGAGCAACTGCAGCTGCTCAGGGTCTAATAAACACACTTAAATGTACTTAAATCAAAGAAAATATATCATCATAAATCATCATCAGCGTGATTTTGTTCAAATAAAACAAAATAATCTTTTTTTGAAGTCTGATTTATCGTGTGTGATATGAGTACTGTAAATAATAAAGAGTTTTATCTAAGTATCTCATTAATTGGGATGTTATCCATAATTCCATCCATGAAAATAAATAAACTGGCCAAGTGCGAGTCGGGCTCGTGCACTGAGGGTTCTGTACCGTCAAAAAATACAAAAAGTAGTGCAAATACACAACATCACGCCCAGGCTGTCATCCATCCAAGTATCAACCGCGCCCGACGTTGCTTAACTTGTGGGAAACAGAAATGTGTGACCGACTCGCAAGCGGCCAGTATTTATTATTTGTTGTTTTACTTTAGGGTGTGCACTATAATCCGCCAAGTTTGACGCTTGTACCGATTACCGTTACGTACCGTTTGGTTTTTACACCAGAGCAAATACAATAATACCTTAACAAAAACGTTTGTTGTATGTGTGGATGTGTACCCTCTTTAGTTTTGACTTAATTATATTTCTTAGTTAATCCGTCGTAACATTACATATTCTGTGTAAGTTTCAACTGACGATATTACGGCGCGAAAGATACAGCCGTTTAAAGCTGTCTTACCTTTAAACGGATGGATTTGGATCTTAATATTAATTTCTTTTGTTCATAAGTATTTTTCAGATATCCTTCCATCTCACAAGATTTTCCAAAGTTTCCAAAATTACTCATTGAAGAGATTCACTACTCGTCATAGTAGGTAAATTACCCTAACTTAAAGCAAATAATTTTAATGTGGCAACACACCTTGTTGAAGCGAGAGGCACTGAGCTAGCCACGCTCATTGAAAATCTATAGGTAGTAGGTCTGTGCCTATGTGACAATGTCCTTGGTGACAACTGACAGTGATAATGACAGAGGTGCAGAGGTGCGTTTACGGACTCGGCGAATTTTTCACCAGCTAAAAATTTAACTAATGGAGGTTCGCTGAACGGCGTCATAGCTTTATGTCAATACTAGCTGTCAAATTCAATAATAAATAAATATCAAGTAAAATATAGTAAAATAAAATGGTATATAATAGTAAAATATCAAATATCAATCTATCATTTCATAGATATAAAATTTTAATTTTAAATTAAAACATCTACAACAAAAAGATTCGTACAAAATAATATCAAAAACAGCTTAACCTCCTCAACAGCTGTCAATCTGACAGCAGGCGAAAATTTAGCGACCTCAAAAGGTAGATAAAATTTAATCTAGTCAGGCGAAAACTTATACCAGCGGACGCCCGTAAACGGGCAGTTTAAATCTTCGCCGGTTTAATTTTTCACCTCGTGGAGTCCCAAAACGGGTGTTTTGACGTTCATCTAGTATAAGTTTTAGTCTGGATAAGTGCCGTAAACGCATCCCAGTACTAGCCACAGAAAAGATAACTTTTTTTCTTTTCTGTGCTACTAGCCAGCCTAGTAGGTATTTAATGTAGGCAACTACTACTAGTATTCACTCACTCATGAATGAATGACTGTTTTATTGTACATAATGATTATGTTATGTATTTTCATGAAGCAAATAGTTTAGGGTAGCTATGAAAACAGACTAGTGAAGTAAAATATTTTTTGATACAATTATCCGTAGTAAAATATGTTTAAGTAGTATTAATTAAGAGGAAGAAATACTATTAACACTTACAGATTTCATGCGACGCACTGGTGCAGGCACTCATCATCATATTATTATTTCACAATACGATTAATTTAGAGGTCAAAATAGTAAGTTTATTATTAAAATAACCAATAAATAAGCTAAAGAGATTTGCGATTGCGAACCAAAGAACTCGAAACGAAACTTGAATGATCGTTTGACAATCACAGAAATGCACGCGATATTTGTCAATGTCAACGTTCCTTTTTTTTGGAACGTAGTTACTAAATGTCATTGCCAAATATTGTATGCCTGTGTGTGATTTGTGTTGTCGGACGGGCTGCATGAACCTGATTTTTCTATGAAATTAATAAAATTTGCTGTTTTGGCTCCGCACTACTGATATTTATTACGTGAAAATGGAAGACAATACGCCAACAGTCAGTCTAATATCGTGCATGCACTTTGTGCGTCGTGGTGTGGCTAAAGCAGTCCCAGAGAAGGTAAGAATTCGGGTCAAACCTTCAATCAACATGACCAAAGCTAACTTTTTTACAGTATACTTTTGTTTCAGATCGAGTTAACCGAAAAAGAGTTGGAAAAGATTATCAAACAGACTGCGGAAGACCTACGGTAAGCCAGAAAAATTGTAAACAAAAGCATAACCTCAACAAATTTTGTGGAGGTTAACCCTCGTTTTTTAGTTTGACAGAAGCAGGAGATGACCAAAGTGACGACGAAGGTGGCCCCGCTGCAGCTCCGGATCCTCCAGCTAATCCTGATGATGAATTCAACTTCGAAAACTATGATGAGGAAGAACCCAGTAAGTTGCTTTTCACTAGGATCCAGCAAAATTTGTGATTACTCCAAACTTATTTCCAGAATGCAAACTGTAAGGCAATGCTAAAGTTTAGGTATGTCAGTGACACATTCATATTATGTTTGACCACAGGGATTGCCTAGCAATAACTTTTTATGTCAATTACATAGGAATACATTTTTATTTTAAGTGTTTTACGCATAGTGAACTGTAAAAATTTATTTACTGTTCACTATTTAATTGTCTACCCAACATTTGTCAATAATATAGTCGTAATCAACTCCAGGCCCAAGGGGTCGCTGCAGGTGCATCTGACCAACTGGGGTTCCGCTAAGAGAACAGTGCGATTGTGGAGCTCCTGTACAGACCATGCAGTACCTACTCTCATGTCCCTGGTGTCCCAACCCAGGGGCTCAATTTTTGAATCACTCATGATATTTTGCATGAAAATATGAGAAATGAAAGATTTTCTATTGATAGAAGCAAATCAAATGGTTCAAACCACTCTTTAAGTTAGTGAGTTAGTGGTACAATCATTTAAAAATGCAACTTTTGTTTGGGATTTCGTTCGAATGTCAGGCTTTTAGCATGATATTTTCATGTGAGTTTCATACAAGATTCAAAAAATGAGCCCTTTTTATTGGGTAAAGTGGCTATATGGCTAAATTTTATATACATTTTTGTATCACAACACAATGGAAGAACAATGGAATGGTGCATAATTTTATGTACTTACCATTTTTTAACACGCTTTTATCAGCTTGCTATGTATCTATGTAACGGAATCTTTGAATGTGATTTTCACCCCTTTCAAAACAACAGATTGATTTGAAACTGCATACTTAACACAGACCAATGACAATGCAATAAAGCCTGTTTTTTTAGTTTTTTAAAATGCGAGAATTATTATATATAATTTATTTACATTGTCTGTTGTCTTATTTAATTCCAGATAATCCCATAGGCCTCGGCACAGTGGCCACCGTACCAAACTTGGGAGATCTCAGTGAAAATGTTCAAATTAGAGTAAGTCATAAATATAGTTGAATCTGATTACATGCTGAACAAAGGTGACCGAAAGGTAGCATGTGCTCTTTATAATCCGACGCAACCCGGTTCAATCCTTGGCCTTGCAACAATGACTTATTTAGATAAATTATGTGCAGTTTCAATGCCATCCCTCAAAAACACTGAAGAAAAAGGTTTATTCCTGTATGCCACCCCTTAGTTTGCTACTGACTATTATATAATAAATTGATTGTCATTGACTTAGGTCAAATCATTATTTATGTACCTACCTACTCAATATAGATATTAGATTGCCCCGGTGGCTCCTACCTACTGCGCTTGGGAGCGTGGGTTCGATTCCCACCAAGACAAACATTTATGTGATGAACATTTGAGTTTGTTCTATGTATGGGGGGTGTTAATATCTATTTAAAATTATATATGTACGTATATCAGTCTTTGGCAGCCATATTACAAGCTTTGCTTAGTTTGGGGTCAGGTGACCGTGTGTGCAAAATGTCCCAGATATTTATTTATTATTTTATTTTAAAATACTTTTTTATAACAGCCATTAAAAAACACTTAAAAGTTGCAAATAATGCCAATCTTCCAATTCTATAAAAATATGTTCTGTGGCCTTGGGTGCTTCTTCCTCAAAGGCTGTTTGTTGGAAGGGTATCATTCTACATGAGATATATGAGTGTAAAGCATTTTCTAAATTATTATCTGTTTTATGTCTCAAATCAATTTAGTTTTAATTGTGATTGGGATAGCTGACAAATTTAAATCGCAATAATTGGTCTTTCATTACAGACTGAGGGACCGGACAGTGATGAAGAGGATGATATAATCAAACCCAGTGACAATTTGCTCCTTGTCGGACATGTTGAGAGTGACGCCAGTGTGTTAGAAGTTTACAGTAAGAATCTGATGCTCAATAACATATTACATACTCTATATATCACATCACATCATCAGCCAATTAACATCCACTGTTGGACAAGGCCTCCCTCATAGAGAGGGGTGTTGTCATAATCCCCACGCTTGGCAGGCGGCTTGAGGATCGCAGTACGTTCACCGTGTACTATTAGGACGCTGCTGCCCATCCTCCGGTGGTTCTGGTCGCAGTTTTAGGACATACCCGGGTCCAGTACACTATGTATACTACATATATATTAGAGACAGTCACCATCAGGTGTATCTGCAGAGTCTAGACAACAGATATATTCAAGGTTATCATTGTACTATTAGGGACCAACACTGATATCGCAAAAAAAACAGTTGCTCTATAGAAAAATTTCATTAACACTCAATGTAGACAACCCCGTTAGCTCAGTTGGTAGTGTACCTGCCTTCTGCGCTTGGGGGCGTGGGTTCGATTCCCACCTTGGACAAACATTTGTGTTTGTTCTATGTCTGGGTGTTAATATCTATTTAAGTATGTATTTAAATATATATATGTATGTATATCAGTCTCTGGCAGCCATATTACATGCTTTGCTTAGTTTGGGGTCAGATGACCATGTGTGGAATAAATTCGAAAAAAAATTATATATATATATGTAGTGTATGGAACAGCAGATTTTTTTGCGATATTATATTATTATTGTTATTATTATTGTTGGTCCTAATTTAAAAGTTGTTTATAATGATGAGTACAATGATGTTCTTGAATATGGCCGTATTCTAAAGAAAACATCCTGTATAATCACTATTAAGTAGTTCACTTATAGTACTTTTTTTTCCAAAAAAGTTATACTCTTAAGTTTTTGCGGCATAAAGATATGTAAACTTTTGGAGCAGAGTTAAACCGTAATGAATAGGCCCGTAGTTATATGTGCTAATCTTATTTCTTTTTCCAGTATTCAACAAGGAAGAGGGATCTTTCTACGTCCACCATGACATCATATTACCGTGGTTCCCTCTCTGTATAGAGTGGCTAAGCCACGACCCGTCAGATCCTCAACCAGGTATGCCAACCTAACTTTGTAAAAATTACTGAAATGCAAATGAGTACCAACTCGGCTGGGCAGCGTTCGGTAAACTTCGTAACATCTTCTCGTCCTAAATATCTCAGTGCCTTAAGACGAAAGTCTTCAATCAGTGTGTGTTGCCTGTGATGACATACGGCACTGAAACAGTACTAGCCTACTAGGTAATATGATTATGTTAGCTGCCCCTCGCAAAGTCTATCTAGCCATCCTACTGTGACATCTACTGTGATCAGGCCGCTATAGATAATGCCACTAGGGCTATGGTTAAAAAATAATCTATGCTTCTCCTATCAGCAAGTCCACTGCTAGTCATCAATACAATTGAGTGGTAGGGTTGTGGAAGGAGCTCCCGATATTTCGGCGCAGTTAACTTACCACGGTAAATATCCCGTAAATAATCATATAACTGTAGTGAACAACTGTGATAGTTTAAAACAGTGTATTACCGTATCTATTTTCTCTCTCTCTCTCTCTTCCCGACTATGAATCCCACATGATGGTGAGGTCAGCCTTATTTTTCTCTTCCACTTCGCTCTATTTTCGACATTGTCTTTGGAAACCTTACACTCTCATGTTCTTTAGAACAAACTACCGTATCTATTTTAACCGACTTCCAAAAACAAGGAGGTTCTCAATCCGTTTTTTTTACGTTTGTTACCTCAGAACTTTGGACAGGGCGAACCGATTTTGATGATTATTTTTTTATTTGAAAGCTGGTGCTTTCCGTGTGGTCTGATTTCAGTTCTGACATTTTTATGAAGTTGTTTTTTTGTATTGATAATTATGTATAGAGGAGGCCTTCACTCTATAGAGAGGTCCTTAATAAATGAAAGAGATATAATAATAAAAATTAATTTAGACAAGAATTTTATATATTGAAAAGAATTTTTATTAAGGCAATAAAAAGGCTTAGTTATTATTATTAATTATGTTTTACCATATCTTTGTATGGCTCGCAGGTAACCTATGCGCGCTCGGTGGAATGGACCCAGTAATACAAGTATGGGACCTGGACATTGAAAACTGCCTAGAACCCGCCTTTAAACTCGGCAAGAAGCCCAATAAAAAGAAGAAAACAAAACGAGTAGGACACAAAGACGCTGTGCTCGATCTGTCTTGGAATAGAAACTTTACACATGTGATGGCGAGTGGATCCGCAGACAGCACAGTACTGCTTTGGGACCTCGACCAGGGCACGCCTCACACGAAACTCGACTATTTCGAAGATAAAGTTAGTATTACTTACTTACAACTAATCCGTGTCGTGGCGATTAATTTGTAGTCGGAGAGATGAGAAGGGAAATGAGGAAGGATTATAGTAAACTAAAGTTTACCGCTTTTTCAGATTGTGGAGCTTTTCAATTGTTTACAAAAAAAGAGGTTAAGAGCGTGGCGAGACACGCATATGACGCTGAGTTGACCTACTATTAGTATTTATTACATATATGCTGATGATAACATCATCGCTTATACTTGAAAAAAAAAAGTACTTAACTACATACTTGTAATTTTTTATGGGTTATTCTCAAGATATTGTGTAGTATATTTGAATCTAACATTGTTTTAAGGTACAATCTCTTCAATTCCACCCGCTTGAAGCTCAGACCTTACTATCAGGCTCGTGCGACGGCCGCGCGAGAGTCACCGACTGCCGCACACCAGACGCACATCGCGCGTGGACCCTGTTGCCGGAGATAGAACGCGTGCTGTGGGACGCACAGAACCCATTCTGTTTCGCTGTAAGTACTTTTTTTATGATACTGAATGACGAGACGAGCGAAGTCGCTCGCCTGATGGATCTTCACGCTTGCCCATAACAGCTCAACGCCACTCAGAATTTTTTTACTTCAAAGGTTCAAAACCCTGGATGGCAATGCACTGCGCTCGTCACCCCGAGATATAAGATCTCAAATCTCTGTGTGCCCTGTAATTTCGCTGGAAACGTGGCCCTTCAATCCGGAACACAGTAGTGTTTGCACACTACTGCTTGGCGGTTGAATAACTGACTAACTACGGTTGAACCTTAAATGCCGTAACAGACGTGACAGATTTGGCTGACGGACCGCCGTCTGACCAACGGGAGAGTAGAGAAAATTTTCTTTTTTGCGTCCGTCAGCCAAGTTGACGTGTCTGTACGGCTCTTACAGTTGTTAACAGCGATACCTTTTAAGTATTCAGTCTGCTGCAAGAGATAGAAACTGTGTTATGGGATGTATCGTTTGTACAGACTGACAGTCGAATCCATATCGCTTGCATCTGTAAAGATGGACGCTTACAGCCAGTTTCTTAATCAAAAGTAAAGGTTACCGAAAAATGGTTTCTTCAGTCTTAATTAGTCTTGCGCAGCTTCAAAAGAAACACATTTGCCATACATCAGTAATGGTCAAGTAAAAGTTAACACTTTAAATGATTACATTGGTTGTTGATGAAGAAACCGGCTAATAGAGTTGTATAGTCATAGTTCATCACAAACATCGGTGTTTAGCGTGCATTTTACCTATCCTCGAATATTTGTAAAATTGAAAATTGAGTCTTTCAATCAGGAGAAGGATGTTCGCGCTTTTTTCGACATAAATATATTTCCTAAAAGGTTTTTTTTGTTTATTGATGTGGCATTGAATTGTTACAGATGAGTAACAATGAAGGCAAAGTGGCATACGTAGATTGCAGACAAGACGAACCTTTGTGGACTATAACAGCACACGAGAAAGAAGTCACAGGTGAAAATAATGTTGTCCACAGTATTATAGAAAACATTTAAAACTTCGAATATTTTATCTTATTTTGAAACATTTTGTTTTTATTTCAAGGTCTAATATTAAGCAATAGAGTGCAAGGGCTAATGATCACGACAAGCACAGATGGAAAACTCAAAACTTGGGACATCTCGAGGTAACTTCCTTATAATTACTTTTCATATTTGCTCAAATGCTGCCCAGTCTCCTCTCTTCTAGACATCCCAATAAACGGTCTCGCCACAGCACATTCCCTTTCTACATTTCTAGGAATGTTACTAAAACCCCATTTATAATCAAATACTTAACTGTAGTGAACAACCGTGATAGTTTTAAACAGTGTTTTACAAAATATTTGTTTTGCTATTGGGTACATACATTATATTTCATTACTCATACTCGGAACTTAGGTCTGAAGTTGCCTGAAGAGCGAGTTGAAAGTAATACATTTCAGCCCTAGGGAGAATCACTTTCAACTCACAGTGATAGTTGACAACTGACAGACACACAAATTATTAAAAAAAAAACTAGTTCTTTTTTACTTTTGTATTGAACCATGTTCCAACTTTTTTTCTCCTCAGAGTAATATGGTCCCGCACTTCTCGTGCATTTGCCAGTGTCAGTTCATGTTTTTATTTTTAGTTTCCTTGTATTCGTAATGAAAAGCTCAGTGTTTACCTCGGGGTTAAAGACTTATTTAGTCCCTCGATCTATTAGCGCCCGAGCGTACTCGGGACTAAATAAGTAACTTTCACCCCTAGGATAACAATGTACTATTGTTTCACTATATTTTGTTTTTAAATTAAACATTTATTGTGCAGTAACCCGCCAGTGCAAGTAAGTGAGCGAGTGTGTAAGGTCGGCGCATCGCTGTGCGCGGCCGCTTGTCCCGACGCCCCGTGCTCTGTCGCAATCGGTGGCGACAATAAGGAGAACTACATAGAACTCGTGGACTTAAATATCAATGAGCAATGTGAGTATAATCTACCATTATAAATTAAAATAATATCCTAGCATGATATACAAAGCCCTTAGGAACCGTAATTTTTTCGGAACATAAAGTCATCATCAGCCCGAAGACGTCCACTGCTGAACATTGGGCTACCCTTCTTAGAGTGGAGTGGAGTTCTTGTGGAGGCACACTGAACGACAGCCTACCATCTGCATCCACTGGATGCTCGCTACTCTTACGATGTCGTCGATCCACCTGCTCTGCGCCACATCGCACAAAGAACCACTCAGAAAAAATTAATAAATGGATGCGTTATACCTACTGTTTTCTAATATTTACACAATTGGTCGTCCATTTGATCACATTGTTTGCAGTTGTGTGCGCTCCTTATTGAAGTGTGCCTTTGTAGAACTAGTAAGAATATGTCAGTGTGTGCAATACGTGTTTACCTCGCCCCTTCAGTTTTTGGCAGACTTTTTTCGGTACTAGCTCGAGTTTAAAGGCAGATCCAAACTATATATTATCAAAGAACCAATAACCGATGGAGAAGAAAGATTCTTGAGTGGAGACCCAAAACTGGATAAAAGTATCATTCTAATTTATAGAGGGGTGATAAGACCCGCAATGACATCCCGCTTGGTGTGTACTGTGCATTTTCCCACTAGCCTACACAAACCAGCCGAGATCCAGAGCATGACTTTGGGTCGATGACTTAACTGTTCTACCCCTATTGCGCACAGGCATGGCGGAAGACCCAGCGTAGGTAGGTCTTCCACTAGATGGACTGACGACATCGTGAGAGTCGTGGGCATCCAGTGGATGCAGATGGCAGGCCATCGTTTAGTATGGAGTTCTAATGGGGAGCCCTTTGTTCAGCAGTGGACGTCTTCTGGCTGATGAGGATGTGGTGGTATTGGAGACTTGTGGTGGGGTTTCTTCAAGGAGACATGACCTAAATCTTATGTCTCTGCACAGACCTTTACTACCTGTTACCTGCCAAAGCCACCGGGACCCAAGTTGCATAGCCTGGGACTTACCTGTATAGTGGACATACACAGAGAAACTTTTAGATTTTGTTATTTAAAGAAGGCTTGGCAGTCACGGGCTCTTGCTCTACTTATTTTTGATCAGATTTTCATTTTGTTTTCATTAATCAGTTATATTTATAGGCTACATTTTAATAGGACAGTAAAAAAAACAGTCACCTAGCCTTTTTAATGTCTAACACAACTTAACGCTTACCGCAGCGTTGGTCGTGTAGATCAAGATACCAAAGCTTGAGATAAACAATAGAAAAAATTCACCAACTAGACATTCTGACCAATCCGTATGATACGTCGCTCCAAGATTTTATGACCCTATAATAAGATCTACAAATTGTCTTTCAGTTTCAAATCGTTTCTCATCACGGCCACTGGTTTCCATCACAACGGACCCCAGCGAAGAAAGCATGGAAACATAAAATGTATTGTAAGCAAACTTACTATAATAAGTGCCCATTTTAGAGAAATAAAGTATTTATACTCGTTATATAACTTTTTTCTTTGATATTGTTTAAGGAGGCTCTTCCCATGTGCAGCTCTTTCGCTCGCACCCCTACATTGAGTGTGTATTTACAATAATTATCAATATAAAAAAACCGACTTCATAAAAATGTCAGAATACGCCCTCTATCCCATAGCGCGTGCATTAATTAGGTACTATCGGTTTTAGAGAGCGCATGCCTGATTTAGTACTGAGGTGTTCCGACTGAGGTGTCTTTTAATATTTTTTGTGTGGAAACGACTTTTAGTTATATAAAAAAAAACATAGTAGAACTGGACCACACGGGAATCACCAGCTTTAAAAAAAAAAAAAAAACTAATTGATAACCTCCTCCTTTTTGGAAGTCGGTTAAAAAACGACATAATCAACCCTTGTGGATTTTCATAACATTATTAATCAAAAAAATTATTGTTTCGATATCTTTTAATTTGATAAAATAGTAACACGAAAACAAACTCTACCACTTCACTACAAAATCACTTGTTATATCGGTATGTCTCCTAAGGGTGCTAGTGGCGCGCTGCTAATAGGTATACTTATCTCTCTTAGCAGTAAAGAAGACTCATTGTTTCGCTCTTAACCACATTATCTGCCATGTCCCCCATGTCATTGTGGGCCAAGTACGAATTTTTGCTACGTAAAATACGTTACGAATTCATACAAATTTCAATTTCATAATTCAAAATTTGCATGGAATTTGATACGTATTTTACGTAGCGAATACTTGTACTTTGCCCAGAGCTGTGGGTGGTACTTGAAATTTTACTACCGAAAAAGCCCTAGCCGCAGCGGCTATCGCATTTTTTTCCTAATAGGCCTTTTTAAGGGTATTATGAAAAAGGAACGGTCTGTGTTGATATCATTGGTGGAGTTTATTAAATTGATTACAAAAGTAAAAATCTTATTATAAATATCACAATTTGTACTCCTGCGCATTGAATCGTTATCCATCACCAGTAATAATACCCTCACATACCGTCACCCCGGGTTTGCCATGTGCCCATCACAGTTTTGACCGCGAGTCGCTGGAAAAAAATGATTGTTGTAGTTTCTCCTCATAATATCTTGCTTCCCAGAGTAAAAGGGTGAGAATGGAGCATGCTCGTAGTCTTTTTAGGATCTTTAAAGCGGAATGCAAATCGAAACGATCATGTCAGCATGCAGGTGGCAGTGTTTGAACTTAAAAATCACTAATTTCGTGAAAATGTAGCTATCGTTTTTGTAGAGCGTGTAGATAATTTTTACGCATTATTCCGAATATTCGTGAAATTATTCGCGCCTGACGACATTTTGACGTCAGGCGAAAAGATCTTTAACACTACCAAACCAACATTACAATACCAATAAAACGGCCCGAAAATTGTTGTAAATTTTGAAACAAATGACCATTCACCAATACTTACGACTAATTTCTAAAATACAAATCTGTGTGTGTGTATTTGCGGTATTTTTATTCCATCTCTCTAAATTTGTACGCCTACTTAATTAATAACCCACCTATAATTATAATGTGATTTACATTATTTTTTTGCAAATATGTAATATTTAACTTTGTGAATAATGGCGTGCCTCCCGCCTGTACATCTTGTTGTTTTTGTTGCGTCGATTTAGAATCTTTTAGTTTTAAAGATCTTTGCACCCAAGTATAGCAAAGTATGATCGCTATAGCAAGCGACATGATCGCGCCGATTTACGCTCCGCTTATTGAGTAAAACAGATATAATATAACAATGAGATACTGTATTTGCAACATAAAATCTTACAAGTACATAACATATACATAATAAATAAATGGAACTTTCATAGTTATAATGCACTATTCTGGTATTAATTGCTTCAACGTGTTAATACTGGAATAAGCAGATTTAATGATTTTAAATTATTCTACAAAAAGCTGCGAACATTGTATATAAAATTGCATGAAAAAATATAAGACCAAAAGGTCAAGTTTTTTTTTTCATTTGAACACGATTTTAGAAGGTACTGTACATTAAATATTATAAAACAAAAAAAACACTGGAATTGCATAAACAACCAACAATATAAATTTTGAATCTCACAGCCGCATTAATTCATAGTTAAAATATATTAATTAATTAATTAATATTGCTCTCTAAATTTGATTCTAACTATCTTACTTCGATGATTTCCCTGAGCATTTAATTTGTTCTTGGGGGTTAACCCTTTATTTTGATCTTAGTAAAAATATTCATACAACCATTATGTTTAATGCATTTTAAAAGTACATCTAGTCCTATTTAAAAAAAAATTGAGACAAAAATATTATTAAAAGACCGTCTAGTATAAATTGAAAGTACAGTAAGGGTCGATTTTTCAATCCGCAGTTAAACGGTCAGATTTAACAAATCAATAAATTTATCTGTCCAATAAATTTAAAGGTTTTATGTCCTCTAACTGACTATTAGATAATTCGTTATCATGCTATCAATGGAATAAATCCTATCTGATTCTTTAACTGGGGATCGAAAAATCGGCCCTAATAGGGCTATTGTTAATTTTAATGTCAATTTATGCTGGACAAACTGCACTTTAGGATAGAGTAGTGAGAGAGAAGCTGCCTAGTCTAAATTGTGAAAATCTATTTGTTTCTGCAGTACGAAAATAATGTAATTTTTAAACTTTCGCGATTTGAACACATGTTTTTTATATTTATCGGGACTTATCGCGCACTATTAAATATAGGTAAAAATAGATAGGTACCTTTCGCTCGGCGTTTCGACCATGTTACAATGGCCGTGGTCACGAGCTGACTGAAAACTGCGGGTGAGTCCGGCGAGAAGTGCGGGTATTTTGTTCTCCTACCCTCACTTGATCTTGAAAAATTGCAGGGTTGTCACTACGACACACAACACTGACTGTATCGGTAAAAGTCCTAGTACCTACACCACGGCGAACGTCGAGCGAAAGGTATCTATTTTTACCTATATTTAATAATGCGCGATAAATCCCGATAAATATTTAAAAAAATGTGTTATTTAAAACTAGGGTTACTTCGCGGGAGTTTATCTTCAAAACTGTTTCTCATACCCTTATTGTACTTAACACAAATTCAAACAAAATTACAAGATCCAAGATAAAATTAAAGTATTTTTTTATATATATATATATAGAATAGACCTACGTTTGGCCATACTCGCCTAATGGTACGCGATGGTGTGTCCGAGGATGGAACACGTTGATCTAGAAGAAATCTATTCACTCTAGCCTTGAAGATGTCTAGATTGCCTCGTAGTTCAGACATATTTGACGCTTACATGTAAGAGAGCTACTTTGAACTCATATAAAATACAATTTATTCTTTATAATGGATGAGTAAGTTAGTCATGATTTAAATTTCTACCTGGTAACTAAAACTGTTATCTCCCCCTCTACTCAGTATAAAAGCCGTCCCACTCACTCCTCGATCATACATGAGCACTCTTCAGCCGGGAACTTGGTGACGGCGTCATGCATCGCCTTGGCTACGTAAACCACGTTGGAAGGATTCAGCCCGCAGATGTTGATGCGGCCGGACTTCAGGAGGTAGATGTGGTATTCCTGGACCAGGTACTCGGACTGCCGCTGCGTCAGTCCAGTGTAAGAGAATAAGCCGATTTGTTTCACGATGTGCTCCCAACTGCCTGGTGTTTGGAGTCTGAAAGAAAAATGATCCCAGTCAATCAATGACAATAGGCTTGTGTCCTAATTTATTTTATTAATTATCACCAATTCCTTCTAATAATTATCAATATAATAAACGACGTCATAAAAATGTCAGAACTGGACCAAATTGAAATAGGACCACACTGGAAGCACCATATAAAAAAAAGAATCATTAAAATCGGTTCACCCAGTCGAAAGTTCTAAAGTAACAAACATTTTAAAAAACAGTCGAATTGAGAAATTCCTCCTTTTTGAAGTCAGTAAAAAAAACTGGCCATCAACGAAAACAAAATTAAAATTTGTTCAAAAATAAGTTTTGATTATTTTAATTCCGTGCTAGACAGAGAGCGCACTATAGTACGTCATGACGTCATGCCGTGCGCGCGCCATACAAATGCTATACTAAGACGCGCTTTGCTGAAGGAAGCATCCGCTCTCTATCCTCACCGAATTCAAATATTATTCGTTTATATTTCAGATGTTTATCAGCTAATTTAAATTATTTTTCAGTACGTGTAATGTATTTAATTATGTCCTTCGCTTGGCATGTTATTTTTTGTAATAAAAGAAACATTAGGACACAGGCCTATTATTAGGGAGGCATTACGGACAGGACTGAACATTA
The DNA here is from genome assembly GCA_949125355.1 of Agriopis leucophaearia. Classification (NCBI taxonomy): domain Eukaryota; kingdom Metazoa; phylum Arthropoda; class Insecta; order Lepidoptera; family Geometridae; genus Agriopis; species Agriopis leucophaearia. Next base: position 15,985,291 of record OX421264.1, read on the forward strand.
TACAAAAATCTGATTGAAAATTAAACAAACAAGACTGACGTAAGGAGAAAAACGAGACCGAGGAGTCATAGCAAGATAATGAAACAGAATCTAGTGTAAAGTAGAAATACTTACTTGATCAGCTCAGCTCTGAGGGCTTCACGCATCTGCATTACTCTCGTTGACATTAGCTTGATGTGGTCCTTCCTGTTATAAATAAAGGCATTCATTACATCTGGGTTTTTGTCAAGGCAAGACTACATCGTCCTGACATCATCCATCTACAAATTCCTTGAAAACTCGACATAGATGGGTAAAGAGATATATGGCAAGGTGGCGTGGCGGTTGCGAACGCATCAGGCCTAATTCTGGCTTGTGTAATTCTTAAGACTGTGGTATCGACAAATATCTTGAAAACTCGACATAGATGGGTAAAGAGATATATAGCAAGGTGGCGTGGCGGTTGCGAACGCATCAGGCCTAATTCCGGTTTGTGTAATTCTTAAGACTATGTGGTATCGTAGTTCGTATACAGGGTTACGCATATACCCTGGACTAACCGAAAGGAGGTCATTGTACTCATTATGAACAAAACTTTTACTATGGGACCAACCCTGAAATCGGGAAAAAAATATCTGCTATTCCATATATTATTATGTCGTGTCAATGTCTGTATGGAACAGCTGTTTTTTTCTCACTATTTTATGTTTGGTCTTACAGTAAAAGTTGTTCATAATGGATCAGAACAACAGAGGTTCATGAATATCTCGACATGGCTATGGTAGAGAAAGAAATAGTTACTCATGGGGCAAATTACAAATTGAGACTAGAAAAACACCCGAATCAGCTTGCGGGTCAACTAACTATCCCTGAAACCATACGCCGGCTCAAACAGAGGCAGGACATCTTCGACCAGGATAGTCAGACAAACTGACTGTGCAAAAGAAAGGGCTGGCTTCAATGGGAGCAGCGCTCTCCACGTTAGGAACCCTACACCTCATCTGCTTATAGTCAAAAGACTGATCGCAAAAAAATAAAAAATAAAAAATGAGTACAATGACCTCCTTTAGACTTATATGCGTAACCCTGTATTCAGTATGGACGGTGGACTCACCACTCCTGGTAGAGCTGCTTGTTGGTGAGCACGGCTGCGACGACGCGTGCGCCGTGCGCCGGCGGGTTGGAGTACATGCCGCGCACGATCCAGGTCAGCTGCGACTTGCAAGCTGCTACTCGCGCCGCGTTGTTCATTACTAAGGTCAAGTTGCCCACGCGCTCATCTAGAAACCACAAAAACCATGGACTACCCGCAAATTACCGGAAAAAAAAAAGGAAAAAAAATATAGATAGTAGTAGTAATAGGTATGTAGCAGTAATAGTTAACATAGTGGCAAAATAAATTTATTTTATTAATATTTATTTAATTACATTCTCGGGTCTAGCCCGGACATTTGACTGCCCCGGTGGCTCAGTTGGTAGTGAACCTACTTTCTGCGCTTGGGGGCGTGGGTTCGATTCCCATCCAGGACAAACATTTGTGTGATGAACATTTGTGTTTGTTCTATGTCTGGGTGTTAATATCTATTTAAGTATGTATTTAAAAATATAATTATCTAAATAAAGAAAGTTATACATGGCTTTTAAAGTACTTTGTATCCAATATTTTAGGTAAATTTAGTTCTACTTGTAACCCTGGCCCCTACACTAGGATTCCCTGTTTTGCAGAGACCAGTAACTTAGTCTGAAGGACGTGTTTAAAGGGTACTAAGTGCCGGACATCTATGATACCACAACATTTCTAATATCATTTTAAACTCCAAATTTAAGTTCTTCCTTTTTTTTTTATTTATTGTAAGTTTGTATATAATAGTTTAATAATTTGATGTTATGTAGATTTTTAAGTATGTATATTATAGTTAAAGTGTTAGTAAGTTAGTAAAGTGTGTAAGTGTTAGCGTGTGGAGGTTAAAGGGGGAGGAAAGATGAAGAATATATATGGGTGATTCTATAAAAGTTGGGTAACTTTTGAGGATATTATGTATATCATGACTCTGGCAGCCATATTACAAGCTTTGCTTAGTTTGGGGTCAGATGACCGTGTGTGCAATAATGTCCCAGATATTTATTTATTTATTTACAATTGGTAGGCATTATTATTTATTATTATTATTAAAATTATTTGTTTGACCGATGCGGCAATGCAGTCAGCATTTTGCTCACAAGAAAATCAGTTGTTCCATGAAATTTTTTTTTATCCCTCAATGAAGTGTATGGAACAGCATTTTTTTTTAATTTCAGTTTTGGTCCCATAGTAAAAGTTGCGTAATGGTACAACAAAGTTGACGCCTACAATACTCAATAAATTTGTATTGTATAAACATATTGGTTTGTATTGTATAAATAGTATTGTAAGCGTGATAGGTGGCGGTGAACACTTACCATCAGGCCCTCAAAAAATGACGAAATAGATTCCTAGCAGTGTATAAAACCTTTTGGAGGAAACCATGGTTGAATTAGCTGCAGCCGGTTAACGCAAAACGAGCCTTTAACTGGCCTAGTTGCAGAAAACGCCCGCTACTCAAGTATCTGTAGTAAGGTGTTTGGAATCAAAACAAGCACTCACTGTAAAGTCCGAAGTTCTTGGCGTATGACTGAGCACAGACGAGCTCGAAGCCTCGCTTCACGAAGTAGCGCACGGCCCACGCGTCCTTGTCCAGGTCACCTGAGGCGAAGCCCTGGTACGCGCTGTCGAAGAACGGGAACAACTTTTTCTCCTACAAACAAAAGTTGTAGCAGAGGTTAAAAAAAGTTCCTAAGATGCATCTCTGTGTATTTGAGTCCCCACTCTCCCTTGAGTCACATTATCCCACTTCAATTTTTTTTACATATCTACGGGGGTCATTAACCTCCATGATGTCAACGATCTGCTGATACTGCCCCGAGTGATAGCAAAATGGCAGCCTTCTCGGGAGCCAATCGCAGTCTTATCATCAATGACAGCTCATCCAGCCCACTGCAGGACCTAAGTCTCATCACTTTTTTTAGCAATTTAACGCCTGTCTCATACATTATCGCAAAGTTTGGTTATATCATCCGGCCACCGCTATCAGCTGGACCAGTAACTCTATGAATCCTTTTGTAGTAGGATCAAGGGTTACTGGCCCCGATGGCATCTCTCATCTTCTTTCAGTGCTGCTGATGCCAATGTAAATTACTTGCGTTCTCTAAGAACCCTGTAGTATCAGCATTTGAATTACTGACCTCCATGATGTCAGCAATCTTCTGCCATTGCTGCTGAGTGGGGTCAATGCCAGTGGGGTTGTGAGCGCATGCGTGGAGTAATATGACTGCATTCTCAGGAGCCGCTCGAAGGTCTTCTATAAATCCGTCGAAGTCTATGGCTCTGGTCTCAGCCTTCCAGTAGCGGTATGTGCGAGGTGTCGTGAAACCAGCGTTCATGAACACTAGGTGGTGGTTTTCTGGTGAAAAGAGGATTAGAATTAATACCTATCATCGTTTGATTTACACAAATAACTATAAGAACTTTTCTATGGCCTGCCATTACCATTAGAACAGATTTCCTGAAGGACGATCTGGTTGCATCGAAATCAATTATTGCGTAAAAAACAAACCGGACCAATGGATAAGAAAGGAGAAGATGATCTTGTGTGATATTTACTCGGCTCATTGTTCAAGAATTGTACAGCAGGAAGACGTTAGCACCCGAGATACAGATTGTCTAGTTCAGGTGCTAACACACCACATTTAACCAACACATGTATATTTCTACTAACCTATTTTTAATATATAAATTGTAATTGTGTTTTCTTTAATTATTTACTCGTGTTTTTTGTGCAAATAAATTATCTTATCTTATTTTATCATCAAACAAATAAAATCGTGAGGTGCTACTTACCCCAGGTGGGCGAAGAATAGTAGAAAGTTGTGTATTTGAGGTGTTTGTTGAGGAACTCTGCAGCAACGCGTAGACCGCCCGTGCCCGATAACGTTTGAACGCCGAACGCCTGTCAAGGCACCAATATTAGATGGTAGAGTCCACACGAAAAATACGAGTGCTCTAGTGTCCAGTAGGGCTAGCATGCGCACCGCGACAAAATCTTATCGTCACCCTGTCGAGCGAGAACTCGACAATGTGCCTACGTTTTCATATACGGGTGTCTCGCTTTGACACGACAAAAAGAGTCGATAAAACCCTGTCGCGGTACGCATGCTAGCCCCGCTGGATAATGTTCAGCCATGCAGTTATGCGCGGACTCTTGAAGGTATGACAGCAATAGTGATTGTGTTTGATCTTACATAATACTAAGTGTGTAGATGTTACTTAGCCTAAGCCTAATTGTTCAATGAATTGCCTAAAAGTGGCAACGGGTGGGTCGGACCCCCAAACTAATGGCACCTTTTAATGGCAGAAGCCTGAGCCTGAACAAATCGAACTACTAACACTAGGCCTCGATAAAGAGGTTTTGTGGAATTAAAACTAAGATTTCGAAAGCACAAGCAATCAAGCAGTGAAAATAACACCATTCCGTTCTCATCTTGTTTTAATTTGACTTACACGTCCAGCTGCAATGGCGGGGTTGTCTTCTCCTAGCAGCATGCCCACTGAAGCGGCTGAGAACTGCTCCAGTCCTGGGGACAATTAATACCGTAAGCGTCTACGCAACGTTAGTTACTTTCTATTATTATTTGTTCTGCGGCACTAGAAAGAATGTTTGTCATTTCCTTCCTAGTACAGCGCGGGAATATTGTTCCCTAGTCAGCCATCACATCATCACCAGAAGTTAATTAGTTTTGGTATGTCATATAATTTCTAGTACACCTAGTGACTCGTCACTCCTGTATCCTGCCGTTTAGGTTAAGATGGTGGCATAGGTTATGGGCGTGCCAGCTTTTCTTATATCGCATCCCAAGCGATGTAGCATTCGTAGTAAAAACCTCTATAGCCATTGGTTCAATTATCAGTACCATTGGCTGTACTTGTGAAGCCATATTGACTTATTACTTCAATTAATGGCGGTTGGTTGTCCTGCAAACACATGTTTGTTACCAAAAGTCCAATTACCAGTTCATTTGATTGTACTACGATTTTTTGTCCCATTAGTTCACTTGAAAATATTGAGTCTCTCGGTCGCAAAATGGTTTGGCGATCGGTTAATCCCACTTGTTCACTTAGATGATATATTTGTTTAGCCATTATAGCACTCCCAGTTGCAAGGCGAGTAATGCTCCCTATAACTGTGCGGGTATATCAGTCGCCAGGTCATCACCACCTTAAAAAGCCAATTCTTTTGCGCATGTCAGATACTCCCTAGATCTGCGCTGGAATATTAATCCCCAAATGATATTCATCTATTGGCGAAAGAGAGGGGAGACCTAACGACACTTCTCTCTTTCTGTTTATTAAAAATAAAAAGAAGTAGCATGAAAAATAATTGCTGTGCCTAAATGCGGAGAGTTAACTACGAAGCTAAATAGTAATATTTACACTCTAATACACAGAACATGGATTGTCAAAGAATGCAAGTGCATTAGAAAATACAAAATCAGACTGTTTTGTAGGACTGTTAGCCAACTGGCAGAGCGCCAATGGCAGTTTTTCATAAATGTGCAAAAATAGTGCCGATGTTTTATTTATTTGTTCTGGTGTTTTTAGGTTTAAAAACTGAAAAGCTAAAAGGCTAGATTATCATGGCAACCATTCCATTTTGCTGTGCTGATCCAATATAAATGAGGTTGAAAGGTTGTTACATTTTGAAAACAGATGTGGGAAAACCGTCAGAACTTGGGTTTTGTAAGTGACACTTGAGCATCACACTGGCCTGCTGCATGCCGCATTTCTTAATGACGCTGGCAATGCAAGCCATGTCATTAGTTATATTTTATTTTGATAAGAGTAAAACGTATCAGGTAGTAATTGAGTCAAATCTTGTGATACATCTATGCCGTCGTATAAAACTTAAAGGCTTGATAACAATACAAACATGGTCATTATATAAATATACACTTGCAAGGCGAAAACGTATATCTTATCTAATTACGTCAACATCAGACATGTAGGCAAAGGACGAGTGTAATAGCTATGTAATTCAAGAGCTTAGCAGTATTGGAACGGGACGGAAAATGACTTAAATGTCATGGGAATGAGTGTGCGGGGCAGGAATGGGATGGGGTCAGAATGGGAACAGGAGTGGGATGGGAATAGGTAACGGAGTGGGATGGGAACAGGAGTGGATGGGGGTTTTTAGCAAGAAAAAAGAGCTGGACATATACAAAGTCTACAGTAAAAACTTTGTTCAACAAATGATCAACGTAGCTATTAATGCTTATCAAAAAGGCACACTTTGGGAGGCCTGCAACAGTCAAACATGGCAACAGAGAAGATTTTATCACCAAGAGATTAACATGATAAAGATTAATATACAATTACAATCTTGCAGATAAGGATCCATTACATGAGTCAGTAACTTGGACAATTAAATTATATTTTGGTGTGGTAATGGTGATCTTATAGTTCTATAGAGTAAATGTCCTACTTATTACTTTGTCACATTTATTGCGTGAGCCAATCTGGTTCATGCAAAACAAGTCAATTGTGTAATAATAAAACTATGTAATATTAACTTGTTTTGTAATTAATGTATCAACAATCAACATTAAGCTGATAACACGCCTTTGTTAATGTTTTCTCAATTTTAAACTGTAATAACACCAACTGAATATGAAGATCAGAATAAATACTTTGAGTTGATATGTACAGAACATGGTTTGTGAATTATATAATGATAACGTGATAATGTATTATTGGACAGTATCAAATTTAAAAAATTATTAACGGAGTGGCTACTTAAGCATTGTTTTTATAGTATTAAGGAATTTGTCGATTTTTTAAATATAATATAATTTAATAATAATAATACCTAATTTAATGTATAAAATACCTAATTTAATATAATAATACCTCTTAATAATTTATCTAGTTTAAGAATATTTGCACGTCTGCTTGCAGACTGAACGAATACTATGAAACCAAAAATAATTTTAAGACCTCTTTATTGTAATGTATTCTAGCAAATAAATGATTTGATTTTTGTTAAGTTGACGATGATAACCTTAGGTTATGGTGTTTAATGGAAAATTTAAAATTATGGTGAATTTTGAAATAATCATTATTAGCTACTTTTAGTTTATCAGTTCTGCCATTAGGATAAAATTGAATCGCAACGTGATTTTATCTTTACATCTCTATCTGAATAATTTTAAAATGGGATTACTTGAATCTTTAATGTACTGAGGGCCTTACGGCGACCTCTTACCGCGGGCTCAAAACAACGCAGTACGAAAAATCACGCGAACGTGATCCTTAACGCGCCAAGATACGGTTTACGGTTGTGCAACTTTTCAGAATCACCTAGACTGAATATATTAAAACCAGGTAGTCGTAAGGCTCCTGAACTCATGTTTATAGTAATAAACAAATTAATATGGATTGAATCAATAACTATGATTTTGTTAAATTGCTTTAATAAACCCTACTTTAATTAAGCTACCAGTGGGTTAAGGTAATAATCTTAACTACCAATGGAAAACTTAGAAATGATCAGGAAATCTCTTTTTGGGTACATCCCGTTTGGTAAGAATCCCATTTTGTAAACCACGTCATATACCTACAAAAAAGTTGCGTTTGGTAAACTATTTTATTCTTCATACATTTAATCCCGTTTGGCAAACCATTACTTTTGAAACACTGAGGAAGACCCTTGTCTTCCTCAGTGTGGTCAACACTGAGGAAGACAAGGCGTTCTAAATAATATGAAAAAGTTGTAAAAATTTAGAAGTTGGTGAGCGACTATGTGGTTGAAGATGAAGCATATAGACTTGCCTTGAAAACATTTGTTTTATTACAACATTTTGAAATGAATTTGTTTATCATCATCAGCCAGAAGACGTCCACTACTGAACATGGGCCTCTCCCTTAGAGTACCACACTAAACAACAGCCTGCCATCTTTACTCACACACACACACTCACACACACACACACACGAACACACAAACACAACACACATACTGAATCGACAGATACTTAATCGATACATCGAATTATTGTTTGCTTAAGGAAATCTCTCATTGTAACTATGAATTTTGTACAGTTTCGAGGTGGGCGTTGTTACCTGCGACACAGTTCTCGAACTACTGTGGGTAACACCGTTCGTATTGTTTATAATACCACTGTAATTTTTTCCAAATAGACATTTTTTTTTATCTGTATCCAATGGATGCTCGCAACTCCCACAATGTCAGTCCTTCTAGTGGGAGGCCTACCTACAATGCGTCCTACAGTTCAGTTAGTTCATACTAAGTTGCACATTTAATAATGAGATTGCACAGACACTCATCACTGAACTGTAAAGGATATGGGGTAATCAACTGATATGTATGATATTAAAGTCAATTAATACTTCCCCTTCCTCACACAGACTTACATAATAGTTAAAATTGTTTGTAATGGGATAGAAATATGCAGTGCTAACTATATCATCACTAAGTTATATTATAAACTAGCTGTAGCCCATGACTTCATATGCTTACCTTCATATGAACTTTCAACCTCCTTTTGCCCCCTGATTCCTACAGCCCTTTCGCAAAATTTATTTTGGTTTGAATTGTACTTTTTTACAGCAATAAAATTACTTGTGTTTGCATAGTTTTTATATACAGGGGTTATACAGAACTGTGATTGTTATTTGATTCGGAGCGATAAGTCCTGAACTGCCGTCAATCCCAGTTCCTTGAAATATTGGAACATAGGACTGGACAATTGGCTCCAGTAGTAGAATAGATTAAGAAAAGTTCAGTCAAGCTTTTGCCATAAAGATTGCTAATAATGAAGATCACTTACCAAGAACTGGCAGGTACTCATGCAGTAGGGTATCATCTGCTGCCATCTGTTGCTCAGTCTTTCGCACCACGGGCAGCACCCAAGGTTTGCCATTTTCATCTCTGTATGCTGAAAATGTAAAGTTGATTATCATCATTTTTAAATAAAATTAATGCAAAAGCAATTATTTTCTAAAAAAACTGCAGTCATAAATTGGTAGACGAAGTGAAACTATTTTTTCTTTTCAAAGAGGAATATGAGATCAATATTTTAAGTTTTGATAATATTTCTCATACAAAAACAGCGTTTTACCAAGTTATTACATAATAACGCTACTAGATATTTGATTCTACTTGTTGTTTTGCAACTAACGATATATCAATGACTTACCGCCAACGCTCAAATTCACTTTATTTTGGTATGTATCTTCAGAAAAGAGTTTCATTAACTGAAACACCTCAATAGGTGGTCCCTGTTCTACGCAATCGAAACGAGAAGCCATTGCGCTGGTTATAACTTTAGATAGGGACGATCCTCACGAAAAACCGGCGTATAAATACGAACAGCAAAGCGTACAAAATTATTTAGTTATAGGAACTTTGATATAAAATCCACGCAAATAACCACACAGCACACGCACACGCACTCCACGACCACGACCAACCACGAACGAAATTGGTTTGTTGGTGACCAGACTAGTGTTGCCAACGTTTTTTATTCAAAGTAATCTCAAACTGAAAATAAGAGTGCTTGGTTTTCTACTAAACGCTTTAAACTAAACAAGGCAACCTAAACCTCCGCTACATAGGATTATACAAAAATACTATAGCTCAAGCGGGACCAGGATTTCAGTCTCCGCGATAGTTTTGGTTTGGGGCCCAGAATATGGAGATATATTGTGAATTCACGCACGTTGTCGCATCGCAAGGTCCGAAATGATATCGAGTGAACATCGAAAATTTGAACTGGTGCAGTCACCAGTTCTATTCGGTGCAGCGGCCTTGTTAAAGGATGTCTGTTATTGACTGTGATCACGTGCCATTCCACGTAGGCCAACTTACTCGCGCTATGCACACGGTTACATCACTACCACGAACGATTAAGCACACCATAGTAGCCTGATGGTAGCGAATTCGATACGATTCGGAACTTTGGTCGTCTGTTACCCGCTACTAATAGCCGTAACGATGTGTCAATTTGACCGACGAACTGCCGTCTGACCAACGGGACACGCCGCCATCCAGCCGGGAGAGAAAGAAATTTTTTTCTCTTTCTCTCTCGGTTGGACGTCGGTGCGTCAACCAAATCCGTCACGTCTGTTAGCTAATAAAGATTGCGTGATAGGCGAATTACGCTTCATCTGGCAGTACTATCGTTAAATTAAAAGTGACAAGTGACCTTCTCAATGACAAAAATGTCACGGAAAGGAAAGGAGAACGTCAATCTGATTAAAACAATCAAGTTGACAGTGACGTTCGAATAAACCAATAAACGGTAGGTAATGTTTATTAAACGTTCAGTGGGTTTAGTACGAGAACTTGCGAAAAAGTTATCGTTACGTAAACGATAGCAAATGTATGAAAAATTCAGTTTCCTTTCACGTCCGATAGAGGCGCTGTTAAATTTTTCATACATTTTGCTATTGTTTACGTAACGATAACTTTTCCGCAAGTGATCGTACTAAGGCTACAGGTGTTCGGGCATGGGCTGGAGTAGAGTGTGGGAATATCCAATCGTTACCTATGTTTAAGCTTAAGAATAAAAACCATCGAATATAATGATCAATTTAAGTATTTAATCATCCCAACGTTATTTAGTAAAATTTTATGTAGGTAAGTACTTCATTGGGTAAAAGCTAAGAGTAGATAACACTGATACTTTTAGCATTTGTATTCCGTAAAGACAGGATTTCTAATCCTCTTAGCTCTGGGATCATTCGCTCTTATCACCATATAGGTTGATTTATATTCCTTGTTATCGCCATCACTTTTTGTATAGTTATAACATCCAATCACACCAAGAGCTATTCCTATCAGAGCCAATCCCGAAGCACCCATTATTTCTGGTATTTCCCAGCAGCCTCTTTTAAACAAACCTATGAGCCCTCTACTAAATCTTACTTGATGTCCTATTTCTTTAGGTTCAGGAGTCATGATAATAATCTACAGTCTATTTTTGTTTATCAGTAGTTAGAACACTATTACGTAGTTACAGTATATGTTTTTATCTTTGATTTTTAATGTAGTTTATATTATCTTTATAATAGGTGATAGGGTTAAACAAAGAAGGATTTTGATTTTTTTTACGTCTTTTCCTTAGGGTCTTGACATAAGAAAGTCTTTATGAATTTATTTAGAGGTTAGATTTCAAAAAGTTTGATTTGTTTGTCTCGATGTTACTTCGTCGGTAATAACTCCGCTGCGTCTCTTTCTGAAGCGAGGTTATGTGAAATCCAGTACTTATATAATATATTTAATGGGGTTCTTCGAGCATAAATATTATTAAGAATAAATAATGGAAGTGGTACCTAGCACTAGTAAGTAAAAATATGTCAGTGTGTACATTAGAGTGTTTACCTCGCCCCTTCCGTTTTTGGCAGACTTCTTTCGGTACTAGCTCGAGTTTAAGGCAAATCAAAACTATATTTATGATCAGACGTGTAAAGCCAAAATCTTCACAAGAGGAAAAAAAATAAAAAAATATTCTTGACAAGTTGTAATGTCAATCAATGTCATAATCGAGTAATTTTTTTGGTGGTCGCATCGCATTAGCAAAAAAAAGAATTGATCATCGATCGCAATTTTATTTTATGGTTGATTAGCAAAAATTAATTTGCTTTTCTTCGAATTTCAAATGGCTGCTGCCTCAAGACGATCCCTTGGCCAGTTACTCCAGCAGGCATGGAGTGAGATCCCTGAAGTGTTAGCCTCAACTGGAATGGCAGTCGCAGGCATTGGCCTGGGTATCCTAGGGTGTTACAACTACACGAAAAATGATGGAGACAACAGGAGGTACAAGTTGACTTACGTCGTAATGAGGCCGGACGACCCTAGAGCCAAGCTTATAAGAAAAGACTAAAAAAGTCAACTGTTGTTCTCAGAAAAATATTAGTGAGTTATGTAATAAAGCTTACTGTTGATAAATAAGTATACATTTTGTGTATATCCCGTTAATTTGCTCTGTACATTAACAAATGCAACAGTAACATTGCACCTATTTAGTGAGACAATATGAATACAGTTGTAAGTTAAAAACGTCTTTTATTTCTTTATCATCCATATAACCTAATACAAACATAATATTTTTAAAATGTTACTCATTAGAAATTATTACCTCTGCAACTTCTTTTTCATCTCCTTCGCTCAGATAAAGTTTAATAAGAGAGACCAAAAAGTTTGCTTTATACACAGGCACTTATCAAGCAATAACTTAACTTATGGCGCTGCCTCTCATAATGCAGAGGGAAGATTGACAAGGACAAAGATAATATCAAAATCAAACCTAAAAATAAAGAACCTATTGTAAATATTAAATTTATATTAACATGACAGGAAAAAATACTAGTTTATAAAAGGAACAACTTGGTGGGTATTTTACAAAAAAAATGTCAGCACACATTACCAGCGTGTCACATAGTAGGTAATACACTGATAATGATTTACAGGATCATTAGATGACATCTATTAATCAGGAAGCTTTTCGGCTACGGAATGCTTATAATGTTAACTTTCTTAATGTAAGAAAAAATACACAATTTATTAAAAAAATATAGACATACTGTTGCATAATAGAGATTAGTTTATGTAAAAATTGCAGCCAGCTGCTTTTTAAACAATTAACAGAAAAACAGCAAACAGGTCCTACAAAAAAAAAGCTCAGAACCACAGAAGTTTTTTTTTGCTTTATTAGAATGGCTGTCAAAGCATTTTTGTAAGTTTTTTTTTTGTAGCCACTTTCATGACGCTGAGTTCGACGCATTGACATAAATAATCAATGACCATTCTTATTTATGTCACAATACCTGGCAACAGCTTTTCCTTCTATTTCCGTTCTATTTACTTCTCTTTTCTGTGCTCAGAACATTAGTATGACGTCTTTTGTCATAAGTATCTCAGTGGCTAAGAGGAATGGGGGGCTATACCCAGAATGTTGCACAGGTTCAAATCCTGCTGGTCTTCAAACTTGTAAATTAATAAAAATATTACGAACTTGGTGGAGGATAGAGGCGAGGTGAGTGGGACGAGACAGACAGAACAAAAAAATATAACTACAGGGCACCTAAAGCTAAACCACCTTAAGTCGGTTGCTCAGCCTAGCCGGCCTAAGTTAGTACAATCTTTAATATTACATAGTAAAGCTGTGTATGATGTGATGATTTAAATGTACACAATATTTTTTTTTATGAAAACATGATCTTTTTTATATATAGGATGCAGTTGATTATATTTGATAAATGACAAACAAAAACATAGGATTTTCATTCATCATTATCAGCCAGACTACATCTACTGCTGAAAATAGTCAATAGGAGTTCAAAGGGAGACCCCTTAGAACTCCACACTGTACGACAATCTGCATCCACTGGATGCCCGGCGCGACTCTCAAGATGTTGTTGGTCCATCTAGTGGAAGGGTTACCTACACTATCTTATGGTTCATGGTAACACACGCTGGTTAAAGACCCTTGTCTTTAGGCACTAGTATTTTGGATTTTCATTCAGTTTAGAATAATTAAACGCATCTGTCAGCAAACATTGGATAGTTATAGGTCTACTTATTTCTTCTTTCCTTTCCCTGAACTTGCACCTTTGTTGTTGGACTTCCCTTTACTGGTGGTTGGTTTGTCACTGCTCGAGGTAGACTCTGACTTTTGGCTCTTCTTTTTCTGTAAATGGAAAATTAATTAACAATAGTAGTAGTATTTCGTATCAAAGAAGAAACCTCTCAGGTACCACTTAACACTGAACATAAATATATATTTTTAGATTTACCAATCAGGCTTGCACTTTGCCTTCATAAGTCAATAGAGTTTATAAACAATCTTCACTTTACAAATCTACACCTTAAAATCATTGATGAAATCTTATAATACTAATCTAAAACTTTTTGCCCTTTTCAGGGTGATTTGATGACACCCAGATTGTAACTATCGGGGAACACATCGGGGATCTTATGTGGGTGGTGGTATAACCAGTTGGATTATTCCAGCCACCGTCAATATAAGTTGTCCCTGTCTCTTGCATTCGTATTGATTGGGGACAAAAAAAAAGTATGCACAAGAATATGGAGGATAATAATAAGTCATACAACACAGTTTACATTGTATTGTATCCAGACGCATCGAACTTGGCTGACGAACCGTCTTTTGACCAATGGGAGAGAAGGAGTGAGAATATAATTTCCTTTTCTTTTTCTCTCGTTGGTTGACGTGATTGAAGTCAGCCAAGTTGATGTGTCTGTTACGGCTTTACAATAAACTGTGTTCTGAGGTATTACACTGTACCTAAGTTCATAAAGTTTTCACACTGTACCTTTATAAGCCCATCATTCTCCGGGTCACTATTACCCTCCTCGTCCTCCTCCATCGCACCTCCATCGTCATCCTCCATGCCATCATCATCTCGCACTCGAGTTCGCTTTACGGCTCCCGGCGCGTACGGTAACGCGGTGGATTTCTTGTTGTATGTACGTGTCATTGCTGCTTTTACCTGAGGTACAAAAGTAAAATGACGCCTCCATGTTATAATATTATGTATAAGAATGTTGATCGCACCTCACCTCCGGCCACCAAGGCACTAAGGGTGTCACTACTGATGGGGAAGTGTTGACTAATAGAAATTCACAATAGAGACAGCTACATCATGTCTTTGTTGCTATTTGGTTGCAATGGGGCCTAATCCATTATTGGACAGTTTTTTTTTTACTTAGAATTGATCTACTTTTGGCCACCAACTCACCTGATAGTAAGTGTCGGTGTGGCCGAGGATAGTAACGTTGATCTAGAAGAAATCTATGTACTCTAGCCTTGAAGATGCTTAGATTGTAGTTCTCAGGAAACAAGGAGGACGGCAGGGAGTTCCATTCTTGGGCAGTATGTATCATAAATGACGAATAAATTTTTTGTGTATTTATATCTTGTGATTTATTTTGTGTTAATATCTTGATAGTTATTCGTCGCCTTTGAGAAGTTTATCACTAGTTATGTTAACTTCAGTTTATGTAGAAGGCTATTTGTGATTATACTCGATCCATTTTTTTCTAACTCTGACAATTGCAATAAAACGTTTTCTTTGAATATTTCACTATTAGTATATCGACTACTAGATCTATCTGGTAGTCGATATACCTAGCAAAAATACACTACTGCAGCTGACAGAGCTATAAAAAAAACTTGGAGCGAGTGTAGTTTATTACTGGTGTACCTGTACTGTATTGTGCTTATTTTCTTGTTATTTTCACTTATTTGTTTTATGTCTTTTATGTGTCATTATATATGAACCCTTAGAATTTCCACAAGGAAGAGGGAGGTGGTAGTATGAACATAGTGGAAGAATATATGGTGTGTTGGCAAATTACATACAATTGCGAACATTGGGAGTCAGGATAATTTGCAAGAGAAATAGGGACAGGATTTGGGAGAAAACTTTACCGCATGCTTTTGAAAAGAATCCTACCTTCGAATCAATCAACACCGTAGGGTTACTTTGTCCTGGCCACACGGATAGTTCAGTCAACGAGTCCAAATCTTCTCTCAGTAGGTTGTAAGACTCCAACACTTGAAGAGACTGGTCGATGCCGTCCGTTCTGTCCTTGATGAGAGGTGTGATGATGGCGTCGCGGAGATGAGTGGCGTAGTCCAGGAAGATTGACGATTTTGAACCAGTTGTGCTAGGGATACATAATTATCATTTCATCAATATTAATTTTAAAATAGTACTTAGATTCTTGTTTGAAATGATAAATAAACCATAAACACAAACATAAAAGTTAACCTGGCTATTCTTTTAAGTGTTCTAGTGACCAGATCTGTTAATGGAATTTCATCCACCAGCTATAGCTTCACGAGTCTAGCAACACCAAGCTATACTATACCTGAGATTTTTTGGCGACAATGTGGAAAATAATAATCAATATAAAAAACCGACTTCATAAAAATGTTAGAATTGGACCAATTTGAAATGGGACCACACGGGAAGCACCAGCTTTCTAATCAAAAAGAATCATCAAAATCGATTCACCCAGTCGAAAGTTCTTAGGTAACAAACATAAAAATAATAATAATACAGTCAAATTGAGAACCTCCTCCTTTTTGGAAGTAGGCTAAAAACGGGTCGGCTTGTTGTTGTAATTTCCTAAACTAAACTAGTGTATTTTCGAGTGTTTATGTGTATACACAAGTCTTTTCGTGTCGTTTCTAAACCTTCATAAAAGCCTCTTGTAAATCTCCACCACTTTACATGGGGCATGAGTTTGATTTGACCGTGACTTAATTTGCTTGACTCTGACTACAATTATGACATGCGTGGCGCAATTTAATACTATGTCATCATCAACATACCTCAGTCTAGTATGCGCGTGAATCTCCTGACACAGGCGGTGCATCTTGTTTGCGCGAGAGTTTTTTCCGAGCCACCCTGGGAACTGGATCTGGCCTGCCACATGTCCGGAGAGGTAATGGCCTGGCAACACTGAGCTGTACATCGCCTGGGGAGGAGCATGAAGACTTAAGCTGCTGTATTTCTTATTATCAGTTAAAGGTCCTAATTACAATAACTTTAAAACTGAACATATCCAAATTATCCAATGACTTCTCATCACGTTGACCGGGCAAACACTTTCTGTCAATACATCAGCATAGGTAGCACTTATTTAAGGCCATCCCCAATGACACGAAAGTACCGCTGTCATAGGCCTGCCTGGACTAAGCTTATCCTCTCGCGTGTCTCAGCAAGTTGTCTGAACGATTAGCCAATAAATGTTATGTTATTTTTCTTGGATTTGTGTTAAGATGAGATTTGTTAAAAAAGTTACCTGCATTGGTAGTAAGCTCCATGCTTGGCTGCTTCGAATTCTTTTATCAATGGTGTCACTGAAAGCAATACTGTCCGCAGCTTGGCTTATCCGCTGTAGAATTTCATGCCTGCATTATAAGTATGTACAATTAGTTATCTGAAAGATAGGATTTAAAACTGTTGGTTGTTTATTTAGGATCATCACATCGCAATAATAAAGGGTTAGACGGAACGGTAGTACTAAGCCGAAGGTAGGTCATTGTACTCATTGTTATGATCAACTTATATTAAGTTACAAACACTGAAATCACAAAAAAACAGTACTATAGAAAAGTGGCATTTAAACTCAACAAAATATACGAACAGCATTTTTCCACCTTCCAAAAAGGAGGAAGTTCCCAATTCGACTCAATTTTGTTTTTGTTTGTTTGTTACCTCGGAAGTTTGTTGACTGGGCGAACCGATTTTGATGATTCTGTTTTTATTTGAAAGCCGGTGCTTGCCTTGTGGTCCCATTTCAATTTGGTCCAGTTCCCACATTTTTATAAAGTCAGTTTTTTATATTGATTAATTATCAGCTTAGTGCAACCATTCCTTTTAACCCTGTATATTCTGGGCCAGATTATCCATAAGGCGGATTAGGCAATTGCCTAGGGGCCCGGGGCCTAGTCGATGCGGACCACGCACCAAAAAAATAAAAATAACTTTGAATTCGTGACATTCCCCATTATTTACATCCGGTAATTTTGCAATGAAGAAAAATGTTTTTACTTACTGTAAAAAGCGCCATCTAACGGTATTTGGTTGAATGTGGAAGTATTCTATCGAAACTTATCGAAAAAGAGCCCCGAGAATTGCATTGCCTAGGGGCCCCGATAGGGTTAATCCGGCCCTGTGTATATTAAATGAAGGTAAAACTAACAAATCAGCCGGGTGCAGCTTATTTTCCACAAATATACCTACTACTACAAATATACACTCACTTGGGACAGTGCGGTTGCACTTGTAAGTAGTTTTCTTGCACGAAGAGCGGCGCCAGACTGTAGTCGTAGAAGAACAGGTCGCTCTTGTCGTTGATACTCATAGTTTTGTGGTCTTCTGCCGAGAACACCTTGCGGATGGCTTCCCAAGGACCCTGAGAGGTGAGAGACAAACATTTTAAACTTTTTTCTGCGTAGCAATTTTTAGGTCCGCATTCTCTGTGGTCGGCGTCTTTTATGTTTAGTTTATCCCATGTTTCAAGCAGGGATGTTGCGAATGCAAAAAATATCATATCCGCGGATGCGGATTTTTTTACGTTCACATCTGCAGATGCGGATTTAAGTTTTTTTTTACATAAAATTATAAATGTACAGAAATAAAACAACAAAAATATAATGGTTTTTCATATTTTTATTAATTAGTAGTAGAAATTAAAAATTGGAGCATTATATATAGTAAAGATACTTCGCTCCTATTGGTCAACAAGCACGTGCCAATTGCCGGTCCCACCCAACTTCTTTCTTGTAGCAACTTGTGCGACATCCGCATGCAACTCCGCATCGATTATTGCGGATGCGGAAGTGGTTGCGGATGTTATCCCATATCCCACCATGGGCTGGTGACGCCCTTGGTGGGATATTACTGTGATGAACACTAGGTACCAAGTCTTTCTTTAAGTTCCAACTTACCAATTTGACATCTTTCTTCGTGACAGCGGCGTCTTTGCTCAGCCTATCAGGGTCCATTCTAGAAGGGTCGATGGCCCACATCGAGAGAAGGTTCAGTGTTTGTCGCACATCCTGATTGGCCGACAGTATTAGTTGTCCGAGGACATCGGGTGGTATCTTTATGTTCTCTCGGCAGCATATTGATCGCATTGCCGCCTGAAATATTCAGAAATCAGCTAACACGGTATAATCAAAGAGTGGCTTATCTTTACCAGTGATGATAATAAAATACGGCTAGAGAAATGATCAGGAAACGTCTTAAAGATGACCTTGATTGCAAATAGTCTATTTAGTAACGGCAAAAAACGGCTGGTCTGGATTATACAGTAAATGTTTATTTTCAATAATTATCAAATTAAAAAACCAACTTTAACAGAACTGGACCAAATTGAAATGAGACCACATGGGAAGTACCAGCTTTCAAATAAAAAAAGAATCATTAAAATCGGTTCACCCAGTCAAAAGTTCTAAAATAACTAAATTGAGAACCTCCTCCTTTTTGGAAGTAGGTTAAAAAAGGGTTTCATGTTAACTTTTTGTCTCTAATTTTTTCGTTTTAGGGATCCGTACCCAAAGGGTAAAACGGGATCCTATTACTAAGGCTCTGCTGTCCGTCTGTCCGTCTGCCACCAGGCTGTATCTCATGAACCATGATAGTTGAAATTTTCACAGTTGATGTATTTCTGTTGCCCCTATAACAACAAATACTAAAAAATAGAATAAAAAAAATATTTAAGGGGGCTCCCATACAACAAAAGTGATTTTTTTTGCTCGTTTTTGCTCGATATTGATAACGGCAACACGTAGACACTTATATCGGTATATCTTCACTTTAAAAATTAATAATTAAATTAAAACATAAAAAATATTTAAGGGGGCTCCCATACAACAAACGTGATTTTTATGCCGGTTTTTAGATAATGGTACGGAACCCTTCGTGCGCGAGTCCGACGCGCATTTGGCCAGTTATTTTTTCGCGCCAACTACTTCTTGACCATCGCATCGACATTGTTGTATATTCAAACTATTGTCCTAGGAATACCTTGATCTGGTCGACTCGTGGTCTGCTGAACCTCAAATCGTAGCAGTAGTTGACAAGCGAGCGCATTTTCTGGCTATTTCTGTCGTTGCACATGCATATTATCGGCACCGACGTCGTCTTTATCAGCCCTATCAACTCTTGGAGACCACCTACAAGAAGGGATAAATTAATATGTCTTAAAAAAATCACTTGTAGTTATTAGTTTTATGTTATACTAGCCGCCCGTCCCGGCTTCGCACGGGTGGAGATTTTTTTAAATATTCTAGTAATAAATATAGCCTATGTTACTCAGGGATAATGTAGCATTTCAATGGTAAAAGAATAATTAAAATCGGTGCAGTAGTTTTTGAGTTAATTCGTTACAAACATACAATAATTATCAATATAAAAACCGACTTCAAAAAAATACAGAACTGGACCAAATTGAAATGGGACCACACGGGAAGCACCAGCTTTCAAAAAAAAAAAAACATCAAAAACAGGTCACCCAGTCGAAAGTACCGAGGTAACAAATATATAAAAAAACAGTCGAATTGAGAAACTCCTCCTTTTTGGAAGTCATTTAAAAATATGAAGTCACGATTTCATACCTCTATCCTCGTTTCCCGCCATGCCATCGACTTCATCCATAACCAAAACATGCTTTTTAGTCACCGCTTGTTTTCCCGTATCACCTGAAACATCACACTGATTGTATTTTTTATTTGAAACATCTATTGGCGCACCTTGGCACTGACTCGTATGCCGTGACAGATTATAACTGAAATAGTTGCGCAACGTAGTTTACTCGCTATTCTACAGGAATAATATTTACTTTTTCAAGTGAACACTCACTAGATGGACCGACGATATTGTGAGAGTCGCGGGCATCCAGTGGATGTATACAGGTGGCAGGCTGTCATACAGTGTCATCTGACCCCAAACTAAGCAAAGCTTGTAATATACATAGCTGCCAGAGACTGATATACGTACATATATATTTTTAAATACATACCTAAATAGATAATAACACCCAGACATAGAACAAACACAAATGTTCATCACATGAATGTTTGTCCTAGGTGGTCAACGAAACCACACCCCCAAGCGCAGAAGATAGGCTAACTAATAACTGAGCCGCCAGGGCAGTCATTTTTATCTGGTGTGCACAATGAAGAGTTTGTATATATCTAACTAGCTGCGCGCCGCGGTTTCACCCGCGTGGTGATGAAAATCTGTGATGATGATAATGAAAAGTAGCCTGTGTCAATCCAGGACATAAGCAATATGTTTTCCAATTCCATCCAGCCGTATTGGCGTGATTGAGTAACAAACATCCATCCAAAATTTCACATATTTGACATTAGTGTGATTACCTTTAGCGTAAGCAGAGAGTGAAGTGGTGGTAAGCAGTTCTCCGATCTGCTGCTTGATGAGAGTTTTGTTACGGGTGTCCGATGCGTTGAACTCAACTGTGTCGAATCCAAGCTGCTTGCACACTAGCGCCACTGTAGTGGTTTTACCTGAAAAAAATCATAATATTCAACATAAGTGAGTGCAAGGAAATAACTGCTGCCAAGAAAAAGCCTTTTCAGATGTCCCCTTTCTCTACCTCACAGTTTTTTTAAAATTAAATAATAGGCTTGCGCTTGGCTACCAAGTCGCCTGATGTTAAACGATGATGCGGTCTACGACGAATCACGCTCGCCTAGAAGAAATCGATTCACTCTTGATTTGAAGACACTCAGATTGTAACTATCGGGGAAGACATTCAGGCCGCGCATTCCACAGACTAACAGTTCGCACAATTAAAGTGGAATCAAAGAACTTCGTACGGGTTCTCCCATAAAGCGGTGTCCATTTTTCGTGCCTGCTCTGTCAGTCCAATAGAAAAATGGGCGGGAGGGAATTAAATGATGCAATAAAAAATATCCTTTCGTCTTCAGATGACTGAGATGCTTTCTCTTTTTTTAGACACTTTCTCTTGCCTATCTACTGTCTCTTTCTCTATCTCCAGTCACATTCTTCTTTAATCGCTCTCTTGCATTCTCTTTCTCGCACTTATCACTCTGGTCCAGATTGATTCTCTGAACATTTGTTAGAAGAAAATAACTGACTTCCGGCGGTCGGAGGCTCTTGAATACTTGCTTTTGTCGGTCACAGGCTGACCTTAACTAAATTCATCTTTTTATTCAGAAGCTCTATCTCTCTCTCTAAAATAATTTTCTAATAATATGTTTGAAAGAATAATTCTTGAAGCAATGGACCACGCGGTCGGGACAGCAGCCCTGCCTTGCAGTACCCAACTGTCGTTATTCTTAGTTCACGGACTGGGCTCGGTCAATTTCATGTGCCATTCTTTCTCTCTCTACCTATAGAAACATTCTCTCTCTAAAACATTTGTTAGAAAAAACTGACCAACTCCAGGCGGTCCAGATAGCAACACTGCCTTGTAGTACCCGCCGTCATCATTTTTAGCCCACGGACTGGGTTTGGCCAATTTCGCCTTTCTGTTCACGTACCATTTCGTCAGCCAGTTTATAAGTCTGAAAATTCCAAACACTTTAGAGTGTGCACAGAGCTACGAGCTATTAAAAATAGACTACATAAGAATGTGTCTCACATGAATACTTATTAAAAATCATGAATATAACATTGTCGAAACGTCGAGCAAAAGGTACCTAATTTTACCTAAATAAAATAATGCAAAATATATACATTAACATACATTCAGATATACATTAAAAAGACAGTTAAAAATAAAATAAGAAAACATGAAAGTCGAAGAAAGATAATGCTGCTAGAAACAAAAAAGAGAATAAAACTGATACTTACTTGTTTACATTGCTGTTTTCTCCCAATTGCCCAATGATCTGTTTAACATTTTGAGGCTTGTGTTTTTCCACCCACATGATGCCGCTGATCTTTGTATCAACAATTCTTTTTGTGCCTGAAAATATTGCAATTATGGTATTTAAAATATTAAATAGAATTTTCGTAATTTCATTCTTACGATTAGTTATTTTTGCTTCTTTTATACCTGTTGCTGACGTCGATTCTTCTCTATCAATATTTGTACTTGATTTTGATTCACTTTCAGATTTTACTTTCTTTTCAAGTTTAACTACATCTACTTCGGTGGTGGAGCTCATAGATTTATCACATTTTATTTCTGTAACATCCAATTCGTCCTTTGTAGTCTCCTTGGAGTGTTTCTGTTCCGATTTTTCGTTTTTAATATCTGTCTCATCTCTTTTGCCACCAATTTTATGTTCTAATTTTTCCTTTTTAACGTCATATTTTTCAGTTTTATCTTTACTTTTTTCCGATTTTTCGTTTTTAATATCTGTCTCATCTCTTTTGCGTCCAATTTTATGTTCTAATTTGTCTTTTTTAATGTCAAATTTTTCAGTTTTATCTTTACTTGATGAATTACCATGATCTTTATCTTTAGAACTTTTCTTTTTTTCATCGCTCTTATCTCTACTTGATTTTCTACTATGGTCTTTTTCTTTTCTACCTTCTTTATTGTATTCAGATTTCGTATGTTTAATAGAATCTTTGATTATCTTTAAGAAGCCATCCTCATTTATAATTTTGATGCTTAGTTCTTGGGCTTTAGCCATTTTGGCTGGACCGGCGTCTTCTCCAGCTAACACGTGTGTAACCTAAAGTAAATTAATATTCTTGAGCTTATGAAATAAAAAAACTGTTATTTGTAGAATGGTACAGACAGAATTAATGGCAAAATCCAGTACCCTATCGTTGTCATCGGCATCCGCTCCATCAGTTGCTAGGTCAATGTCTATTTCTCGTAAAAAGAACCCACATCACATTTTTCTCAAAAGAGCTCTAATTTTGTTATGTTAGGAGATGCTAGGTTATTTGTAGAGACAGAGATGCTAGATATATTAAAAATATATTTTATTAAATCAAAAAATAGAAAACATACCTTCTTACTAATGGCACTTTTGACACAACCACCATATTTGTTAATGGTTTCAACAATTTCATCTCTTTCAAAGGAATCCAATACTCCGGTCAATAAGAAGGCAAAGTCTTTCAAACAGTTGGGTGCACCCTGTGTATTAAAAAGTGCTCATTTAACATCTAACCTAAATATTTATGAAAGTCAACGTGGTGAAAAAAATGTGTCTTTAGTTTCCATGTCTTACCTCTGGCATTTCCTTTGCCCCCAAGTGCTTAGGTCCAGACCTGTTTAAATAGCTCTGATATAATTTTGCAGAGAGCATTTTCCTTTCATGTTTTTCTTCATCTGTTAGTACTGAAAAATAAAATAGTGGTTTAATTTCACATTATATTTTCACGTAATGGTCGGACGTTTAGTCACAGCAAAAATAACACAATAAATACATCTTGTACATTCATAAAAAAAAAACAATTCCTTACTAGATTCGTTGATACTTTTATTACTAATTCTTCTTTTCTTATTTTTATACTCTTCATGATCACTTAATACAGATACGTTTCCTGCACCATGATTTTCAGTTTTTATAACATCTTCATTTATTTTACTTGTCCTTATTTCCACATCAGATATTTTCTTTTCAGAGGAATCATGTTTATCTTCTTCAATAAATTCTGCAAACTTTCTTTTATTTGTATCCTTAATCACCTTTTTGATATCTTCAATATTTTTAACTGTGTGTTTTGAGGTAGAAGGTAAACTTTCATTACGGGACTTAGATGGAGATTTCCCAAATTTATGATCGCCATTTGTTTTTGCTTCCGCAAGTGAATCTTTAGCATTTTCATTTTTAGATTTTTGATTGTCATCCTTAAGATTTCTATTTAAAGTCTTTTTTTCATTGTCTTTATGATTATCGTTTACAGTTTTTGGTTTGTCAATATGGTTTTTGTGTCCATTTGATTCAAGCTGATCCAAACCATCAATTTCTAGTAAACTCTTCTCAAACTCTTCATCCGAGTGTATACCTGTCTCAGTTTTCTTTGTTTCTTTTTTAACAATTGGTTCAGTTCGTTTAATAGGTCCATTGCCAAACAAATTAGTGACTTTCACTTCTTTCAGCTTCTGTCTGTCTTTCACTGGTTTGTTTTTGCTTGGAATTTGAGTGATGAGGCTTATTTTCTTTTTCTAAAATCAGTAAAAAAAATATAAAACAATATCATTCATGTTTAGACAACGATGGCAGTTTCATCATCCTAACTATTGGAGCTTTATTGACATGCTCTAATATCTACACTAATATTATAAAGAGGAAAGATTTGTACCTATTTTTATATGTTTGTATGTTTGTAATGAATAGGCTCCGAAACTACTGAACCGATTTGAAAAATTCTTTCACTGTTGGGAAGCTACACTATCCCCGGGTGACATAGGCTATATTATATTTTGTAGCGAGGCCGAAGGCCGAGCTTACACTCGTGCGAAGCCGGGGCGGACGGCTAGTAACTTATAAAGCCATTTTGACAGAGGGACGGGCTTTTATTGGTTGAATTTTGTATCATCTGCACAACAAAAATAGGCAGAACATATTTTTTTTGTTCAATTGATACAATAATGATTATCAGTATCAATTTAGAGTACCTAAATCACAATATGTTGATTTTAAAGTTTATTTCTATCAAAGATCAAAGAAGTAAATTAAAGACATTTGATTATATCATTGATTTTTTAATGACGAAATAATTCTATTTTAATCAAAATTATTTATTCGTGGCAACCCTGGTTATAAGAGAAGCTAATAAAAATGTGTTCAAAAAGGACTAAAGTGTGTGTTTGTATTTTCTCACCTTATTTACTATTTGAACGTCAGGTGATTCAGGTATAACATCATCGTCATCGTCATCATCTTCAATCTTTCGCTTCTTTGGTTCAACAACTTTTTTATTTTTTGGTAGTAGATAATTTCTGATATCCTGTAAATTTATCAACACTTAGTATTACTTGTATTTAATACACAGATTTGATAACATTTGAGACACAAACATGTTTGCCTTCTCTAGCAGTGGGAGCCAGCGTCTCATTAGGCTTCAGCAGTAGAGGCAATGATGGGCGGCAGAATTTTGCCACAAATTATTTAGCTAAGGACCAAGCTTTACTCTCGCAAGTCCAGAAGCCAGTATGTTCCCGTTTTGACTAATGTGGTAAAAGCAAGCATTCTACAAAGCCTTTTTGCAGAACTGCACCCTTGTTAAAAGCCCTCCTCTTATAGTGTACGCTACTCGCGTTACGAGTATCAAAGTCATTAATGAAAATAATTTGTAAGTGCGCTGCACTTTTATTTTGAGATTCCTATTTTTTTTATTGAATATGAACAGTGAGAACAGCAGCAGTTAAGTAGCAACGTCACAAGCCAAAGATTCAAGAGCAGTGACCATGTTGGGTCACTTAGGTATTTTCTTGTTTTATTTAAAGATTTGTTTATTTATTTTTACTAGGGAAACCAGTCAGAACATGTATCGATGAAGATAACAATGAAGAAAATGATGACTGAAAATGGAATACTATTACTCTAAATCACTCAGACTGATTTTGATGCCCGTCTGCTTACTTGAAGACTACATTATACCCATTCATTTGGCATATGTCTTAATAGTGGCTCTTGGACCAACTCCTATATAAAATTGCCCACTATCTTTTCATTGAATCCACTTTGTGCAATCTGCTAGACTGTGGATCCCATTGAATGCGTTTCTTCGAAGGTTACAATGTACTGTCTTCAAATATTATGAGTATATTGTTCAATCTTTTTTTAAGAGTAGTTTGCTAAGCCTGTATACAGAGGCAGAGAATAGTATTACTTCTAGCCAACACCCTGTGTGATGTACCTATAGGTGGGATCCCGTTCTCACAATTAGCAAATTTGCAGATAAGGTCATGGACAGCGGATGACCTAAGACTGCCTCGCAACACAGTATTAGTTTCAGTATTTATTTGTATGTATGTATATTAGATGTATTATCTACACTACCAACCCTACTCCTCTTTCAGTTCATGTCCATCCAAAGGTTGCCTGGAAGAAATCGCGTGAGGCGATAAGGCCGCCTATTGTACTGCCGGTTTTTGTATAAATTTTAAATTATTTTGTTTTTATGATTTTTGATATGGTGTATAATAAAGTGATATTGTATTGTAACACACTGAGGTTTTTCCTACGGTCAGTACCTGTATATGCCGATCAGTGAGTTCGAATCAATTAAAAAACAGATATACGTGAAAGAGAACATATAGCGGACTTATAAAGTTACTGATTCGCAACAGACGCGCTCGCGACGCTCCTGACGCGGGCGGACTGGCGTGCTAGTTCTCACCATCAATAATCCCCGCTCATCGTCCGTGTCAGCGAATTTGCTGATCGTGGAAACCCTGCCAGCTTATTAGGTAGAAGGCTCAGAAGGTATAACTTGAACCTTATAACCTTTATTTTTACTCAAAGGAATTTAAATGTATCGTAGTCACAGCATTACTTACCATTGTTGTTGTTTCTGCTTTACGAAGATTTTACTCTCACTTACTTCTTGAGGAGAAAATAACTTCAATATCACCGAATTCACCTTATTACATAGCAAATATTTTTCAGGATGAGGTTAGAAAATAAAAAAAAACCAGTGAACGTACAAATCATAAATCAATTGGACAAAATAGTTGTAAGTTGCAATTTAAGAATCTTTTCAATCTTTGCATCCCAATTTCACATTCACAGTACTTGAATGAAAACATTAAAACCGAGAAGGATAATCGTATTTCACAAACAAAACAAATTCAAAATTTTAATCGTTTCGGCGGTGACTTCGGTTCGGTTCGGACAGATTTTTCTTCATTGAATCAGACAATCAAAAACTTAAAAATGTCAATGTCTTTCAAAAAACTGTGACTGTCAATGGCAAAAGTGCCCTAACAACCTGCAGGCGTATTATGAATCTTTGATCGGGATCGCGACTTGTCAAAATTATGTCAAAAAAAAAAAAACGTTGTCTATTTCCAATTTCGTAGTATGAAATTTGAAATAGACAACGCAGTTTTTTTTTTTTTTTTGCGTCATAACCCCTTTCAAGTGTCAAAATTCTGTCAATTCTGACACTGACTGATCCCGATCAAAGATCCATAATACGCCTGCGGGTTGCGTTTACGGCACTTATCCAGACTAAAACTTATACTAGATGAACGATAAAACACCCGTTTTGGGACTCCACGAGGTGAAAAATTATACCGGCGAAAATTTAAACTGCCCGTTTACGGGCGCCCGCTGGTATAAGTTTTCGCCTGACTAGATTAAATTTTATCTACCTTTTGAGGTCGCTAAATTTTCGCCTGCTGTCAGATTGACAGCTGTTGAGGAGGTTAAGCCGTTTTTGATATTATTTTGTTCGAATCTTTTTGTTGTAGATGTTTTTATTTAAAATAAATTTTTATATCTATATAATGATAGATTGATATTTCATATTTTACTATTATATACCATTTTATTTTACTATATTTTACTTGACATTTATTTATTATTGAATTTGACAGCTAGTATTGACATATATGACATAAAGCTATGACGCCGTTCAGCGAACCTCCGTTAGTTTAATTTTTCACCGGTGAAAAATTCGCCGCGTCCGTAAACGCGCTCCCCTGGGGTGGTCAAGTAAAAAAAAAACTAAATGATGTTAGAATTTTGGCGCCAACATTAAAAAAATTCATTGATTGAGATTCAGAGATGCACCTAGCCTTCCTTTCCTAAATTCTAAAAGGCTCTTAATTAAAGCAAATAATGTAAATAAATAATCTATTTGACCAAATAATTTAATTTTAGATCAGAAATTGCCGCCCGTTTCTTTGAAAAGCCAAGTTAGCTCCAGCTAAATGAAATTCTAACATTTCAAACATTTAATTATTAATTATATATTGTTAAGTAGGTACTTAGGTGTCTATATTAAGAATCAAAATAATTTATTAAAAACAATACATAAGTATCAATAGAAATATCACTGATTAGAAACAACATTGCAAATTAAGATTAGACTAAGGTATTTCAATATGGCATTCTTGAAAAGATTGCAACACACGAATATTAAGACCACCTGACTACACGATGGTTGCCTGTACACAGA
Organism: Agriopis leucophaearia; assembly: GCA_949125355.1. NCBI lineage: Eukaryota > Metazoa > Arthropoda > Insecta > Lepidoptera > Geometridae > Agriopis > Agriopis leucophaearia. Next base: position 16,013,990 of record OX421264.1, read on the forward strand.
GTGCCTTACGCCAACTCTACACGCGGGCCCGAATAGGTGCAGTTTACAAAATCACGCGAACGCGAACCTTAACGCGCCGAGATGCGGTTTGAGGTTGCGTGCTTTAGCAAATTGCACCTATTCGGGCCCGCGTTTAGAGTTGGGCCTTGCGCCCCCTGGGGCCTTAAGGCTACCCGTTTTAAGCGATTTAGTTTAGGTGATGCGAAAAGTTGCGCGACCGTAAACCGTATTTCGGCGCGTTAAAGTTCATGTTCGCGTGATTTTCAGCACTGCGCTGTTTCAAGCCCGTGTTAACAGGTAGCCGTAATCCCCTAGACGAAATCTCTTCAAGGCGTACATTTGTGGCACTAGTTCGTAAGTTATAATTTTCCCTAGCTGTATGTAGTTTTTATTTCTATCTAACCATGTATGCCTACTGGGTTATACGGAAAGGGTGTATACTACGCAGAAAGGGGTCCATAGTACCCATCATTATAAACAACTTTTACTATGGGACCAACCCTCGTTCACACTTGATAAAATGTATGGAACAGGTGATAATTTTTTCACAATTTTTGGGTTAGTCCCATAGTAAAAAAAAACATAATGATGGCGTAACCCTGAACTGTTTTTATCTAATTAGGAACAAGAATTAACAATTTAACAAAATAACATTTGATAGCTCAAATAATATATCCTTTATAGGATCCAAACACATCTTTTGTAGAGCCGAGCACAGAGACGATGATCTTATTCAAGTCTTGAGGCCACGGCGCCCCCACTCCGTACATAGAATTCAAGAGTACTTCCATAACATTATATTCATATATTTTACCATTTAAGGCAACCACTATGTATAAAGCAGTGTCTACGCTAAACGCAGTAGGTTTCTCTGATATATAGAAGTTTTTTATCTCACAAGCTCCGTTGGCATTAAGGATATGAAGTGTTCCATCACCTAGCATTGGTATGCAATCATCCATTATGAACGCTGGCCTTATCAATTTGATATCAAAAAATTCTTCATGTACATGAATCGGTACAGAGCTGAATTGTTTAAGGATTAATATGTACTGAGTTTTACATTGAACGTAGTATATGTTATTAGAGGTATCCAGAACGAACTGAGTCGCGCATATAACTGCTTCTACTTTAGTTCTGACCGTACCGTGGAATTCTAATTCGTACAGTTTATTGTTTACCGTTAGATAGTAAATTTTATCAGTGCCGTTGGCCTTTTGCAGTTGGATTATATCGTCTTTGAAAGGTCCAAGTTTCTTAGCTGATAACGATTCTCTATCATATTTGTACACTCCATTTTTTGAACCGAAATATACGTTTCGATCGCTGCCGTAGTCTACCGTGGAATCTCGACCTCCTTCTAGGATTTCATATGCCGCTAGATCTTCTAAAACGTAAATACAGGTTCCTCCATCAAAACGTGGATCCAATACAGTGAAGAAAATTGATGGGAGATCTGATTCTGCGCGTATCTTCTCTTTGTCGTCAGCTTGTACGAGAAGTTTTGTAATGTTGGTTGTAGAGGTGAATATTACTTGTTCGTCTCTGAATATGGAAGTGTTAAAAGCGTCGGTGAAAGATGGTGGTGAGAGAAAGATGACTGTTGCTAGGGTGCGCCACATATTCGTACCTGTAATTTATAAAGTATCTACTGTAAACATAATCAACATAGTCATGCTACTTTCCCATTGGCGTAGGCAGAGACCACATCTCTCCACTTGCTACGACCCTGACACACATCTTTCGCTTCTTCTACTTTCATGAGTGTTTGCATACAAGCTCGTCGGTTCCGGGTACTTTTGACGAGGCAATTTGGTCGTGATATGTTCGCCTACGTCGACCCTTACCGGCTTACCCATTCACACTGGCTACACGAATTTCTTTCGTCAATCTTCTTTCATCCATTCTGTCTACATGTTCGAACCATCCAATTTTTTTTCAGTCTTTATATAAATATTGCCGTGAAGTGGACGATATTTTATTTAAAAACCAAGTGAATGAAATTTATTGCCATAAATTAATTAACAATAATTTAGTTCAAAATACAAGCGGCCACATTTCGTTTGGCACCCTGGTTGATATATATTCTCCTAATCATAAGTAAGCGTAAAAATTTGGTTTTAAGCAAAAACTCGATGACCGCAATGATTCTGCAGCCGGATCTTAGACTATACGTAGGTATGCTCAATTGAAAAATTTGCAATGTTCTTAATATTGAAGAGCCGTGAATTCATATTAAAAAACACTTACCTCTGGTGTTATTGGTGCTGAAGTAAACTTGTTCAAAGCAGGCGGTGATTTAATTTAAATTCCCTACTGCTCCTATTTTGTAAAAAACAACATGCATAACTTCAATTCAATTTACAACTGATGCTTACCAAAGATTCGTGCGAGTGCTTGCATAGAGAATAATTGCAGCCAAATTTGTTTAGAAAATAGTTAAATGCAATGATATCACAGGCATTATAAATAATAGATATAGATACAATAGGAAGATGTCATAGTTTTGCATAATTTATGTTTGCTATTTACATAGCTCTAAAGAGTGTTGTTAATCAAGGAAGGTGAAAGGATTTTCCCCTTACACTAATCAATTAAATCTGGGACTTGTTCAACTTGTAGACAAATTACGATTCGGTATCTATCAGAATTTTGATGTGTGAATAGAATAATTAATCTTCTATCTATACATATAATTAAAACTTAGAGATAAAAAATCTGTAATTGCGAAATATAAAAAAAACCACAGGGCGTCTTAAAATAAGCAGCTGAACACGTTAAGGCAGTTTTTAGATTTTTGTCTGTCTGTTTGTTTGTCCACGCACATCTCTTAAACCACTGGACGGATTTAAATGCGGTTTTCACGAATATGCTTACCTATGACCAGATTGAAGTATAGGTGATGTTATTTTCCGCAAGGGCCGGATTAAGGGAAGAAAAAAGGGTTGAAAATTTATATGAAAATCTACAGGTACGAAGTCGCGGGCTACAGCACTAGTTATTGATAATCGTGGAGAGTTTATATCACTCTGTATACTAAATTCATGGCTTATGTTTACATACAAAATAGTACTCCCACCAGTCACAGGACACAATCAGATGTTTTAAAACGAGTCCGATCTATTTTGATGATAGTATTCTAGTTTTGAGAACACTTAGAGAACCACAAGATCACAATCACTTGTCTATTGTGTGCTTTGATTATCCAGTGCTGGTGAGATTAATATAATTATTCAAAACAAACATATTTGAGCAGTTTGGAGTTGAGACATGGGTCTGGGAGACCGGGAGTTCAGTGCAACGCGTAACCAAAATGCTGGCTTTTTTTGCCCCGACGCTCTCGTAAAAGCATTGTGCAGTGTGATCTCAGATCAGAAAAATAAATAAAAAATACATACAGACGAACATACCTCCTCCTTTTTGGAAGTCGGTTAATAAACAAGGGAGATATGTCTTAGTACAGTTATCGTTCGTATTCAAATGTCAAAAAATTTCTTTTTCTTTTTTTTACTATGCCGTTAAACCGTTTAACACAAAAACTAACTAACTTACCTACTAATTTTTCAAGTACATCAAGAAATTTGTAGCGATACCAATAAGCTAATAGTCCACATGCAAAAAGGGCGACAATGTTGTCTGCTGGGTGAATTCGACTAATGGCATCAATCTCGATTGCTATGCTATCTCGATGGATTATGCATTGCGATGGCTAGATGCGCGTTCGCACCCACCACGCAACCTTACCATATCCCTTATTTGTCTGATCTGAGAGTGTGGTGTGATAATGCCGCCAGTCTGCTGGTCAGTCGAAGTATTAGTGGGCTTGAGCATTTGGATTACTTTTATAAGACTTCAAATATAAATATTATTTTCGAGTTTTTAAACAATGTTGGAGAAGGCTATGCTCGGAGTTTCTTTGCGCGATAAAATCCGGAACGTAGATATTCGCTAAAGAACCAGATTCACCGACATAGCTATAAAAATTTGCAAGTTGAAGTGGCAATGGGCAGGCTACATCGCTCGAAGAACTGATGACCGATGGGAAAGAAAGGTTCTTGAGTGGAGACCACGAACCGGAAGACGCAGCTTAGTTAGGACTCCCACTAGATGCACCGATGACATTGTGAGAGTCGCGGGCATCCAGTGGATGCAGATGGCAGGATGTCGTTCAGTGTGGAGGTTATAGGGGGAGGCCTATGTTCAGCAGTGGACGTCTTCTGGCTGATGATGATGATGATGAAACAATGTTAATAAGTACCCAAATATATTTTGTTTTTAATTTTGTATCAAGTTAGTTTTTCGTTCCAGCTGCAACGACGATGATTCTGCAAATCATCACATTCGTCGCTCTACTTGTGGTTACCACAAAATCAGAGAAGTGTGACCGAACGAAGATCGGGAACGACTACTTCAAACGACAGCTGATTGCCACCATCGATGGCTACCCCACCGGCATCGTGATAGATCCAAGAACTGAACACATATTCTTCATCCTACACAAAAGAAACTATACAAAAGGAATTTATTTGCTAAAACATGGATCTTTGGGGATCAAGCCTTTGCCGGTCTCAGACGAACTGATCGGCCAATGCGTAGCTGTCGACGTGCCCAATAATGTCATCTACATTGGAACCAATCAAGGTCTTGTCACCTATGATTACTCAACAACTGAAATCTCTGCTCAAAGACCAATAGGCGATGACGATGTGAGAAATATCTTCATAGATAAAGCTGATAACCAAATGTATATAATAACGGGATCTAATCATGAAATATTCAAATTTGAGAACAACTCAGCAGCAGTTAAAAGATACGATAGGATCCCAAAGGCATATAGCTTCATTCATGATGCAAAAAGGAATGTATTCTACGAGTATGTTGACGGAAGATTGTACTTCTTTTCTATAGATTACTACGAGCCCATACAGTATAAAGGGTTCACTAGAGAACTCAAATATATCCTACAGTTAAACAATCAGGACGAGGTTATAGTAGCCATCAAAGGATCGTTATTTTTGTTGACCACGAAGAGTATTTTGCCAGTTAAAATAGGACAACTTGGCTTTAAAATTACGGGGATGGCTTTTGATAGTAAAAATAACATAGTAGTAGGAACTAAAGGAAATATTTATAGATATAAACCGATAAATACAAACGATCCTTGCCCTGTGGATGATTATTTTCTGTCTACTATGTAAGTCGTGAAAGTTTAATATTAATTTTAAGCATGTATGTACTTACCTAAGTGTCTAAACCTTTTTCTAACAGTTCTTACTCGACTAATTTTTGGACTATTTAATAGCTTACCAATCCTTTTTATACTTTTCTAATACTATTTAATAAGACACGTTAGTTAACCAATGCTTAAACTTGCTGTTTTGTTTTCGAGCGTGACAATTTCCGTCCGAAAAAGTTAAAGTGTAGGTTTAAGAATTGTACCTAACTATTTTTGGAATATTTAATAGCTTACCAGTTCCACTTTTCTAATACTATTTAAATAGATACTCGTACGTTAGTTAAGTTAACCCATGCTTAAATTTGCTGTTTTGTTTCAGTGTAGCTTTATTTGCATGCAGCATTGTATCTAATATATGTTTTTAAGTAAGTAGGTACCATAAGAGTCCCAACAAAAAACCAATCCCATCCCATTCCCAGTCCCATTTTATAATCCAATTTGTTATTCCAATGTTTTTGTAACTCTTTCGCCAAATAAATGATTTATGATTATGATGATGATTATGAAAACAACCTGCACACAAAAATTTAAACATTTAAAAAGAAAATTTAAGTATGTGGCAGAGGCACGTAGGTTTAAATAAAAATGTCCATTTCCCATCCTATATGCTTTTTGTTTAATGGTGATTACGTCACAGCTCTTTTTAGGGTTCCGTACCTAAAGGGTAAAACCCCCTACCCTATTACCCTACTAACCACTAACCCTATTACTAAGTTTCAATTTTATATAGGCTTGTACAGTCAGGGTACTTGCGTATAAGCAGTACCTAGTTAAAAATATCGATGAACATACAATATATATATATATATATACTAGCTGCGCCCCGCGGTTTCACCCGCGTGGTGATGAAAATCGGTGAAGGTGTATGGAAAATATAGTAGCCGATTCTCAGACCTACTGAATACGCATATAAAATTTGGTAAAAATCGGTAAAGCCGTTTCGGAGGAGTACGGTAACTAACATTGTGACATGGAAATTTTATATATATAGTGATGATATATATACACATACAGACGAACATAGTACCTCCTCCTTTTTGAAAGTCGGTTAAAAATAATTGATACAGTTTCTATACACAATAGACGTTAAAATAGTTTGGTTATGAGGTGGCTAAACCTTATATACGAGTAGAATTAGGTATGCCTCTGAAACTGCATATAAATCTACATTAGTTTCGAAAAGAAATTTAAGGATTCCTCCTTTTTGTATATTGCTATTGGGCACATAATACTATTCTGCCTGCACTCCAGCAATCTTTCAAGAAGCAGAAAAAAAAAGTTTTGTTGCTCCAGTATTATAGAGGTCAGTTAATAACCTAACCTACTTACTTTGTAGATTTCGTTCTAGATTATTTTTGTCTATAGTAATCTTTTTTTAGACATTTTACCTTTCACTGTCAATGTTTTTAATGAAACATGATCTTTGATTCTCCTTTCTACGAAAATGATCGATTCTGTTTATTATTTTTGAATAAATGTTATTTCACATGATTTTATTACACATTCTTATAAATGTAAAGTTTACGAATAGTAAGGGTACTGCAGTTTTTTACAACAGGCAAGCTAATGCGGAATGTTGGAGCGACGACGATATAGTGAAACTGCGCGCTCGGAAAGCGTTCGAAGAATTAATTCCCCACGTGAACCCAAACGAAGTCGACGCGAAACATATTAAAGATGTTCTTCGATACTTCCGAACAGCTCTGTATTCAGCCGATAAAGACACAGATCCTCATATCCATAGATTGCTCCAAGAAGCTATAGCCGATACGATAGGAGCCCACCTCAGAAGTGAGATTCTTCCAGCGGTACGATTCGCTTACTACGCTGGCTATGTCCCATACAGAAACGCAAGACAAATTCACGATCTCTTGGACGACATCAAAATCTATTTGAATACACAAGGATTAGGATGGAATAGGCCTAAAAGAACATCTCAAAAGTGGGCTAATTTAACAGTGGCAAAAATATTGATCGGCGCCGGGTCGTTCTTCGATCCTTGCGCTTGCTTGATCACGAAACGGGATTCCAATTCTTGCATTCATTTACCTGTACCCAAACATGACGATGCCCGCGAGCCCTCCGTTGTCGCTTTACCTTTCAAATCTGGCGGATTAGTAAGTCTGATGTCTCCCGAATCGAACAACGTTTTGCTGAAGTACTACACCACTGCATCCAGGTGCATATTGAGTAGTTCTCCTGAAACCTGCAGACATACAGATTTCGTCAGTTTCAACAATGAACTGTGGCACTGGATGAAGAGAGACGTGGCTCCTCATCTTATAGATGAAAAGTTGTACTCAGCCTACGGGGGCATTCTGAGAATAGCCGCGGCTGTTCAGAACTACGGCAAGGGGTTATCGCGAAGAAATCTATTCTATTACGAAGATGCTGGTACGACGAATTGGAATCCGTGGAAGAAGTTCGCAGAATCATACATTTACATAAATGCCGACTGGACGCCGACGGTGTACGTAGCCGTCGTGCTTCTGACCGCGTTTTCAATATATCTCGTGCAGATCTGCTACAACTACATTTGCGGGGATACGGGTGGATGCAAATGCAAGAGCAACATAGATTCAACCAACGAGAAAGACGCAGAGTACAGCAGCGTGGACACGAACATGGTGAATCGGTCGATAACCATGCTGCCTCCGCAGCGAAGCGCGGTCTTCTACAACGACAGGAAATTCAAGAAGAATTTTTCCAACGCGAAATCTGCGTCTGTTGGGACTATCAGAACTGAGAAAGTGTACGATATGAATGAAAATACGGAGAAATTGATGGAAGTTATTATGAGTGATAACGAGGAAAGTTTAATAGCGGAATTGTCGACTAGTAGTTCGGAGGACGACGGCGGAATTGTTTTGGGGAGCGGACGCGGGAAGCGTCCTAGTAGCCCGCCGAAGCTGCAGGCGTCGATGTCCGAGCTAACAGTGAACCGGACGCGGACCGGGACGCAGCCGCCTGCGTATTCTACGAGTACTATGACACGCACGCTGACGGGCTCGTCCCGCGGCCGGCGCGCGACTGACTCCGCGTGGAGCGACAGTGGCAGCTCCACGTCGAGCCAGTCTGGCAGCTCGACGAGCTCCAAGTCCCGGCGCTCGCGCAGTTCCCGCGACCTCGCCTGGGCGAGACGCGTCATTTCAAAGCATTCTCTACGCCACATCCCGACCACTTCAAGAACAGAGCTGGATCTCACTTCCTACACGACTCCGACCTCGCAGAGGTGAATTTTTTAGGTACGTACGTATTTTATGATGTAATGTTATTTGTAATGTAAGTCATATTGCTAAGATTATACCCTATATTATTTAAATGATTTATTATCTTTGTTTCATTTCCATTGATTTACAAACACATGGAGAATGGGTCTAGTGAACAAAATTAATAAAAAACGTGTCCTGTGTTAACTTATATAAATTTAGTTTTTTTTTTTTATTACCCGAAAAAATATTTCAATCCTAGTTGATTGAATCAGGAGTTACTTTGCGGAAGTCCATCTTTAAAACTGTCACCACCGACACCGTATGTTTTACCAAGTAAAATTTATCCCAAATTCCTTATTGTACTTGAGGCGACGTAGAAGCGGAATTACACTAGAAATTCATCAGAAAAACACTATTTCAATGCTATATCGCAGTAAATGCACACACAAAGGTAATACGTGCACTAAATGCACAGATTACCCTTACATACACCTAAATAGTTAATATGGTTATAGTCTTCTTTTGGTTATGAAATTTTTGAGCGTTCATCCTATATCCATAATTTTAAATACCTTTGTTTATCCCCTAAAATAAGACAATGTTTGTTTTGATTAAACGTTTTATTCGCGTAATAGTCCGTAATACAAATAATATAATATCATTCGGCCTCAACAAAAATAACATCTATAGAAACGATATATTTATGATTTAATTTAATTTAAACAAATAATTATGTATAAATATATCACATGCAACACAATTTGTACATTACGTTTGACGACTCAAATCCAGTATCCATCCAGTTAAACTTTACACAATAAAATTTGCTTCTGTAACTTAATTATTAAAAATAGATCAATTGAAGCTGTCAATAAAAAATATTATAAAAAAATAATAATTGACAGTTTTGACAGCTAAAAGTGACTATTATACATCAAGTAATAATTGTCAATAAAAAAAACCGACTTCGAAATTAGTATATATGCAATTTCGTTTACTTGGATGACATATTTTATACAGTTATTTTTATTTAAAAACCCAACTACTGAACCGATTTCGATGAAACTTATAAATAACTCGTGAACAATGGGACCAATCTAAAGTTATATCCTTTCAAATAAAAATAAATAAATTTCCGAATTCGTTTATATATGACTGAATTCTTGGCCCTTATTGCGCACGGGCAAACGCGCGCTATCGTGGCCACGTTAAGTTTACCTCAAAAAGTTGGTCTTTATTGCTTAGGAAATAAAGTTCAACTTTTGGAGGTTAACTTAACGCGCCACGGTAGAGCGCGTTTGGCCCGTGCAGAATAAAGGCCCTGAGGTAACAAATATTTAAAAAAAATACTAATTGAGAACCCCCTCCTTTTTTGAAGTCGGTTAAAAATTAAATTGAAAAGCAATCCAATCCAGCTAATTAAATGCTTGATTTTGCGGTTCATGTCTTATTGGTCTATTTTTTTATCCCCTCTACTATCTAGCATTTTTCTACTATTGATAGTGGCCTTACGGCTACCTTTTAACGCGGGCTCGAAACAGCGCAGTGCGGAAAATCACGCGAACGTGAACCTTAACGCGGCAAGATACGGTTTGCGGTCGCGCAACTTTTCTCATCACCTAAACAGAATCGCTTAAAACGGGTAGCCGTAAGATCTCAGTTCTTCTATCCTAGCCTATATAAATATGGAATCCTCCTCTTACATGTCTAACAAAACAAGTTATATGAAAATCACAGTAATCTCGAAATAATAACAATTTGAATAAAATCTATTACTTATATGAATATACAAAAAATATATACCAATAAACATATAAATATAAAGTTATCAGTAAGTATTCTTAGTGCATAATTAGTGTAATTTTTGTAAACTTTAATTAAAAGCCCTAATAACAAAAAAAATTGCTAAATTAATACAATTATAAAATTTGGTCAAAAAATGTCCTTATTGAAAATATCAATACTAGAAAAAAAAAACCTAAAAAATATATTCAAATACAAAGATAATATACAAATTACACAATTCCTAGTTGTAAAAGTGCTTATTTGTGTTTTACACATACCTACCTACTGAAAATAAATTATTTTCCACGCAATCATCTATTTTTTGTATAACCCACCTTCACATTAAATTTGAAAAAAATAAAATGAAATACTTAATAATTATTAATATAAAACGCCGACTTCACAAAATTAGAATAATATACACAGTTTCGGTTATTTGGATGACCATATTAACATCCAAGTAACATTTTCCAGTTATTTTGATTTAAAAGCCCAACTACTAAGCCGATTTTGATTAAAAAAAATATGAGACCGATTTGAATGTATAAACTCTCAATAAAAATAAATAATTGTCCAAATCAGTTCATATATTGATTGAGTTCTGAGGAAACAATTATTAAAAAAAAAAGTCATGCATAGGACTGCACGTCAGAAGTGAAAACTTAAGTAGTAATTCGCCTATTCTACAAGAGATGGCGCTGTTTTAAAATACACGGTACAGCGTGACGATAACGCGAATTCCATGATTTTTGTGCTCAACGCGCCTAAAGAAGTTTTCACTTTAAAAAAAAGTCACTTGAAGTCGGTTAAAAATACGTGCAGTATTCAGATAAAGTCACAGTGAATCACATTATAAATTAAACCTACTTGAGATATAATAAGGATCATTTCCGTATGTTTTTGTACTGGCGCTGACTCCACTTTCTGTGCATGTATTTGACGATATATAGAGGGAGACAGGAGACCAGCGTGATGAGCGTTACCTTCCACCAGAAGTCCCAGTGTCTTATGAAGTCTGCGTCTGGGAACAATAACAAATACACATGTTCAAACTAACTGACGGAGAGCATGGCAGGTACAACGTGTAACTTTACTAGAGGTTTGAAACTATCACGGTTGTTCACTAAAGTTAAATGATTATTTACGGGATATTTACCGTGGTAAACATTTACAGTTACATGCACCATGTTCACGGGAAGAAAACATGAAAACATGTCTTCCCGTGAACATGGTGCATGTAACTGCGCCGAAATATCGGGAGCTCCTTCCACAACCTTACCACGGTAAATATCCCGTAAATAATCATATAACTTTACTAGAGGTGTACTAATACTGAAGGGTATGTATGTACTCAATTACTCATAATTATAAATAACTTTTACTATGAGACCAAACCTGAAATCGCGAAAAGTTAGTCAGGGTCAGTGACTCAACGTAGTATTTAGTGAATAAGAGCAGCGTTGCTATGTACAATATGTACATGGCAAGGCTCAGCAGCCTGGCCGCCGTCATCAGCCAGTGCCATGTGACCAGGGTTAACGCCACCATTATCAGTTTAGCCAGGATTGTATCAGTGACTCACCGAAGTACGTAGTGAATATGAGCAGTGTTGCTATGTACATGGCGAGGCTGAGCAGCTCGGCCGCCGCCATCAGCCAGTGCCACGTGACCACCGTCAGCGCCACCATGATCAGCTCGGTCAGGATCAAGGCAGTATAGCTGATCTCCACAATGTGGATCAGCTGGTCTTCGAATAGGACGAGCGCGCCATACATTATAACGGCACCTGGAAAGGACGAATTATTAGGAGTACGATCACATTGAGATACAATACCTTAATTTAGAGTCACAATCGTGCCAAAAAAATGTCCGAACCAAAACGCCGTCTTTTTGGTTAGTTGTAAGTAGGGTTACCATCCGTCCGGGTTTCCCCGGATTTGTCCTAGTTAGAGGGCATCCGGGGAGCTTCCGGGCGGGGCTTCATTTGTAGTCCGGATTTAAAAATTTAAGGCTTGGGCTGCCCGCGACACACGCACTGTGCCTGTACGCCGCGATTTTTACACTGACTGTTTAAAAAAACCTGTTGACATGTCCGGGTTCTGTGCTCTAAAATCTATGGTTTTCACGCGTCTTGTCATGGTTGACAAATTTAAGAGATGGCAACCCTAGTTGTAAGGCAACGTGGATTCGACTATAACGTCACGCGATGCCATGATGGTATGGTAAAACAATCCGAATCATCTTTTTTATTGACAAATCTTTTGCAAACTTACCCTGATAAATAGAAATGCCGATCCATATGTAGAAAGTCTTATAAGAGAGCTGCCGTCCTTTGGTCAGTTGTTTGTATAGCTGCGGATACTTGAGAGCCGTGGAGCTCGGTATATCCTTGTCAAGTACCTGAAATCATCAGAGAGTGAGGGCCCAGAATATGCAAAGATAAATATAACCACTAGATTGCGCACGAGTCATAATTTGCTTGTGTTTTGTTTTGAAAGCCACCTCGCCCGGGGGGTTTAGTATATCGCTTGTCGTATATAATTCGACAGCCCCGTTAGTCTAGTTGGTAGTGAACCTGCCTTCTACGCTTGGGGGCGTGGGTTCGATTTCCACCTAAGACAAACATTTGTGTGATGAACATTTGTATTTTTTATTATATAATGTCGGAGACTGCGGTTCTTCGGCGATATCCTGAACGAAGACGTTCAGGGTTCTATAGCGCAAAGAAATTCCGAGCATAGCTCTCTCCATTGCCCGTTGTGTGACTCTGAGTTTTTCCAAAAGGCCAGCAGATAGGTCCACGTCTCAGTACCATTTATGTCGTAACTGGCTACACACACTGGTTAAAGACCCATGTATTTTAAAACTGTGACCCTTGTGTATCGCTGTACGTTTTCCGAATAATAAAAAAGAAAAACTTCTGACATTCGACTGACATGACCGGCCGATTTTATTTTATTCGTACTTACCAATGAAAAAACGGGGAGCATCGTAAAAACGGTTCCGTAGCCAACCATCAAAAAGCCAGGGTAGAGAGACACCGACGAGAAATAAAACACCACTGAGAACACAGCCTGCGGGGAAATAACTTATTAAAATTCACTCAAAGAGGAGGTTAGCAATTCGATTGTAATTTTTATGTTTGTTACCTCAGAAGTTTTGACTGGGTGAACCGATTTTAATGATTATTTTTTTATTCTATTAAGGACACGCTGGCCTAGAAGTCACTCGCGACTTTAAGACTACCAGATGGTTCTGGCAACTGTAGAGAAAGTAACTTTTAACGTTTCGGCGATTTGAGCACATGTTTTTAATATTTATCGGGACATATAGCGCATTAAAAAATGTACGGCGATTCCCGATAAACAAAACTATAAAGAAACAAAAATTAAATAACGTTAATAAATAGTAGAAACGTTACTGCTAATTTATCTTAAGAGCAGGCTAAATTAACGATTTTTTAGGTAGAAGCCATCAAGATACAATACCTATAGACTCGCAAACGTGCAAAAAATAAACCGAACCAAAACTCGGCGCACGCTACGCACAGCGGCGACTTTTTGGATAGTTGTAAGGCTACCGCGATCCGACTACAACGCCACACGATGCCATAGCGAACAAGCGACTATGTAAGCAACATAACGTCTAAATTGGAGTAAATGTGGCATTGCGAACTATATAATGCAACGACGGTCGGACGATTTTTGTTTTCATTCAGATAATGTATAGGATCTATAGGTTTTGTATTTGGATGGTAGAAGCTGTCTCATTTTAACTGTATAGATAATGTAAGGATGTAGTGCCTACCAACGTATCGTCACTTGGGGGGGAGGGAAAGTGGATAAGATAGAGGGGGGGGGGGGAACCCAGATACGTTGGGGACTAGTGGAAGCCTATTTACCTGCATGGTGGAGACAATAAGGCCGCGGTGCACTATGAAGAGACACAACGCGGCGGAGCGCATCACAGCTCGTCTCCCGTGGACCAATAGCAGCCGAGCTAGGAACGCAAACTGACGGATGCTGACGTCACCGGCCAGTGACGCTGCACGCCCTTCAGCGCCTTCTATACCCACGCCTACAGACAAACAAATAAACATTAAAACATACATAGACTCTAATTCTCAAAACTAGACACATTTGTAACCAGAGAATAGGGTATTTGACTGTTTTTTTAAATCTATATAAAATATTGCGCGATAAGTCCCGTTAAACATTAAAACATGTATTAAAAATAACTATGATTTATGCTGATGCAGTAATAGAAGATTTAAAAAAAAATACACTAACAACTATAAAATAATATCATGATTTTTAGAAGAGAAAATAATAATATTTTTTCCTTGATCTCGTAACAAACTCACTGTAAAGGTTCAATGTCCTTATGACGTCACAGGCAACAGAGGCAAAATATGGCGTAATAACTTGTTTGTTTGGAACATGGGAACCGTCTTTATAATAATAATAGAAACTCCTTGAAAAAGACCTCCGAATGAAGTTAAAACTACAGTCGGAATAACCGAACTAATCATACATAAGTAATTCCCATTGGATGGGCAGCGTTCGGGAAATTGCGTGACATCTTCTCGTCCAAGATACCACAGTGCTTAAAGACAAAAGATATTTGACCAGTGTGTGTTGCCAGTGATGACATATGGTACTGAGACGTGGTCCTTAACTGTTAGTCTTTTAGAAAAACTCAGAAAAAGAGTCACACAACGGGCAATGGAGAGAGCTATGCTCGGAGTTTCTTTGCGCGATGAAATCCGAAACGTAGATATTCGCCAAAGAACCAGAGTCACCGACATAGCTATTAAAATCTGCAAGTTGAAGTGGCAAGGGCAGGCCACATCGCTCGAAGAACTGTTAACCGATGGGGAAGAAAGGTTCTTGAGTGGAAACCGCGAACCGGAAGACGCAGCGTAGGTAGGCCTCCCACTAGATGGACCGACGACATTGTGAGAGTCGCGGGCATCCAGTGGATGCAGATGGCAGGAAGTCATTCAGTGTGGAGGTTAAAGGGGGAGGCCTATGTTCAGCAGTGGACGTCTTCTGGCTGATGATGATGAAGTAATTCCCGCGTAATATAAACAAATGTTGTACAAACTGCTTTCTGTGTTGGTAAGCAATCAAGCATCGCACGAAAGCCAGACCAGCTAGTATACATCTTCAAACTAATAGCATACCAATATCAGCCTCTTGTATCATAGCGACGTCGTTCCCGCCGTCGCCAACCGCTGCGACTACGAGCCCCCTGTTGCGCAAAAGTCGCGCGACCCGCGCCTTCTGCGTCGGGGAACATCGCGCGACAACCACGCCGCTGCAATTCTGTAGCACCTCTACGAATTCTTCCTCATACGATTGTAGACAAACCTATAACAGAAAAAGTTTAGTATGTTTTGAAGACATGAAGGTGAGGGTAGGTGAAGAAGATGCCCTGCGGAAAGATTATATTGTATAATAATAACCAGCCAAGTGCGAGTCGGACTCGCGCACGAAGGGTTCCGTACCATGATCTATAAAAACGGCAAACAAATCACGTTTGTTGTATGATGGGAACCCCCCTTAAATATTAATTTTATTTTAATTTAATTATTTATTAATAAAGTGAATAATATAACTCAATATTTTGTGAATATTTAAAGTGTCTACCTGTTGCTGTTATCAATATAGAGCAAAAAAAATCACGTTTGTTGTATGGGGGGGCTTCTTAAATATTTGACTGCTCCGGTGGGCCTAACTATCAGATGCCGCCTGGTGACTTGTACAGCCTGGTCTTAGTAATAGGGTCCCGTTTTACCCTTTGGGTATGGAACCCTAAATATGACATTAGCTTGATAGATGTCACGTGACTGCTTATCTCATTTGCATACAATTTTATCCTTCCGCAGGCGTTCACGCTAACAGAAAGTGGTTCTTGTCTAGAACCCCTGAATATATGAATAATACTCTTCACCTTTATCAATTTTTTCGGAAAAGATAAGTAATCATGACCTCTTATCTCGGAGAAAACTCTGTTTGTAAGGGAATGTGTACGCAGCAGCTAGTTCCAAATATCTCGTGTTACCTCTAAAGTTTCTCCTTCAATGATCAAGTCGGTGGTGTCGTCAGTCCGTTTCAGCGCCTCCAGCAGTTCGTACGCGTCTCTCCTGTTGATGCAGTCCCTCGCCGTGTGCCAGCTGGTGCCTCCGCCGAGGTGCAACGAGCGCGCTATACACAGTGCTGTCTCTAACTTGTCGCCGGTTAGCATCCAGATCTGAAATTCAGATATGTTCATAGCTACATATATCTCAATTCTAATTAATAAATTCGGGACATTTTTGCACACATAGTCAATATGATCATCTGATCCCAAACTAAGCAAAGCTTATACTATGGCTGCCAGAGACTGATATACAAATAAATATATTTAAATACACATTACTCAACACCCAGATATAGAACAAACACAAATGTTCATAACATGAATGTTTGTCCTAGGTGGGAATCGAACCCACTTTATGGAGGATGAGAAAAATATGAATTATAGGTACGCGTAAATATGAATTATAGGTAGGGCTGCGTTTTATTAGTAGATACCTTGACGCCGGCAGTCCGCAGCATGGCGAGTGTCCTCGGAACGTCCTCGGCGAGGCGATCCTCGACGCCGGTGAGTGCCAGTAGCGTCAGACCATGTTGTAACTTGGACATGGCTGCAATTGTTAGCTCGTTGCGGTTCGTCAAGCTCAGGCGGGCTTCTTTGTATGCACTCTGAAAAACACATAATTATCAATATAAAGAACCGACTTCATAAAAATGACAGAACTGGACCAAGTGTGCGCCCTCTATCCCATAGCGCGTGCATTAATTATTTGGTGCAGATCAGATCATTGTAGGGGTGTTTACCTCAAAGTCCGTGTACTGTTGTTGCGTCAAATTCCTCTTAGCAACTAGTAGAGTCCTCAGGCCGTCGGCCGCGAGTTGGCTGCATTCGGAGCTCAGCCACGCAGATTCCAACAGCTTTGATAACGCCACGTCTGCGCCTTTTACGTAGTACGTTATGGCACCTGAATTTTCTTCCTATAGATTTAAATAGTTGTAAATAAGAGTTTAAGAAAATGTTTAAGATTTCTTGTTATTATACTGTGTTCAGTAGAAGTGATGTAATATGGTCTAATCCAGTGTTTTTCAAACTTATACACGACGCGACCCCCTTAGATTGAAACCTTCCACCGTTTATAATCTGTATTTTATTATATTACAAATATAAAATACGTACAACCTTTTTTATTTTTATGATTACTCATAAATAATTTTATCTTTTACCGAGGCTTCGCGACCCCCGCGACCCCCTCATAGAGACATGGCGACCCCCCATGGGGTCACGACCTACAGTTTGAAAAACACTGGTCTAATCTATATAATATTTAATAGGCATAAACTATATTATGTGATTGATTTTAGGATACTTGTATTTTAGAAACTGATTCCTAGGTAATCTAGGTAGTCAGAGACTCGTAAGGTTACAAACCATACTGTTAAAAATAGTATTATACTGTTTTTAGCTCTACAATAATGTTTACTGTTCAAAAAAAGAGAGTTTGCAAAATACTGTTTCTTTTTTTATCACTATAAACCTTTTTCAAAAATGAACGTTCGGCGCGCACGTGCTTTTTACGGGTCAAATTTTTATACCATAGGCAAACAAGCACGCAGGCCGCCTGATGGTGAGCAGTCACCTTCGGATTAAGTCGGTTTTTAATGTGATACCCTTGTTTGATTAAGACTTACCTGTACAATGATGCCCATCATCTTGCTCTCGCTAGTGAAGGGGAATATCTGCAGTATGGTGAAATTGAGTATTTCGTTGGCGGCGCGCAGCTTCAGCGATATATTGTGCAAGTCTCGCCGATACAGAGATATGCCCATCTGAAATTACGAATTACATTGAGCTGTCCATATAGTTTATTTACACAAGAAAGTCATGCAAAACATAATTATTATACAATTTCAAATGAACTAAAACTATATATAACTTTAAAAAAAGCCCTTTGGTGGAAGGAAAAGTGGCATTGCCACGTTGAATAGCACTAAGATTTTGCGAAGAGCCAAATTAATTAAAGGGAGAGTTAGAAAAATTATATGAAAGTCTACGCATACGAAGTCGCGGGCAACAGCTAGCCCTGTGTAAAAATATCGGATGTTATTGATGTTGAAGTATACATACAAGTAGTGTCCATCCCATTCAACAATAATTGGAATCTTTAGTTATAAGATATTTGAAGATGTCGAATAAAATTTATTTTTATTCTTTCTAGTGTAAAAAGTGTGCTCAATGAATGCATACAAAGAACAGGGATATCCTGTATCAATGGGGTCCGATATTACAATATGCTTCAAAGTCTTTGATACCAAGCAGCAGTCACGTCTGTCGATTATTAAATTATGGCCAAATAAATAACGAAGAAATCTCACCATGTCAGTCCATTTGACGAGCGCCACTTCGTCCGGGCTGGAGGCCTGGTAGTCGCACAACTGCTGTTGCGGCACTGCGCCGCCGCAGCTCTCTGACATTACGGAGCTGCCCATGTCTGGATACAATGATAAATGTATGATAAGCAGGATCTTGTTGGCAGTGAGCACACAACTTTATCAAGATAGACACCACGTCTTCCCCTACTGCGTGTCTGTGGCTTGTGTTATGTTGGATCAACATAACACAGTTACAACATTCAGTTCAATCTCCTTCGTCTTGGCAATAGCAGTTAATATAAAATTGCGCCATTGTAAGCTATAAAAACTCTGCGAAAGCAGTATGCCGAGTGAATTGAGTTAAGCAACCACTAAATTACTCTTGTGACGTACAAAAAATGCGGCAGATACGGTTTTCATATTCTAACCTGATAAAGATCTGTGATGGTACGCTTAGTATCTTTCTACTCGGTGCCTAAAGGCCTTAAGACGAAAGTCTTCAATCAGTGTGTGTTGGCGATGTCGATGACATACGGCACTGAAACGTCGACTGTCACTATGGGCCTCTCAAAGTCGCACAACGAGCCATGGAGATGGCTATGATCGGGGTTTCTTTACGAGATCGATATCAGAAATAAGGAGATCCATAGACAAACGTTAGTTACCGACATAGCCCACCGGATTAGCAAGTTGAAGTGGCAGTGGGCAGGGCACATAGCACGCAGAACAGATTGCCAATGGGGCCGAAAGGTACTCGAATGGAGAACACGGACCGGTAAGCGCAGCGTAGGACGTCCACCCACAAGATGGACAGACAACCTAAATGAGACCGCAGGAAAACGCTGGATGCATTTTATAATGAAATGGGCTAGCGTTTGACCTCAGCTCACCTGATGGTAAGCGACGATGCGGTCTAAGATGGGGCATGCTTGCCCATGAGGTGCCTATTCACTCTACCTTTGAGGTGGCTACCTTTGAAGACTCTATTCACCATTCGTTTTTTAGTATATTTAAACAAATTCAGCCGGCTTTTGATCCAACTCAAATCAAGTAGCCAGGGTCTCGCTGCCAGCCTCGCTACTAGTAGTGGGGGATACGGTAGGTTAGTTCCAACACACCTGACGCCTCGTCCTGTTGATCGCTGACTTCGTACACGGGAGTGACGTTGTGGCACAGCGCAAGAGCAACCACCGCCTGCCACACTTGCCGAGGACTCGCCGCCAGCCCTGAGGGGGTGCTACTGTTGGGGGAGGTGGGGAGCGAGGTGGCGTCGTTCGTTACGTACTGGGTTAGTAGGGCTTCCACCTGAAAACACAATATAAATAAACAACGCTTCACTAAGATGGATTAGGATACCCTGTATTGATGATGCCATGGAACATAAGGATTTTTTGTTGAGTAGGCTTAAGCTTGACCGCCATCATGCCAAGTAAAAAGAGATGATGTGGTCTACGATAAATCACGCTTGCCTAGAAGAAACCGATTCTCTCGCGACTTGAAGAAACCCAGATTGCATTTATCGCGTTTAAAACTAAGACCCAGAGCAGATATTTAAATTCATCATGCAAACATCTGGCCGGCCGAGAATCGAAACGAGGACCCCTGTATAAAACAGACATGCTTCCACTGAGCTACCAGTCGGCAGACAAAAAGTATGAGAAATTAAACATTCAAAGCCCATACATTATTATTATGGAATACCAATTTTCAATTGTAAAACAAACAAGGTACAAATAGTGTCTCTTCATTTTCGGACTGAATATTGTTAGAAATGTAACCTCAGATGACTGGCGAGTCAAAATCAGTCTGAATTTGTTTCACCATTCGACCTAAATCTCGTTTAGAGTTCTTTAGTTAAAAAATACTGTTACAAAGTGTCCCTAATTACCTACCTCATAAAAGTTATTCTTGTCAAACAGCGCATTCCCTAGGTGCAGTTTCTGGAACACCATTTCATTCTTGGTTAAAGTACCAGTCTTGTCTGCCAATAGGTACTGAATACGTCCCATTTCTTCGGGTATGGTGGTGGATCGCATCACTGTGCCTTCGATGGTGTTGTCCCTTTGGACGGTCCAGGAGTAAAAGGCTTTGCCCATTTCAAGGTTTACACGTAAACTAAGGAGAGAAATATAAAAAACATTTACACCAAAGAGCTGATCTTTTTTTGCGTAGGTAATTGCTACGACATTGTGAGAGTCGCGGGCATCCAGTGGAAGCAGATGGCAGGATGTCGTGACTGCAACACTGCCCAGGTCTCGATTGAATCGAAGGCTTTTTCATAGTCCACAAACGCTAGACATAATGGCCGATTATACTCCTCAGTCTTCTGTATAATCTGGCGGAGCGTGTGTATGTGGTCTATGTTGTTCCAGCCTTTTACGGAAACCGGCTTGTTCGGGAGTCTGGAAGTCATCAAACCCGCTTTCGAGATGGTTCGTAATGACTCTGGAGAACAACTTGTACACATGGCTCAGGAGTGAAATGGGCCTATAATTCTTCAACGAGGTGTTATCACCTTTTTTGAAGAAGAGGGTGGTGCTCCACTCCTATTCCATGCTTCAGGCGTAGTACCTTCGAGTATGACGGAATTAAATAAATTCTGGAGGACCAAAAGTACCGGTTTTCCACCCGCTCTCAGAAGTTCTGTCGTGATTCCGTCATCACCCGGCGCCTTGTTGTTCTTAAGCTGTTTCAGAGCCATTCTAATCTCGTACAAGCTGATGTCTGGGATGTCCTCAGTGTAGTGTCGGGTCAGTTTAGCTCTCTTGTCCTGAGCTGCGCTGACAATAGGCTGTCGTGTTGAGGTGTACAACTGTCTGTAAAACCTCTCGAGCTCTCTCAGAATCTCCGGCTTTGATGAAATGATACTGCCATCCTCGATCTTCAGCTTCGTCATTTGGCTTTTCCCAATAGACGAATTCTTCGCGAACACTTTTGAGCCCTGGTTCCGCTCAATTGCGTCCCTAATACATCTTGTATTATAGGAACGCAGATCATGTTGCACCGATTTCGAGATTCGTCTATTAAGTTTGCCATATTCCGACATATCAGCTGAAGATTGCAGTCTCATCTCAGCCCGGTCTTCCATTAACTTAATGGTTACGTCTGAGAGCTTTTGAGGTCTTTTTCGGCGTGGGGTCTTAAAGAACTTGGACCCCACTGCTTGGACAGTTTCCACCAGCCCATTGTTCAATTCGTCCACAGTTCCGCATTCGGGTAGGCCCTGGAAGCGATTATGCAGTTCGAGTTGGAAGTCTTTGGGGTTTTGGATTTGAGCATGACCAGGACGGAGCGTGTACTTCACCAGACGAGACCTTTCGAGCTTGATGTTGATATTCAATGTGCCTCTGACAATTCGGTGATCGCTACCGGTTTTCACCTTGCTGATCACGGAGACATCATTGAATATTTGCTTCTTGGTCGTCATGATGAAGTCGATCTCATTTTTAGTCGATCCATTCATCCACGTCCACTTTCTGGATGGTCGCTTCTGGAAGAAAAAGTTGATCAAATAGAGTACCTCCCTCTCCATGAAGTCGACCAGGCACTGGCCCCTCGGATTCCGCTGTCCATACCCATATGACCCCACTCTTAACTCATCGACATTCCGCGTGCCCACATTTGCGTTGAAGTCACCCATAACAACGGTGAAGTATGTTTCGGAGGTATGTATGGCTTCAGATATCTCCTCATACAACGCCTCTACTTCATCGTCAGGGTATGTCGAGGTCGGCGCATATACCTGTATGACCTTCAGCGAATAACGATCGGTTATTCTGAGTATAAGGTATGCTACCCTGCTCGACAAACTATCGACCTTAACCACGTTGTTGATGAGTGACCTGCGGACGAGAAAACCTACACCACCCTGGGACTTTCGTTGTCAATGACAGACAACCAAAACGTACGGCCTGGGGGTCCCTACCCCCAGGCCGTACGTTTTGGTTATGGTTATGGTATGGGACGTTGCTTGGGGATCGCAGAGCGTTCACGATGAAATTTGGAGGATGCTGCTGCCCATCGTCTGGTGGTTCTGGTCGCAGTTTTAGGACATACCCGGGTCCTTAAGTATATATTAATAAAAAATTATATAGGTATATATATCAGTCTCTGGCCGCCATAGTAAAAGCTTTGCTTAGTTTGGGGTCAGATGACGTGTGTGCAAAAAAAATGGCTCGAATGTTTATATAATCCCACTTCTGAAATATTGCCTATATTTCAGAAGTGTGATTTCAGATTCTAATAAAAAGAAGTTAAAATGTCCGCTCACCTAATAGGTATGATATAAGAGAATAGCAGCACAAATCGGAACAGGAATCCGTACCAGGGTCCGGTGAACCCTTTCAGTACAATGAGCATCATCGAGACAAACATAGTCGCTACAAACAGTACTTTAGTCAGGTCGTTTATTTGTAAATCGAGACGGCCGACCTTCGAGCGAGGGGTCGCGTTGTTCATCACGCTGCGGGTCTCGCTGCCTGGAATAGAGAGCTTATTTAAGCTGTCATTATATATTAATACTAGCTGCACCCCGCGGTTTCACCCACGTGGTGATGAAAATAGGTGATGATGATGACGATGAAATATGTGTTAATCTAGGACATAAGCAATATATATTCCAAATTTCATCCAAATCTATCCAGCTGTTTCTGCGTGATTGAGAAACAAACATCCATCCATCCATCGATCTATCCAAACTTTCATATAATTATGTATTAGTGTGATAGAAACTTCAAAGCCTTAACTCCGATCAGGTTTTCTTTTCTGCAAGAGTTTGAGCACGCGAAATTATAAAATGCGGCATTGTTTGGGTTGCAAAGGTGCAGATTAAGCGTTTGACTACAGTCCACCAGGTGTTAAGTATAGTGCCGGTGTGGTAGGTATATTATATAGCAGGCCCCGCTTAAGCCGTGGATTTTTTTCTTTCTAACATTTTATCCACGCATAGGCGTGACAAAGCTAGAATAAAGAACTAGATTAGGAAATCAAATAAGGCTGCTGGAACATAACATACTAGGCACTTGGCGAGAGCTATTCAGATTTAGGTAACTGCCAGCCGAGTACTAGAAAATTCACTTCCTGCTGCCCTCCTGATTTGCTCATCTTCTTCTTTCGAGACTATGTTTCGTAAATTATTTTCTCATGATGGTTTCTTTCACCGTTACCTTGTTTTTATATTGATGGTATTTGAGTTCAATCTCATTTGATGGAAAAACAGACAAATTGTTTCATGTTATAATAGATATACCTGTGTAAACCACCAGTCCCGTGGCCTGCCCTGAAGCGACTACAGACCCACTCCACAGCGTGTTCTCTATATCCAGTGAATCAGTCTCTACTTCATCTAGCCGGATGCAAGTGCCAACGAATGAGTGGATGTCTTTCACGGGTTTTTCGACGAATATCTGAGCGTTTATGTCGAGTAGGTGTGCGTCTGTCGGCAACTTCTGTGTGGACGGCAGCGGTATTCTGCAAAGATGACAGAGGTATGTGTGTAGAGGTGGCATTACGATATTGATTCCCGTAACCTGCAAAATGTGGAATGAGCTACCTTCCGCGTTGTTTCCAAGAAATTACAACATGGTTGTAATTTCGATTTAAGATTTAATGGATGTCAAGTATAAATTATAAATAATCACCGATAAAATATCTGATCATCTTCAAACGGCTGAACAGAGTTTCTTGAATCATAGCTAAGAACACTCGATCAAGGCAAACTTAAAACAAAAACAAAAAAACTACATCATAACCAGTTTAGCCGAATAAGAGCTGCCACAGACAGACACACCGTTGCGCATGTTAAACTTATAACATCCTCTGTTTGTGTCGGGGTTTAAGAAGACCCGTCTTTATGATACGCATCATTTCTTTACTTTATCATGTTGGATTCTCATGAGATTATTATGAGAGATCATGGGACAAAATATTTTAGCATTTTGTAAACTTTTATGACATTAGTGCGAAGTATGATTTTTTGTTAGTCAAGGCCTAAAAAAGTCTATTTTCGTAGGCATTTGATCCCACTTCTGAAAATGATATTATTTTACCAACTCCACCAAGCTGCAATGTGCAGTTTCTATGAATAATCCTTACCGTAGCTTCCAATCAATCTCTCCATCGAGCTGATCAGTTCTGATAAAAACGGTGCCCATTGTTTCATTGGTCCTCAGCAGGATCATGTCCGCTGGCACTCGTTGTCCCTTAAGGAATGCAAAGAAATCCATTATTTTACAATAACTGCCATCAAAGGGAGAAGTACTAAAGAGATATTTTTTTCAGTATGTTTTCCTTGTATGTGTGGTCTTTTGGTAGTGTTATCTTATTATATACTAGTGCTGTTGCCCGCGACTAGATTTTCATATAAACTTTCAACCCTTTTTTCCTCCCTTGCGCAAAATAACATATCCTATACTTCAATCTGGTCATAGCTAAGCATATTCGTGAAAATCGCATTTAAATCTGTGGTTTAGGAGATGCGTGCACAAACAAACAGACAAATTTCCACAAAGAACACAAACTGTCTTCCCGTGAACATGGTGCATGTAACTGCGCCGACATATCGGGAGGTCCTTCTACAACATTACCACGGTAAATATCCCGTAAATAATCATTTAACTTTAGTGAACAACCGTGATAGTTTAAAACAGTGTTAAACAGACAAAAATTCTAAAAACTGTCTTAACGTGTTCAGCTGCTTATTTAAAGACGCATTAAATAAGCAGCTCATATATGATATCTTTTTATGTATAAATAGATGTTATAGAGATAGACAATACAACATTCTTACAATCGGCATGATTCGTAAATGCGCAACAATCCGCGGAAATGCCCCCTGGCTTTAACCCCTAAAATATGATTGCTTCATCGAGTGATGTGGCCTGCACATTGCTACTTCCAACTTGCAAATCTAGGCAGCTATGTCGGTAACTGCTATTCTTCGGCGAATATCCTCGTTCCGGATGTTATCGCGCAAAGAAACTCCGAGCATAACTCTCTCCATTGGCCCATGTGCGACTCTGAGTTTTTTAAAAGACCAGCAGTTTTAACAGGAAGAGGTTTACGCTTAAGATAAGCTGAAAACCATTTTGTGGCGCCGCTTCGCGTTGTCCTTGTAAACGTCAGTGCAATGAAAAAACACTGCACCATTGCCCCAACAAATCATTATGAGCGGACCCTTACCTTATGCAACATAACGATGTCGCCGACGCGCAGTTCCGACGCAGGAACATGCTCTGTCCTGAACGGGCGGTACTCCTCGACTGGTGCATCAAGGATTATGCGCTCGTAGCGGTGGCGGTTCACTTCACGGTCTCGTCTGCAACGGAAAGTAATCCAAAAGCTAATACAACAAAGATCAGTTAACTAAATAGCTAAAAAGTGCTTTGCAAGCGATGTGAATGCGGTAAGCCCCGAGGGAGAGCCTGATCGCAGAAATTCGTATCTGTAACATTGCCCATGCATATGGTAACATATAAAAGGGAGTACAGACCTGAGCAATGAAAGGATTTACACTTTACATTATTATTTATTTTGTAGTACTAGTTAGTCATCAAAGTAGGTGCATTTTATACTGGGGATTCACCATATTTTGGTGAATAATTTGTATCTTAGGGAAGCAATAATTATTTTGGGAAAACTGCAGGTGCAGCTGGTTATAATATTAGTCTATTGCCATACACTAAGTACCTTTGTAACATTTTCATTACATTGACTACTCATTGTCCAAAATTTTGTATTTTCTAAAGTTGATCACTGATCACAGATATAACTATTTGACTGTTTATTATTTTTTAGTAAGACTAATTCTGGCTTGCCATTTGTTACATACTTCTAATAAACAATTCAGGCATAAGAATGTGAGTTGTAATACGCAAGCCCAATTCATAATTTTAAAAACAGAGTAGATATTGTGTGACTTACCTATATCTTCTAAAATCATCGACAGCCTCTCTGAACAGCGTGACAGAGATGACAAAGCACAGAGGTCCCCAGTATGTGTACAGATACCCGATACGGATGCTTGGGATGAACTGGCTGAGCGCCATCACCAGAAAGTACAAGTTCAGGAAGAAACGGAACTGCTCGAACAGCACCAGGGGGAGGAATGTGAAGATGTTGTATTTCTAGAATGGAAATTATTTATCAGTAATTGTTATAAGCACCCAGGACATCGGTTACCAATGTTTTGTGGCATTTTATTATACCACATTTTTAATAACTTGCTTTCGTTTAGTAAAATTAAAGTTTTTTATTTTCTAACCATTCTCAACTGTTATAATTTCTGTCCAATGTAGTTATAAACAATACTATCTTTAATAGCGCAAGACAATGATAATGTCTGTATTTTTAGTCCAACTTAAGAGAGAATTTGATTTAACATAACTTCATCTAACATAATTTTTTGAGACTTCAGATTCATATTTATTGCATTCATAATTTATGCTGGCCAGTGTCTTGCAATGCATTTCGTTTCTACCGGTTCTTGACCAAAAGCCTGTGTTTTTATCAGAAACCTGATTTTATCACAAACCTGCGACATACACATTAGTTTAAAATAAAAAATGCCTAAAAGCCTGTTTTTATCAAAAACCTGCGACATAGACATGATAAAAAAAAAAAAACAATAGCAAAACAGTCTATGGCATTGAAACAAATCTAGATACCTACACCTAACAATACCTAAATTTTCAAGATCGGTGAAGCTATTTAGGCTATAGGTTACACACATACACTCAAAAACATTACTATTTCTGGGTGTGAGGTAAAACTAGTTTTGTTTGCCTTGTTTAATTTTCTGATTTTTTTACATTAGCATAATTAACTACAGAGTCATTACCACAACTAAATTAGCAGTTCTAAGGAATAGAATAGTTAAGAACATTACTCAAATGAAAACAATAGTCCTTGATAATTAAAAAAAATACTTTATTGTATGATTACTTGCTTTTGTTTATTGTCAGTTGCAAATGTTTAAATCAGGTCGAGAAAATATGCATGGAATCATTTCAAGAACAATATTGAAATTGAAACGAAGTCCTTGAGAATTCTAATGAGATAATTAGAATCTTATAGACTTTATTTTAAGTTCATTGGGGTGTGAATTCCTAGATCCCTAATCTAATAATTTCTATTAAGTAATAGGTATTTATTTTATATCATGGATCAATAATTACTTCTTGATAATTGGTATTCTTAGATTGTTATCTTTAAGCTGTTGTTGATCATGCAGTACGCAAATTAGGTGCCCAAGATAACAATTTATTGTTACTCACTTGATTACAGACATAGTTGGGTGGGTACTCTTCATCTGGAAGTCGTCCTATATTTATCTCTCTTGAAGTAAGCTCCTTCTTCCGAAGTCTAAAAAATGGTAATCTAAAAAGAAAATAAGAAGATTGTATTGTGGTCTCACTAAGAACTTTAGCGCCCGAGATAATACTCTCACCTTGACCATAAAGATTTCTTTTTAGGCCTCACCAACAACGGCGTGGTCTCCATGGTCTATTATTTATATTTAACTACTTCCTACTCCTTCATAATAGATGACGAAAACCGTTCAAAACTATACTGATTGTAACAAAATTGAGATTTAATTTACAAAACAATAGACGCAGCACAGCACTGTTTACAAGATTTTTAACATTTACAAAGAGAATACACAACACCACCACATCAACACCAATCAACACAATAGAAGAAAAAAATATGACAATTTATTTTGACAACATAACTGACAGTACGGTTTTTTTCTCTCTGTAAAGATTTTGGCTTCACACTTCTTGTACATTTGCTAGTGTCAGGTTTTTTTTTTCTTGGCAATTTTTTTGAATTCGGTTAAAAGTAACAATTTTATTGTTATAGTTTGCTTGTTTTATATTCGTATTGTCATAATTGTCAAATTAAGGCTTTATTTTTTCAAGTAGTTTAAGTGGTGTCTTGTTTGTAGGAAACCGATAATATCCGTAAAAACAATGGCTCTGTGAAATGGTAGAAAACTAGTCATTAAATGGCAATCGCAATAGGTAAATAAATATGGCCGCTAACCGCTAACGAGTAACGGCGCTAAGATTCAGTCAGTCAGTTCTGTCAAAAATCTTGACCCGGGCGTTGCGTTACAGAAAATTGCGTTGTCTTGCATATTTCTCTGCGATCTTTGAATTGAGAAACATTGTAGTGGAATACTATCATCAGTTTGAATATTTAGTGTTGGCAAAGTGTGAATAGAACATTTGTGTTAAGTTCGATTAGATCAATGACTTGGGAAGTTGGGATCGCGTAGTGTATGATGGTTGATAACTCGGGAGTGGGGCTTCTATGCGTCGCTTCTCTCCCTCTTCTGCGCTTGTTAGAAAGTAAGACAAGATGTGTTTATAGCAGACAGCAATGTTTATTTCTTGGCGCACGGTACATAGATTCAGTCAGGGGTTGCTGTGAATTATTTCTTGGATCGAGCCTAATGTAGTCGCTAGTTAGTAATGTAGTTAAATTTTCAAGGGTTCTAGTTAAATCGGGATGCGCTACGGGAGCAGGGTGCGCGCCAGTTGTCTCCCTCGATACGACCGGGCACACCTCCGTTGACCTATTTTCTGGTTATTGCATCCAACTTTACAATTTATGTAGGGGTGTAAAGTGGGGCGCCGCCGGTTTACATTTAATTTTGTAGTGCAATAATCCAATTGTCAGCTCATTAGTGGTGTAATAATGCCCATTACCGCGTTTATGTTCGTTATGTACAGTATTTTCAACCCCTCTAAGTTATAAATGCCAGTGAATTAGTCTTGTATGTCTTGTCCAAACAGATAGTGAAGCAGAAGAGCTTAAGGTAGTTCTCAATGTGTAGTAGTGCAGATACAATGATTGTGCAAGTGGCACCCGTGGGTTGTGGTCTGGAATGGAGTGCCGAGAAGTCACTATGATGGACTCAGACCTGCCCCCTGGTAGCTGTAATTCCACTGGGCATTTGTCCACAATAGGATACCACACATATTCAGGTGAGTACCTCACATCTTTCTGTGTCTTTATTAAAATATAATACTGGGACACAGGCCTTCTCTCAGAGAGTGAGAGAGGATTGACTCTAAGTCCACCATGCTGGCCCAGTGCATGTCATAATGTCTCTGAACTTTTAAGTTTTTTGGATTTACCGGAGTTTTCACAAAGCTTTCCTTCACCGTTGTTAAGCAATTGCACGAAAATGCACATAGATTATTTAAGTACTAAATAAATAATTAGTGCAGTGTTGAGGATCGAACCGTGTGACGTCAGATTGTAAAGAACATATACTACCGCCCAGCCACCATAACTCCTTCAAATTGAAAGCAAAAATGAATCTCTATTATCTATTAATGAATTATCTATTGAGTTCCACAATAGGAACCTATTCTAAGCAGGTATGATGATGATATGGCTTATTAAAGCCTTAATAGACGTGTGTATTTGGTATGCCGGACTGTTGTCTGATAGCACTATTATAGTTATTTTGTGTATGTAAACAAAACATTTCAATGGCAAGCTCTTGTACACCACAATTTTCAAAATTGATTCTTTGATAACTTAGTCTGAAATAAAAAACATGTGATTATACCATGACGTATATTTTTAAAAGTATGTTTAAACAACTACTATTAAAGCTAGTCATCACAGAACACCGTGTATCGTGTACCCAGTAGAGCTCTCTAATAAATGATTAACTCGAAAGTTTTCCTAAACTTTTGCCTTGTACTAGCTCTAAAATGTATAAGTCAGGCATAACTAGTAGGCTACCTTCAACTAGGTGGTAAATAACAGATGACATCATCTAACTAGCTAGATAGGTACTTAGAGCAACATTCACATGACCACAGAGAGTTAACAATTCATCACTTAGATCATTGTTGGTGCTGGATCCTAATTTGCTATTAAAATAGTTACAGAAGGGGGGTCATTGATGTCTGTTTTAAAGGTTAGAGTTGACAGAATTAAACTATAGTCCATTTGCTATCGGTTTATTGCTGACAACTGCACTGACTTGCAAAAAGTTGAATGAAAAGTTTGCTGCATTTTATTACTTCATGTTAAAAGGTTTTTTTATTTTCTATCGAACTGCTAGAGTGGCACAAAAAATCGTCACCGCTTTATGGTTGATTTTCCGAAAACCCACACCCGAAAATTCCACATTTATTATGCGAACTGCTAGTCTGGAATGCGCTGTCTTAATGTATGTTTCCCAATAATTACAATCTGGGTGTCTTCAAATCATGAGTGAATTGTTTTTTTTTTCTAGTTAAGCATGGTCTATCGTAGACCGCACCATCGCTTAAAATCAGGCGAGTTGGTGGTCAAACGCAAGCCTATTATGAAATAAAAAAAGCTATTATGGTAAATGGCTCTGGCTAGTGTATTTCTGCTTTAACGTCACACATAAGTAAATAAAGGAATAAGGGATCAATTTTTTTTTTTCAATAGATATTTGGCAAAGATGCTAATTTATTGAAACAAAAAAAAATTGTTATACCTGAATCTAAATTATAATTAATCTGGAATAAAAGTTATTATAAAATCTGAAACAAGAAATTAGGAAAATGGGAAACAAATCAGTAGTTAATGTGTTATGACAATGAATTTGTATAAATAAATTATTTTAAATAATATAAAAGAAATCACCAAGTAAAACCTTATCCTGAGAATACTTTGTCTTGCTTGGCTGAGTAAGAATTCCGACATTAAAGTGGAAATACACTAGAGATTCGCCAAAGAAACAGTTTTAAAGATAACTTCGCAAAGTAACGCCTGATTCAATTAACTATATAGAGATTTTATTTACTTTTAGATAATTAACTGCAGTCGTCAACAATCATCTGATAGTGATTGGACTGTGAAAATGTAGCTGGGCGCAGTATGCTAAGTATTTAACAATCATAGCAAAGTGCATAATTATATCAACTCTACAATGGATTAACTAAAAGCAAAGTATTAAAATTAGAGTCCAATATGAAAGAATACTAACTATTAAACTTGAAAGTAATTTTTATATTGAAGTGTTGTTTTGTTCCATACTTTAGCGGTTTTGGTGTTTGTTGTCTATGCGCATTGTATGAACCATTTTGATGTGTGCAAAAATGAACGCACGTAAACCCATTTTTTTTTTGTACCAAGCTACTAATGCAAGCTAATAATGACAGATGTATATAAATGTATGCAGCTTGGTACTGCCATACTTGTGTCTCGTCCTTCACACCCCGCACGATTGCTTTATCTAGACGGCTTCATTGGATAACTGTATGGATTTATAGAGTGTTCCAATACTTAGGCTTTTTATCCTGGAAAAGTTCATGATTTCTGTAGGATAGCGCGTGAAATGCGGATCGCTACTAGTAATTGTAAAACCTAAAATTCTGTACGTTGTTCTAGATATAGTTAAGAAATGTGTGTGTTGTGTGTGCAGGCCGGATGCACCACTCGATGAGCACCCCGGCGGGCGTGGACGGCGCGGGCGGCGGGTCGCGCACGCCGCCCGCCACACCGAAGAAGGGCGGCAAGATGCTCGCGGTCCGGGTGCAGATGCTCGACGACTCCATATCCATGTTCCAGATACAGGTATGTTCTCATTTTACCTGATGACAATAGAAGGCTTAGAACATGGGTGCAGTGTGGGCGAAACAGTAATCACCAAACATCGTGGGGCACCCTGTAGTTCGATGGAGTGCCAGTATACATTAAAGGCTATTAACAGTGACTGGAAGCGATAAGCGGAATGTCTATATCCAACAGTGGACTGGACTGGTTTAGATCTATGACAAGGATGTATATTTCATACTACACTATCAACAAATAAAGCAAAAACTGAAATAACATAATGGCATGTTCCAAGACTCCATCAAACCTATCAGGTCCAGCTTTAAACTAGGCAAATGCCAACAATAGTATTCAATAACTTTAACGACACGTTGCTACTTCGGGTACTATAATATTTATTCAGTGAACAAATGTACTAATTTATGCAGGATTCTGACTAGTTTTTGCCCCCATGAAGAATGCGGTTTCAATACCGTTTTCAACTGAAATGTTTTTGCTACGTACGTTATTACTAGGTACTGCTTAATTTTTCTTAAAAAGTCTTCTTTTGACTAAATTTTTGCTTCTGATTGCGCTTAATTTTTTAATGAAGTAACAATGCATAATTTGGGCTTCCCAGAGACCAGAGTGGACAGGACATCCTATGGTTGAAATAATGATGATGATGACGAACTATGTAATATTGTAGGTACATATATTTGTGAATAGGATTAATTGACAGTTTTAGTTTACAACTGTGATTGAATACTCACACCAACTAATCCTAAGTCCCAAAGTTCAGTAAACAATTCCCACCGGTTCGACACACAGGTGTCAATTCCTAAGTCAATAATTGCCCGACAGCTAATTACTAGTCGGCTGCCAGTCTTAGCCGTCAGCCGATATTAGTTCAGCTGCTTACTTTCATTAGTTCTCACGGGTACAGCAATTAATTAACTTGAATAGTTTATGAGAGAGCAAATGTAACAATATGTTTGGACGGCTAATCGGTTAGGGACATAATGATAAGCGATGTTACGGTTTGTACGAGTTGATAATAAGCCTCTTCGTCATATCGTCAGATTGTGTTTTCTTAGTTATGCGTCTATCTTATCTAAGAGCGATGCTCTAATTTTTGTTTCTATTTCACTGCTTGAAGCGAGAAAAGCCTGACAAATAGCGTTCATTATGCTGCGGCCACACTATCGGGGTTCAGCGAATGTTCTAATTGTCGCGACAGGTCCTGGCCGAGTTGTTCATGAATTCGCGATTTATTTAGGCGAGCACGAATGTATCGCGGTGCTGTCGGTAAATTGGAGCGAATCAAGGTGTTTTGAAAATGGAATCCCATTTTGCACCGTAATGACATTTGGTTGGAAGCTAATGCGGACAAGAAAGTCGCCGATGTCCGAATACGAAGTTTTTATCACGACATGCACACATTTGCGCGATAATGTAGCCGCTGGTACAGCGCGTGTTCCTTAATGTATCTCCATTTGCCGCCATCTCTACATATACGGTCCTCAGGCCCAAAGCCGACTGGAGATTCGAGGCGACGGCGGCGTTGCGGCGTACAAGCGCCAGTGAAGTCAGCTCTTTTCGGGTTATGCCAGGTCAATATTGTACATCATTTACTAGAGTTTAGATCAGTCGAGAGCGACGAGGAAGCGCGGTGGGACAATGTTGAACCTACTGTACACCTCGAAGAGTTGACTTTTCTACAGCCGCTTATACATCGCGGCGCCGCCCGTCTCTCTAGTGGTCGTTGTGCATTACTCTCATATTTTTAGGAGTTTTTGGTCCTTCAAGTATGTGTTTTCGGAAAACCTATTTGTCTTCGAAAAGGTTCGGCGAACGAAAGTATGGCCTTATCGTGGAAGGTCTGTCAGTGAGAAACACGAGCTTGATAATTATTGTAAAGCCGCAATTGTTCGAAGAAAGCCGTAGATTTTCCTCAGAAAATCAGCTCGCTAAAAGATTACCTTCTTTAAATGAGATATTCAAATAGATTCAGTTTTATTAACTTAGCCTCCTGCAATAATACTGCCACTTAGCACCGACCCGTCGCATAATATTCCATTTTTATTCTTCTGCGGAGCTGCAGAAAGTGCGAGTAGTATCTCACTTCTTTGCTCATGGTTTATTTTAATTTGTAATTTTGACTCATAATTCAGCTGCAATAACAGACGGAACATAATTTAAGCCCGTTGCAGACGGTATGCAATTAACTGACGCAAGAATACTTGCGCAAGTACCACGTATCGTTGGCAACGGGTACTAAGCAACTTCCTCTGCTACTGGCACTAAGCATAAAGTGTTGTATCTCGTTACAAACGATGCGCATCAAACTGGCGCGAGTAATACTTGCGTATTTACTGCGCATAGATGGCAACGGGTACTGAGCAACTTCCACTGCTACTGGCACTAAGTAAAAAGTGTTGTTGCTCGTTGCAAACGATGCGCATCAAACTGGCGCGAGTAATACTTGCTATTGTACTGCGCATCGATGGCAACGTGTACTGAGCAACTTCCACTGCTACTGGCACGAAGAAAAAAGTGTTGTAGCTCGTTGCAAACGATGTGCATCAAACTGGCGCGAGTAATACTTGCATATGTACTGCGCATCGATGTCAACGGGTATTAAGCGACTTCAACTGCCCCTGGCACTAGCAAAAACCGTTGTAGCTCGTCGAAGACGATATGTAGTAAACTGGCGCGGGCAATACTTGCGCCAGTACTGCCTATCGTCTGTAGCGGGCAAAAAGATAGTTGAATTTGTCGAGATGTATTTTGTATTAGTTTTAGAAGAATTAAATCTTTGGCCCCTCGTAGACTGTAACGTACATTGGATAAAGACTTTGTCCAGCAGTTGTCTGATTAAACTCTTGCCCGTGAAATCATTACAATTAGTGGGTTTCCAATAAGAAAAGAAGCTAATTCCTTACTGTCAATATATTGTAGTGTAGGTAACGCGTATTATTTCCATTAATATGTATGAACGCAGAATATTCCTTATTGGATCAAGTGGGGATTTGCGTTGTATGTAAATGGCCCTGAAATGTAGTTACACCTTGTTAGGGAAGGAAACAATTTGAGTCATCGAGTTTCATTTGTTCCGGTGTATTTTGGGGAATCTCTGTTCCCCGAAAGTAGCTAGTAATATATTTTTATGACTGAAAGGGAATAACATTAGTAAGAGAATCACAGTGTTAATTCCTACTTATTTTCTTGTCTACTGAAACAGAGCTAGTAAATTGAGTCTGTCAAAAATTGGCAAATCAACACGGTAGAAAAATATGAATTGTTATTTCCAAACTATTACGAGACCACATAAAAATACGCTGGGAAAAGAAGACTAGTTATCTATCTGTTGAATATCATAGACTATTAATTTTTGTGTGTTAAGGTAACTAAAAAAATAGGAACAGAATCTAGTGTCAAAAGACGAATTTGCGAAAGGAAATTTTCGTTAGGTCCTTAAATTTATTTGCATGCCGAAAGGTCGATTAATGCGCTCTTTTACTGTAATTTTTCCATCCTATATTATACGCAATAAAATGAATATGAATATGAAATAACCAAACTGCCAAAGACAGAGGTTTTCAGTTTCCACCAGGCAATTACAATTTTTTGGCTGACTTCAAGGGCGATCTTTTAAATAATGCCTGGCTGGCGTTAGGGTGCAGTCGGGTTATGTGAGATTGCCCCCACTAAAACCTCTCCTCTGTGATCAGCCTTCGTGCCTGACAGTTGGCACCGGTATCTCTAAAGAAACGTTTCGGTGACTAGCACGTTGCCTAAAGCAACTTTTCCGAGACACTACTCCTTCCCACTTCCCATAACAACAACGCGGGCTATCTGTGCGTCGTCTACCCTGGGCTCGTTTAAATAGGTATGTAGTAAGATTCCTAAATGTGCCAGCTCAAAGGCTTTCGGCTTTAACAAAAGGTAGGGGATACCGAAGCCGTATTCTAAGACTCCAGTGCCAGGGTAATTAATGCATGTAACAGTCTAAAAAGAAGTATGTACATCTTAGGTGTCTAGAAAAGCTAATCTAGAAGTTGCCAAAGGTATAGTTCTTAACTCTTATCCAACTCTGTATTTTTTATGTTACTGTGTGACGATACGAGCGAAATCGCTCGCCTGATGGCTCTTCACGCTTGCCCACAACAGCTCAACGCCACTCAGAATTTTGAACTTCAACAGTTCAAAACCCTGGATGGCAATGCACTGCGCTCGTCACCCCGAGATATACGATGTCAAATCTCTGTGTGCCCTGTAATTTCACTGGAAACATTGCCCTTCAATCCGGAACACAGTAGTGTTTGCACACTACTGCTTGGCGGTTGAATAACTGGCAAAGGTGTGGTACTTCCCCAGGCGGACCCCTGCAAAAGAGTCCTACCACTACAAAAATACACGTATTTTAATCTGTGAGTACAACTGCGTGATTTTAATAGAAAAGCAATAATATAAAAACAAAGGCGTTCTCTACATTCCACCTAAAGGTTGCTATTTATGTGACAACAAAACATCTGTATGGTGTCATGCTTATTGTTTTTATTTTCAACCTTTTATGTAGGAAAGTGGAAACTATTCGCTTATGCGTACTGTTACCTGTTGTTTCGAACTCCTTTGATGATCGTGATCCCTCAACCATCACACGTGTGACGTGATGTAGTGGGCTTTGATCCCTTTAGGAGTTCGCAACTTTTTACTGCGCATTTTCAAATGGACCTGTCAAAGTGCTAACTTTTAAAAGCTTTGTGTCTGAAATTCGAAGGTAAAAGGAGCGTTGCTATTTTTATAAAGTGAGCTTTTACTCACAAAATGGGTTGAGTGCGATTTGAAAATCACCTCATTCATTTAATTTATTATATTGATTTCCTTTGATATTCATGTGAAATACGAAATAAATATTCTAATCCCTCGTTCCTTTTGCGAAAAGAAAATAATACGATTGTAATGAATGATCGCTTTGTTTTGCGATGAATGTTATTAAGTAAAAAAAAATAACTAAGGTTCCTTTGCATGTATTTTATCCTGGCAAATGCTGCAAGAAATTTCCGAAATACATTCATCTTTGCTTCAACACTAAGCAGCATTTCAAACACACTAAGTTAGGTCAGCTATGCGAGAAATGCTGAGAATGTGATCCGCATCAGGAATTCGCGGCTGCAGTGGTGAGCCGCGTTCCACGGTTTTGTAGACAGATATATAGGAGAAAATGAATAAACATCATCAATAACTTCCTGACTGCAGAAAGAATAGTAAGAAAAAAAAACTGGGACATTATTGCACACATGGTCATCTGACCCCAAACTAAGCAAAGCTTGTAATAAGGCTGCCAGAGACTGTTATACGTACATATATATATTTTTAAATACATACTTAAATATATATTAACACCCAGACATAGAACATACACAAATGTTCGTCACACAAATGTTTGTCCTAGGTGGGAATCGAACCCACGCCCCCAAGGGCAGAAGGCAGGAACACTACCAACTGAGCTAACGTGGCTGTCAAATGTAGAAAATAATGTGTTTTATCGGCTACCAGAAGATTTAAGGTCACATGAGTCCTATATTGGACCCGGGTATGTTCTAAAACTGCCAACTCTACCATCCTGGTGCTTATGAACATTTTTGCAATATTATTAAAAAAAAGTTAAAAAAAATGCGAACTTCGCTTTCTTCGTCACTAAAGGAACTGAAAAATCGCAACATACTTATATATTCAATTCTTTTTTTTACCCTCTGCAGTTATTTTGAGTAAGACAAACACTCCTGGTTGAATCTTCACAGAAACTGCATTGGGTTCTTGTGACTCTTCATTGGCTCTTCTCTGTTGCGATCTCTCTCCTTCTCTTTATGCAGGTGCTCGACTTGCTTCGCTGGGTCATTTTTCATTATTTCCCGAAACTTTTTCATTCTTTCTTTGGCTGAAGGCATCGTTTCGTGAACCTTGAATACCTACACCAACCTATAAGCTATTATAAAAAACACCCAACATGCAAATAAAGTTAAATAATAGCAACTAAAACTTATATGCACCATAAACGGTCTAAATACATATAAAAATACCCAAAGTGTTACGAAATCTTACTCAAACCAGGTTATTAACATTATGCCTTAAAAAAATGACCCAATTCGCTTTCAACATTATGTGGAAGCTATTTTTTTTCATCCGCAAAGCTTCACCAAAACTGTGTTACACCCAATACGTAACGGGCGTAACGAAATTTCATTAGCGAAATTATCATAATTGACAAAGTTTAGTATAAAATCTAAGACTTGGCCATTTGTTAGCAAACATTACCTTACTTTCCCAAAGCCGTGAAGCTGGTAGTGCAATAAGTAAGCTACAGACTAAACTTTTCCCTTATTTCCGTAACGGGTGCAACATGCAATATCCTCTGTAAAAAGTACTATAAACAAAGGAAAACTTACCGATATACAGAAAATTTTACGTCTACGAAGCAGTTCATGTATCTGTACTCAAAATGGCGCAAAGTTAGCTTTGACAATTAACGTCATATTAGGTTTACAGTTTTGCCATTATTAGCTCCAAAAATCTTTACCACCGGGCGAATATTTTGTCATACTTCAACGAAAGAAAAAAATGTTAAAAACATATTTTTTGTTAGAATTTTCAGTCAATTCATATGATTCAATGTAATTAGGCTTACCTAAGCAACTAATATATAAAAAAGAGTACTTTTTTATTTTGCTGTGGTAGCGTTTTACATGGAATGACCCTTTTACTTTGTGACTAAATCACCGTAAACATTACCATGATACATGTCATTCTTGTAAAAACGTTCACAATAACTTTTTATACGCTCTGCGTTTTTACAAGCTTTGAACCGGCGTTTAAAACTGTCTTTTTAGGATTCCGTACCCAAAGGGTAAAACGGGACCCTATTCCTAAGACTCCGCTGTCCGTCCGTCTGTCTGTCTGTCCATCTGTCACCAGGCTGTATCTCATGAACCGTGATAGTTAGACGGTTGAAATTTTCACAGATGATGTATTTCTGTTGCCACTATAACAACAATAACAAAACAAAAAACAGAATAAAATAAATATTTAAGGAGGCTCCCATACAACAGACATGATTTTTTTGCCGTTTTTATAGATAATGCACGAACTCTTCGTGCGCGAGTCCGACTCGCACTTGGCCGGTTTTTTTCTATAGACCATGCAATAATCAATAAAAATCGTCTTTGCTGAGTATAAGTCCTACCTAGCGATGACGTCTGACTTGTGAGCCAGAGGTCTGCCAAATAATCGCTTTCCGTTCCACGGTTACTATTCTGAGACTGAATTGCTCAACAATGCTTTTTAAATCTTAAAAACACATGCTATATACTCTACCTTCGATGTACAAGTCCAATACTTTAGATTTACTGCCTCTGATTAATTAAACTTAAATATAACATTCCCTTTAAACTATTTATCATTTGACATTTCAACTTTTTTATTCCAGGGTTCTTGGGAAAGTTCGCCCTAATGACTTTTTCTTTCGGGTGTTTTGGCTTTCGTATCTGGTTTTACGAGAAGTTACGTCATTTCTTATAGTTAGGTTTATCCAGTGCAGAGGTCGTAAAGTCTTGAGTAAGCCCTGTTTGTTCAGCAAGGAATGTTTGTTCAGGAAGGAATGCGAAAACACGAAGATCTGCAAGAACGAACATAATTCTTTGATGCAGATTAATTCCTTGTATGACTATATCGGTCGTTTATGGGATCCTTATTAGTTGAGTGGGTCTGCGTATGGTAAATTTATTTAAGTAGGACAGAATTACTAAAAAAAACAACACGCGCAAATTTATAAAAAAAAAAAACCTGGGACATTATTGCACACATGGTCATCTGACCCCAAACTAAGCAAAGCTTGTAATATAGCTGCCAGAGACTGATATACTGATATACTATACATATATATTTTTAAATAGATATTAACACCCAGACAGAACAAACACAAATGTTTTTCCTAGATGGGAATCGAATCCACGCCCCCAAGCGCAGAAAGCAGGTACACTACCAACTGAGCTAACGGGGCTGTCAATTAAAAAACCGTGAATGGTAGCGGTATCAAATTCTACGCTTTAAATTCGTGTTGATTGACTTCCAAGTGTTTAATCTAAGTTTCAATTCAAGAAATAAATTAATATTAATACATTAAAATAGCTGTCTATAATAGCTTTCTAATCCTATAAAACAAATTAGTGAATCATTTGCATTCATACTAGTAACACCGGATACTAGTCCAAAATGCATTGGTCAAACAAGTACAGAATTAGTATTCCTATGTCTCTACATGACTGTCTTGCCTAGGAGTTGAACGTCCTTCATTGACGATTTGAGATTATCTTTGATTTGATCATAAATTGAATATGTCCTGTATTATGTAAAACCACTTCAAACTATGGTGTGATGAACAAATAAACCTAGTCCGCAATATCAGATAGTATTTTTTA
This sequence comes from Agriopis leucophaearia, assembly GCA_949125355.1. Lineage (NCBI taxonomy): Eukaryota > Metazoa > Arthropoda > Insecta > Lepidoptera > Geometridae > Agriopis > Agriopis leucophaearia. Next base: position 16,054,686 of record OX421264.1, read on the forward strand.
ATTTTATGTCAGTAAATGAACCTAGTACTAGGTAGGTAGAACTGATAACCGATGGGGAAGAAAGGTTCTTGAGTGGAGACCGCGAACCAGAAGACGCAGCGTAGGTAGGCCTCCCACTAGATGGACCGATGACATTGTGAGAGTCGCGGGCATCCAGTGGATGCAGATGGCAGGATGTCGTTCAGTGTGGAGGTTTAAGGGGGAGGCCTATGTTCAGCAGTGGACGTCTTCTGGCTGATGATGAAAGGTACCTAAAACCTATTTTCAGAAGTCCTTTTAAACCGGAGTGCAAACAATTGCACTCCGGTTTAAAAGTGGAACAAAATAAGATTTATAAACATAGGTACGTCTATGTAAGCATAACATTATAGGTGACATTAAAATCCTACCAAAACCTGATTAAAAATGTTGTGTTTGTACGAAATCTTCGTTTTTCGAAACAAAAATTTCGTTCACATGTTGCAAATACGATCTATAACAGTTACTACGTACGTACTTGTACTAGATGTCTCGAGTGTGGTAAATAAACTTGGTATTCCGTACTCGTAAGATTCCGTACTAGTTTTCGGTCGCTGATAGCAGACGCGGGCATTTCAATCGGTTCGTGTTTTGCCTCCTTTTACCAATGCATCGATTCAATTTCTGGCGTCGACATGTTCAATGTTCGATATTACGCCGATTCACCCCTTGCCAGTTTTCAATGCGATGAAAGAATGGGGGTGGGGGGGAGTTAGTTTAATTCTTCAGGTAAGAAAACAGCGGAAAGCCCAGTGCTATGTTTAAGTCAAAACTACGTAGTAGCTTAACCTAGTATGTGGTTTAAGTAGAGCGTTACTCGTAACTCGTATGTAGCAGATGGTAATAAACTACACAGTCTAATAAAACGGATAAAGGTAATTTTGGCGCATAAATCGCAAACGGTACACCTGAGGCGGTGAAGTCAACTATACTTTGTCATCCCCACTTTACTGTCGCCATCTTGTATTTGTGATGACGTCTCACATATCCAATCACCAATACCTGGACACTTATTCTTTTAACACGTATAAGTCCGCGTTCGACCATCAACATGTCTGTTGGTAATGGTAACAACGATAATATATGTTGGTAAGCTACGATGTAGTCGATTAGCTCGAACTTGCGGTCGAACCTAGAGGAATCTATATGAACATTACACACACACACACACACACACACACACACACACACACACACACACACGCACGCACATAATCAGCCAATTAACGTCCACTGTTGGACAAGGCCTCCCTCATAGAGAGGGGTGTTGCCATAATCCCCACGCTTGGCAGGCTGCTTGGGGATTGCAGTACGTTCACCATGTACTATTAGAACGCTGCTGCCTATCCTCCGGTGGTTCTGGTCGCAGTTTTAGGACATACCCGGGTCCCGGGAACATTACACACGTTTAACTAAATACCCTTCTTTTTGATTTTATGCTTGTATCGTCGCGTAGAAAAATATACCTACCTCATTCACTTTACCTAAAAATATGCTTCCGAACTCGTATGTATCGTATTTAGGAAGCTGCTATATACCACTCTGCATAATTTTCTTCTCCCTTTTCTCAAATGCTCATCCACAACAAACCTATTGAATACGAAAACACTGCATTTCAAATTGATTTCAACGTGAACGAAAATTGAATCGACTGCGCAAGAAAAGACGACGTAAACTGGTAGGTGCTCGAATATCAGTGAAGCTCATTTATGGTGTAGAGATTTAACTTGCAAATTAGAATTAACAATTCATAGGTCATTAAAGCTCGTAATCATTGGTCTGAGAATTCACTGTTCCAAGTTAATTTATAGCTGGGGATTGCAATCAAAAACGTGAAGTAACCCTCTACAAATGAGTATGACGGCCTACAAAGTCCCCGTTGGGGAATATTGTTCCTTCACGTAAAATATTGCTTTAAAACTGGAAACTTAAGTTCTCCAACTAAAAGCAATATAAAGGAGTACAGAACTCGAGCTGAAATTGATAACATACCCTACTTGCTTTGATGCCGCTCCGTTAGGGTTCCTACATAATGAAAACCACATTTTTGCGTCAGTGTTTGTCCGCAGTGTCGTTTACTGAGTTTCGTAATCGAATTTTCCTTAATCGTATCTTCCCTCTGTATATCTTCTCAATCATTTGAATTTGCTCATGTTCAGTTCCTAACCTTATGGGCTACTTGAATAGGAGTTAATATGGTTTGCGTGCGTCCATAGTTTTAGACTGATCATGTTTGCGAAACCACCGATAATGACTAGCCATTGTTTGCGGTGTAATCACGCGTTTACATTACCTTTCGTCGCGAAATCGTTTGAATGTACGAATTTTCCGAGTGAAACTGTCGCGTTTAATCTAGCTCTGTGGGCTCTGTGTCAACCCTTATCTTGGTGGGCGATTGGCTCGCCGCCAGGGTTTGCACGAGGGCCTGAACGAGGCAGTTTTCATTGCCCCATCGACTATTGTTCTTTAGAGTCCCGCTTTTGGTCAATTTAATACGTTATTAGGAGAGCGCCGTATTTTATGGTAATTCTATAATTTGTCGTCGTTTATTCTGTACTAGTTTTTCTGCTGACGTGGATAGTGGACGTGCGAACGGTTGGTCTTCCTTTTGTGTCGACGGTGGGTGAGGGTTTCTTTACATTGATTCGATACATTTCGGTAATGGATTTATGATTGACCATTTATCACATGACGATATTACGGATGGAACAGGGTATGAAAAAGGAAAAGATGGAAAAAACATGTCTTTAAATAAATAAATAAATATCTGGGACATTTTTGCACACACGGTCATCTGACCCCAAACTAAGCAAAGCTTGTAATATGGCTGCCAGAGACTGATATACGTACATATATATTTTTAAATACATACTTAAATAGATATTAACACCCAGACATAGAACAAACACAAATGTTCATCACACAAATGTTTGTCCTAGATGGGAATCGAACCCACGCCCCCAAGCACAGAAGTTAGGTTCACTACCAACTGAGCCACCGGGGCAGTCTTTATGCCTAGCAGTAGTTAATTCAGTGATGATGATGCACAGTTTGTATGATGTACAGTTATTAGTAAGTCTTGTCTATCGTATATATTAAGTATGTTACATTTTTACCTTTCCCGTTTCGTCGTGGGAACGGAAAAGGTAAATGCGTTTGGGGTAAAAGGTTGTGGTTTTAGTAATGTTTTATTGCTGTTACCCGAACTACGCCTTTTATTACCAGTGCCAGAAGAGCTATGTCTGGGTGTTAATATCTGTTTAAGTATGTATTTAAAAATATATATGTATGTATATCAGTCTCTGGCAGCCATATTACAAGCTTTGCTTAGTTTGGGGTCAGATGACCATGTGTGCAATAATGTCCCAGATATGTATTTATTTATTTACCTCACTATTCCATATACATTCTGTAATACTAAAATAATTCTTCAAAGCGGCTGGATCGATGTATGCGTCCTTTGTATTTAGTCTATTTAGGGTTTAAAAGCTTTGAGCTCTTTTCTGAATTTGTCGTGGGGTTTGTTAATTGACAGTAAAAAAAATTTTTTTGTAACATTAATTTAAACTTGTCTCACCTCGTTCGTACAGTTGTATACTATATATGGCTTTCTTTATGATTCAATATACACACTATGGGCGTAGCCACGTTGGGGCAGGGTCCCACCCTGGCATGACATCTGAGGCGACCGATTATTTTAAATTTACAGCACTCCATACTCATAGCATGGTTTTACTTTCTCCCGTTCATATTATTTGTATTCATAGAGGCTAAATGCATGAATGTGTTGTAGAAGCCTACTTTTTGGAAATCCCTAAAAGCAGGCTTCAATGATTAACACAGACTTGGTTACGGTCAACGGCAGAAAACCGGCTTGTTGTCCTGTGTATGATGAGCGTGCATAGAAAAAGGGTTCTAGAAGCGAGAGATTAACTTCAAACTGAAATTCTGCCAAGATTTTGCCAGTATGGGCACAGAATACATATAAGTACAAGGTATGGGCTAGTTTTAAAAGAAAGTTTCAATGTTAATAATATGTAAGTGTTTCTATGGTCATTGTTTAAATATAGAAATCTTTAGTACCTTCTATATTTTTTTATTTTTTGCCCCACCCTAAATTAAAAACTGGAGATCACTGACCGGAATGCTGGCGCCAACATTGGCTAAAAAAATAGTATTTCCATCCAGCGTGGCAATGCTGCCAGCATCCTGGCCACTTTTCCCTCCACCGAGGGGCTTTTTAGATTAGTTCTTTATTATGATTTTTATTTGTGTATATAGATTATAGGTAGGTAGGTATATATTCATTATTTTAAGTTTATGTTAATTTTCTGTTTTTAAGTTGAGCATAGTAAATGTATATATCTTTTCTGTGACGTCATAAGGAATCTCGACCTACATAGTGTTTGCAGTCAAACCTGGCTATACCCACGGTACACAGTACACACCATGTTATTCGTTTCCTAGATGTACCAACCGCTTACTTTGCTATAATTGCTCCAGTTCTCCGGCTTAAGCAGTACCGTTTTCGAAGTGCATAAAATCCTCGCCAATTAGCTACCCTCTCCCGCGCGGTTAGACCTTTCAGAATTCCAGCACTGCTAACGTAATTACCGGCTGTTACACTTTTCAGATGACGTTATAACAGCTTTTTTAATTAGTTTATGTAATGCTGTTTCCACGTTCTGTGACCCGAGTAACATCGTAACTGTGTTTTTTTTTTAATGATACTGGGTGACGAGATGTGCGAAGTCGCTCGCCTGATGGCTCTTCACGCTTGCCCATAACAGCTCAACGCCACTCAGAATTTTGAACTTCAACAGTTCAAAACCCTGGATGGCAATGCACTGCGCTCGTCACCCCGAGATATAAGATGTCAAATCTCTGTGTGCCCTGTAATTGCCGGGATTAATGCGGATCCTTAAATTCTTTGTCATATTTTTATTTGACAAACCTGGGGCCTTACGACCAACTCTAAACGCGGGCCCGATAGGTGCAGTTTGCAAAACCACGCGACCGCAAACCGTGTCTCGGCGCGTTAAAGTTCGCGTTCGCGTGATTAAGAAAAGGTTTCAGTTTCATTTTCCGCGATGAAATACAATTTTCTTGCGCTTTCAGGGTGTGTTGACCTCTCTATAAGGTCATCTTAAACTTGCTTCGTAGTTCGTATACTCGTCCGTACCTACTAGACGACTACACGCAAACGATCTCTATATTTATTCCAGAATTTTTGCAAACAAACTATCAACTATGTAAATATTTTACTTTAGTGATATATATTTCGAAGAGAAACATTTTCGAAGTACTTTTTTGGCGAAAATTTATGGAGCAAATAGCCAGTTAACTACATAGCAAAGGGGTTTGAAGTGTACTAAGTTACTTAGTCTTGTGCATCGGCGGAAAGTTGCTAGTCTATCGGTTTTTATCGTTTACATTTCGGAGAGTGTGCATCGGATCTGCATGATCTGATTCCCTCTTGCCCATTTTTCTATCGGATTGCCAGAGCGGGCACGAACAATCGACACCGCTTTATGGTGGATATTCCGAAAACCTGTACGAAGCGCTTTGATTCCACTTTTATTATGCGAACTGCTAGTCTGTGGAATGCGCTACCTGAATGGGTGTTCCCCTGTAGTTACAATCTGGGTGTCTTCAAATCTCGAGTGAATCGGTTCCTTCTAGGCAAACGTGCTCCATCGTAGACCGCATCATCGCTTAACATCAGGCGAGGTGGCGGTCAAACGCAAGCCTATTTTTAATAATAATATTTAAAAAAACACTGAAATTCTCTACCAAGGGTTTTTTTCGCGTATAACTCGCCTGTTGGTAAACGTTGACGTGGTGGAAGATGGCATAGAAGATATACACTCTGAACTTGAGAAGACCCTAGATTGTTTCTCAGTTGCGGCTTTAAGTTACAGACCAGCATATTTCTTGAAAATTATTATCAATTATTTACGCCTTACGTAGTAATAATAAAACGTGAGTATACATTACACACACTTTTAACCTTTATGTGCTATGTTATAAAGGCTGTTTCCCATTGACAAGGGTCGTGGTGACGTCAGACAGAGAACCTCGGAACCTGTAAATAAACAGAAGCGAAAATAAAACGGGTTGGCCTAATTGTTTAGTTTAAGAATAGGGCGTCTCGGGGCTGAATAATGAGGCTGCATGATTATTGGTTTAGTCTGGAAAATCATCAACCAACCGTGCTTCATCTTTGACCGCATCGTCGCTTTCTATCAAGTGAGATCGTTGTATCACGTTAGCCTAGACAGGTTAAAAAAAACCGGCCAAATGCGAGTCGGAGTCGCGCACGAAGGGTTTCGTACCATTATCTATAAAAACAGCAAAAAACACGTTTTTTGTATGAGAACCCCTCTTAAATATTAACTTCATATTAATTTCATTATTTATTTTTAAAGTCAATATATAACTAAATATTCTGTGAATATTTCAAGCGTCTACCTGCTGCCGTTATCAATATCGAGCTAAAACGAGCAAAAAGTCACGTTTGTTGAATGGTAGCCCCCTTAAATATTAATTTTATTAAATTTTTTAGTATTTGTTGTTATAGCGGCAACGGAAATACATCATCTGTGAAAATTTCAACTGTCTAACTGTCACGGGTCATGAGATACAGCCTGGTGACAGACGGACGGACAGACGGGCAGCGGAGCCTTAGTAGAGTTCGCGCAAAACTTTATGAGCCCACTGAAGTTAGGCCCTAGTGGCTGCGCAGTACGCATTACAGGTATCCGAGGGACGGGACAGGGCGTCGGGGATGCCTCGGGCCTAACTTCAGAGGGCTCATAAAGTTTTGCGCGAACTCTAATACGGTCCCGTTATACCGTTTGGGTACGGAACTCGAAAAATACCTCTCACCCTACCGCCAAGATCTCCACGAATGAGCCACGAGTGACCAATTGACGTTTAAAACGACTTAAAAAAAGCTAAGCAAAAATTCAAAATTGTAAGTCACCGGCGGTATCTCTACACTAGCAATATGCAAGACTAAACATTATTGAATGTTTTTTGTCAGGAATGGTCCTACATGCTGATGACATAATGATTTAAGACGCCGGCTGATTTCTTACAACGATCCTAAAATAGCACAACTCATAAAACCAGTTCATAATCCGAACACCCACGTCAATAAAAACGAACTACGAACTAAATATGGCTCGCGATCTGGCTTTGTGACCATTGACCAAAAAGTAAGATTGTAAAAACGCACACTTATTTTTTTTTCTTCAGTAATAGGCTTGCGTTTGACCACCAACTCGCCTGATGTTAAGCGCGATGCGGTCTTGCCTAGAAGAAATCGATTCACTCGAGATTTGAAGACACCCAGATTAATATAGTATTAGGTTAAAAAGTAAAATTAATATAACTTAGATTAATCACGTTTTGGGCTTGCTTAACAATTAATTTTCTAAGAAGCAATTTTGTTCTGTATTTTTTTATATATATTTGCGGGTATACTTCCAATTTGGTCCCATTGTCACCAAGTCAGGATCAGATGATGGGATCCCAGGGAAATCGAGGGCAACCCTCAATTTTATAGGCACTTTTTACTTTTTTCATATATTTTAGAAGTTGGTTTTTTAATGTGATCCATTTGGGCAAATAGTTTTGGCGCATTAATTTGATAGAGTGCTTTTTGTTTAACTACTCGTAATAACATTTTCTTTCAATAAAGTTTATTCAATTTGAGCCCGCCTATAATGTGATATTTCTTAGAATAAAACCTCAATAGGTATTTCTACTGAAATCACATCGATCTGCACCGTATAAAGCCACGCCTGTATTTGTTGTTATCAGTTTACCTTCCTCGTCACGTATTACAATCCTTTCCACGGGAGAAAGATAAACTTTTGTGTAAGGAGCACGGTAGGTAATCCAATTTGTCTTTAATGATATTTATAATCCGTTCCCCTCATCTCGACTCCAACCGAAACAGAGAAGGGCACACACGCTTCATATAGCAAGATATCGATAATCTGCGACATTTTATTGCAATTTCAATCCTGTTCCAAGCACAGATATATTAGATACCACAACGTCTCTTAGTGTTTGCACATGTTTAACTTCTTATCTAATTTATATCTATTCGTGAGAACCTGTAATTGGCTTTCTAAAGTTTTTTCTTTGTTTATTTTAGTGTAAAAATGCTGTTGGTTTTCCTATAACTAAGTTACTATTGAAATAGTTATAACACAATAGAGATTTAAAAAAAGGTTTTTTTGTAAATTATCCGCAATTCGGACCGTAACGAAACATCGTAACAAATGTGACCAGATTAGACGCGGTTGAAATATATTAAATTGTGAAATAGATTTTAATGCAATGAATACATGCGATGTAGCATGATCAATTTGGTCATTGACCACGATGTGGTATTTTCTCTTAACATCAAAATAGAACCATTACAAGGTGTTATAATTATCAATATAAAAAACAGACTTTCAAATTTCAAATAAAAAAAGAATCATCAAAATCGGTTCACCCGGTTGAAAGTACAGAGGCAACAAACATAAAAAAACGCGTCGCGCGGCGGCCCGTAGTGCAAAGCGAGACGCAGCCGCGCGCGCGCATTCACCTTGATAAAGACCGCCGTATGCGGTTGAAACTATAGTCGGAGTATCCGGCCTAATCTTACGTGAGTAATTTCCGTGTAATATAAATAAAATAAAAATAAAAACAGTTGAATTGGTAACCTCCTGCTTTTTGGAAGTCGGTTAAAAATGGACCACACGACTGACATTTTTGTAACAATTTTGAAACAGTCCCAAGCAGCGTCTTGTAGGTAAAAGGTATCGACCTTACGATCTGCGATATTCCCTCTTCCCATCCCTGTTTGCTTCAACGCGCGTTGTTTGGCCAGTCACGCGAGGTCACGAGAGGTTTACCACAACTTACGGATGCGTAGTGCAGCCCGCATTTAAAGCCTCAACATGTAGATAGGTCTTTAAGGACACAGCGAGCCATGTTATGTTGTTAACCGACTTCCAAAAAGGAGGAGGTTACCAATTCGACTGTAAGTTTAAAAAAAAAGTTTGTTACCTTAGTGAGTACTTTCCACTGGGGAACCGATTTTGATGATTCTTTTTTTATTTGATAGCTGTTGCTTCCCGGGTGGTCCCATTTCATTTTGGTCCAGTTCTGACATTTTTATGAAGTCCGTTTCTTATATTGATAATAATACGGTAATAGGAACAGATTTCGTCTCTGCCTGTAGTCTAAAGACATTCTAAAGGTTAGGATCTTTTGATTCTGGTTGGATGACTGGATGCCGCATAAAGATAAGTTTCACTTTCATTATTCATTACAAAGATTGTCTAGTGCTGATTTATGGCCCTGACTTGCTAGATCGCTCGAGCTTTATGAACTAAACCTCGGTTTAAAGGTTAAAGTAGGGCAATGTCCTAGCTCTGGTTAGAGCAAGGCAATGTCCCAGCTCTCGTGGAATTTTAAGGAAATTGGATCTCTATGCCTCTGTATCTTGATTAGATTGAAATGCCGTAGTTCTAAAGATGAAACGGTTACGACAGTTTTATCTCATACAATTTCCTTTACTAAAATATTTTCTTATTGAACGATGTCACAGAATAGATAAAAGTACACTGCGTAACTCCGCCCAGTTCGGTTGTGCACTCAGATCAGACAAGAGAGGGAGATATAGTAAGGTGGCGCGGCAGGTCGAATGCATCTAGCGTGAATTAGGCTTGATGCCTTTAGTCGAACTTACCCTTCAGACTACCTTTTTTGCATAGGGAATTATAGTTAATTCATAGGTATCGCTGCAAGTTTCTTAGTGTGCGTGAAAAGTTTGTAAGTATGCCGTACTTGTGGTTTAACGGTATAGTGAAAAAAAATACGGAAACACGGAGGCTTTAGAACGCAAAAGATAATTTGTACTAAGTCATATATATTTTGACAGTCCGTTAGCTTAGTTGGTCGCTTGGGGGCGTGGGTTCGCTTCTTACCTAGGACAAACATTTGAGTTTGTTCTATGTCTGGGTGTTAACATCTATTTAAGTATGTATTTAAAAATATATATGTACGTATATCAGTCTCTGGCAGCCATGTTATAACATAGTATAAGCTTTGCTTAGTTTGAGGTCAGATGACCGTGTGTGAAATAATGTCCTAGATATATATTTATTTTTATCTCCCTTGTTTGTCTGATCTAAGATTGTTCGGTTGCGGGATGTGATGTGAGGTCGCGCTAGATGCCTCCGCAGACGTACAATAAAGCCCTCCGCTACGCTTGTTTAGTACAGATTTATTGCTACTCCCTAACGACGCATCTTGTGCCCATGGGGGAGTGTAGTGGTTAACGAACCGAGAATGTTGTGCGTTTATATTTAGTCCCTTTGTTAACTGATCGATTGTCTGACGGTCAAGAAGGTGGGGTAGATGATAACCCTTGTTCATTCAATTATCCAGTAAATTTATTCATTTGACTAAACTTGAACCCCTAAATTCATAGAGGTGTAAATAGTAAACTGCAAGATACCCAAATTCACAAACATATAAAGGGTTACTAAGAACTGATTATGATGATAATGATGACATATGGTACTGAGACGTGGTCCTTAAATGTTGGCCGTATGGAAAAACTCACGAGTCACACAACGGGCAATGTAAAGAGCTATGTTCGGAGTTTCTTAGCGCGATAAAATCCGGAACGTAGATATATATTTGCCAAAGAACCAGAGTCACCGACATAGCTATTAAAATTTGCAAGATAAAGTGGCAATAGGCAGGCCACATCGCTCGAAGAACTGATGACCGATGGGGGAAGAAAGGTTCTTGAGTGGAGACCACGAACCGGAAGACGCAGAGTATGTAGGCCTCCCACTAGATGGACCGACGACATTGTAAGAGTCGCGGGCATCCAGTGGATGCAGATGGCAGGATGTCGTGCAGTGTGGAGGGTAAAGGGGGAGGCCTATGTTCAGCAGTGGACGTCTTCTGGCTGATGATGAAGAACTGACTAAGCCGAAATGAGTTCATAAGGATATCGTCAGCTGATACTTACGAGTACATTTCGTTGAGTGGCATTTTTTCTATGCAACAACTTTTTTTTCCACGATTTCAGGGTTGGTCTCTTAGTAAATGTTGATCATAATGATGATTACAATGACCTCCTTTTAGCTTAGTACCAACATTCCGTGTGACCCTGTACGATCATTTAATTAATGACTCAAATATCTCTCTCTTATATCTTATAGACAGATAAGGTCTGATTAAGTTAATGATGGCGTGTAAGTCAAACCTTTGACACGCCTTGACCTCAATGTCTCGCTTTGAGGAAGTTGATTAGGTACTCGAGTTTCCTACCTCGTTGAAAGGCTTTTCGCGATATCGATGTTTGAAGTCATCCAACACGCGTCCTTCTTATTATAGACGATGCTAAAGATTGGGCCTAAAGCAAAATCTTCAATCTTTGATTAGATTTTCACAGTAGTAAATCATGTCCAAAATCGAAAAAAAAAAAATACGTTAGGAAACTTCAACATATAAGTAAAGGTCGACCCTGACGAAAACATGGTAGGATAAAATTTTCTCGATAGAAAACCATCACAAAGTTACCTCTAATTTTCAACATTTTTGGTTTGCATTCTGTTTTGGTACATATTATTGAACAATAAATTATGTAAATATTATCACTCATGTATAACCTAGAGCTGACCCTAGCAATTTTTAAAAATATTGTCTATTCTATAAGCTATGAGAGTAGAAAGCACTTGGCGCTTACAACATTTTTAATCCGCGCAATACGCTGTCTTTCGTCTCGCGTGACACAAGCTTGAGGCATCGGTTTGTTGCACCGATCAGTTACCATCGCTCTGTTGAGACGGGTAGTCCATGTCAGTTCAGACGTCGAGTACGCAAGCTTGGTTCCGCGCGTCGTCGCGCTGCCCGTGTTTGTTATCCGTACATGCGCTGGGTGTGGCGAGATGCGCGGGGGAAATCAGAATTTATCCTGCCATTAGGCCCGCTCTTAACGTTTGCCCTTACCAAATTTAGATTGAGGACCGCCTGCGAAGTTTGTTTCCGCGTTTAGACCAAAAATGGGTCAGCTACAGCGTAACTTAACACTTTTAAGTCTTTTATATGCAACTGAAAGACGAGACAAGAAAGTCACTCGCCTGGTATATTCGACCTATTCTGCTTCCTTGCATGCGCACTAATCGCTAACTAGCCCAAACTCAATTGTTCTATCGAAAAATTAGGTACTACATACAGAGAGTTCTCAGAAATTTATGTAATATATATCAACACGAGGGCTTGGGCCTCTATAAAATATAAATAACGATAAAATATCCAGTTATATAAAGGGACTATATACAGTTACATCCTTTTTATATTCGACTTGTGAACTTGGATCCTTCGGGAATCATGAGCTCGACTTCGCTAGTGCCAGAACGTGCCTATGCTTAAAAACCCTTCACTTTTCCCGTGCAACTAAATATGAATTAGCTTTTAACTACTTTGAATAATATAAAGGTATAGAAGGTTGCTTGGTTATTTTTTTTTTTTGCAATAGGCTTGCTTTTGTCCATGGCCGCCAACTCGCCCGATGTTAGTGATGATGTGGTCTACGATGGAGCACGCTTGTCTAGAAGAAACCGTTTCACAAATAGGGTTTTGTAAACAGCTGAAATTTAATACACGAGTTTTAGTTACATGCTTCTGAGAAATGTAATTTTATACACGTCTTGTGTTTCTCTCATAAGTATTGCACTAGTTATTCTAATTTCTGTAATAATATGTTCGGCGCCAAGCAGCGGCCTGATTCCGAACGTTGTCAAAGTACAAATTTGTATTTGAAATTTGAATTAGAGGGATATTCAAATTATAATAAATACTTGGTGAGCAAGTCTTACCCCAGTCTTTGTCCATTTCTTATTTTGAGGTTTATTGCGATTGAACTTTGACAGCTTACGCAATCATACTTCTGGTCACTAACAACTATTTAATGTATGAGAACTGACACATGAAAACCATTAAGGATTTCCATTTGGCTAAACAATTAAGGGATGGTATGGATTAACCTTAATGATGTTGAGCTAAATGCCTCGCGTTAATGCTTGTACTCAATTTACCCAAAAGGCCATAATAGGCACCTGCCGTAAACTGGGCCAGAGAATTTCTGGCGGACTCGTATTCATTTTCTTTCAGGAGCGACTTTAGTTTTAGTGACAAGAGTTTAAGTCTTTAGTAGTAAGTATTTTGAAGACTTCAGTATCAACCTATCTCTGTCTGAGTGTTATCATCACTAACCGGTTGTACTCCCTTGATGAAATTTCGTAAGAAATTAATTTATATAATCTGAGTGTCTTCAAATCACGAGTGAATCGGTTCTTTCTAGGCAAGCGTGCTCCATAGTAGACCGCATCATCGCTTAACATCAAGCGAGTTGGCGGTCAAACGCGAGCCTATTTCTAATGAAATTTCGTAAGAAATTAATTTTTATAATCTGAGTGTCTTCAAATCACGAGTGAATCGGTTCTTTCTAGGCAAGCGTGCTCCATAGTAGACCGCATCATCGCTTAACATCAAGCGAGTTGGCTGTCAAACGCGAGCCTATTTCTAATTTAAAAAAAATTTAAAATATAAGGACCTTACTTTTTAGGTGGGTAAAAATCTGATAAATTATAAAACAGTACGTGAAACTATAAAAACTTCATCAGCAAAAAATGCGCGGTCGGTCGAGTTTAATTAAAATTTTCCTCCAAAGCGTGCCAAGAAAATCTATCGCTTAAGTTTTTTACTTGCCCTGTTACTATATATATATATGTGTGGGGCAAATCTTGCAACTGAATTTTAGACCAATTATCCTCAACCGATTGAGCAGAAATTTGGCATACACGTTTAGTTTGGATTTGAGATGTATCTTCGCATATAAGCTCTTGTGGCACTCTTATGGCATGAACATTTGGAGATAGGCGAACAACTTGTGAAAGATAATGTAGCATATTTTTGGATGTGTGGAGGATGGCTGAGGAAGGTGTGAATGAACTGCGAAGTGAAATAAAAAATGTCTACAAGTAAATTATTAAGAAAGAAACCAAAGAGAAACAAGCAAAATATAGCTTTTGCCACTCTGGGCATGAATCTAACGAAACTTTGCACACCATAATCGTCAAGCCGTTTAAACTTTAAGAGGAATAGAAACACAATTATGCATACGCTCGAAAAACATTACCCATATTTTCAGTCGGGTAAAAAGAAGAGTAAACTCACATACTCGTATGTAATAGGTCGGGGAAAAAGTCTTTTCGTATTTTGTATGTATAAAGTTGTAGTAAAAATCTTATCCGTTGTACTGTTTGTATCTGGCTGGTTTTGATACCATTAAAAAGATGACATTTTAAAAAAGGAATACAAAACGTAAAAAGCAATTTCCCGCCATTTTTCAATTGTTTTTTTGTTCGATAAAATGAGTGAATCTAACGAACAAATTCGATATATTGTGAAATTTTATAACAAAAAAGGGAAAAATGCGACACAAGCCGCGAATAAAATTTGTGACGTTTATGGACCTAATGCAGTGTCATCAAGAGTAGCACAATGTTGGTTCAAGCGTTTTCAGTCCGGGAATTTTGATGTCAAAGATGCAGCTCGCTCTGGTCGCCCTGTTACGGATAAAGTCGATGCCATTTCTGAAAAAGTGGACCAAGATCGGCATATTAGTAGTTACGACGTAGCTGAAGAACTGGGGATTGACCACAAAACAGTTTTGACCCATTTGAAAAAAACTGGGTATACAAAAAACTCGATATTTGGGTGCCACACGAGCTCACTGAAAGAAACCAAATGAATCGTGTACTCATTTGCGATTCTCTATTGAAACGTAACGAAACCGAACCGTTTTTGAAAAGATTGATCACCGGTGATGAAAAATGGATCACCTACGACAAGAATGTGCGCAAAAGATCATGGTCAAAGGGCAGTGAAGCACCACAGACTGTAGCGAAACCCGGATTAACACGTAATAAGGTGATGTTGTGTGTATGGTGGGATTGGCAGGGCATCGTTCATTATGAGCTTTTACCGCCGGGCAAAACCATCGATTCGGATCTCTACTGCCAACAGCAGATGAGACTCAAACAAGAAATTGAGAAAAAACGGCCGGAATTGATCAACAGAAAGAGTGTGGTCTTTCATCATGATAACGCCAGACCGCACACATCTTTGGCCACTCAGCAAAAATTTAGAGAGCTTGGTTGGGAAGTGTTAATGCATCCACCATATAGCCCAGACCTTGCACCCTCAGATTTCCACCTGTTTCGATCTCTTCAGAATTCTTTGGGTAGTGTTAGATTAACATCAAGAGAGGACTGTCAAAACTACTTGTTGCATTTTTTTGATCAGAAGTCCCAAAAATTCTACAGCAACGGGATCATGTCACTACCTACAAGATGGCAACAAGTTATTGAACAAAATGGCACATATATATTATAATTAAATGTAATTAAACTTGAAAAAAATATGTCTTGAATTTGTTTAAAAAATACGAAGAAACTTTTTCCCCGACCTTATATGAAGAATCTGTAGGATGATATTAATAAAGCAAAAACTTAGGTAGCTGTAGGTAGCTACTGACACCACATATAATTCTGAGAGAGTAATTATGATGAGATATAATTACGCATAATAAACATTACAATGTCTATTATACAGAAAAGAACTTTGAACAAAGTTTATAATCCCGTTATAACGTCATTCAATGTTACATGTAATCTAATTAAACTTTGAAGTCTGACTACCCAAAACTTTCTTCTCACGGGAACAAAGTCGTATTACCAAAAGCTGGAATAGACTTTTGGCTAAATGTTTAATAGGAAACATTTCGTAATCCCAAACTGAATCTGTGCGTTCTTCTGTATTCACCGAAATTAATGTAAAATTATTTTTGTTGCAGTCTAAAGCGCTGGGTCGGGTGCTGTTCGACCAGGTGTGCCGGCAGCTGCACCTGCTGGAGGCGGACTACTTCGGCCTAGAATACAACGACACTAATGGGACAAAGGTAAGCGCCGAAATATTCTGACAGTAATCTTCAGACAGCCGAATAGATTTTCTTGAATCATGGCTAAGAACACTTGATCAAGTCACCTTTCAAACAAATAATTATCAATATAAAAAACCGACTTCATAAAAATGATACAACTGGACCAAATTGAAATGAGACCACACGGGAAGCACCAGCTTTCAAATAAAAGAATCATCAAAATCGGTTCACCCAGTCGAAAGTTCTGAGGTAACAAACATAAAGAAAAACATCAACAAAAACAGTCGTATTGAGAACCTCCTCCTTTTTGGAAGTCGGTTAAAAAGTCAACTGAAATCGGTTCAGTCGTTTGTAAATTACGATGCCACAGACAGACACACAGATACACACATTAAACTTAAAACTTTTATCTTTGTATCGGGGATTAAAAGCGAAATACAGATTTATTACGAAATCTCAAAAACTGATTGACGTACGAAGCTGAAATTTGGCAGAATTATTCCTTATGGTATTTATAAATCCGCTCAGAAAGGAATTTGTGAAAGGGCTGAATTGACGTGACAAAAAGGGAGTTGCAAGTTTATAAGAAAGTCTACGAGTACGAAGTAAAAGAATATAGCTAGTAGAGTATATCTACACCAATATTATAAAGAGGAAAGATTTGTACCTATTTTTGTATGTTTGTAATGAATAGGCTCCGAGACTACTGAACCGATTTGAAAAATTCTTTGACTGTTGGGAAGCTACACTATCCCCGGGTGACATAGGCTATATTATATTTTGTAGCGAGGCCGAAGGCCGAGCTTACACTCGTGCGAAGCCGGGGCGGACGGCTAGTATTATAGAATAGAGTTGTCTCCTAGTTTCCCTACACGTTCGCAAAGCTCGGTCTACGTCATTTTGCAATACAAGCACTCGCAGGAACCATACGCGGTCTGCGCTGTAATTGGATAATAATCTACATGTCTGGTGCAGGAACTGAATAGCTCAAGCTCTACCTACTGTAACAAAGTTACGACGCTAAGCTAGTTATATGTTCCTCGTATAGTTCTCATTGTCAATGTTGGAAAGCAAAACTTTGATCACCATTAATGCTTGGTGGTGTTAGCTTTGCTTTTGGAAACTTTGCACGTTTACAGTGTGAAACTTGATTCGTTTTTGAATACGATTAAGTTATAAATCGCTCATTATTCAGCGTGCTATTTGGAGAATTGATCCAACTTAAGACTTACAGATATTCAAAGTGTGTGAACTCGGGGTCTATCTTAATAAAGGTCTGTAATTAAAACCATCTAACTACAGCTTTCATAAAAAATTAAGTGGCGTCCCTTGTCCACAGTACTGGCTAGACGTGGAAAAGCCGATGTGCCGTCAAGTGGGCCTGTCGATGCTCGAGCCGACCCTCCGCTTCTGCGTGAAATTCTACACACCCGACCCGGCGCGACTCGAAGAAGAATTCACCAGATACCTGTTCTGTCTGCAAGTGAAGCGAGACCTAGCGATGGGCTGCATTCAGTGCAATGAGAACACTGCTGCCTTGATGGCCAGCTATATTGTACAAGGTATATGTTTGTACTTTGTACCGCTGGGTTAACGCCGTGGATACTGGCTGGCTATTGGCATGCGACCATCGAGATACAATACCTATAGAGTCACAATCAATAAGTGAAAACAGTCAAAAAACATCAGAGCGTCTTTGTACAGACATCAATTATATAGTTCACAATGACACATTTACTTCACTTAAGACGTTATGTCGCTTGCATAGTGTTCAACGTCGCTTGTCCGCTAGGGCATCGCAGCACTGCATCGTGCGGCGTTGTAGTCGGATCGCAGTTGCCTTACAACTTACTAATAAGTCAGCGCAAGCGTAGCGTGCGCAGAGTTTTGGCTTGGACATTTTTGGCACGATTGTGACTCTATAGTTATTGTACCTCGATGCATGCCACATTGTTTTTGTTCCCGTCGCACTTGTGTCGATCCTAATGAGAGTGACGTTGACTAAACTAGTATCGCAGGTCCTGGAATAACCTGTCTGATCTGTGCGAGCTCCAGCTACTCGATTGTCATGAGATCAGATCAGTCGCTTAACATAAGGCGAGTTAGCGGCTATTACTAAATAAATAAATAAATTAAAACATCGTATAGTGGCTTCATGGGTCATCACGCCACCCCAGTTTTTTGTATCAGGATCAACAGTACCTCCTCCACTAAGTTCCGCAGAGAAAATGTAGCCTTATGGTGCAGTCGTGGTTTTATTTTATAATACGCTTTTATTAGGTTGGTATGTATGTATGTAACGGAATCTTTGAACTTTATTTTCAACCTTCAAAACGTCAAATTAAATTGAAATTTTGCACATTTATCAAGGACTTGGCCTTTTGGAAAACTTTAGTCACACAACAGGCAATGGAGAGAGCTATGCTCAGAGTTTCTTTGCGTGATAAAACTCCGAACGTAGATATTCGCCAAAGAACCAGAGTAACTGACATAGCTATTAAAATCTGCAAGTTGAAGTGGCAATGGGCAAGCCACATCGCTCAAAGAACTGATGAAGAAGAAAAGAAAGAAGAAAGGGGAAGATGAAATGGGGAATGGTTTCCAATGGGGAAGAAAGGTTCTTGAGTGGAGACCACGAACCGGAAGACGCAGCGTAGGTAGGCCGACTAGATGGACCGACGACATTGTGAGAGTCGCGGGCATCCAGTTGATGCAGGATGCAGATGGCAGGAAGTCGTTCAGTGTGGAGGTTAAAAGGGGAGGCCTATTTTCAGTAGTGGACGTCTTCTGGCTGATGATGATCAAGGACCGATGACAATGCAATAATTTAAATAGTTTGTCCTATTATCCTTCCAAGGATCTTCAGAATTAGCAATTTTAAAGCTTCTAATAATACATTATTAATGTTAGTCCTTCATTACAGCGGAGTGCGGAGATTTTGTGCCGGAAGACTATCCAGACCACACATACTTGAGCAGTTATAAGTTCTTTTACGGACAGAATCCGGAATCAGAGCGACGGATAATGGAGAACCATAAGAAACACCTGTGAGTCGTATAGACGAGATAGTATTATCGTTAGACCAATTAAAACGCGGTACAAATTAACGACGCTGTTGCTGGCTTACAGATCGTTCAAATAACAGGCGCACCCGCATTACTGCGCAAAAACAGCTCTGTGGCCTTAGTACGAGCACTTGCGAAAAAGTTATCGTTACGTAAACGGTAGCAACAACAAATTAGTTTTTTATAAAACTCGGAGGGAAGGTTTGAGAGTAGATTTCGTTAAATTAATTACATAAAGTTAAAAATTCAAATGCTATATGGTTTACTTGTTTTGTATTAGTCTTGACAATTACAGCTTTATTTTTCGTTTTATGCTTGAAGATCCAGATACCTAAAATTTTACTATGCATAAAAAAAACCCGTTAATAATCATATAACTTTAGTGAACAACCGTGATAGTTTAAAACAGTGTTTTAACTATGCATTTTGTAATACGGCTTTTAAGGGCGCATGAAATAAAGGCGAGAATAAAATAAACTCAGTAAAACGCATCCATCTGCGTCTGTAATGTGAACGGGTCTTTAAAAGGCGAGCATCGCTGCTTTGCAATTTAATTATGCAAGTTTTCCTAAGTAGTTTTGTAACTCCGTCCTAGATTAAAGGGCATTGTTGGGCACCAACAAAGAACTGGACATTATGGATGAAAAAGCTTTATGAAAGTTACTTAAAAAAATATCTAATATAAGGCCTCGCCTGATGTTAAGCGCTGATGCGGTCTACGATGGAGCAGGCTTGTCTAGAGGAAATCGATTCACTCGCGACTTGAAGGCACCCTGTCTTCAAGTCTGGGAAGACTAACAGATAACGGTTCGCACAATAAAGGTGTAATCAAAGCGCTTCGTACGGGTTTTCAGAATATCAACCAAACAAAGGTGTCGCATTTTCGCACTAATCTATTTTGTTGTTTTAATTTAACCATTTCTGATGATAAACCTAAAATTTCTATATAGATTTACCATTATTTATTGCAGAGGTCAAAGTCCAGCAGAAGCAGATTTAAATTTACTAGAAACGGCACGGAGATGCGAACTGTACGGTGAGTCGCTAAATATGTTCATAAATTAATGCTAATACTACAGTTACTGGACCATTTAACACCTTTGTAAACTCGAATTGGGGTCACCATCCGTAAGCTGAAAAATTAAACCAAAACCAAAAAAAGGCGTTAACTGGGACACATATTGTTACAGTAAAGTTATATGATTATTTACGGGATATTTACCGTGGTAAGGTTGTGGAAGGAGCTCCCGATATTAAATAATAAATAATCATATAACTTTAGTGAACAACCGTGATAGTTTAAAACAGTGTTTAGATTGTTACAGGTTCTAATCCTAGAACTTAGATTTTTTTATTGTTCACTGTAAACAAATCCAGGTTTTTAAACACTTAAAATTACTTGACCATGTGTGCTGATTATTTAAAACATGCGCTAGATGACTGGTTTTTTAAATTGTATTACTAAAATGTAGCCCATAAATATAGCTAAGTAATAAAAACAAAATGAAAATCTGATCAAAAATAAGCAACTTGTAAGCATGCTAGACAAAAAACGCGAAACAGCAAATTATGACGTCACTTCTCTGTACGCCATTTAAATTCTATTCCAACAAGTATGGCACACAAAGACGTTTTGTGGGAAAGGGACAGAGTTTTCTCTAAAGTTATATGATTATTTACGGGATATTTACCGTGGTAAGGTTGTGGAAGGAGCTCCCGATATTTCGGCGCAGTTACATGCACCATGTTCACGGGAAGACTCCACACAGACATGGTGCATGTAACTGCGCCGAAATATCGGGAGCTCCTTCCACAACCTTACCACGGTAAATATCCCGTAAATAATCATATAACTTTAGTGAACAACCGTGATAGTTTAAAATAGAGTTTTCTCTACCAAAAACTTTAAACGCTTATATATCAGAATATTAATATCAATTTAAATTAGTTTTTCAAGAAACATTTTATATTTACTTAAATTATTCACCAAAACTATTGCTTTCAACGATATATATACATCAGTCATCTATCCTATTAAATGCTTACTTGTCTTTATCTATGCCTCCCTACTTTTCTGGCGCATGTTGGCCTACGACATTGAAAACCTCATTGGTCCCAGTCTCGTCTTGTCTTTCGTCAGTGGACGAGTTCTCCGTCATGATATCTTTCTAAGAATATATAGGCCATAAAACCATCACACTGAGTTCTAAACCTTTTTTTTATTAACGAACCAAGTAAAGCAATTTAATCATGGAAATAGATTTTGACTTACTTTGTCATATAAAAGCATAGGTATGGCCTATGTCCAGTAGTGGACGTTCTATGGCTGAAATGATGATGATGATGAAAGTCATATTGATATGAAAATTTGCAAGTATAATGTAATTCCGATGATTGTACAATAATTTCGTACCAACGATCTGTGATCGCGATTGCGTGCCATCTTGCTCACGCGCGTTGATGCGAAAGGGATGGCACGTGATCGCGATCCGGACGTCCCATAATAAGCCTGCTGATCTGATAATCAGTTCGACGCCAGGAGGTGGGTAGTGAAACTTTTCAATGGCTACTACCAAATCCCTCAAGTTCGGGTTCATTAATTATTTCAGGTATAAAAATGCACCCAGCGAAGGACCACGAGGGTGTTCCTCTAAACCTGGCGGTGGCTCACATGGGCATTGCGGTGTTCCAGCATTTCACTAAAATCAACACCTTCAGCTGGGCTAAGATACGCAAGATCTCCTTCAAGCGGAAGAAGTTCCTCATCAAGTTGCATCCGGAGGGATATGTGAGTTGGTTTAGAAACGTGTTATATCAGCGTATATTTAATTTACCCGAGATAAAAGTATGGATATGGAACTTCGCTTATCAACGAAAAGACCCGAATTTAACAGAGTCCACCCGATCGTTCGCGAGCTGCCTACGCAAGCGTGCTTCTTGCGATGCACCAAACGGCAACATTCCGCCGAATATTCGGCTATCCGGCTACAAAGTTGGCCGAATATCCGGTGTCCGGTATCCGGCTAAACTGCTACCCGTTTCATCTCTACCTATGATTGAAGAAAATCTGTTCAGTCGTTTAAAGATTATCAGCTTTTTTATAGGTTTTTTTTACAAAATATTTATACATGCTTAAAAAGTCTGAAAGATCAGAAAAGTTTTAACAAATAGTATTGTTTCCAGGGCTACTATCGCGAAGTGGTGGAGTTTTTCTTCGAGGGGCGCAACGAGTGTAAGAATTTCTGGAAGAAATGTGTCGAGAACCACGGGTTCTTCCGCTGCACCAGCGTGCCGCGCCTGCCGCGACACAAAACAAGGGTCATCTCTAGAGGTTCCTCGTTTAGGTATGAAACTATTGTCATTTGGTGCCATCTTCATATTAACGTTTCGAGGTCACAAAACAAAATACATGCCATCTCATCCAGTTATATCCGCCTTAATAGCCATTTCACATTTTGACGAAAAAGCAATGAAACTGGATTTTTGGCGTTATGATTCTATCAAATAGAAAGATCTATATAAAAATCAATCTTTGTAATAAATAATGTGTATTTTTTAAATAACGATTTTAATTTCAAGATATTAAAAAAAACTGTTTATAATTTTGGAATACCTAAACATTTTAACTTATTATCTCCATTTTAAAAGTAGTTTTTGCCGACCGACAGCGTCTATATAATTACCGTGGACGTCAGATCTTTTATTTTGTTGGCCTTTTCTAGTTAATAGTTAATCCAGTCAAGAGAATCTAGTATTTGTCTAGAGTTCACATTTCAAACCTTCTATGCTGTCACAGATTTCTGGAGATCATAATCAGCCCACCTTAGCCCACTGCTGGACGTAGGCTTCTCTTAAGATACGCCAAGCGGGCTTTCGCTTGCAGTCACTGCATGCCGTACCTATATTGTCACTCCATCGAGTATCAGGGTGTCCTATGCTACGTCTGTATTTTCTTAGGTCACAGATTTCTGCAGACGATATTATTAAAAACCTTTGACTACAACAAAAACCTACAGTCCACAGTAAAGTTATTTCCTGCACTTTTTCACCGACTTCCAAAGAGAAGGAGGTTCTCATGTCGACTGTTTTTTTTTTGTTTGTTACCTCAGAACCTCCGATTCTGATGATTATTTTGTTATTTGAAACTGATGCTTCCCGTGTAGTCCCATTTCACATTTTTTTGAAGGGGGTTTTTTTATATTGATAATTATTCAGTTTTTCCTCGTTTCGTTGCTATATTTCAATCCACCTCCGTTTTTTGCCAAACTAAATTTCGCCGAGCTAAATCTTTTATGTTAATTTTCCAGGTATAGCGGTAAAACGCAGAGGCAGATAGTCGAGTTTGTAAGAGACAACTATGTAAAACGACAAACATTCCAGAGGTACGTTACAAACTGCATTACTAACTTATAAGCTTAGCCATGTAACACTGTAGAACGATATTTAGCCGACACAAGATCAAGGCAATTGACCTGTAATATGGTTACTACTATCAGTAAATAAAACACAAAAAAATACTCCATAAATATCAACAAAGTGAGATCTCGTTTTCATAGTTCCTACATATGTTTTTGTAAGTTTAATCCTTAATTTTGTGTCAAACTGCATAAATGCATGTAAAGATCAATATTCTTGAAAGCTTATGCCGCCATAGCAAATAAATATAGCTTTCTTGTACCTTCTAGGCGTAGCTAGATTATGCTTCTAGATGTAAACTATAGCATATTGTATGTCAAAGTTTCGAGGGTTTAGGTGCGTTAACCAAGGGAAACAATAAGAAGGATGTGCTACTTGTAATGTGAATTTAGGTGTGTAATAAGTTATTCGTATAAGAAGGTGAGTGGTTAGCATGGGCTGGGAAACACTAGCTTTTGGTTTTGACTTGTGGGCGTTTGTGTGGTTCGACATACAGGAACAATCTAATAAACAACCGAGGTTTGCATGATGTATTAAAAAGTCCCTAAAAACGACTAATGTGAAACCGATCGGTTAGAAATCGAGAGGCTTCGATAGTTTCTGTATCATCGATGGTGATTAGCATATTCGAGCATGCGCTGTAAAGTTGACAATTTCGCTTCTTCCAAGATATACAATCTTAGAGTTGTGTTGCTAAGCAACCGTGGCAATCGGTCGGAGGATGGTGTTGTCGAGCTATTTTTAGGGATTTTTTTACAGTTTGTGGGTCTGCGCTCCGAGGCTGTGTTGTGGCTTAGATTTAGATCTCACACTGAATCCTTTTTTATTTAATCATTAGAAGGGCTTTGTCTCACAGCGACATAGCCCTGGTAACCCCGCGCTAGCGTAGATACAATACACGCTTTCGCCCCGGCGGTCCTTCTACGCTGACTCTTCTACACTTCGGCCTCACCAATACTCATGGGGGCGGAGTGATAGTTCGCTTTCATTCGCACGTTCGACGATTTTTCTTCGAACTGAACGATAATTCCGCTAGTTTTACTCACATCTGTCGTAGACATCTCTTCGCTAGAGTCGCAATTAAACATCAGTGAAGGAACGCAGGCCCACACGGGAGTTCAGTTGCGAAACCAAAAGCTGGTGGTCTACCACGAAGCGAGACACCGAATATAGACCTCATTTTATAATACCGTGGTTCGATTATGCGTAGAGAGTTTTTACACTGCTTGTATCCGATTTAATGAACCCCGGGCAAACTAGAAAACTAACGTAAAAAGTCCCCAAGCCCGGGTATCCACCAAAACTGAGGTCAGCGGAGCGACTAGTCGTTGACCAATTAAAGTGCATAAATCGACCGGTTTGTGACGTCGTGTCCATTTCGTACAATTCTATTGGTTAACATCGAGCTAAACTTTTATCAAATTTAGTGAAGTTAAGTTGAATTTTTTCGAGCTTTAAGTGGGTAAAATGAGGTCTCGTTCACTGGTCCCGGTCGTGTCGTGGTTGTATGGGGTGAGAGGGGCGGGGGAGGTCAAAGGTCACCATCCTCTGCCCGATGCCGCAGGTCGGGGTCGTTCCGCGCATCGCGGTCAGTGGGAGGGTCGCGCGGCAACGTGGCGCCCGCGCCGCTCAACCAGAGCCTCTCCGCGCACCCGCTGCTGCCGCTACCGCCCGGCTCCGACGGTACGTACTCACACAACACACCCACACACACACACACACACTTGGCATATACAAACACAACAGATATTCAGAGGCACTTCAGAGGGGTATGTTTTTTTTTTTTATATAGTTCGCAAACAGCCTTGTGCAATACTTTTTACAATATAAGGTACATTTAGGATGCACAATAAGAAGGAATCTTGTGGCCGCCCTCTGACTGTCTGTCTGTACAGTAAATAATTGATACAGAAATTGCATCCGAAATACAATCCTAGCTCAGTCAAAATCGTTTTGCTTAATTTATTTTTGTTATAAATTAAGTCGTTGATTCCTCAAGAGAAAAAAAAAACAAGTAAAAATTATGTATGGGTCTTAATGCTCCTGAATCAAATATTGACTTATAGCTGGTTTCAATACCGGATCCTCAATCCATTTCATATCGATCTGAGATCGCCACATGCAACGTTAACCGTAATACGCCGCGATAAGGTTCATGGTAGCATGCGGCGATATCAGATCTGTATATATTTTTTTATATTTTAACTGGCCATAAAACCGTTGTAACCATTTAGTTATCTGTGCTTTGGACTTCAATTGGTACAAGCTGTATTAGACATTGCTGTGACGACACAGGATTTAAATTAGTTTGTCGGTGTTTCTTAAATGTATACAAATTGTAATAAAGGTTAATCTTTCGCGAATGGTATACTAGACCGTGCATCCATATGTTTGTAATATATATTACTTCCTTTAACTTTGGGTTGATGAACCTCACAATTTCACTCAACATCTCTGGACTTGTCGAGTGAACAAATTATATGCGCAAATTCTGCTGCAGCGGGCTGCGGGGTGCCATGACACAAGCGGCGCCGTTATCCAAGATGTACTTATTTATTTTGAATAAAGTAACTGACAATGAGTGAGATGCCCTGGCAGCTCCATACTGATGAAGCTGTCTCGCAACTGCCCGCTGAAGTCCAATAAGTGGTCAATGTTACTCAAAGATGCATTGGAAGTGTTCAAAAGCGCGTATTGTATGTAAACAGCGATTTCCCTGGAGTGGGAGCAGCAGCCTCACTACCTGGAGGCTTCTCTGATGATGAAGGGGTACAGTGCGGCGGAGGCGCAAGCCGCGGCGGAGCGCGCGCGCAGCCTGCCTCCTTGCATGCGGGACGCGGCTCGCCCGCCGCTACTAGCTACCGCCTATGCCACCACGAGGGACAAGGTACGCACACACAGCATGCTCTGCTTTGTTTCTCTCTAACACAAATACTCCATGGCGTGGCCGTCAACTGCGAACACAGCGAGCGGTTGCGACTACGAATACGTCTTGCAAAGATAAATCGTTTAAAAACTGTCTGAGACCACACAGTGCAACTGAACATCGGATTTGTAGGTACGTATAATAATTAGCAATAAAAAAACCTAAACTTCAAAATTAGTAAATACCCATTAATTACGTTTACTTGGATGACATATTATTTCTAGTTATTTTGATTTAAAAATGAAACTACTGAACCGACTTTGATAAAATTTCTGTTTATAATAACGGAGTTCTGAGTTAACAAATATAAAAAAATACAACTGAATTGAAAACCCTCCTTTATGAAGTCGATACGGTTTTGAGGTACGGTACGTCTCTATCCTATAATAAATTCGCTTTCCGCGTCTGTCTGTCTGTATATCTGCTAACACCTAAACCACGCAACGGATATTGATGTGGTTTTCACCATCAGTTAGATAATTTTTCATCGAAGGTTTATACATATATATATATATTTATTTTACTTACACCCGGTGCGAAGCCGGGAGGGGCAACTAGTACATGAAAAAGTGTTTCCAGTGAAATTACTGGGTATAAAGAGATATAAAAAATAATTACATGTAATATCTGAAATATGCGTAGTGCATTGACAGGGTTTTAACCTTTTGAAGTTCTCAATTCTGGGTGGCACTGAACAATTATGGGCAAGAATGACCCTAGCCCCAGACTAGGTATAGCTACTACGTAGCCCAGACTTGTTGTTACGATTATTTTTAATGGAAACAATTCAGTCAAATACCTGAGGAGCGGGGTGAGGGGTTACTAAATGCAAATTGGCCCATTCAACGTCAGTTCAAAATGTAAACAAAGCATAGTGATGGCGTACCTACGGTATTGCTCGAAAATGACGTGAGGTTCAGTGAATCAGTGGGCGTGTTTTTTATATCAGTAGTAATGTCAACTGATGAAATGTCTGAACATGTTCGCCCTGCATTAAATGTCTAGTTATAGAAAGTCTTTGACCCTAGCGCTTAACTTGCCCGTATATAAAAATATATACTCAATTAAATATGTTACAACAAAAGTGACGTAATATAATAACTGCTGGAAAAATTGAGTATTATGCAACAGAACGGCTGACAAAAAGTCTCACCATAAAATAGTGTAATGAAGTTATATAAATCAGGAATATGGTAGCAATACTAATTTGGAGATAAAATTATATTGCTTTTAGTTTCATCCGGTGTTCCGTTCGGTGACTTTACGGTGTCAAGAAAGTTTAAGCATCATTTTGTTTCACTTTACGATAGAAATGTTTTTTTTTTTCCTTTCAGCTCACAAAACTGTACTGCGATCAAATCGTAAGGGCCTTTCAAAGTTGTCCTGTTCTGATGTCTATAATCTTTCGTTCTCATCGTTAACACTATTTTTTTAAATGGCCTAATTTGGTTTCTGATATTGTGTAGAACAGAAACCAAGCTATGGTCTCAATCATATCCATGGCATGGTCCCGTTCCAAACTAATAATTTACATATCCTAGCTCAGTGGTTCATGGTTAATTAAATTTAATTCACATTAATTATATTAAAATGTGTTGTTTTTGTTTGTTTGGGTGGTGAATTTTTAATACTGGTTTAACAAATTTCTCACACAAGTTCGTCATACTCACATTTTATTTTCCGTAAATTTTGCACGTGGCACGGACGACCCCGTTAATGTCGCTCGGTACTTGGTAGATCGGTCATAGAGATTGAGGTTTTGGTGTGTTCGCAGGCGGGCGAGCTTGTGACCCGTGCGGAGGTCAATCATCATCCTACGGAGGATTCGCCTCTGCCTCATCGGACGACGACACAGTCGGTGAGTGAACATACCTTACTACGTGAGCGAGTGGTTGAGTGAGGATAGAGCGTGACCTCGTCGTATCTTTGGCAGGTTTCTCCGGAGCCGATTATATGGAGCCGGGCGAGTTCGGGTGTGGAGAGTGGACGCGGACGCGCACCCACTCCGCCGCCTCGTGCCCCGGCGCGCACAGGTCAGAGCCCCCCGCCCCCGCGGCCCGCGCCGCCACGCGCCGCTGTCGGCACGCCCCCGCCCTCTAGCGGATACCCAGACTTCGTTCTCGCCAAGCGGTCGCACAGCTTCCGCAAGTCGTCCGAGCGGCTCGAGTACGAGTTCTCGCAGTCGAACATGTACTCGGCGTGCCCGTCGACGCGGTCCAGCCGCTCGGGCGGGTCGCTCCTGCTGGAGCCGGACGAGTCGCCGGCGGGCTCGCCTCCGCCCGCTGCGCCCGCGCCGCGCCGCGCCGCCTCCGCGCGGAACCTTCGCGACTACAGCTTCGACGAGGCGGGTGGCGCGCGCCACCGGCCCGGCCGCCGCGTCGACTCGCCCGTGACGCGGTACGACGCGGCGCCGTTGCCGGGTGCGCGAACCGCACTCGAGCGCGGCGGTCGCGCGCTGCTTGATCGCGCCTACTCCGCATCCTTCCCGGGGTGCGGGGGCGAGGGACGCCTCGAGCCCGCGCCCTTCCCGCGCGCCGCATCGCAAGACGACGTCTCGCACGACAGTTACGAGCTCATCGAACGCTCCGACTCGGAATCGGAAGGTAGACGCGGCTGGCGCGCCGGGTGCGAGCGCACGCGCTCCTGCAGCCTCGACTCTGGCAACGAACTATCGGAGGAGGAGGGGTCGGGCGGGTGCGGCGCGCCGCGCTCCGACTCGGACGTGCCCTTGGACGCGTTCCTGGCGGACGACCCGCGCGTGCTGCCGCGCGAGCGCCTCGGCGTGCGCTCCGACGGCGCCTTCTACCGCGAGATCAAGCGCGCGCTCGGCTCGCGCCCCTCCAGCCAGGAGTCACGCAGCGACAACTACGACTCGAAGCGCTCCAAGAGCAGTGGCGACTCCAGCAAGAAGTCCCGCGACAGCGTCTACCACACGGACAGCAAGAAGTCGCGTGAGACGCTCAAGAGCAAGAGCTCGGACCACAGCGGGTCGCGCACCTCCAGCCAGGAGGACTCCAAGTCGGAGTACTACGAATGCCGGCGCGGGCCGTACGATCCGTATGAGGAGCCGCGACGTGGGCCCGCGTACGCCGATCCGTTTGCGCCTGCCTCGCCCGCCTCCAGCCCTGACTTCTACGACACGAATGAGTCGACCTTTGTGGGTGGCGAGCGACTCGAATACGAGGAGCGGCCGTACGGACGGTCGCACGAAGACCTGATCGCGAATCTGGCTACCTCGCCCGGTTACTACCACATCCCGACGCCTTACTCGACGTTCCCGTCGGAGTCGCGGCGTGGCGAGGGCACGCGCGTGGCCGCCGGCGCCGCCTCGCTGCCACACGTGACACGCGACCATCCGCCACCGCCGCCGCGTTCCGTCCCCGAACAGGACGCGCGCCGCGCCCGAGTTCACGGCTACCGCCGCCGGCGCTCCTCGGACACCGTTTTCAGCTTCGACAAGGAGAAGATCGAGTCACTAACGCGCTCCGGCAGCCGCGAGGCGCCTCCCCTTGCGCCTAACCCACCACCGGCACACCTCGACAAGGAATCCTCCAACGAGTCCGATGTAGCAGTGCGCGTGTTGCCCGCTATGGACAGCATTGAGTACGCCAAGAAGAAGGCGGCGGCGGTGACGTCGCCGGGCGTGCCGCTGCTGCAGTCCGAATTCGACAAGACGATGCGCGGCAAACCGTACGCGCACTGCCGCAAGGAGAGCCTTAAAGAAGAGCTGATCGCCAAAACGCACTTCGATGAGTACGACCCGAAGCTGATCTTGGAGACGAGGTCGAGCAGCCGGCTGGCGGACCCGACTCCCGCGCCGTATGCGCACCCTACCGTGGAGCGCACCAAAAGCGACCCCAACAGCCTCGCGAACCGGCCGCGGTTCAACGGCGTCAACTCGCGCCGACACGTGCTCATGCACCAGAAGTCGATCGACCTGACGCCGGCCGAATCGAGTGACGAGGACTACATGTTCCGGCAGATCCCGAGCGCGCCGCCGATCGCCACCAAGAGGTCGCACTTCGATCTGCCGGCGCGCCGCCCGGACGTGCCGCGCACGCCTTTCGACCTGCCCAAGAACTACTTTGAAGAGTTTGACGCGTTCAAGGCGGGCTTTGAGGAGGGTAAGCGGGCGGCTGACGATGGATACGATATCCCATATGTGCTGCACAAGCGGCACGTGATGAATGGCACCGCGCCAAGCCCTGGCCCCATATCCGTATCTGCCCAGCCCCCGCCTGATATTGTGATGCTGCCGCCACAGGGTCGCCATATGGTCAGCGCCCACCCACGCTGTAAGTACCATGACCACCCCAAGTCACCACGCTCACCAAAATCACCAAAGTCACCCAAGTCTCCTAAATCTCCTAAGTCGCCAAAATCACCAAAATCGCCGAAATCTCCCAAATCGCCGAAATCTCCTCGGAACAGCGTTCAGATCGAGCACAGCTCTAAATTCCTCGAAGTCGAAAATAGAGATTTTCTGTTTACGCAGAATATAGACCTGTCGAAGGTAGACCCGGTCACACTAGAAGTCGATAAAAGCAGCAAAATACAACTCTTGCCGAGCCCGAAGCGCGATATCACCAAGAATTTGGACCCGATCCTTCTCGAGACTCTGAACTCAAAACTGAGTCAGATAGAAAGCGATTCCGCTACAAGTTCGAAGACTGACAGTGCTTTACAGGACCCTCAATACCAACACGATATTAAATTTGCTATTAACGGTCGCAACGTACAACAACCGCCGATCTGCGTAGTACCGAAGCCCATGACTGCGGCTGAAAAGCTCCGCGCCGATATAAAGTCTAAATCGGATAAACTGCCGCCGAGCAAGAGAATACCCAAGCCTCGAGGTGCCGGTAAAAAAGGCACGGGAAGCAAAATTAAAACAAAAACCAAAGATAAAACACGAATCACGTCGTTCTCTTCTGACGATGAGAGCGTCGATTCCGATGACGTGTTCGGCACCACAGAGGCAGCACCGAAACTCGAGTTCTCACCGCCGCAGTCCCGGAAGGAACTAGAGCCTATATTGCAACACGAGTATGACAAAATAACTTCTGGGGCGTGGCATAGGGGACAAACCATGAGCTCCACTGAAATAGAGGGATCACCGCCTCAGTGCCGAAAACTGGCTGAACTAGAGGCGAAATATAATCCTCAAATCCTTGATAGTATCAGCGGTAATGCGACTGAGTTGCGTCGAATTTCTGAACGCTCGATTTCCATTCCGAGCTCTGAGGACGAAATCGCTATAAAAATGGCCGAGCACCAAGTGCAGCAACAATTAGATTTTCAGCAGTTGCAACAGATAAGCAAAGAGAGCTCTCCTTGGGAATATAACGAGAACATACCTTCTCCGATTCTCGAAAGTATCGAGTTTCTCAGATCCGATGATGAACATTTTGCCGATATGGAAATTCAAAAAGTGACTGGCCTCCGAGCTCCGTCAGAGGAGAAAAATGAAGCCACGAAAGATGATAAAAAAGATTCTAACAAGCTTAATATAAAGAAGAGTTTGCGTGACGAGTTGATCTCACCGATGTTACGCAAGCAAGGTGGGACACCTATTCTGTTCGCTCACGCCAGACTGAACCTCTCTGAAGGTTCGGTGTTCTCGTTGCAACGACAAAAAGCTACACTAGACTCACCCACTGCCAGCCGTAGAGCCAAAAGTTTGGACACTCCTGTCATACAACTCCATCGACTGCCACCCATGAATGCTTTCTCTTCGAAAGACGATACGGTTTCGGATCCAAACGAGGAAGGCGAAATACTCGAAGAAAAATCAATACTCGATGAGAAAATGTCAAAACCTATGGTGCCCAAGAAAGAGGCCATTGAAAAAATCGAAGAGGTCGAGGAGGAACTTCTTGAAGCACCTGAAGAATTGAAGTCTGTCGTTATTGATAACGAGGAGTTAAAATTATTAGAAGATTTGATGGAACAGCGGCGGCCTCGCTCATTCAAGCGCAGGTACGATTTATCTAAATTGAATTCTCAACCGAAGTCGCCGACACGTTCTCCGCACAGCAGATCCCCGCTATCTCGCTCCCCGATATCTAAGTCACCATCAAGGTCACCGACTTCATCTCTAAATTCCCCTAGAGGCAGTATTAGAAAGCTTTCCGATCTCAGTGAAGATCAAATAGTTCCAGATATCGAAAGAATCAAGCGAAAAGATAAGAAGAAGTTGACATTGAAAGCAAAGCCCGACGAGAAACAGAAAATAACAAACAAACTTAACAAAGGAGGCTCATTGGACACAAATGCTACTACAGTAAAATCTTTGCAAACACAAAAATCATTACCGTCATCGCTGAAAGAACGCCCAGATTTCTTAACCGTACCACCACTTGATTTGGCCCGAGCTAAAAGTCAAGAATTAGAGCAGGCGGCAAAGAAAGTTTCTCGAGAGAAATCAAAATCATTGGAGAAAATGGATACCAAAAGAGGAGGAAGTAAAGAAAGAACCAAATCTCAAGAAGAGAGCGATACAGAAATTGCAAAACGCAAGGAAAAGCAGCAGATGTTGTTCGAGGCAGCTTTGAAGCAAACCAAGACATTAATCAGTCCAGTAAAAGATACAATGCCACCTTTCCCACCACCTCCCGAAGACAAAATTCTCGTAAAGACTGAAGGCGACAAGATAATCATTGAGACTAAAATTAACAGTAAAGCAGAAGATCATGTTGTCATTGCAAAGTCCCCTAAGAAGCTGGATAATAAGATGAGTAGAAGCTTTGAAGATCAGAAGTCAACTAAGACGAACACCAAAATTAATAAAAGCATGGACGACAAAAGCCAATCCATGGAAGATAAGTTCGATGACCTCGCAGCTTTACAGAAGTCTCCTAAAACATTGTCTAAGAAGCAAGAAATCAAACAACTTATTGAAGGAAAAGTTGTGTATCAGAAGATAAATCCGGATTCTAAGTCAAAGAGCTTAGATAGGAAAGTCGATTGCCATCTCGACGCCAAGACTAAATCCAAAAGTCTGGACAGAAACTATGTCACGCCACTTACTCTCCAGTCTCCGGATGGAACGGAAAATCATTTTATACAAGAAGTTGTTAAAGTTGACGTCCATTCAAATGTGCCAAGTGTTGAGGAAGATCCAGAGATACCAATTCAAGACGTCAAGGAAGTGTCGCCTTCTAACAGTTACAGAGATAAAACCGAAGACGATTCTTCAATGGAATGGATGTCTAGCTCTCAACATACGGTTATCGAAAATGATACACAAACAGTGATCATAGAGCGCCGCAAAATGGATATTTATAATAAACAGCGAGAACTGCAGGAGAGCAAGAGCAGCCAAGATGTGCATGAGCTAGTAAAATCAGAACAGAGGCCTGAAGTTTCTAGAGTGACTAGCGAAGAGGAGTCACTGACTGAAGTTAGCGATTTAAAAGTCTCTGACGATAGTCATATGCTGGGTATTTGTCTGCCATACATTGATGCTGACAGTTCTTCCGATCAAGATCAAGGTTCGAAGAAAGCTAAACTACTACGTGCCCAAAGCGAAGATACTGGTTCTTGGGTTGAGGATGACACCGCGGATACCGAATTACTGCTCTCTGATGAAAGCTTAGTGACGTCAAGACGAAGAAAGCTAGATCCGCAAGGAACATTTGACGAATCTTCCGCTAGTATGGCAGAATTCTTAAAGTATGAGCATGAGTCTATGTCTCATATATTTCCTGATATTGAAACTGAACGTTGTTCAAAAAAAGCGAGAGACACTAGAAACATGGACTTAAATCTAAAGTGGAAAAATAAAAACAAGATAATTGTGACTCCTCCCCAAGAGAATAGTCCTACAATAGAAAATATTCCATTTATCGACTCTAGTACTTCTAAGTCGACAAACAAGTCTGAATCTGGGGAACACACTGGTAGTTCAGGTAGTGATAAGTCACCTACAGAAGCTAGACTTGATCACAAAACGTTGCTCACGGCTAAGTCTCGACGGAGCGAGCTTCTCAAACTAAGTGCTGAACGTTCACGCAGCTCTGAGTCGACTTCCTGGACAAGCATAGAGAAAGATGTTAGTCCATCCAGTAACATCAAAGGAAGCTCTATTGATGACGAATCGAGCGTCAGTTGCTCTATTGCGAGACCTTTAGGCATATCTCAGGATATAGAAAAACTCAATAAAAAAGACAGGGAGTGTTTGGAAGAACTTAAACAAGCTATGGAATACGGCGAAGAACACTTACTGTCTCAACATACTTTATCTAGTGATCATTCGAAATCGAACTCGAAATCGCCATCCCCAGTGCCTGAAATGGCACGCATCGAGAGCCCTAGAAGTCCATCTAAATATGGCAGAAAGTCACCAACGCCGACATTGGAGAAACAAGGCCAAGTAGACTCTCAGAGAGCGCCAACTGATTCGGAGTCTAGTTCTGAAAGTATTGACAGGACTGTTGAACAGTTGTCTCGACCAGGAGTAAAAAAAAACGCGTTGGATAAAATTGGCAAATGTGTTGTTGAAGAGTCCGAGTCTAGCCACTCGGGAACATCTAAAACATCTAAGGTCGTAAAAGAGCTTAATCGAACTGTTAAAAAGACAAAGATTGCTATCACAATTTCGCAGGAAGATCAAAATACTACGATAGACTTTGACGACGATGGTAATGTCATCACTTCTTCATTTGAAAGAGAAATTATGAAGAAAAGGGCTTTGAAAGATCAGGATAATAAAAGTTCTTCTAAGTCGAGCATGGATACAACGACCACTACAACTCCATCCAAGGGTTCTCTAAGCGTTGACGATTCTTCATCAAGAAGGAAATGTCGCTTGGATGAACAGAAGAGCTCATCGAAATCTAGCATGGATTCTAGAGGATCTCTTAGTGTTGAATCTAGGGGATCATTTGAGACAACTGAATCTACATCTGGATCTCTAGGCGAGGCTTATCGTCGTGGTGAAGAATTAAAACCTACTTGGCGTCCTTTCTTAAGTGGGAGCGAAAACAGCACTAGTATCGAGGAAGCATGGATTCCACAAGATCAGGAAGGGTATGAAAGCATGGCGCTAAACAAAGACATTTTCGAATATAACAATCAACGATTACTTGAAGATTTCCAAACATTTAACAAAAATCCACCCCTCTCTGCGAACACGTCAAAGGATTCTACCGAAGCAGATTTCACTGATGATCTCAATGATTTTCCTGTCAACTTCCTATATCCAGCGACGTCTTCTACGAGCAATGACGTGGTTATCGGTTATGGACAAAACTTTGGCCGCACCTTATCACGTATATCTGAACGAAGCACTGCGTCGGAAAAAACAAGTGCCGATGAAGATTCAACTAAAGCTTGTTCTCGATCTGAGAGTATCAATGAGGAGTCGTTGAACTCGAGCGATCATCAAGCGAGTCTCAGTTCTGACCCGCCTAGCAACGCCAATGTTGCCTACATATCGGATACTGACAGAAGGACCTCGGCCGAAATGCCAGACATACCGATAGACCAGACAAAAATAAGCGAAATGTACGCCGAGTCTAGAAAAGAAGACAAAGCTGCAAAAAACGGAGATGACAATTTGTCCAAAAAATCTAACGAAAACTTAAAAATGAACATAAAAGCTCCCTCAAAACAGTCTTCAGCGAGTGAGAGTCAAGATTCTGAAGACTGGCCGCTGCCAGAGTTGCCACCGCAAGCGACTTCTAAAGCGTACGATACAGACGCGACAAGCCGACGAGAGTCGAGCGAATTCGATCAATGGCCATCTTTGCCATCTAGCCTATTGGAAACACCAATTATTGAGAAAGTGCACATCTACTACATGAGCAATGAGCCAGAGCAAGCGATGCAGGTGACTTTGCAGTCTGAAAGTTCCAAAGAACAACTTGAGGGATCGGATGAAGATAGCGATACTTTGAATAATGACGATGATTTAGAAAGAGATGTTCAATCAAAGTCTGAAAAATCTATAGAGCTAAGTGATGATCACCCGCAGAAAAGTCCCAAGGTCATACCGTATGACAAATCTGGTTATATGGTGGAGCCACTCGAAAAACACGACGAGACTACATGCCTCAATAAAGGCGCAGTGCCAAGCTATGACAAGTCATGTCTTAGTGGAACTATTGGCAAAGCGTCTTGCCTCATGGGAGATATGGGTTCTTGCTGCACCCGCGCTGAACAAAAGTCTTTCAGTACCAAAGGCAACATGGAAAACAAAGTTATAATAAACCAACCACAAAAATCTCCTACTAATCATAGCCCAATATATGAAGACGATCATTTGTATACAGATGACGTATTTGGTGGTGATAGCAAATCATTGTCGCCGGATCTCGATAGAGGATTCTCACAATTAGGTCAGAAATATTCGTTTGGATCTAACAATTCCGATACATCTATTGACGATCTTTTATCGCAAACCAACGGAGAGGAGACGGTCCGCGCGGTCGGTAAGCTCAGCACTGGAAGCACAGGTGCTTGCAAGCGTTGCAGTCACAGTAGTCACTCTGAAGAAGAAACAAGTTCCTTTGGCACAGATTTAGATGGTACTGTCAAAATCGGAGTGCCACAAAAGAAGTGCACGCACAGTTCACATTCAGAAGATACATCAATATGCTTGAGTATTTCTGAGTGGTCTACAGGAACTAACACAGTTCGACAGTATGCAAATCTCTCGGCTTCCGAAAGTATATCGGCCGTGTCCGTGCCTAAAAGTGAAAAGTCTGAAAACGTATCGGCAAAAGTTTATTCATCCTCCCACACGAGCAAAAAGTCCGCTCCGAAACCGCCAAAAATTAGCTCCCAAGCAGAAATGAGTTCGAAAAGTAGCAGTTTAGACAAGAGCTCTGAAATAAAATATGACAAGCTCTGCAGTTCAGAAACAACCATTTCTCGTAAAGGCTTGGATAGTAATAGTTCTGGGACCAAAAGCGACAGTACTTTGACTCTAGCTCAGTCTATTTCTGAGTGGTCTGCGAGCACTACACATACTTTAGTGGCCACGGCACGCGAGGATCAGCATGAAGCTGATAATACTAAATCAGAGGACACGATGCCAGATGAGCATGCACCCGAAGATGAAGATGACGACGACGATGAAGCGGAAGATAAATACGAAATACAAGTGACGGTGACTAAACCTTCTTCCCCGGTGCCAGACCTGCCGGAATCCGTCGAGCCAGTTCTGCGGCTCACCGCTGGCTACACTGGCAAAACTGACAAATCTTCTTCGATTAGCTACAGCGACAAATCCGACAAATCGAGTTCAAGTTCATTAAGTAGTTTACAAAAACATACCAACGGAATGCTGAGATTCGAACAGAGGCTTAGAGGCTTTCAGCATCCACAAGACGCCACTCACGAGCGTTACCATAACGCTCCACCGAAAAGTTTGAGCTACGAAGAACAGTCTCACAGATATGCGAAACAGACTATGCGCTGCCAAAGTGAAGATAGTGGCTTCAAGCCTTACTATGCTGAGCCGCAGCCGGAACTGGATATTGATATGCCATCTCAACTTTACAGTCAGGAGGAAAAGCACAGTGAGCGCTATCAAAGCCAAGAATTCTCCAACATCATGCGAGAGGATCTGGGCGGTCAGTTCATAAGGTCAGATTACAAACCATTGGCCAAACACGCCAGCTACGACGATAAAACTTTATCGAAACATCAAATCAAGGAATACAAATCCAATCAGCAATATCGCTGTAAACCGAAAAGTTGGTCGTTCCACGAACACTATCTTTCGTCTTCTGAATTGCCCGTTTTGTCTGTGCCCGAACTGCCTACTGTGCACAGAGAGTCACAGGAAAAGAAATCTGCAGAGAGATCCGGTAAGACGCCTCTCTCTCGCTGTTCGCCGTATTACTCTAGTAGCCTGAGCTCAGAGTCTCCGCCTATTCAGCCTCTGAAAGCGCCGGTCAAGAAGTCACTGTTAGTGAGGAACATATCACTGAAAAGTCCTCCGAGTGGCAACGACACCGACAGCTCTCTTGATGTAATAAGAGACCCGCGCGAACGGATGAGAACTTTCAGGCGTAAGAAGCAAGTTACAAGTGCGCGAAAACGGCAGGAGAAAATACAAGACGTACAGGAGGAAGACTCTACCAAGAGCCAATACTCGTCCGAGAGTGACAAACCCCACAGCGGCCAGCATCTCACCGTGGATGAGTCTCTTCGCCGTATAGAAAGCTCCGAGTGTTCTGACAGCTACCTGCCGGAACTGGAGTCGGGATCCTCCGAAATGTCTAAAGGCGAAGTGCAAGAGACGGCGAGCTATTCCGAAGATGAAGGGCAAGACGAATATGAAAAGTATAAAAGCGCGAATTACGAGGCGAAACAGTTCCCAATTAGCATCACTCCCGTGCAGTTTCAAGGGTTCGGCTCATCAGCCGACGAGGACGAAATGGGTTTTCCTCGATTCAATAGGCTCGGCAGACTGCGCCACCCTTACCTCGATTCGCAGGAACCTTCGTACATGCCGGAAGACGCTCTCCCTCGGCCTTCCTATTCGAACAAGAGCAGCCGTCAGTCGTCGCTCAAACGGACAAAATCCTCGGGCTACCGTCAGTCCGAAGAATTAGGCGAAACATCTGGGCAGCAACAACAGCGATCGTTCTACGAGGAACAGAGTGACAGAGACGACTCCGATGATTATGCTTACCCGATCGATACTATCAAGCGAGCTCCGAAAATGTCTAAATCCGGCAGCTACATGTTCGAACGAGGGGAGTCCGTCGCATATTCCGATACAGACTTGCCGCGGGATAAGGATGAATACGAAGAATATAGGGGTAGCCCCTACCCAGATCAATATGAAGATGTCGCCATGTTTCAGACTCAAGAGTGCTACCCGCAGTATCCGCCCGGCGCAGAACCTGACGATGCACATTTCTCGCGCGACCTCGACCAGCGCTTCAGCTTAAACAACGTAGAGAGATTTTACTCAAGCCACTATGTGGACTCGCAGGCTTCCAGCGACAGTCCCGAGCAAAAGTTCGACGTCTCGACGCTGCCACCGCCGCTTTGCTCCGACGACGAAGATAACGAATAGACGCTTTAAGCGTCGTTCTCTCTTACGGGAGACGTCAGATCGCATCGTTTCCACTCCGAGGACTATTTGGAGATCGAATGGATCGCATAAAGATACCTAATGCTAAATCGGAGAACGGTGCGATGTCAACTGTTTACCCCGTATAAATTTAAAGCGACGATTGGCTAGCTTGAATTATTGTTGATCGTTGTCACCCCTCCTATTGGTTGAGTGTTCATTATGCGGTGCGCGTGAGTGCAGGCCGAGGTTGCATCGGCCAATTTTCAAACGTTTAAATTCTAACTAATGCAATTATTGTTATTGATATTAGGGTACTTATTATATTGAATATTTACATTGTCACTTTCGATATTTAGCGAATAATGAACTTAATATCTAGTGCCAATTCCCGGGTAGTGCGACCCTTTCGACTATCGTATATTTATGCGGAAATAGATATACTGGTACCCCTAGCTTTATAAGAACTAGCCGTATTCATATCTGTATCGGAACACATATTCAGACATTCATGTCGGTCTGGTCAATACTATACGGAGTATGAATCGTTTATATTTTAAAGATTAACCCTGAAGCGATATGTTTTATCGTTTGGTGGAATACCTAGAGCTAAAGCTTCGAGGTGAATAATTTAGATTAATACAGGTTTGTTATAATTGTACTTAGTGCCAATTCTTTCTAGTTAAATAATTTGTAGTCTCATTGATCTCATTAATAACTGATGAAAATTGTTCACAAGATAGTATTATTGTGTAAAGGCTGTGATTTTACTTTGTGTGTTGAGATCCAAGATCTTAGTTGTTTTGTTGGAGTGTGTTGAGCTTTACTTTAGATTTTATTGTTAAGTTGTTGATTGGTTCATTTTACACTAACAATACAGTTCGACCGATA
This sequence comes from Agriopis leucophaearia, assembly GCA_949125355.1. NCBI lineage: Eukaryota > Metazoa > Arthropoda > Insecta > Lepidoptera > Geometridae > Agriopis > Agriopis leucophaearia. Next base: position 16,095,065 of record OX421264.1, read on the forward strand.
AATACTCATTGGGGCATTCCAAGATATGCAAAAGCCGGATTTAAACCGGTTACTCATATAAGCGCCAACCTTCAAGTATATGAGGTTCCAAACACATGTAAGTTGGGTGTAACACAAATGCCACAAAAAAGTGTTCTAAGTTTACCTACATTACAAATTCAAATTTTCAAATTATTTATTGAGAATAAAAACGGACAAATTACATTTTAGCAACACCGACAAACTAATTCAAAAGTCATGTTGTTATAACAATGGGTAATTTTGTTTGAAACAAATGTGGTCTAAATGCACTGAATACCTTAATAGTGAGTATGATTTTAGAACTATTGAGGATATTTCCTGACCCGATATTTCCGTAGTTTTTAATATCACAAATTTATTTGCCCCACTTGCGGTCGTTGTACAAAATTACTCGACTATATTAAACGTCAATGGTTTAAGTCTACTTTTGGTTCGAGCGTTATTGATAGCTGATCCAGAGTATGTATGAGCGCCTATATGAGAGAGGTAGAAGCCATAGCCCCTAACACGGTCGTTCTGTTACCACGCACAGTTCATCTCATCCATACGACACTAGACTTGTACAACGTGGGATCTGCAATCGTGCCAAATCTGCTCAATTTTTTCCGACACTGTTTTATTATTGTTTATATTAAATTTTAATGATGAATATTGTGTCGTGTTAATGTGTAGCACTATAAATGAAGTCATCGAAATGATTTTCTATTACTGGGTTTATTGCCTGTTTTGCTATTTTATTAAACTTAAATTGTTTACCTTGCTCTGATAATACTTTCAATCGATCTCTGCAAACGGCTGTTTTAGAAATATAAAAGAAATCATAAGCCCAACGCCTATTTTAGTGAGGCAGCGCTACAGTGAACACAACCGGTCACAGAAAACTCAATTCTTTTCTGTTTACGCTAAGACCTAAATTGAACTTTATTTACTAGAGTTTAGACCAGTAGAGTCGCGACGCGGTGATACGATTTTAAACTTACGGTAAACTAAGAAGAGTAGACTTTTCTACGGCCGCCTGTATGTCGTGGCGCTGCCTCGAGTCTCCTATTGTTAAGCCATAGTTTCTCAGACAGTTTATTAATATATTTGGCATATATCTAACACAATGTAATCTCAAACTATTTATGTTCCTCACAACTTTACGCCTTGCTATTTATATGTACCAAACTATACCTTGATACCATAGATAGGAATAAAATATTACTGAAATAGACAACATGTATGCAATGTAGAACTCAGCACGTGCAATAGAATGCTTTCAGTTCTTTACAATTAATTTAAAATTTACTTACGAAACAAAGGAAAAATATGTTGCCAAAATAAAATCTTAATTAATATAATTGAGAAACTGCCAAATTAAGTTTTTGAACCACAGATCTGTATCAGGTTAGATGCCGCGAGTTCACCTACTTTGCGTGTCTATTTGCCGTCTTAAGTTGGAACAGTGCTCAAACTTAATTCAGTTCGATCTCCGTCGTCTTGGCAGTAGCATGTCAAACGTCAATACAAAAATTACAAATTGCGTCATAGTAAACTGCTTAAACCCTTCGAAAGCAGTTTGACTACGAATGGAGTTAAACTACCACTAAATTATTCTCGCGACGTACAAAAAATGTGGCACGCTGGGATTTTATATAATTTGACGTGTGGCTTCGAACTTGATAAACATCTGTGGTTTAAACAAAGCTGGAAAACATGTGTATATACTGATTTTCGTATGAGGTGGCTCCTTTACTCAAGTACAAGGCTTTTATTTGTACAGAATCAACATTAACATATTAATGTATCTTGCACGGCGCAAGTAACCTGCTCAACTTTGAATTAAAGCGCGCATGTGAGAGCCTTAGGGATAACTAACCGCGGGATTGAATTAGCGCAGTTTGCAAAATCATGTGAACGCGATCCTTAACATTACGTTAGTGGTCGCGCAACTTGGCAATCACCTAAACTGAATCGTTCATAACAGGTAGCCCTAAGGCCCCAGAATGCACATGATGTCTGCATCCTTCTCTAGTTGCGCAGGTGAGATGCGCCGAGTGTAAGGTCCAAAACAGCTTCCGCTTTCTCCATTTATTGCTGGAAAAGACTGAGATATCATTGAATTTAGAAACAAAACACTACTGCAAATAAACGTATCCAAGAAAAAAAAAAATACATACAGACAAACATAGTACCTCCTCCTTTTTGGAAGTCGGTAATTATTCTATGAAGAGGGTTTAGTTTAAATTTTGAGAGAAAAACTTGAAAATATGTTCAAAAAAGCAACAAAACCTTGGTACCGACTGCTATTGTTACAGAGCTTTTGTGATTAGCTATGAAATTACTTAAGCCTTCATTAAAATAGTTCTTGAGTAAACGGAACACTCGATGCCTAGTTAATAACGACCCACTGCTGAATAGTGTTCAATTTCATGTTATCGTGGAGCGTGCACGAAGCAATGTAGAGTTAGCTAGCTGTACGGGCTCGTGCCCCCTAGTTAGTGCAATAATCGTCAAATGAAATGTTAGGATAAGAATTTCCACTTTTGAGAGTGAACAATCCGATAGACTGTAATGTTGCGATTCGATTGTATTGATTGTTTTGTCGTATAGAGACTTATTCGCATATGCAAGGTATTCGCCACCTCTGTGGAAAAAATCACGCGATAGTCAGCCGAAGCTACCAGGGGCTTTATTGTATATGTCTCCTGGCAATGCGCACCATGCGCGCGAGCAGGACGAAAGATGAACACCATTTTTTTAAAGCCCTAAACAGACGTGTGTATTTGGTTGACCGCCGTCTGACCAACGGGAGAGAAAGAGAGGGAAATATGTTATTCTCACTCTTTCTCTCCTGTTGGTTGGACGGCAGTCCGTCAACCAAATCCACGTCTACTGCCCTTACATTACATACATCGCAACTTGCGACAAAGAAGATTTACATCGCGAATTTCGTCACCGATACTAGCGAAAATCTTGTATATATGAAAAGTCTTATTGTTTCGGATTTTGAAACGTTACTTCCTTTTTGAATTTACATGTGACTGTGAGTGTACTTTGCCCTGCAATACACGACTCTACCCCGATAAGGGGATAGTAAAATAATAAATAAATAAAATTAAACAATGCGGTGACTTTCAATTGAATTTATGGTTACTGTTTGAATTTCAATGTCTATTAAAGGGTTACAAAAGATTCGGAAAGGCCTAAATAGATATATTCGTATACCCACAAGAAATCCATGCAGAAGTTTCCATTATAATTTAAATTACTAGCAAACCTGGATTATCATGTAAGTCTTAACAAAATAATTGGCATTATTTGATGTTTCTTTTACAGCTTTCATATTAATTTTATTTTCAGCTTCCCTTTCTTTCAGGTTACACTTTAATTTTATCGTTTTTATCTTTTCTGTGTTGTGGTTGTCCTAAGGCATGTGTTTCTAAAATATGTTGCAATTTTTTCCACAATATTAATTTTTCAATAATTACTTGTTTTTGAACTTATTTTGTGTGATTCTTAACGCCCTTGGCATACCAATGCAGTTGCTAGGGATATCACTGCGATTGCGGTTCGTGCTAGTGCGTTTTTTGGTGCTTCCTTGTTCCTTCAGTTCTTGTCAAAAATTGTAGGCGCATGTCGTTCGATTGCGGTGATATGCTAAGGGCACCAATCTTCCGTTTTTTTTTTGCTTTACAAGTATTGTAAGTTCTATTTTGTTCTACAGACGAGACGTCGCTCGAGGAAGATAACACGGTGTCGTCGGCGAGTCTCTGCATGTCCCCCACAACGGTGTGTGACGTCACGACGACGGTGGGTGACGTCACGACGACAGTGGGTGACGACACAGCGCCCGCGCCGCTGTGCGCCTCCACTCCGTACGCACGCACGCGGCTCACCAATGGACATGACGTCATCGACAGCCGGGGGAGGAGCGACAGTGACGTCATCAACGGAAATGTCCACGGTAATTTGGTCTCCTATATCTGTCTTCTCGAAACTGTTATATCTCAACTCAACCAACTTGTGATAATCAAGTCCTATTTTGCCGACTGCCCTAGAAGGAGGATTACGATTTTTGGGTGTATATAATATGTACGTTAGTATGTTCCTATGTGACCAGCACCTATTTTGGAGTAAAATACTCGTTTTCACTAACCACAAACAAGGTGACGCCTTACTAAGGATCTCCTTATCTAGTCACAGTCTTAAACGTATTTTTCTGACTCCTAAGTTAAGGGTTGCTTAAATGTTTGACAGTTATCATGGTTCTGATGTGAGTGAGCGAGCGCGGCGCGGACTGTCAGTTTTAGTTTATCAATAGGCACCCCCGAATCGGCGTTCTAACTTTAGGTTAGTTACGCCTAACGTCACTAGTTATCACCTAAAGTTTGGTGGAACGTTTTTTACCCTGATTTAGGTGACTCCTAGGGTTAGTGAAAACGGGCATTAAATTCGTCCTTATATCCGGAGTGTCATACACTTGAGAGTGGGTACACTTTGCAGTCGGTTTATAGTTTTGTTTTTATACTAGTATGTTTTTTCAGTTACGGTATCTGAATCCATCAATAGTATGGATGTGCTAAGCGGCGGCGAGAGCGACGCGGGCGATACTTTATCTAGGCGCAATAATAACAGGTATGGTCTGGGTTAAAAAACACAATGATCTATTATTATTTATTTATTTATTTATCTTTTTCAAGTCTTACAATATCCGATGAGCTCTGTAGCGGAGTAAAACTGATTGATCGCGTTAGTAACTCAAAACTACGATCCTAAACAAAAGTCGTCGACGTCGGTCAAAAGGCTGGCAGACTAAAGTAAAATTGGGCCGGACACATTTGTCGCATGTCAGAATATCTACAGCCCAAAACCACAAAAATGTAGATGTCGATGGCTAAAAGGAATTCGACTCCCACAGCAGCCGCTGGACCATAAAAGCTCTCGACCGCGAGAAATAGAAAGAGGGAGGAAGAGGGAAGGTCCATGCCCTGCTGTGAGACAAATCATGCCTAAAGTGGTAATGATAACAATATCAAACTTTTCAATATCGTTATTAGTGAATCTCCGCTCTTTACCATTACTACCACATTGAACGCTTCTCAACGATCTGCGTCCCTCGTATTGTATCTATTTGTTTGTATATTACTTAATTTGATTACTTAGTGTATTACGCGGCGATTTCGTTTAAGATATGATGGGACTGACATACCACTGCTAGTAAAAGTCCCAAAATAAATACAGAATAAAAATCAATAAACGTATGCCCTTTGAGAAATTATTGCGGTTGGACAAACCAGTTAGACTATCCAGTTTGACCACGAGGAAGAACATGTTTTTCCATGTATACGTATGTCTCACTGACGTTAAAAAATCCTAATGTTACGATGCGTTTTGTAATTATTAACTCCCCTCACAGAAAAAAAAAATGTAAGCCTTATACCTACTGTTTCCCCTTTGGCATTTACACCCCCCTCGGTCGTCCATTCGTATACATTTTGATCACATCATTTGCAGTTGTGTGCGCTCAATATTGAAGTGTGCGTTTGTAGAACTAGTAAGAATATGTCAGTGTGTTTAATACGTATTTACCTCGCCCCTTTCAGTTTTTGGCAGACTTTTTTCGGTACTAGATCGAGTTTAAAGGCAGATCCAAACTATATATTATCAAAGCCTCCCCTAGATACCCCTTTTAGAAACCTAGCCTAATATTTATTTCCAGTATATTATTGTTTGCAGTATATCGTCCAGTATTCTGGGCACTTTGAAAGAGAGTACAATAGAGCTGCCGCGGCGACGCAACTGTGATATCGCCTACTTCGTCGCCAAGGAGCTGCTCATGACTGAACGCACATACAAGCGGGACCTGGAGCTCATCACTGTCGTAAGATATTGTTGGACATTCATTAGAAATAAATACACAGAGTTCCGACTTTCTACTTGATCTTAATCTAAACATATCGCTCTGTTTCAGAATGACCTTTTTGATTGGTGACTTAGAATATATGAAACAAAATGTTGAATGTCATAATGTAGTAATTTTTTATTCATTGACTTGTGTTTGTCCACATCATGCCTGATGTTAAGCACAGACGCGGACTAGAATGCAGCAAGCTTGTCTCGAAGGAAACTGTTTCCTCTCCATTTAAAGATACCCTTACTGTATTTTCCGGGAAACACGGAATTCGGCAGAATTCCACAACCACGCAGTGCGTTTAAAAAATAAGATACGATTTGAAAAAAAAATTACGGATGGTACATTGGTAGCGTTTGCCTGTGCGTCTTACAAAGTAAAGGGGTGGGTAAATTCTCATGTTGTGCAATTCTAGGGAACACTCTCCGAAATGTGTCTGATAGAGAACCGATAGACTTGACCAAAGCACAGAATACATATAAGTGCAATTACAGAAGATTCACTCCGGAAAATCATTTAAATAAATAGGACTCTTACTACTCAATAAAGTGCATTTCATGACGCGCTAACTCTACTTATCTCGTATCTCTGTCTATCGCGCGGCAGCGGGCACGGCAAGTCCGACAAGACTACTACTTGTAGCTTCATACCTAAAGACCAGAGTGTGCCAGGCATGACCAGTGTCGTTGCTTATCAGCCTGTTGACGCGCTTCTAGTTAGATGATATATGGGCCAAGCTTCACAAGCTAATGATTTACTTTTCTTTCAGACTTGGTCGCAAAAAGTGTCATCGTTAACCAGCGAAGGCGCGGAAGTGGTGGCGACGCTGGCGCGATGTTGTCTCGCGCTGGAGCCTCTGGCGCTGCCATCAGGAGCGCTGCTCGCTAAACTGGAGCGAATGCTCTGCTCTAAAGCAAACGGTCAGTAGAAACATGGTCTCAAGTGTCGTTGCTAATGAGTGCAGGGCCATAATTCTGTATGAAACCACATAATACGCTGTAAACGTGTTATAACATGGTAACCATAGTTACAAATGACACGGTAAACATGATTACAAAATTAAACACCGTCCTTTTAGATACTACATTCTCTTGACAAACGATTATTTTGACAATTCATAACGAGCTTTTTACTAGTCTCATCGTTGTAGCAAACTTGATAATGCAAATTACGCAAATAAAGTAACGCGGGAGCTTTACGAGTTTGTAGGAATAGAGATTTTATAATATATTTTAAATTACATTTCCATGTTATGACGTCATGCGTTAATGTCTATGAAATTCGTGTGAGATAGGAAATAATGGCCTAGTGACATTATGACAGGCTTTAGCTGACTTTTGGGAGCATTACTAAACTAAAGCAGATGCTCTGCTCGTAGTAGAATGGTTAGTTGGTCGGCCGCCGCAGATTGCTTCTTCGGCAACTGGCTTCGATTTATGATGTCAATGCTTATGGGCGACGAAATTAAAGTTTAATATCTCACTCCTTATTTGCAGATAACGAAGAGCCGGAGTACAAGAAAATAGCTGAATTATTATACGAATATATTTCGAATACTGCCGATGTGAGTATTTACTGTAATTTTCAAAGTGCAGCACAAGTGTCGTGTCGTGATTCTTATTACCACGTGGCTGTCGAATAGAGACACGCGTCACCCTTTCTCAAAATCTTGAAGTCGACGAGTTAACTGCTCTTTGGGATCGGGTCATTTTCATGCAAACATCCTTGTTACATTTTTCGGAATTGACTTGTCCTACTTTTATTAATTGAAACTAGTAAGTTTTCTTAAAGAGTGCCTAGTAATAACAACGATATTTATTAGGTATTTAAAAAAGACAGGCCTCGTCGTCCAGAGAAAGATGAAAGGTGACCGCGCGGGAGGTCACCCATGCGCTAGCTAGAACGACCAGCTCAAGTCTGCAGTGGGTGGTCCCTTAAACGAGTGCAGCAGGATGACATCTAGTAGATAGAGGTGGTGAGACATCGTGAAGTGCATTCTATTTGCTCAGTTCAATACCACGACTACGTGACGACAACGACCGCTCTGCTAAAAGCGAAAGAACTGATAGAGAGATAAAAAACAAATGTCTTCCTTAACCGTTTTCAGTAGCTATCTCTCTGTAGCTCATATTATGGTGGTCATGTTGTCATGCGACAGTGTATGTAATATGGTTGTTCGGCAGGCGTACTGTGAGTACATATCTCGCGCGGGCACGCTGGTGGGGCTGGCGGAGAGCGTGCGGCGCGGGTGCGGCGCGGCGCGTGCCGCGTGCGGCGCGTTCGACGGCGCTGCGCCGCTGCCGCTCGCCTGGCTGCTGCTGCGACCGCTGCACCGTCTGCTGCACATACAGCGAGCACTCGCAGGTATCACTACCAGCTCCATGATAACATGGGTATTACGTACCCTTATTTCAAAACCTCACTCCCGTCTATTAAAAAAAAATCTTGTCACAGTTTTTTTTTAACATAGTGCCTAAATGGGAGTTCCCCGATATTTACAATCTGAGTGTCGTCAAATCGCGAGTGAATCGGTTTGTTTTTGGCAAGCTTGCTCCATCGTAGACCGCATCATCGCTTAACATCAGATGAAGTGGCGGTCAAGTCAATTTCCCGGTCAGTTTACCGTCTTAAGTTGGATCAATATTTCAACTTAATTCAGTTCGATCTCCGTCGTCTTATCAGTAGCACGTCAGAGATGTCAATACAAAAGTTGCGCTAAAGTAAACTGTAACAACCTTTCGAATTAAACTACCACAAAATGACCCCGCGACGTAAAAAAATATGTGGCAAGCTGGATTTACATACAGTTTGCGGCTTCTGACTTGATAAAGAAATGTTAGATCCCCCATGATGCTTAATTGTAAAAGTTGATATAAGCACTCCGTAACCACGAGTCAACTTCGCTCCAATCTAGTTAGTTTCATAAATCGTACAGCCGTGACCCATGTTGTACCTTCGCTGTGTTTTATTGCAGAGTTATGCGCGAGCGGTGGTGATGAAACGTCAGTGGCTGCGTTAGAACTGGTGAGCGACACGGCGCGACACGCGCGCGACCAGCTGCAGCACGTCGAGAACCACGTCGCGTTGTGTCATATGCAGCGGGACATCGCAGGTCATACATTATATACTAGCTGCGCCCCGCGATCCTACAGAAACCGTTGATTTATTCAAGATAAACTATACTCATTCTTTTACTAATTATATTCACCCGTTGCTTCGTGTTAGAAGGACAAACAAACAACCACTCTTTCGGATTGATAATATTAGTATGAAACACATTACCCTTTCGCGCTTCCGAACATTATCTAAATGGCCAAAAAATTACCTTACCATATGTGTAAAACTGGTAAGTGAGAATGATTCCGCAGCACCATTCATTGTTAAGATAGCATATAATAAAATGCTCGAGTAATTTGGTACCACGTTGGGCGCCAGATGTAAATTGGGCGCCCAACATGGGATATTTTTTTTGTGAATTGAAAATGCTATTTGCAAATAAGTATTATTAGGTAGATTTATTAATCAGGGTGTTGTTATCTTCAGGTTACGATAAGCTGCTAGTGCCAGATAGAGAGTTCGTCAGGATGGGTTGTCTATACAAGCATTCTACGAGAGGACTACAACAACGAATGCTTTTCCTAGTGAGTATACACACTTTAATAGTCCACCACCATCATCATCATTGCATCGAATTCATTTGATAAATTGACATTAGATAATTTCATAGACATTAAATTTAAATGTAAAACATATTAGTTTCTTTAAAAAGTTTCTTCTCTCCGTTTACTCTTGAAAATGGTTTTAAAAGTTGGGCCAAAACTTTGATGACTGAACTTTGCTCCAACTTCGCTCTACGTCTGGTTCTCTGCTCTCGGCTCTGGTATACACCGTTCAAAAATTAGCAATATGTCCAGTACATGCACAGTAAATATATAAAGCAGTAGATCGACTTTAAACAAACGCCCGAATCGAGTCACGTACTCAAACGAGCGTCTCTTCCCCCCGTCCGCTACGATACTTCACGGTACTTTCAAAGCGATAGTTGCGCGCGCCGCGTCAATGAGATTCGCCGTGTGTGTGTGTGTGTGTAGTGAGCGTAGAAGTAGCGTGCAAAATATTTAGTAAAAACTTAAAACCCGATAGTAAAGCAACCCTAACGCTGTGACCGACAGTAGGCACCACAGAAAAGAGAAGTAAATGGAACGGAAATGAGAAGGAAACTCTGGCGCCAGGTATTGTGACAGATACTTGATTGTACTTTCTTATTTATGTCAACGCGTCGAACTTCGCGTCACAGTTGCTAACACATTTTATATGGGTGCAACTGGCTACAACAAATTTCTTACAAAAATGCCTTGACAGCCGTTCTAGTTTAAACAAAAAATATTTTTCTTTTCTGTGGTAGGCACACAGTAATTCTAGAACATGTCCGAGTCGAACTACTGCTTTAGCTTATATATCTACTGTGGTAAAAGCGTGTAGGTATTGTGACAACGTGTGTGTTTGTTTCAGTTCAGCGACGTGTGCGTGGTGACGTCAAAAGCGGGCGGGTCGCAGTTTCGAGCGCACCTTGCACTGGCGTTACGTACGCTACGACTAGAGCCTAGCGAGTTACCGCACTCTTTTATACTCAATGGTAGCTTCTCTCTTCACACACCTACTGACATTATTTAGGGTTACACGGAACGGTGATCCTAAGCCGAAAGGTTATTGCACTTATCATTATGAACAACTTACAATGGGGCCAATCGGAATCGTGAAAAAAATCAGCCGAGCAGTGTTTTTTTTCTCTATGGAACGGCTGATTTCCTTTCGGCTTGTACCACGTTTCTGTGTAACCTTGAGAAATGTTCAACACTACAGTATATCTAGCTCTTAATACTGTCGTCAAAATTACAACATAGCATATCTTACAAACTGCAGGTTAACCGCTTAACTACATTATAGTAAGCACAGCTGATTTTTGTGTCTCCGAAGTTGGCTGCAAGACACTGCGCAGTAGCGAACGCCAATCTTCCTCACAACTGTACTTGCGCAATGGTTAAAGCCTAACTTCAGAGACACATGGATCAGCTGTGCCTACTGTATGTGAGCTGACGTTCCAAGTAGGTATACTCTACTCTTTTTTGCACACACTTGACCCATGGTGACCCCGAAATTATTATCAGTATGGCACAAATAGACTAAGGAATTTTAAGGATTATAAAATAACCTATGTCCTTCTGAGCGAAGCTCTACATCGGTTTTTAATCTCTACATACTATAAAATATAGTCGCCTTCCGCTTCTGTCTGAATTTCCGCTAACTCCTTAACCACGCAACTGATTTTGAAGCGGTTTTCACCATCAGTTAGAACATTTTTCACGGAAGATTTATGTGTATAATAAAACTTATTAAGCCGAGGCGTGTCCCTAGTTTAATCTAAATTTAAGATCACTATCGCACCCTCCCTGAATCTCGACTACATAGTGGTCTACTGCTGCCTACCTTCCCGTCTTTTCCGTGTTTGTAGTAAAAGTTATCTTTCAGGGCCGGAGGATCAAAGTGTTCTACTGAGCACGAGCAACGAGCGTGAGTTCGAGTGTTGGTTTCGCGCGCTAGAGGGCGCTTTAGAGCTGGCGCGGACTCAACACGCAGACATCGACATTCAACTAACGCCTTACGAACAGGAGATCGGTGAGTATTACTAGCCTCTAAGACCGGGTGTAAGGATCTAATTCCCTCCTGCCCATTTTTCTATCGGACTGCCAGAGCGGTCACGAAATATCGACACCGCTTTATGGTTGATATTCCGAAAACCCGTGCGAAGCGCTTTTAAAATATTGTTTGTAAAATATTAGGTGTCAATTTTATCTGTTCTGGGCAACGGAAAACAATAGGTGTTTGTATTTTTGGCTTTGCTGTAAGCGCAACATTTGACCTTAAATAAAATTAAGACCTGACGCCATCCTCTCATAAGTAAAAAAAATATTGTATGTACAGAGAGCATGGGTCCAGCGCTGGGCTCGGCAGGCGGCGGGTCGCTTGCGCACGTGTGCTGGCACCGCGCCACCTCGCTCGCCAGGGTGCAGCTGCATCAGGCCATGCGGGTATGTACTGCTTCATAATAATAATATACATTAAAAAACAAACATATAAAAGACAACCACACATTTAAATAATATATAAATTATATATATATGTCGCATCCGGACACGATCACGCCTTAAAAAAAACGAAACGAGAAGCGCGCCAGCGTCGCGTCAGTCGGCAACTACCCACAACTTCGGTTCGGTGCGCTTCCGACAGAGCCATGGTGTTATCGCTCGAATCGGTGTTGGACATTCATTAGCCGACGACCGCGGAGTGACAATATCTAAGAACTGTCTTACCGTTTCGTGATCTAAGTATCTGTGAACTTGTGATAATCTTAACAGTGTTTCCTCATTTCGCACGATTTCCCATTTGTACGCCCACGAGCGAGATGTCTGATGACTATGATGGCGGCCGCCAAGCGGTCCCCCCGACATACATATAAATAATTTACAATATACAGTCAAAACCTTTTACTGCGACATCGTTTAGAACAACATGCCGGTTATAATAACCTATCGATTTGTTTGTACTTGCACGATACACATTAAACATCACCGGTTGTTACGACTATCGGTTTTTACGACTGAATATGAGCAGTCCCTTCGATGTCGTTTTAACAGATTTTGACTGTATTACGCCATAACACAGGTTAATTCCTAGGTAACAAGCCTGTAATAATAATATAACAAGTATCCTGGAGTAGTATTTATTTGAAGAACAAAACTTATGTAAAATTGTATAACCGACAACGTTTTGTAGACATCTACACTAATATTATAAAGAGGAAAGATTTGTACCTATTTTTGTATGTTTGTAATGAATAGGCTCCGAAACTACTGAACCGATTTGAAAAATTCTTTCACTGTTGGGAAGCTACACTATCCCCGGGTGACATAGGCTATATTATATTTTGTAGCGAGGCCGAAGGCCGAGCTTACACTCGTGCGAAGCCGGGGCAGACGGCTAATCAAATATATTTTAATTTGATTCCAGACGCAACTGTCGGGGTACTTACTACGCAAGTTTAAGAAGTCCCCGGGCTGGCAGAAACTGTGGGTTGTGTTCGCAGCTTTCTCACTGTTCTTCTACAAGAGCTGGCAGGACGACACACCGCTCGCATCCTTGCCACTACTCGGGTAACTACTACCATTACCATCCATCCTTGCTACTACAGCTCGCGCGATAAGAGTTTGGCTTTGACCGTTATTGCGCAGAAATCAGAAATTGGGTATCAACGGGCAATTAGCGGGGTGCGGGGCGGGTGTGTAGGCGCACGCGGTGCTCTGATTGGCGCTCCAGTCGTACCCATGCGCAGTAATCCCCTCCACCCGAAGGTCAAAGCCAAACTCTTATCGCGCGAGCTGTACCTACTTCTAACTACTTACTACTTCTAAACATTGTTACACTTACTTTTTAGATGTTCAACTTTATAAACAAGTTTAATATGGCCAATAACGATATAACCACTCGACAGCTCATTTCGTTGTGTGTGTGTGTAGTCAGCGTAGAAGTAGCGTACAAAATAATAATTAAAAACTTAAAACCCGAAAGCAAAGCAACCCTAGTGCTGTGACCAATGGCGATATAACCACTTGACAGCTCATCATTTACTCCATCGTGGTAAAAAGGTACTGAATTTTCAGCATGATCATTTTCGAGCGGGCCAATCCTAGGCGCGAATTGAATTAATGACTTTGTTTCTCCAATCACAAGCGCCATACGATACCGCGACCGACGTGACTTACAAAACAAGCAAATTACGACTCAAAACACAATCAAATTACGACTCAAAATTATGAAGGAAATTATGACTCATGCGCGATCAAATGGTTATATTATCTTTGAATATGGCGCACAGGCAATTGGTTGGAAAACTCTTAGTTTGCTTACATAGGGCGCGTTCCGAATTCACTTCAACAGAGCTATTGAGAATCAAACAGCACAAGAAAATTTATTTGTGTCGTCTTGTAGCTCGTGTTATATTCTCAATATATTGGGGGACAATATTTCTCATGATAATTCCGATACCTATTACAGAAATGTTGTTCTCCAGAATAATTACCTATTTATATATTTAAAAAAAAACATTTGTTTATGTTCCCCATGGACTTCAAAAAGGCTGAACTCATTTTGACGGGACTTTCACTGGCAGATAGCTGATGTTATAAGGAAAAATGGTCGCGGGTGAAACCGTTCGGCGTAGCTAGTTTCCGAAAAAAATACTAAAATAATTCTACTGTACAATCTTGTCGCTTCTTCACCATTTCTAAAATGGTGAGGATACATTTATTTCCATGGTCTGCGTGTGGCAGGTACTCGGTGAGCGCGCCGAGCCCCGACGACGGCATAGAGAAGGACTTCGTATTCAAGCTTCAGTTCAAGAATCACGTGTACTTCTTCAGAGCCGATAGCCAATATACCTACAGCAGGTAACAAACATTAAAAACTTGTTATGGATATGTTGTAATTAGCAAGAAACGGCTGTCTTTATTAATGAACTTAAAAAAAAGCTGTTTTTTTTTTATCTTACTCGTCTAGTTATTTTTGTCTGTTTAGTACAAATTTTAAACTCGATTTATACTAACTTCCTAATGAGCTAGAAACTTTACAACGAGCAAAATTTACTTTCTTTACCTATTATATGAATATAAAAGCGAAATACCTCTCACTAACTAACTGACTCATCACGAAATCTAAGACTACTTGACCTACGAAGCTGAAATTCGGCAGGTTTATTAGAGATTACCAAAGAAGAACAAAACCGAAAATGTTGAATTAAGATGGACAAAAGAGGTTTGAAAGTTTATATGAAATTCTACTCTTACGGAGTCGCGGTCAACAGCTAGGAATTTATAAAAAAAATAAAGGTTATATTTTTTTAAATAAATATTTTCTTCCACAGATGGACAGAAGTTCTCCAAACGGCGATGACTGACTAACCACGAGTAGTATTTGAACATATTATACTCAGAACGGGTGTTCTCAAAATTCGTATGTGATTATAAAAATTGGTGCCATACGTGTTGCGTTCACGTTAACATATTCTCTCAATATGATATTTTTTTTTATGAATTTACATAAACATTGAGTTTGTGAATATTCTCATTAATACATTAATAAACATATTTATGTATATTGTTGTTAAAACAAATATATGGTCTGTCAAAGTTAGGATGACAATTATGGCATGTCACGCCCATGAAAATTCATATTTTTCTGGTAAAAATTACTACAAATAATTTCATACTTCATATATGAGAAACCGCCCATTTAGTGAAGTGTCACAGTTTCAAGCATAATGAACAACCACAGACTATCCAAAATCGGTTTTGAAATAAAATAAATCGTACTAATAAAAATTCAAATAATATAAGTTTTTTTTTTGTAAATATTAAAGTTGCTTGCAACTATCGATTCCAAGTTCTATGAGAACAATATCGATGATCGTATAGGTTTATTAACGATTATACATAACCGCATCCTTACTGTGACCTGTCAAAATTATCATTAAAAATTTGACAAAGCGTAGTTTCAAATGTCGCGTCGTGATTCGTCAAGACTTTGTCCATTTCGTGTTTTTATTCGTTCATATTGTATTAGAGCCTAATTGAATAGTATTTATTTTTGTATTTGTGATATGATTGTCGTATAATGTAATTAGTTATATAGTTTATGTCGTAGTGTTTATTGATACAAATGTCACACACTAACAATAAGAAATAGTTTTAGAGCGGGAATAGTATTTCTTTTATATTCAATCATGAATAAAGTAGCGTTTTTTTATATATCGGGAATGAATTGTGACAATCAAAATTTATTGTATTTCTACACTAAAGTTATAAAGAGGTATTTAAGTTTATGATTTTGTTTGTTATCTCTGGAATTGAACCAATTCAGATTTTTTCTCTGATAGAAAGCTACACTATCCTTGAGTGATTAGGTTATTTATGTTTTGTTTAAAATGCGGGTGAATTCGCTGGCAAAAGCTAGTTGGCAATAAAGGTAACAATCATGGTCTATTTCAGTCTACGATCAAATACAGAGGATATGGCACTGACCGCGGGGTACCTAAAACTCCGCCGCGCCGCGTCGGTGCAGCAGTTTGCTTTCAGTTACTCGTTACCTAGCGATGCGTAAACATTACCTGCCATTATCAAATTCTAGTATGTATTGACTATAGGCCTGTGTCCTTATTACAAGCTTTTATTTAACTTGCCCTGTTAGTATGCATGTGTGGAACAAATCTTGAAACTGAATTTGAGACCCTTATAAATTGAGCTGAAATTTTGCATACACGTTTATAGCCGTAACAGACGTATCGAACTTGGCTGACGAACCGCCGTCTGACCAACGGTAGAGAAAGAGTGAGAATATAATTCGCCCCTCTTTTTCTCTCGTTGGTTGACGTCAGCCATGTTGACGTGTCTGTTACGGGTCTTAGTTTGGATGACAATGTATGGTTAACTAAATGACGTCATTCTAAATCCAATATGGTGGACTTGTAAAGATGGTGGAACAGTTGTTTTTTATGCACCCTCATGATATGGGTATCAAATGAAAGGGTTTGCTGAGAAGATTGCGAAAAATTACGTCACACTAAATTCAATATGGCTGACGCCCCAAGATGGCAGTCAAAATTTTCTTATCTACCAGCATGATATGAAACAAAATAAAAATTTGTTCAAATATGAATAAGTTATAAATATTTTAATTTTATGCTAGACAGAGAGCGCATTATAGCACGTTATGACGTCAAGCCCTGCGCGCGCCATACTAACACACGCTTTGCGGAACAAAGAGAGCATCCGCTCTGTATCCCTACCAAAAACTTTAATCGCTCATATCTAAGAGATTTATTACCTATTTTTTTTCCAGTAATTATTTATATCCTTGGCTAAGCCACTAATATCCACACTAATATTATGAATGCGAAAGTTACTCTGTCCGTCTGTCTATTTACTACATAATCACGGCTAAACGGCTTAACCGATCTCGATAAAATTTTGCAAGGTAATAGTATGTATCATGAGGAAGGAAATAGGTTTTTTTTTCTGAAAAAATCGCGGACTAAGTCTCGGGTACAGCTAGTTTGTAATAAATAAAACATTAGGACAAATGCTTATTGCCACTATATATTTTGCGCAGTGCATTTACGGCGTGCGATATCCTCTTCTTATTTGATAGAAGATTTTAGTCTTAGTCCAGTATCATATATCTAGTATAAAATGACAATAAAGCGCTAAGCTTATTCGTAACTTCCAAAGCTAGGTAAAAAGTTCAAATTAGATTGTGTACGCTTATATTAAGATTATGGATTTCACTTTGTATAATAAAAAGTATCAAAAGTGAATATAATCGTTTTATTTCATAAAATCTGTTATCATTATTCACATTTAGAACGTAATAATAGTTTCTTATGAACACTATGAAAACTAAATAAAAATATTTAAGCCATTCGTACACAAGGCGACGCAAGGCGTCGATTCGTGTACGAAGCTCTAAGCGTACCGCGAGAGTCATGATGCTACTCGAATCATCGTGTTTCCGCTACTTTAGTCGTCATGTGTGCGAACGGCTATGGCTAAACACGATCTATGATATTCTGTACAATTTACATACATCAATGATAAAAACGCGTACAAGTTAAAGGAGGTCAGACCTAAAACTATTTATTTAAATTATCGATAAATTCAAATGCTGTTGAGATCTAAGTTCTTTGGCATTTGCCATAGTGGCACATTACTTGTAGATCCTTGAACTAACGTATTAGATAGGTACACATTTTATGGCACATATTTCTATAAATATAAAAACATAATATAGATCGTTAGTCCATGGTATAAGCAAAAAAACGCAATTAAACAAGCAACATTTACCTCTGACAAGTATGTAAAAACTAAGAAAATAACTTTCTACCCGATTATTTACATTATGTACACCATCAATATTATTAGACAAAATGAAATGCTTTGCGATTTTCTTACAGTACAGTTTTCACACGTAATAACGTTAGAAAAAAGTTTGGTTTGTTTAACCGTACGATAAAAATTATAAAAAAATTCATTCGTTTCTACCAGGGCCCTTATTCCGCACGGGCAAACGCGCGCTATCGTGGCCACGGTAAGTTTCCCTCAAAAAATTGGCCTCTATTGCTTAGGAAATAAAGTTCAACTTTTGGAAGTTAACTTATCGCGCCACGATAGAGCGCGTTTGGCCCGTGCAGAATAAAGGCCCAGATACCTATTTGTTTTTTTCCTCTTTAGAGAATTTTGGCGTCCCCCATCTTGTGCATTTGCCTGTGTCAAGTAATAAATATTTTTAAGTTTTATTAATTATCGTCAAACAAGTCATAGTCACAGACGAGCAATGTAAGTCACAGTCAAGTACAAGTCAGGCCCTAGTAAAGTTGTAGACGCTCCTATGTAGTTTTGGAAACAACAATAAAATACACGTTTAACTTCGTTATATCACTTTCCAACACACGAGCGTGTTCACAAACCATTAATAATAATCCTCCATTATTACACATTAACAATCGATAATTATCAATATAAAAAACCGACTTCATAAAAATGTCAAAACTGGACTAAATTGAAATGGGACCACACGGGAAGCACCAGCTTTCAAATAAAAAATAATCATCAAAATCGGTTCACCCAGTCGAAAGTTCTGAGGTAACAAACATTAAATAAAATACAGTCTAATTGAGAACCTCCTCCTTTTTGGAAGTCGGTTAAAATACACAAGGTTAGGAAAATAATGCAACGAGGCGACATGTTATTCACGTTAACGTCAAAACTCCTTTTTATGGTTTTTAAAAGCTGCGTTCTCAATTTGACATGCGCTTATCATCCACTAATCTCTACATAGTATAAAATAAAGTCACTTTCCGCGTGTCTGTCTCTATATCCACACCATGCAACGGATTTTGATGCAGCTTTCACCGTCAGTTAGATATTTTTTCACCGGAGGTTTATATTTATATAATAAATCTTACACCCGTGCGAAGCCGGGGCGGACTGCTAGTTACTTAAATCGTACTTACTTTAGGCCAGACATCAACCAGAGGTTTAGGGAGTAGTAGGACCCATAGATAAGTAGGTAACTATATCTATAGTAAAGCTATGAAAAGATGTCTTTCGAGCGATTTGGTCACTAAATTCGTTTCACGCTCGGTTACTGGTGACCATCACGAGAAGAGCTCATCTGAAGTATAT
This sequence comes from Agriopis leucophaearia, assembly GCA_949125355.1. Taxonomy (NCBI): domain Eukaryota; kingdom Metazoa; phylum Arthropoda; class Insecta; order Lepidoptera; family Geometridae; genus Agriopis; species Agriopis leucophaearia. Next base: position 16,114,271 of record OX421264.1, read on the forward strand.
TTTGTGCGTCAACCTATATCCTGGTGAAGCCACTGTCTCCATTCTCCTTGGTGGCGTCTCCATTGAGCTCCTTGGAACGCTTATCCTTGTCTTTCTCCTTGGCGGTGTCTCCATTGAGCTCCTTGGCACGTTTTTCTTTGTCCTTGTTCCGTGAGCGTAAGAACGAGGAGGTAGTGGTGCCGGACCGACTGCGGAAGGACTCTGGGTCAGCCGGGGCGGCGGCCGGGGCGTCGCGGCGCAGCGCACGGGGCGACCGCGACCGGTTCGAGAAGCTCGCCGCTTTTAGTCGCGCTGCAACATGAAATATGTAACTGTATGCCTAATGAAAATGATGATGTTAAACCATCCAAATGGTTCTAAAAGAACTCAAACTCCATAAGAAGCCAGGGCTCTCCAACACGTCCCTTTAGTGTTTATGACTTCTTTGACCACATAGCGCCACATAGCTAGTAAGCCTGGTGACGACTTCCAAAACTGATCGTCACCAAGAAAATAGAGGGAGGGCTCCTTCCCTCTATTTTCTTGGTGGACTTGGTGGAATGCGTTGGACAGATCAAATCCGCACCACCCTCAACATCAATGTTGCCGAAATGGTTCATACAGCTGAAAGCCGGAACAGATGGCGGAAAATCATAAGGGAGGGGGAGGGGAGTGGAAGTTGATGCTGTGATGGATTACGACCCCCAGCATTGGGGAATCGACGCAAGGAGGAGGAGCTATCCATTACAACGGCTGGATGGATTTTGATGAAATTTGGAATATACATTGCTTATGTCGTGGATTAAACACAGGCAACTTTTCATCATCATCACCACCGATATTCATTACCACGCGGGTGAAACAGCGGGGCGCAGCTAGTGTAAATGTAAATCTGGGTGTCTTTAAGTCGCGGGTGAATTGGTTTCTTCTAGGCAAACGTGATTCATCGTAGACCGCATCATCGCTTAACATCAAGCGAAGTGGCGGTCAAACGCAAGACTATTATTAAATTTAAAAGAAAAAGTGAGTTGTGTAGTTACCGAGCTGGTTTAGCCCTCGCAGCGGGTTGTGCGTGCCGGGTGCGGGCGGCGCCTGCGCATGGTGCGCGGTGGGAGTGTGCGGCGCAGAGGCCGAGCCGGCGCCGCCACCCCAGCGACGCTCCACCATGCTCAGGGTCTTCGGCCGCATTCCCAGATTGCCCATCTCCAAGTCCTCGCTGGAATAACGACAGGTAATACCGTTGCATGTACCGTTGGTTTGGATACCAAACTATTGCAACTTCTTAGTCGCACGCTAGTTCGGGCCAACCGAAATACCAACATACATCGTTTTGCTGCACCACAGAATACCTATTCTGTGTGCTGCACGCCCCTAAATCAATGTTAGAGACACAAATAAATCTATATACGGAACATCGATGAACCAAAAAAAAACAGTCGGATTGAGAACTTCGTTTTAGAGTCGATTGAAAAGGATATTTTTGATATGCAAATGCTAACGATTAAGGTGCAAACTCTGCGTCAGTGGGTGTGTTATCTACAGTAGCCTTAGTACGGGAACTTGCGAAAAAGTTATAGTTACGTAAACAATAGCAAATGTATGAAAAATTCAGTTCCTTTCAGGTCCAATAGAGGCGCTGTACAATTTTTTAAACATTTTGCTATCGTTTACGTAACGATAACTTTTTCGCAAGTGCTCGTACTAAGGGTACAGTAGTTACGTACTTCCGTCGGGACCGCGTGACGCGCTCCAGCATAGTGAGCCGCCGCGTGGTGGAAGGCGCCGTGACCGCGCGCGTCTCACGCACGCTGCCGCCGCCGCTTCTAGCTGCAACACAAACATTTTTATGATTAAACTAGCTGCGCCCCGCGGTTTCACCCGCGTGGTGATGAAAAGTAGCCTATGTGTTAATCCAGGACAAGCAATGTATATTCAAAATTTCATCCAAATCTATTCAGCCGTTTCTGCATGTTTGAGTAACAAACCTCCATCCATCCATCCAAACTAGTATCTAATATATAATTAAAATATAAAAGTGTAATTATAATTTTGTTTAAAATGTATTAATATATTGTTTTTGGAAAATAAATTATCTTATCTATCTTAAATAATAGGTACATGCGCCTGCGCATAGTTCAATGTAATATTGAAAAGATATTAATAATTAAAAGACTGTGATAAGGCCCCTGATTTGATATAGATAAACGATTGAACTGAAAGTAACGTATGGTGATGTTAGCCTGGTGAAGTGTGACGTACGCCTGTCCACGGCGTCGAGCGGATGCGTGTTCATGCGCTTGCGCATCATAGTGTAGACGATGGCTGCGAGCGAGCGCGGGTGCTGGTGCGGAGCCGTGAGCGCGGCAGGCGTGGGCGGCGCGGCACCACGCGCGTGCGTCACCCACCACGTCTGCATGTGGCCCTTGCCTTTAACGTACACGCCACCGCGCGCTGACAGACCGAACCCAAACCGCTCCAGGATCTGCGAGAAAATGAACTGCTTCATAGCTGTTTTTTTTTAATGTCGCGAATATTTCCGGTTTTGACCACGAACTCGCCTGATGGTAAGCGACGATGTGGTCGAAGATGAAGCACGCAGACTTAGAAGATACCTATTTACCCTTGCCTTGAATAACATCTGACATTCTTATCATATAATAGAGCATGGAAGGTGGGTAAGCAGTACCTCCTTAGCGTCGCCGGTGACCTGCACGCGGTCGACGGCGCCGGTGGACTCCATGCGCGAGGCCTCGTTCACGGTGTTGCCCCAGATGTCGTAGACCGGCTTGCGCGCGCCGATCACGCCGCCCACCAGCGGCCCACAGCTGATTCCTGCACAACCACGACCACGTAGTGAGGGGCAGTTTTCCTCCACTCTAGATGTTTCGTACCGATTGTAGCGTATAAATAGTAGCCGGTATTTAACTTACTTGGACTGTGTTTATTGATGTTTTCTTTCGAGTGTAAATTATATGATTGAGGTTTGTAAAAAATCTTTGCTCGTGGGAAATAGTGGCTCATTAATTTGCGCTATTTCTTTTTCTTACTCGTAACTATTGAATTACCATGTCTGCTCCACTACTCATTTACGTAAAAAAATAACTAAAGTGTTTTCACAAATTGTAACACAATCTAGGTACGATTATAAAGAGACAACATTACAAGTTTTTTTCAAAGAGTGTGCATTATTGCGCTCCTGCAAAATTTTGCAAAACAAATAACAACATGGTTAACTAAGTATATAATAATGCTACGGTCAAATAAATATTCCTTTCCCCCGACGGGCGAACGGCTAGATGTTATCTGATCTAGTTGGATAACATGTTAGGGCCAAATAAAAAACATATAAGGTCGCAGGAGACCCGCCTTTATAGAATACAAAAAGAAAAAACTAGGTATACCTTTTGGAAACCAGACTCAAAGACCATGTGTGTTTTTGTTTATTACTCACCGACTCTTAGCTTGAATTTATTGAAGCTGTGTTTATTGACGTTCTCGAGTGCGTCACGCAGCGCGAACGCATAGTCCACCAGGTCGCACAGGTGCGCGCCGTCTAACTCCGTGGTGTCGCTTGACCTGGACTGTCACAAATTATATGAAACTAGTAGAATACCAAATGGAAAAAGGTTTACTGTTCTACTTTTGGTGGTTAGTCTAGTTCCAGTAAGTCGTCGGCGGGAAGAGTTCGCGGTAAAAAGCAGCGCGTTCGTACACAAATCATACACGTGTGTGCTTTTGAAACTAATATCTGTGCTAATATTAATAAATGCTGAGTAGAAAATGAACGAACGGATCAAGTCCCAAGTCAAACTGCTAATGCGCCAGGCGTTAAAGACCATGCAACAATATGCATTAGTACAATTATCGTTTGTGTTCAAATGCTCCGTGTTTCATCCACTTTTTTTCATCATCATTTTAGCCATGGGACGTCCACTGCTGGACATAGGCCTCCATCATCGATTTCCAAAACGACCGAATGGAAGCAGCCTGCATCCAGCGTTTTCCTGCGGTCTCTTTTAGGTCGTTTGTCCATCTTGTGGGTGGACGTCCTACGCTGCGCTTACCGGTCCGTGGTCTCTATTCGAGAACCTTTGAACTTTTTTTACTACACCGTTAAAACGCTTAACGTAAAAGCTGTAAATACGGCACACTTACTCGGTTTTCACGAACACTAAGAACTATGACAGCGAACCCAATGAACGAACTAATAGTCCACATGCAAAGAGTGTGAATGGCAAGGTCGGGTGTAGAGTGAGTTTGCCTCTAGCACCGAGCCTGATTAGGCCTGATGCATTCGCATATCTCCCTTGTTTGTCTGATCTAAGGCATCAAACCCATCTATGTGACGTGACACGTGATCTGAAAAAAATCCTGGCGCGTAACTTGCCATGCGTTATATGGAAATATATCAAACACGTATCGCGTCAATTAGATTTGATGCCTGAGGGAGCAAAGCTTGGCTCTACGTTGGACCGCTTACCGTGGCTTTCCGATCAAGAGACTAAAGCTTAAGCACGTGATATGAAATGAAATAGTTCTCACGTCATGTTTGGGGTCGAGTCCAGATGCGGCCATGTAGGTGGCTCCTATAGTCTTGATCTTCTCGATGCTCGTCTCTCGGAACCGTTCGTCCTCCGTCAGCAACTTGTCGAAGTCAACTGCGAGTATACCACTGAAGTTAAGTTTTAAACCGACCTCCAGACACTGGATCCCGGTACTTATTGTTACTTATTGAAAGATTTTAGGAAACTTTTTGTCTATTGAGATCCAGTATCAATTTCAAGTTACGCGTGAGACCTTGTGTGTACAAAATCTTTGGATAATATCAGCGTCACTATTTTGCTTTTGATCAATGCGCCCAACTTATCTGAAGATGTGAACAAAATCAGATTAAAATCACGCTAAAGTTATACTGAGCCAAAACGGCTCTTTGCGTCGGGGGTTAAAATCACAGATTACAGAGCACTTGAATTGAAAAAAAAAATACTAACCCCGGCAGTCATCGTCATCGTGTCTTTAAAAGAAACGAAGATTGCCAAAGCTCATAAGTTTAATCGCAATTCTTGGTGGTGTAGTGTAATATGATTTGTTTAGAAGTTTAAAGGCACTTGCTAGTAAAAAAAGTATATTACTGATAATCTCGTTCAGCAGGCGCATGCAGTCGATAGCTTTGTCGTTCTGCTCCGAGTAGAACTCGTGGAAGTTAGGGATGCCGGCGAACATCACGCCCACCTTGTCGCGCTTCTGAGAGTACAGCTCCTGCGCAAACAACAAACCACCTCATCACACGGAGGTGTAAGCCCCCGACAACGGTTTTGTTTAAATATTTATTCCCAGCTGAATCCTGCGGTGTTACCCGTAATCTTCCAGTTTATCTGCAGTTCTGGGGGGAAAGTACTCTCTGTCCGTCCTCATGATACACATTATCTTCTTGTCAAATTTCGTTTAGATCGGCCTAGCCGTTTAGTCGTGAAAAGCAAGCAAACAGACAGAGAGACAGTTACTTTCATCATTATGATCATTTCAGCCTATCATGTTCCCACTGCTAGGATACAGGCCATCTCTCATAGAGAGAGAGAGAGAGAGGATGGACCCTAATCCACCATTTTAGCCCAGTACATTCACCAAAATACGTAGGTATTTAAGGTAGGTATTGTCTATGAACTTTTGAGGTTCTTCAACATAGAGGTTTCATCCCGATATTTTCCTTCACCGTTTTTGTGCAATATGGCATCGAAATTGCACATAATTTATACAGTCTCGAGTCGGCCGAGGATTGAACCGCGTGCCGTCTGAATAGAATAGAATTCTATTTATTATAACGTAGTTGCGTTAACAGGTATTTAACAAAATATACAATTTTACTAACACTTCTACATGGACTCGTCATAAAAAATTACACCAATTTATATTTATGTAAATTTTAATATTATTGTGCAGAGGTCCCGGTTGTTTATCCGGATCAATAAATTGTTCAGCCATGTTAAAGCTTTCAGGCGATCTACGCTCGGCCACCATCGCTCCTAATTACAGTTACTTACTTTCGGTTTTATAATATTAGTTAGAATGGAATTAGGGAGCTTATACCCTGGTTTGACTACTTTTTATCCCGAAAATAAAACAACTCGCGGGGTGCTGCTATAATGTAAATATAGAGGCATTTACGTTGGGGCAGCGCTTCTTGTTCAGGAAGTGGAGGACGACGTGGTCGGGCAGGATGTGCTTGAGCAGCAGCTCGTTGGTGCGCTGCGCTTCCACCATCTCGCGCAGGTCATGAGACGCCTGCTGGTTCCACAGGAAGTCCAGCCGCGACGTCACCTCCACCAGCCGTGCGTGGTACACTACCACCGCCAGGAACACCGCCAGCAGGAGACCCATTTGCGCGTACGCTGGGCTGCAACATGTTTATATCGTGAGCCTATCCTGGGTGATTGCCTCGACCAGCAGTAGGCTGCTCTCTGACGGTGTTAAAGCTCGAGGTGAAATCTAAGATATTGCGCACAGTGCTCGTTAACAGTCCCCGATATTCAGGGCGCAAAAACATCTCAACCAAATAAAGGCAACTAGAAGCCTTCGCGGATAAGTGGTCGATGATTGAGCGAGTGTATTTGACTTACAGTCAAGAAGTAATAGGAGGATAATTGACGAATATCTAACCTCTATTATTATTTTAGTTACTAAACATATTCTTTTTTTAAATATTGCGCATTTTACTACAAAAACATGCCACACAGAGCAGTTGAACGGACTATCACTAGGGTTTCGTGTATCAGGGATGTAATGGTACACATACAAAGACGTGGACAACTAACAACCATATACCCAGGGAGATAGAATTTTGCTTTTACAATGTTTCGTCGCATGTATATGATAGCATTGTCCCGGGTATGTCTTAAAACTGCGACTAGGACCATCGGAGGATGGGCAGCAGCGTTCTTTTAGTACACGGTGAACGTACTGCGATCCCCAAGCCGCCTGCCAAGCGTTGGGATCATGGCAAAACCGATCTTTATGAAGGAGACCTTGTTCAGCAGTGAAAATTTACTGGCTGATGATGTGTGTGATGTGTGATAGTGTGGTCATACTCACATATTATTCTGGCTGTATAATGTGAAGTAATTGTCGTAGAAGGTGAACAGCAACGCATAGTACATTCCCACGTACATGAGCGCGAGGCACGTCTTGATCAAATAGTACAGTTTGAGGATGGAGGTGAGAGCCACCAGGCACAGGATCCACGTGAAGACCACGTACTCGGGCCGGTGGCACTCCGCGCACGGCTGGTCGCTGGTCGGCGGCGGGGCGGTGCTGTTCGTCTCCGGGAACGGACACGAGTACAGGTTAGCTGTGCTGAAATGTATAATGATTTCTTTACAACACGGTTACAGACGACTGGGACATAATATATCCTAGTTTGTTGTGCCTGCCTTTTACGCAGGAGGTCGTGGGCTCGATTTCTGGTTAGACAGATATTTAAATGATGATATTATGTATCTGTTCTGGGTTTGGACGTCAGTTGTGTCTATTGGATGCCATGACGTCATCTCTGGCATAGGGAATCCTTGTAGTAAGAAGGAATATGAAGGTTCCACCTCCCCCCCTCGGAATATTCCATTTTCTATATTAATAATTATTGTATTGAAATAAGGAGAGGCGAGCAATTTCATGCGCACATAAATCACAAACCGCAGGTTGGCAGCTCATTTAGAGGCAAATGGCATCAGGTAACTGCAATGACGATGAAGGTGGCAAGGTACCTGGAGATGGACATAATGGTGACGAAGCAGCAGATGTACGCATTTCGCCTCATCTTCGTGCGGCCGAGCTCGGTGGACAGCTCCCTCAGCCACGGCAGCTTGTCGCAGATCTGGAACTCCTCCACCATCAGGATCCCGAACAGCATCGTCAGCGAGACCGTCATCACGCTCAGACCGATCATTAGCGGCGTGCACCTGCCAACCAGAGTTTACTTTTAAAAAGTGCGGACAGAGGTGAGATGGAGAAAGAAATCTGAATGATAAGAATCCTCATATACGAGTAACTAGAAATGTACCATATACCATAAAAGCAGAATGTAGGAAATGTTTTTAGATATCATCAAAAGCAAAAAACCCAATACAAAATCCGGCTCTGAGGATTCATTTTTTTCTTTGATTTTGGGATAGTTGCGTACGGTAATTAGCTGTTTTTTTTTCAATTATATTTGATGTAGGTAAGATCGGTTAACAACCGAACTTATCTACAAAATTAGTCAAATGAACTAATAAAACTTGCAAATGAAAGCTGTCTGCTTCGTTAAATAAAACTATTGTGGCTCCCCCCTGTACCCTTCGTACAATATTTGATAGTTTTCGAAAAAAATATTTGTTTTCGTATTGTTCCATACATTTTAGCAAAGCGCCTCTAGCGGAAACACAGAGGAACTAAAATCGGTAGTAATCGGCAGTATAGGTTGCTTCACTCAAATACGAAAAAAGGTTTCGAATAGCTTTCAGCCCAGCAATGTATGGAACAAAACGAAAACGAAAAAGTTATCGAAAACAATAAAATCTTGTACTAAGGTTACTGAACTGTGCAATGAACAGATAAGTTATTCGGCCAGTAGTCAGTGACCTGCAGTGCATGATGGCCTGCACGGCGACGATGAACCCCCACAGCACGAGGCAGCACATAACGTTGGACTTGAAGGTTGGTTCCTCGCGCTGAGCGAACTCGCTCTCCTCGTCCGGCGCACGGAACCGCAACGACCATATGTTCATCTTCTCTGACCGCAGGCGCTGGTTCGATCTCACCTCGATCGAGTTTATTGTATCCATATCCTTAAAAATTTCATATATAAAAATAACAATTAGTTTAGATTACCAAACACAAAGAAGCTAAACTAAACAGGCGCCAGGTTTTGCCGGACCGGACCGGATACGGAAACGAGCAATTCGTTTCGATTTGCGCTACATTTTGGATAACCCCGCTTTTCGCGTGTAGATCTTGGAACCGTTTCCAGCGTTTTATATCAGGATAAACTAAAGGTAAGATAAAACTAACCACGTATTGTGTCTTTTATGCCTATAATTATTAAAAAAAAAAAACGACTTGATAAAAATTTCAGAACTAGACCAAATTGAAATTGGGACAACACGGGAAGCACCAGCTTTCAAATAAAAAAAAAGCATCTTCAAAATCCGGTACACCCAGTCGAAAGTTCCGAGATTACAAACATTAAAAATAAAAAATAAACTGTCGAATTGAGACCTTTTCGGAAGTCAGTTAAAAAGTGTGTCGTCTGG